>CM064864.1:55138492-56338492 GCA_032719365.1 Prinsepia uniflora
CGTTTTTTTATTAGCTACTTATGGAATCCGAGGGACTGGCGTTTGGATGAAGTTCTCGTTATCTTGACGACTGGAAATTGGTTAAACTTACCTATTCCTAATCTCAACCTATGCCATTGGCTTAGTGTTGAAGTTACTAACTGGTATTCAAACCTTGAGGCCCGATCAAAATTAACTACCCTATTATCAGTTGTGCACCTTAAGCCATTGTTTAAGGCAACAAGTTCACGAATCGGTTTGATTGTTAAGTGGGTAAAAATCATAGTGACCTTGGGACAAAGTTTTTCGTGGCAATCTCATAGAGTGAAGATCACTAGAAAGATGGGTTGATACCTGGCAAGACTGAGTGCTTGAGATCGTTAGGCTTCGTAATGAAAGTTACCTCATTGGGCATGTCTATTTTCGTTGGACGAGAAACTGGGAATCAGTGACACTAGTTGTGTTATGAGACAAATGGAACACTGTGAACTTTCTAGTCACATACCCCACCTGAATTTATTTGTAGTGAAGAAATTCATGCCGAAAGTTTTAGTGCAACTTCGGTAGAATCAGGTCGTTACCCGAGGAACTTTTATAGGACATTCAGACAACTATTTAGGAAGACTATGATCTATTATTTCGCTTCAGGACAACCATTAGTGAGTAGGTAGTGTTCCACTTACGAGTCATATCAGAAATTGGAAGCTTGAGGCTGACAAGTATTGGGCGACGCCCTGTTTTGTTGGCCCTTTTTAATGAAGTTCGGCTTGTTCTCGTGGAGACGTTAGAATGTGCAAGTATTTTGTTTAGGAAATTTCGGGATGTGATTTCTTTAAGAGAGGGGGGGGGGGGGGGTAGTAGACTGTTACATTTCGTCCCACAATTACAAATTCAAAAAACCGTGAATTTACATTTTGCCACAATCACCTTGGGCCTTGATCACTACTTCACTAATGGGTTACTTGTTGGGTGTAGTGTTTGAGTGAGTGTTTTGTAGGTCCAAAAAAATTAGTAAATTCCAGGTCAATTTAGCCCCTAATTAGAAGCACATACCCATAACCATGTCTTTTATTAGTCATTTCTACCCACACGAGTCACACACTCCAAAAACTTAGAAAACAACACACACACACACACACACACACTCATCTTCTTCGTTGATTCCTTAACCAAAAATTGCAATGAAGCCATGTTGTTTCCCCGGCCACCACGAGACCTACCATGGTTGCCCAACCAAGGTTGTCCATTATCTCTTTCCTCGAAAGTCCACTTTGCCTCTCGGTCGCATAAAAAACAGAGCACCTTCCATCACCCCCCTTCACAATGTCCACTCTTACCTTTAGGCACTCGGACAACGACTAACAGCCTCCTTTCGACAAGACGAAACTAGCCTCATCAACATGCACCACAAACAACTACCATGGCAAGAGACAAGAGTCATACCCAACCTAGGCCCGATTACTTTTCAGCGAGATTGAGGTATTTTCGAGCTGAGATTGATCCCCCACCTAACCATTATCTTAACTGCACTTAGGATTACTTTATGATTCGGTTGCATGTGGTTTTGTGTGAGGAACGATTATGGCAGCTATGACTCGACTCAGACCCGACTGGGACCTATTTTCAAATCGATGGATTCGAGGCTTGTAGAGGTAAGGATGACCTCCTTAGTTTAGTTAACCTTGTTAGACGGACTTGGGGCTTTCTTTTGATGGTTATATGTCATTTTTGAGTTGTTGTGGTGGTGATCGTAGCATTCGCCTTTTTCTGGAAAAATAGAGATCACAAGATATTTACTTGTGTTAGTTTGATTTGTGGTAGTTTGATTATTTTAATTTTTAGTAGTTTGATTTATGTTAGTTTGATTTCTAGGAAGGCTCTTCCATTTCTGGTTTATATAGGGTTGGACCCGTTTGGAGTTTGTGTTAGTTTGATTTTTCACGTGATCCGACTCCCCAACTAGTGTGAGTGGACCCCCTTCCTCAAACTTGTTTTTATATTGCTATTTACTTGCACAATTTATGATGTCTATGGTGATTATTTCTTAAGCATGCTAGATTGGTTAACTTCATGACATATTATACATTGACCGACCACTTTGCATTTGATTATCTTAGGGTGTCATCTTTGTGTGTTGCATGCTAGTATGGTGTATTATTTAACTATGAGTTCCACAAATGTGATTGGTGAGTTAATTGGTGCAGATGCATATCTAGTTGATTTCATGGATGACATTGTGCATGTGAGTCCCTAGGGCATTATTAAGGTTGATATGTTAGAACCCATATTAGGAGTCGTTGGTATCTAGTACCTGCATGTAGGCCACAAACTAGCCCTCCACTTAATCGTTCACTTGTGCTGCTAGCAATACTAGTTAATAGTGCCATCTTGTGTCTAGGGCTCTATGGAACATGTGGTGATGGTGCTAGGCACCCAGCCTTCACGTGGTAGTGGTTCGCAAATAAAGATACCTTGTTTTTTCATAAGAGTATGACTAGAGTGGCTCATGGGTAAGAGAATAGTGGGTTGACAAGTGATATGCATTTGTTAGCATGATACATTTGATCATTATTATTTTATTATTATTTCTCGTATTTCGTGCAAGTATAAAATAACTATCTGAGTTTTCTAAAACTGAGGGGTTAAAACATGTTTTAAAGTTCGAGATTTTACACTATTTAAGTTACTAAGTCCACTCACCCTTTACTTTGAACCCCTCAGATCTAGTCAGTGTTTCACGTACAACGAGGAGGCTAGCTAGCTACTCTGACACTCACTCCTAGGGTTGGAGTGAGGTGGTGGAAATCAGGTATGATAGGTAGTCACGTAACTGGATGATCATTATTTGTCTATACTCTATACTTTTGGTGTCGCAGTAAAACATAAATCGATTTTTATTGGTTATATTTCACTCGACCCATCAAAACGAAGCATTTTAATTATTGGGCTTTTGTCATCTAGACGTCACCGTCCAGATATCAGATAGCATGCCTCGATCCCGGTACTTTGGTGGACTTTCCGGGTTGGGGTGTGTCATATATCAAACACATATATATTGATGTCATTGTGTACTTAATAAAATAATTAAGTAGTGTTCTCCTCTCTACCAATAAATGTTTATCCATTTCTAATTGATATGTTTATAGCTCACAAGAAAGGATAGATAATTGGTAAGAGCAGTAACCAACTTATATAGTAGTCAAACACTAATGTGATTACCTATTATAGCCACAATAGGATTCCAAGACACTAATTAATAACAAGGCAACCTATACTAATTTAACACATATCATTTACCACATGAAGTCCCATTATAATTATGATTCAATGACAATAGCTCTATTGTTCCAACAATAGTTAGGATTTTACACATTAAATTATTAATCCATACTCAAATTCTAACATATAGTTTATCGGACAAAACTCTATTAGGCATCTTTAAATCCATAGACTGAAATACTAGAGCTTATGTGAAAATATCAATAACTCAAGTGATTAAGATCGAGTTGTTACTCATACAAATTTTTATTTTCAGCTGGTATAAAAATATTAATATCAAAATTGTAGCAAGGGGCTGATCGTTTTGTTACAAGCATGCATGGTGCATGGCATTTTCCAAAGACAATGTATAGCCTCTCACTCAAGTTTGAACTTGTATTTTATTTTGTAGGGCCTTGAACTCTTCTATAAATTTTTAATTATGATTTTCACGGGTTGACTGTGCTTCCTTCCTGTGTTGCTGCTAAGCTAAGCATAAATGATTATGCCACAAAAACTCAAAAAGAGAAAGGTTGTTTTCTGGTCAAATCCACTGCACTTCCTAATTAATAAAAAATATAAGATGAAAATATTCATAATATATGTGAACTTCTCATCGATATATATGGATTTTAAAGTCACGATATTAAAATAAAGTAAAAAAATATATTCGTATTGTAAAGTTTTGATATAAAAATTAGAGGGAAGTAATATATTTATATTTAGGATCTTAATATAAAAATAAGAGAAGGAGAGAAATCTCGCCTCAATTTTTATGATATGGGTATTAGTTGAATATAAATATAATTAGTTTTTAAATTACTCTGAAATTTACAAATTTTAGACTAAATTTTATATATTTTTGTATTAAACGTGAACGAGATCGATATTAATATGGAAATATCAAGTGATATTTTAATAAATTTACCTATCCATATTTTCATTAAATATTATATTTACCAATATAAGCTTTTATATATATATATATATATGTATATCTATATGCATTTCATCTTTCCTTCATATCCTCATAACTTTGCTTCAGCTTGAAGCTAGAGTCGTACAGATGGCATCATGGGGCTCTTCAATCTTGGATATATGCTCCTCAAAATTGCAATATGTCCATACATTATTATTAGCAATTTAACTAGCATAATGTTAAATTGTTAATGCTAGTGGCTCAGACAAGATCGATTAATATCTTTTTTTTTTCTTTTTTTTTTTTTTTTCAGCGCGGGTTCATTATGTTTGTGCTTAGACATCTACTGACCATTACCATATGAAGATCATGAAAACAGCACATTCATGTATTACGTATTTACGATTCATCAACAACATTTCACAAAAAGCTAGAAAAGAAAAACAAAATACATCATTAATTAATTGATCATGATCATCAAGACATGAAGCAGCTCATAAACTGAATTATTAATAAGGTCAAGCCATCATTCGATGTAACTCGTTAAAATCCAGCACCCCATTACCGTCAGTATCAAAAACATGAATCATAGTGCCACACTCATCATACGACTTGTCGTCTCCAAGCCTATGCAACATCCTCTGCAAACTTGCAGGGGTTATGACCCCTTTCTCCAACTCAAACATCTCAAACGCCTTCTTCAACTCTTCATCATCGTCATCTTCACCACCCTTGCCTCTCTTCATCAGCTGCAAAAAATCTTCAAAGACTAACAGGCTGTCCCCATTGTCAGATGAAGAGAGGGAGAGAATCAGAGTGAAGAAAAGAGAGGGAGAAAATGAGTGTATTCAATTGATTCAATCCAACATTACAATGGTGTATTGGATACAAGAGTCTTTATACTCTGAAGCTTAACCGTACTCTACTCCTAACAGTCCTAACTAACTTCTAATCAATGTGGACAGCTACACAACTTCTTAACAGAAGGCTAACTAACAACTTGATTAGTCCAAGGCCATGACAGATGGCATTCTAACACCCTCCCTCAATTTGATGGTTCCAAATCAAATTGGACGAGTGAACCTTGAAGCAAGTAGCAAACCTGAAGCAAAGTTCAACAAGTGACTTGAAGCCACGGGTGAATGACCTGCAAACAAGTTCTCAACGAGAAAACAAGCTTTCTGTGAGAAACTGCGTAAGGGAACCAACTTTTCAGCAAGTACAAGTAACTTTCAGCAGGAACCAAGTTTACAAGTAACCAAATTTACAAGTAACTGCTTTGGTGAACACCCTCCCTCAATTTGATGGTTCCAAAGTCAAATTGAAGGAATGAACCTGAAACAAGTTTTCAGCAAGTGCTTTGGTGAAAATGTCTGCTAATTGATCAGCCGATTTCACATGTTCCACATTGATGTAACGACCCGTCCCGAATTCCGGGATTAGTTTAGTGACTAATCTCGATTAGTGAGGTTGAACGGTGCTTAGTAGGGCGGAATCGGACAAATTGTGCAAAATGACCGTTTTGCCCCTGGTCGTGGGCAAAATGTTGACTTTTTGATCGGGCGGTCAAATGGACTTTGACCGATGACCGTGACGTAGTTCGGGACGTCACGAGTTCATAGACAGGTGGCACGTTCGATTCCGACATTCGTAGAGAAAGTTACGGTGTTCGGAAGTTGAGGGGTATTTTGGTAATTTGGCATACTAGGGGCCAAATGTTGACTTTTTGACCGGGAGGTCCGATGGGCGAGGGCCAAGGACCGTTACGTAGGTATCGTCGATACGAATCCAACGACAGGCGGCATGCCGAAATCGGAGATTCGACGACGAAGTTATGGTCAAGGAAACGAACTAACGAACCGAGGCTCGGATTAAAATAATAATATAATAATGAATAGTGACCGTTGACTGTGCACATCCGGATGAGTGACAAGTGTCACCCATCCCTTGTTTCCAGCTCCATGTTTCCCTCCCAACACCATCATTACTACATCATCATCATCTAATCCACCATTTCCCCTAATTTCCTCTTCTTTGTTCCTAAACCGTGCACAAAATTGGGGGAATCAGATTGGGAGAATTGGCTCCCTCTCTCTGCCGTTCTTGAGAGAAAAATGAGAGACTAAGATGTTTGAATTAACTGGGAAACACGAGGGTTTGAGTGTGGGTTGAATTTTGGATTTTGGATTTCGGGAAAATGAGAGGGAAAATTCGAATTGAAGGAATTGAGCCGTGAGGATCAAATTGGAGATTACCTTCAGCTTCCTGGGAGTGCCACGATCAGTTTTGTCGAAGGAACGAAGGGATTTGGCCACCAATTGGCTCTGATCACACTTGGTGACAGAGGAGGAACTTCGAGCTGGAGTCGTGGAGTTTGAGGCTTCGATTGATTCAATTGAGGTGGGGAAACCACTTCTCATGATCCCACGATGCTTCTGGGTTCATCAATTGAAGGAAAACGGCTGTGGTTGACAGAACTCCATTGTTGAACAGTGACGGTGCTCGAGCTTGAGTCGTGACGTTTGAGCACAGGATTGATGCAATTGATGTGGGGGAATTGTTCCTCAGGGTCCGTTGATGCTTCTGGAATCATCAATTGGATGAAACCTGCAGCAATTGAGGGAGTTCCATGATTGCACAGTAACCGGGTGTTCTTCGTGGATCATCGTTGAATCGTGGGAATCTGGGTAAGGATTTGTGTAATTGAGTTTACAGACTTGTAATTGGACTTAAAACGAAACTAACTGAATGATCAATTGAAGGAATTAGGATCGAATTGACAGAACACGAACCGGGTCGTATCGCGGGCAAACTGGACCCGTTTACCAGACATACGGGTTAGATGGTGACACTGTAGCAGGCGCGTGGGTTTCACGCGCAGCCACTCACGGCGGCGCCTGACGGCGCGTGGGCACGAATCTCGAGGTGAGGTCAACATGACTTTTAATCCATTCGATGTAACGGACATTTTGGAATTGGTTTCGTGTCGATCGGACACCGTCTCGATATTGTTCGGGATATCCGCAGGTTTTAAATTAAGTTTAAAAATAAGTAAAAATTCGGGAAAATTACGGGACTTTGATAGGATGTTAATGATGAGGTTAGTAACCCTCTAATGTGATTTGGACAGGATTGGGAGTCCCGGTGATAGTGGTGTGGCCCGGGAGGGCCGGTGGCACGCGTATCGAGGCATACCGTTAAAACGGTCTGTGAGTGGACTTTGGTTTTATAAATTCTATGCATGCTTAAATGTTTTATATGGATTATGGTTGTGATTGTGTGATGTTGATTTGGTTGTTAGTAAATTGTACGGTTTCACGTATTTCGAGGCGATTTACGTGCTTGCACGTAAATCGAGATTTTCCGGTTTTACATGAATTTTCCATATTTATTACTTGGATATAATATGATGAAATGGTTTTGAAATTGGAAATATAAACTCGGGCTTGAGGCCCACTTGTTTTGGAAATTTCGGACTTGGAGTCCATTTGAGAATCGGGCCGGGGGCCCAGTTGGTTAATGAAATCGGGCCAGGGGCCCAGTTGGTATGAAATCGGGCTGAGACCCATTTGAGTTATGTTATCGGGCCAGGGGCCCAGTTGGTTTACAAATCGGGCCGTGGGCCCAGTGGTTCATAAAATCGGGCATGAGGCCCTGTTGGATAATAAATGTGATTTCGGGTCAGGGACCCTGTTTAATAATTGTGATTTTGGGTCAGGGACCCTAAATGGAATTACATGGTTTTATGGAAATTTCGGGTCGGGCCCAATGGTAATGATGTGATAAAAGGATTTAATAAAACTGTTTTCCATATACCATCTGGATACAAGGATATATGATGGTCTCCTCCAAATGTCTGGGACACTGGAGAAGTCACGGTGCATTGCCTGCGAGGGGTCATTGTACGGAGCAACCGGACCGTATGATGACTCAGGAGCAGGATTGCTATGATTGACGTCAGGGACGTCAGACATCAGGGATGTCAGATATATGGACCCGGAGAGACCCCGGCAGCACGCGTAGCTTATGAAACCGTTAGATATGACGTCAGGGACGTCTAGCGTCTGGGACGCTAAGCATCTGGGATGCTGGTGATGGTAATGGTAAAATATGGATTAATGAATAAAATGGCTTATTGGTTGGATATGTGTTATCTGGTAAAAATGGATTATTGGTTATGAAATGGTATGTAGGGTCGGGGACCCTAAATGGTTTTGGATTTTTGAATTGATGTTCATCTATGGTCGTGGGTGGTGACCCACATGGTTTTAATATGTATGGTGGTGGTATTCCACAGTTTTGGGCTGAGTTCCCACACTTGGTTTTTGGTTAACGGTTTTTGGGCTAAGGCCCTAATGGCTCGGTTGAGCAAACGTTTTGGTTACTGGTTTTTCGTGGCATGCATACGTTTTTATTGGAGGGCATAAATGTCTTATAAATGTATTTGGTAAACTTAATGGTTTTTGTCCACTCACAGCTTTTGGTTTTAATGCCCTTCAGGTTGATCACGGATGCGATTGCAGCAGAGACTGGGACATTGCACACCTCCTCCATCGATCTTTGCGCACTCTGGATGCCCCGTTTGGGCAGTGGCTCTTGGTTATCCCTTGTCCGACACCCCTTGTTGGACGGGAGCAGGGCACATTCCATGGTAATCCCGGGGGGATTGGGATGGGTCCTGTCAACTTGGTATCAGAGCAAGGTTGCTCTTTTGTACGCGCAGGTCGAGGGTGTGATGTCTCTTTGGGCTGCAATTCGTTATCAGCCTGATAGATAGTTTTTGGGTTTGGATAGTGGATGGACTGTGATTGGCCCGATACGCCGTGCGTTAATGTGATTCGACCCAAGTGGGGTTGATTGTGATGAACTGGTATTGTGGGACCGACGGCTCGGTCATGTAATATTGGATTGTTGTGCTGCTAGGTGCAGCCAGGTTCGGGGAACCTCATGTGAGTAATGGTTAAAAAAAAATGTGAACCCTTGGGGTGGTTTCTAGTGTGAGGGATGTTGGTTCATCGGAGTTGGCCGATGACCTAGTGGTGGAACCCACGTTGATGGGATGGTAGGATTGGGTTTGACGTCTATTCGATGTCTAGACCGCGGGGTCGGTCAGGTTGTGGATTTTATATTACGGAAAGTGGTTGGGTTCGGTTGAACCATAGGGTGTGATTGTGGAACCCTAGTATATGATGGATTCAAAAGGTAAACCTTAATTGTGGCTAGTGGATGAGAACTTGTGCTGCGACGAGCGGCTGAGGTCATGGATGACCATGTGGATGGCTCTGGTGAGTCTAGGCAGAACTATGGGATCCGATTTACGGATACGGTTCTGAGATAAATTATGGAATCCCGTGTTGGATCGGGTATTGGTGTGATGTGTGGATGCGGATCTCGATAGCAATGATAGTTAGTCGGTAGTCATATGGAGATGACTGGCTATCGAGGGTAATTGGTGTGGTTATAATACTTGGGGATCAGGGGACGTTCAGGGAACGTTCATTTTCCTGATGTGGATTGTCAGAATAGTGGTACCCATAGTCGTGAGGTACGGGATCGTCGTTCGGTATGAACGGAGATCCAGGGTTGTCGTATTTGCACACGGTGTGCAGTATGGATGTTTGCGGGTTGGTACTTTTGTGCTGATGCTAGTATGGATGCCTGTGCGCTGATACTAGTGTTGTTGATAGTGTAATGGTGCTGGTACTAGCGCTGGTGCTAGTGTCGGTGATGGTGTTGACAATGAGCCACAAGTTGAGGGGTGACTCCGTCATGATGAACTTATGTTCGGTCTTCGAGATTCGGTAGTGGTTGAGTGATGGACTGGATGGGATCCAGTTAAGATTGTGATGTGTTGGGATAAGTCCCAATAGTGGTGAGATAACCAGTAAGGAGTGGATTAAAAAGAGTATAATTGAGACTTGAGTAATCTTGGGATGACGTCCCCTACGTCATGATAATTGGTGGATTTGGGGGAGTTGTTGGCAACTCCAAAATTTGTGTGATAGATGTGGAAATTTGTAAGTAAGAACTTAGAAAATCGAGTGCTGAACCTGTAAAGGTTGGGATTTGCGAACGGAACAATAACGGATCGATTGTGGACACGTGGTTGTCCAAGTGAATTGAGGAGGTAGGAAGTCTGGTGGTTGGAACCTTAGTTTTGAGGAAAGTTGTGATTGGGGAACGAGAGTGGTGCTCGTTTTTGGTGATTGGTATTCCGAAGTCATTGGGGTTGACTTCTTGTTTTCTGCCCTGGCAGACGTTGAGTGTAGTTACCAGTACGTTGAGCGGGTATTGGTTGGTGGGCCCATGTGTGTTTGTGGGTCATTAGGAGGAGCTACGTATTCGAAATTAGGTAAACGAGATTTTTTTTTTCATTTTCTGCTTGGTGGCAGACGATGTTGGGGTACATGACGTGGTGAGTACAGTGAGTTTTGTTGCATCCACGTAGGATGAGTTTTGGAGTCATAGTGTTGGACCATCCTTGGGTTTTCCTAGGTGGAATGACAAGGATTGATACAAGGTAATCCGTGAGAATCCGCAGTCTCGACGTGTCTCGTCGTTGACTGATCTGTCTAGTTGTGGGAGTCGGTTGTCGATCGTTGTGGCGATCTAGGATTTTGACGTTATAGTCAGGGACACAGTGTCTATCTGGGTCGTGATCTTGATGATTCAGATAGGGGGAGAGTATATCACTCTTACCGTGGTACGTGAGTCATAAATGACGGGATTAAACTTCTTTTCGAAGTGGGGCCGTATGGTATTCTACTCGGGTGAGTAGGTTTTCAAGGTAGTTGAATTTTGTCAACCTTAGACGTGTGGAGGTTGGATTGGCTTCCCTATGAAGTCAATCAAGTGTATTGAACGGGTAACCGATAGGTTCGGTTTTGGTGTGTCTTGGTAAATGTGAACGAGATTTCGGGATTTGGAATCGAATTTCTGGGTGACGATTCAGGATTCGATTTTGGAACTTGAAAGTATATTTCTGGATTTGGATACGGAATGATTATTCCAAATGCTAGCTTACGGAATAATGATTTCGGATTCGGATTTGGATATGAATTAAAATTTGATGTCTGGGTTTGGATCCGGGATTTCTTACGAAATTGCGGATTTGGATTCGGAATTGGAACTAGATGTTGGGTGGAGTTTCGATTTGTCTCATGCGGATTTGTCTCATGCTGGATTTGTCTCATGTTTCAGTCATTCGACGGGGTCGAATGTAGTCGTTGCGTTTTGAGTACTAGTGGTACGGTTGGGTGTAGACAAGTTTTGTCTAAGTAGTTGGTGTACGGGTGTACACGTGTTGCGTGGTCGATTCCACTGTCCATGGGGTGTTTGTGGAATCAGGGTAATCGAGTTTCGAGAGCGAAACTAATTAAGGAGGGAAGTACGTTGAGATTAGATCGGTTGGAATTTCGAGGATGAAATTTATTAAGGAGGGAAGATTGTAACGACCCGTCCCGAATTCCGGGATTAATTTAGTGACTAATCTCGATTAGTGAGGTTGAACGGTGCTTAGTAGGGCGGAATCGGACAAATTGTGCAAAATGACCGTTTTGCCCCTGGTCGTGGGCAAAATGTTGACTTTTTGATCGGGCGGTCAAATGGACTTTGACCGATGACCGTGACGTAGTTCGGAACGTCACGAGTTCATAGACAGGTGGCACGTTCGATTCCGACATTCGTAGAGAAAGTTACGGTGTTCGGAAGTTGAGGGGTATTTTGGTAATTTGGCATACTAGGGGCCAAATGTTGACTTTTTGACCGGGAGGTCCGATGGGCGAGGGCCAAGGACCGTTACGTAGGTATCGTCGATACGAATCCAACGACAGGCGGCATGCCGAAATCGGAGATTCGACGACGAAGTTATGGTCAAGGAAACGAACTAACGAACCGAGGCTCGGATTAAAATAATAATATAATAATGAATAGTGACCGTTGACTGTGCACATCCGGATGAGTGACAAGTGTCACCCATCCCTTGTTTCCAGCTCCATGTTTCCCTCCCAACACCATCATTACTACATCATCATCATCTAATCCACCATTTCCCCTAATTTCCTCTTCTTTGTTCCTAAACCGTGCACAAAATTGGGGGAATCAGATTGGGAGAATTGGCTCCCTCTCTCTGCCGTTCTTGAGAGAAAAATGAGAGACTAAGATGTTTGAATTAACTGGGAAACACGAGGGTTTGAGTGTGGGTTGAATTTTGGATTTTGGATTTCGGGAAAATGAGAGGGAAAATTCGAATTGAAGGAATTGAGCCGTGAGGATCAAATTGGAGATTACCTTCAGCTTCCTGGGAGTGCCACGATCAGTTTTGTCGAAGGAACGAAGGGATTTGGCCACCAATTGGCTCTGATCACACTTGGTGACAGAGGAGGAACTTCGAGCTGGAGTCGTGGAGTTTGAGGCTTCGATTGATTCAATTGAGGTGGGGAAACCACTTCTCATGATCCCACGATGCTTCTGGGTTCATCAATTGAAGGAAAACGGCTGTGGTTGACAGAACTCCATTGTTGAACAGTGACGGTGCTCGAGCTTGAGTCGTGACGTTTGAGCACAGGATTGATGCAATTGATGTGGGGGAATTGTTCCTCAGGGTCCGTTGATGCTTCTGGAATCATCAATTGGATGAAACCTGCAGCAATTGAGGGAGTTCCATGATTGCACAGTAACCGGGTGTTCTTCGTGGATCATCGTTGAATCGTGGGAATCTGGGTAAGGATTTGTGTAATTGAGTTTACAGACTTGTAATTGGACTTAAAACGAAACTAACTGAATGATCAATTGAAGGAATTAGGATCGAATTAACAGAACACGAACCGGGTCGTATCGCGGGCAAACTGGACCCGTTTACCAGACATACGGGTTAGATGGTGACAATGTAGCAGGCGCGTGGGTTTCACGCGCAGCCACTCACGGCGGCGCGTGACGGCGCGTGGGCACGAATCTCGAGGTGAGGTCAACATTACTTTTAATCCATTCGATGTAACGGACATTTTGGAATTGGTTTCGTGTCGATCGGACACCGTCTCGATATTGTTCGGGATATCCGCAGGTTTTAAATTAAGTTTAAAAATAAGTAAAAATTCGGGAAAATTACGGAACTTTGATAGGATGTTAATGATGAGGTTAGTAACCCTCTAATGTGATTTGGACAGGATTGGGAGTCCCGGTGATAGTGGTGTGGCCCGGGAGGGCCGGTGGCACGCGTATCGAGGCATACCGTTAAAACGGTCTGTGAGTGGACTTTGGTTTTATAAATTCTATGCATGCTTAAATGTTTTATATGGATTATGGTTGTGATTGTGTGATGTTGATTTGGTTGTTGGTAAATTGTACGGTTTCACGTATTTCGAGGCGATTTACGTGCTTGCACGTAAATCGAGGTTTTCCGGTTTTACATGGATTTTCCATATTTATGACTTGGATATAATATGATGAAATGGTTTTGAAATTGGAAATATAAACTCGGGCTTGAGGCCCACTTGTTTTGGAAATTTCGGACTTGGAGTCTATTTGAGAATCGGGCCGGGGGCCCAGTTGGTTAATGAAATCGGGCCAGGGGCCCAGTTGGTATGAAATCGGGCTGAGACCCATTTGAGTTATGTTATCGGGCCAGGGGCCCAGTTGGTTTACAAATCGGGCCGTGGGCCCAGTGGTTCATAAAATCGGGCATGAGGCCCAGTTGGATAATAAATGTGATTTCGGGTCAGGGACCCTGTTTAATAATTGTGATTTTGGGTCAGGGACCCTAAATGGAATTACATGGTTTTATGGAAATTTCGGGCAGGGCCCAATGGTAATGATGTGATAAAAGGATTTAATAAAATTGTTTTCCATATACCATCTGGATACAAGGATATATGATGGTCTCCTCCAGATGTCTGGGACACTGGGGAAGTCACGGTGCATTGCCTGCGAGGGGTCATTGTACGGAGCAGCCGGACCGTATGATGACTCAGGAGCAGGATTGCTATGATTGACGTCAGGGACGTCAGACATCAGGGATGTCAGATATATGGACCCGGAGAGACCCCGGGCAGCACGCGTAGCTTATGAAACCGTGAGATATGACGTCAGGGACGTCTAGCGTCTGGGACGCTAAGCATCTGGGATGATGGTGATGGTAATGGTAAAATATGGATTAATGAATAAAATGGCTTATTGGTTGGATATGTGTTATGTGGTAAAAATGGATTATTGGTTATGAAATGGTATGTAGGGTCGGGGACCCTAAATGGTTTTGGATTTTTGAATTGATGTTCATCTATGGTCGTGGGTGGTGACCCACATGGTTTTAATATGTATGGTGGTGGTATTCCACAGTTTTGGGCTGAGTTCCCACACTTGGTTTTTGGTTAACGGTTTTTGGGCTAAGGTCCTAATGACTCGGTTGAGAAAACGTTTTGGTTACTGGTTTTTTGTGGCATGCATACGTTTTTATTGGAGGGCATAAATGTCTTATAAATGTATTTGGTAAACATAATGGTTTTTGTCCACTCACAGCTTTTGGTTTTAATGCCCTTCAGGTTGATCACGGATGCGATTGCAGCAGAGACTGGGACATTGCACACCTCCTCCATCGATCTTTGCGCACTCTGGATGCCCCGTTTGGGCAGTGGTTCTTGGTTATCCCTTGTCCGACACCCCTTGTTGGACGGGAGCAGGGCACATTCCACGGTAATCCCGGGGGGATTGGGATGGGTCCTGTCATTGAGGTCTCCTTTGACAACCCGTTCACGCACAAAATGATAATCGATTTCAATATGCTTAGCTCGAGAATGAAAGGTTGGATTTGCAGAAAGGCTGGCAGCTGAGGTACTATCACAGTAGATTAGGGGTGCCTTGAGAAGAGGGATGTGAAGAGCACACAACAACTGACGAATCCAAGCAAGTTCAGCTGTTGTGATGGCTAATGCTCGATATTTTGCTTCAGTACTAGATCGAGAGACTGTGTTTTGCTTCTTAGAGGTCCAGGAGATTGGGTTAGAACCTAAGAATACTGCCATTCCAGTTGTACTACGTCTGTCATTTGGGTCTCCTGCCCAATCTGCATCTGTGAATGCTTGCAGATCAAGAGAACCAGGTTGGTACATCAGACCATGGCTCACTGTCCCTTTTAGAAATCGAAGTATCCGTTTCACAGCCATAAAGTGGTTTTCACAGGGGGAGTGCATGTATTGACAGACCTGATTTACAGCAAAGGCAATATCAGGTCGAGTGAATGTCAAGTACTGCAATGCTCCCACGATGCTCCTATAGTTTGCAGGATTATCATAGGCAGGCCCATCAATTTTCCTTAGTCTGGAACCAGGAAGAGAAGGAGTATCCGCAGGACTGCTTTGTAACATTTCTGTCTTGATCAGCAGCTCTGTGATGTACTTAGACTGAGATAAAAACAGGCCAGAATCAGTATAGGAAATTTGAATGCCTAAGAAATAGCTTAACTCCCCAAGATCAGTCATAGCAAATTCATCTGTGAGAGCATCAACCACATCCTGAATGGCAGAAGAGGAACTCCCAGTGAGAATGATGTCGTCCACATAGAGGAGAAGAATGACAATGTCATCAGCAGTTTGTTTAACAAATAGAGAGGCATCAGCCCAAGTAGTGTTAAAACCCAAACCGGGAAGAAAGCTTGTGAGCTTCTCATTCCAAGCCCTTGGGGCTTGTTTAAGACCATAAAGGGACTTCTTTAGGAGGCACACATAATCCTTAGGAACTTGACCAGCAAATCCAGGAGGCTGCTTCATATATACCTCTTCTTTGAGGTCTCCATGTAAGAAGGCATTCTTCACATCCATTTGCTTAAGTTTCCATTTGAATTGAGTTGCCAAGGCTAGAACAAGTCGAACTGTTGTAGGTTTTACCACAGGGCTGAAAGTTTCTCCATAGTCCAAACCAGCCTCCTGACTGAAGCCTTGAGCAACAAGTCGAGCCTTATATCTAGAAATACTGCCATCTGAGTTTTTCTTAATCCTGTAAACCCACTTAGAACCAACCAAGTTTTTGTCACGTGGCAAGGGGACCAAATCCCAGGTGTGCTGGTCGAAGAGAGCATCAATCTCCTCCTTCATGGCCTGCTGCCAAACTGGAACAGAAACGGCCTGAGTAAAGGATGAAGGCTCAACCTTAGTGAAATCAGAACCTGCCTGAGTACAAAAGGCCTTTCGTTTGGAGATGCCACTCTTTGATCTGGTCTGCATAGGATGCATATTCACTCCAGTGATAGGCAACACAACCTGTAGGAACTGAGGTTGAAAACTGGAGGACCCTGGAACATCTTCCTGATCAGTCTCAGAAGGATCAGAATTGGAAAATGCATCAGCCTCTAACGAGTGGGAAGCAGATGAGTGATCAGAGGACCTTGAAGAGGAAATAGAGGGAGCTGAGACCTGCCCAGCTTCTGATAAGTGAGTATGACCAGCTGAAGGACCAGACAAACTTGATGAGGAAGTGGAGTGATCTGAGTGTGCCGAGACAGATACCACAGGACTATCATTGATCTGAGCAGTTGAAGGATCAGAAGAGAATGATGGAAATAAGGGAAAATAGTTTGACACAGTGGAAGAAGAAAACACAGAGGTTGAGAGATGTGGAGAACTGATTTGAGAGAGAAGGGACTTATAGGGAAAGTCAGACTCATTAAACAAGACATGCCTAGAGACAAAAAACTTTGCAGAGATTGGATCATAGCAGATATAGCCCTTATGCATATGTGCATATCCAAGAAAGATACACTTAGTTGTTTTTGGTTGTAGTTTGTGCTGATTATAAGGCTTGAGAAGAGGAAAACAAGAACTGCCAAAAATCCTGAGGTGTGACAGTGGTGGAAGGGATTGAAAAAGCTTCTCAAAAGGAGATTTCATATGAAGCAGAGCACAAGGCATACGATTGATAAGATACACAGCAGTGGAACATGCATAGGACCAATATTGTGGAGGTAAGGAAGCAGTTTGCAAAAGGGTAATGGCAGTTTCAACAATATGCCTATGTTTTCTTTCTGCAAGGCCATTTTGTTCAGGGGTATAGGGACATGATTTCTGGTGTAAAATTCCCTTTGATAGTAAAAACTGCTGAAAATTGAGACCTATATACTCACCACCATTATCTGATTGAATGGCTTTGATCTTAGCAGAAAAAGCAGTAGAGACAAAAGCATAGAAATGCATAAAAATGGAGCTAAAATCAAATTTGTTTTTCATAGGGAAGAGCCAAGTGTATCTAGTACATTCATCAATGAGGGTTACATAATATCTGAAACTTTCTAGAGATTTGACTGGGGCAGGACGCCAGACATCAGAATGTACAACTTCAAAAGGGATAACAGATTTTGAAGCAGGAAAGATGAATGGCAATTTTGTAAATTTTCCCTGCAGGCAAAACTCACAGATATTGGTGTTGGGATCTGATGAAATGGGGATTTTAGACTTGTTCAGACTAGTGGAGACCACTTCATTTGAGGGATGCCCTAACCTGTGATGCCAGACTTGTGAATTCACTTTCTTGCACAGGAAGGCAGTTTTGACAGTAGGACAGATATCAGAAGAGGGGGGATTGGAAATATGAAAGGGAATGAGATAGAGTCCTTCATTGCTCAGACCTTTGTATAGTGTCCTGCCTGTGATTCTGTCCTGTATGACAAAACATAAATCATCAAGAATAAACTGACAGTTATTATCTTTGCAGAAACTATGTATGGAAAGCAGATTCTGAGAGATTCTGGGAACATGCAAGACTTGGTTCATCTTAAAAGAATGAGCAACAGGAGTATTTGTAGTAAGTGTAGAAGTGCCAATATGTGCAACTTGCAAACCTGAACCACCTGCAGTAGTCACTGAATCAGAAGGAGCAGAAGAAACAATGCCTGTCAAGTTAGACAGATCTGCAGTCATATGTGCTGAGGCTCCACTATCAGCGACCCAATACTCCTGATTTTGATGAGGTGTCATAAGAGGAGTTGTGGCAATCATAGCACTGAGTACTGGTGAGGGAGGGGCACCCAGGTAAGAGTAGTTCCCCCTTTGATAGCAATTGACAGCCGTGTGACCAACCTTCCAACAGATTTGACAAGCTTCAGATTCTTGGGAGGCCTGATCTGGATGTCTGTAGTAGCAATCCACAGCCCAATGACCCTTCTTGGCACATATCTGACACTTTGGAGGAGGCTGTTGTTGCCAAGTCCCTTGAAAAGGTTGATTAGGACCACTTTGGGTTTGTGAGAGATCAGGACCAGCAAAGGGTCTTTGATTTTGGTACCCCCAATTTTGATTCTGGTTCCAGTTTTGATGCTGGTTACCCCAGTTCTGATTTTGGTTCTGATATTTCCCTCCACCATTGCCTCTTCCTTTCTTGTTTTTGCCACCATTGTAGCCATTATTCTTGTAAAAGTAAGCATTAGGTGCATTGCTTGGTGCAGTGGTATAGCCTCCAGTGTACCCAAAATGTTGAAAATTCCCACTGAACTGCTGAGGGTTACCACTGAACTGTTGAGGATTGTTTTGTGACTGTGAAACCTGATTCCTAGAAGCTTGATTAATCACACCACCAGGACAACCAAACTGCTGATTTGAAGGTGAGGAAGTATCAGTCGAACCATGTTCAAAAGAAGGACCAGATCCTGCATTCTTAGTGGCCACTAAAGCAGATAGAAAAGGAAGGTCACTGGTCTGTTCTATTACACTTTCCTCAGCAAGGAGCTGAGATCTGAATTCCTTAAGGGAAATAGCACTTTCCCTTCCTCTGATCACACACCTAAAGGTGTTGTATTCACTAGGTAAACCCCTTAAGGCCAAAATTACCACATCATCATCACCAAAATGGACACCACAAGACTCTAGAGTATCTCTAGCATTTTTAATCCTTTGCATATACTGAGTCATTGTTTCAGATCCTTTCTTGATGTTCTGTAACTCAGTTTTCATTTGAAAGAATGAAGCTTTGGTAACAGAAGCAAAACGTTCTTTGAGACTTACCCACATTTCTTGAGCAGTCTTGCACCCGATTACACAGGACATTGCTGAAGTAGATAGTGTGGCTGTGATCAACTGCATCAATGCTTGATTATGCATTCCCCACACTTGAACAGCTTCCAATCTGGTTATGTTTGCACCATCTGAATCATCACCAACTAAAGAGGGACAGGGACTTGAACCGTTGACAAACCCCATCAGGCCATGAACATTTAGCAGCAATTCCATTTGGAAGTTCCAAGTAAGAAAATTGTGATCGTCGAGTTTCACACTAACTGAACTTCCAACAGTGGAAATCAAACTTGCAATAGGAGATTGCAAGATCTGAAGTTGAGAAGAAGTCACCATTTTCCTCTGAAGATTTCTTGTTTGGTTTTTTTTTCCCTTGAATTCTTTGAAGCGTTAAATCAAGCACTTGGAGTGCACCAGCTTGTTTGCTGATTTCTGAATCCTTTTGACACAAAACGTGTTGTGTATCAGCTTGGATACTGATTCCAAAAATCACCGATTCACTGAGTCTTTGTTCCAAGACGGCACTAAGTTGTGCATCAGCTTTGTCTGCTGATTTAGACTCTTAGTGAAGATCTTTTTAATTTGTAGCAGCGGAAGGTAGAAGAAGAAGGAACAACCAGGCCGTCTAGCACGGCTCTGATACCATGTCAGATGAAGAGAGGGAGAGAATCAGAGTGAAGAAAAGAGAGGGAGAAAATGAGTGTATTAAATTGATTCAATCCGACATTACAATGGTGTATTGGATACAAGAGTCTTTATACTCTGAAGCTTAACCGTACTCTACTCCTAACAGTCCTAACTAACTTCTAATCAATGTGGACAGCTACACAACTTCTTAATAGAAGGCTAACTAACAACTTGATTAGTCCAAGGCCATGACAGATGGCATTCTAACACCCATCAGCATCAAGATCACCAATCACTCCCTCCGCCTCTTCATGCGACATGTGCTCCCCTATCGACCTGAAATAGGCTCTCAGCTCCCACGCCGATATTTTGCCGTCGCCGTCTCCGTCGAAGTGCTTGAAAACTTCTCTGAGCTCGTGGTTCTTACTGCTTGCACGTGTAGGCCTAGGACTATTTTGTCCGGTTGGGGTTGGGACAGTGCTAGCTGGGGACATGGGACTAGGCAAGGAGCTGCTGCTTGATTTACTAGATGATGATCTTCGACCGGAGAAGCTGAGCTTTATGGTTTTGTTAGAGAACCATCTGGAGGGTTTGGAACCTGCCCTGCCAACAGCTGTTGTTGCCATTGGTGGAGATCAATTATCAGAGAGAATAGGTTATTGCTATTGGTTGGTATAATTCTGAAGTGTGGGAGACATATGCATGAAATATATGTGATATATATAATGGTTTCACCTCCATCTCTGATTCAATTTCTTTATAGGGTTTGACGTAGTTAATGGGACGTGCGATGAAATTTCAGGGCTGAGGAAAACAATGAGAAAGGACACAGACTTTTTAGTTGGAGAGGAAGCTGCATGGCAATTTCCTCAAGGGTCCCAAGAATTGATTGTTCAGTAACATTTGGATGATTCCCATACGCTTTGATTTACATGGGTGTAGAGTTTGAAAATTATCAAATGCTACTGTTTCATAGTCACATAACGCATAAAATTCATCTAAAATACTGCTATGAGTAAAAAATACGATTCAAATTTATCATTTTCATTAAATATTTATTTATATAATAATATGTAGACTGAGTATAGACATTGCCATATAATCTCTCTTTATAGCTAGCTAAAAGGATCCATCTCAGTTGATAAGAGCGTTGATATGCAGGCCTATAGTCTCAGATTTAGACTTCGATAACATACAAAATTTCCCCTCCTGCCTCCCTTTAAATCAGAGTTAGAATAGTGTCTATTTGTATAAAAAATAATAATAATCTCTCGTAGAAAAACATCATATTTAACACATGCGCGCTCATACCGTAACAAAATAACTATTTATGAATCTAATTATGTTTAAATTTTAGTCGCTAATATTATTGGCCTATTAGTATTTCAATACACTCTAATATATGATAAAAAGATTTCGAGCCAACTCTAGTGGTTAAGTACTGAATTTGAATCTTATAAGTAAGGTACAATATACAACACAAAACATTTCCCTAAATTCTAGAGACCAAATGTAGGACTATAATAAAACACAAGATAACCATATTCTAGAGACCAAATTCTAGAGTCCCTTTGGGGATAGCTCCTAGGTTCCATGAAGGAGGTGATCGGATCTCCTCCAACGACAATGGTAGATGGCTTGGATAGCATGTCTTTAGTCCACGTGAATGGGTCCTTCTTCCCATATTGAAGAACCTTGTGGGATATAAGACAAACAAGAGGAAAAGGAAAAGGAATATCAAGCTTCCAACCACTTGATCTCTGATGTCTACGTAAATATGTGTTTAGAGAGAAGACATAGAGTATGTGTTCCTAGTAAGAGAAAGTGTTTTTGGCATAATTTGTTTACCTGCCTGAAGTTAGATAAAATGTAGGGGACTATTTATAGGAAAGGAAAATGAGTACTACCTGACAAGGCCCAAACTACGCATTAAATTAAACACGTAATTTGAGTGTTATACAATTTAAACCTTTTTTGTGTAGATGTAGTATTGGTAAATAGGGATCGTTCTTAACCGGGGAAATTAGGGGAGTTTTGAGGGAGATTTGTAATCTAAACTAAAGAAAACACTAACTAAGAATTAAATTAAACTTAGCAATAACATTATTTAAAAATACTCCTAAAATAAACTTCCTTTAAATACAATTGTTACTAACACTCTTACATCATGCTTATATTGAATCAATCACGAAATCCTACATTCATCATCTCCATTATATACATACGTTTTTCATATTATAAATGCACCGACAACGGACGACACTTATAATATGATTTACCTCTTGTTTGTTATTAAATGCACCGACAGCGGCCGACATTAAAATCTCTTCAATCAAATGCTAAGTGCACCGACAACGGCCGATACTTAGCATCAAATTGAAGTATAAAGCACTACAACATATGAAGTAAAAGAAATTCAGAAAGTAAAACATATGGAGATTGTATTCATAGTTACAAATGTTAGAAAGAAAATACCAACACAAATATTGCATTATAAGTAAAACCGAAATAATAACATAAGTTTAAGTAGAAAAACATGATTTTTCACAAGGAACCCTGACAGCAGGCAGAACCGTGTGAAGATGGAGGAAGAAATACGAAGAATTTGGTCTTAAAAACTCTTGAATTGTCTTAGAATTACCTAGCCATAATGAAGAAAATGTAATTAAAGATAAGTTTAAGAAATTCTAAGAACATAATGAAGAAAATGAAACTAAGATAATTAATTAAGAAGAAATTACAAGAAGTTACAAATGGTCCCCAAAAATAAAGAACAAAATAAAGAAGATGAACTAAAAGAAAAGAAGAACTAGAGAGAAAATATAAGAACCTAAACTAAAAGGAGAAACAAAATGGGAAAGATGAAGACTAAGGGAGACTAATGGGGACTAATGGGGACTCCTAATACATGAAATGACCTCCCTATTTATAGAGGGAGTGCCACAATTGTTTAAATAAAAGTACAAAATTGAAATATAAAAATAACAATAAAATAATACATGAAGAAGTGATGGAAATGATGAGATTGGGTGAATTTTGGGGAAAAGATGTTGATTTTGGGGAAAGATGCTGATTTTTTGCTTGGGCTTCTAGATTTCAGCAGCTTCCCACTGAATTTCCTTGCGATTTTTGGTGGCTTCTCATATTTCGTCCATAATTTCTTCGTTATAATTTCGATCGGGACGATTCTTTCACCAAAATGCTCCAAATTCCAAGTTTTATTTATTTCTACAAAAATATCACAAAATAAATTATTTTATCTAATTATTTATTATTTTAATATTAAAAGTCAAGTATAAAGGGTATAAAATAATATAAAATAATGCTTAATTAACGACCTATCAAATACCCCCACACTTAAACTTTGCTAGTCCCTAGAAAATACTAAAACTAAACTACAAATTCAAAATAAGTAAACCCTTAACCATTTGTCTCAATATTTCATTATTATGGCATAAAAGATTTTCACTTAAATCATTTAAGTATATGGAATTCAAGAGTTAATACATGGTAACAAAATGTTTTAACAAGTAAGATAATGAGTAAATATGGTGAAATGGATCTCTACATGAATAAGACAAGTATGAATCAACTCACAAGGATATGCACTCATAAGTTCACTCAATTTGTGAGGGTTTGTGTTTGCACTCAAAGTATGTGAGAAATACTCACATAATCGAAATGAAGTACTTTTACAAAATTTCAAACAAACACCTCAAGATAAAAACAAAACGTACTTGCACAAATGAACCAAAACTATAAGCTTACTCAAGTGATTGACTCCACTAATCAAAATTTACCATCTTAAGGATCATAAGGTCTTTACGAAGGTTGTAATGGGTGATTATCAAACAAATTCAAGTTGTAGTGATTATCTTTATGACCATAACATATTCATTTCTGTTCATTTATGTCATTGACAAGTTAAATGGAAACTTAAGACTCATAAAAACACTAAGTTAAAACAAAAAGATTTTTTTAAAAAAAACAATAAATATTTTTTTCACACATTTTTTTTAATTTTTTTAAATAATTTTTTTTACGATTTTTTATTTTATTTTGTAGACAATTAAAATTGTAAACCATTCCCCCACACTTATATTCTATATTGTCCTCAATGTAGGAAAATATGAAGTAATTAAACATAGAATCAAAGTAAGGAAGAAAATTTGCGAAAATAAAGCAAGATAAACAATAATTAAACAAAACAAAATAAAATAAAGAGTGAAAGATAGCAAATCTGCGTTGATGACTCCTTCACATCCCGGGAACACATTGGGTTACCTCCCAACAAGCGCTTGAAGTTTAACGTCCATCCAGCCTAGATAGAGATGCAGGTTAGTTAGTCAGAGATGTACGTTAGTCAAGAATGCAAGTTAGATATGAAAATTAGATTAAAGATGCAAGTTAGTTAAACTAAAGATGCAAATTAACTTTATCATGACAAATAATGTAAATTAAGATATAAACAATATTTACATGTCGAGGGAAGTCAAAGATATATATGGTTCACATAGCTTCAAAGTTTAGATGGAGACTTATACGTCCGTGCGGCCCAAGTAAATATCTTGGATTAATTCAACTGTTTGAGCAAGTTCAAAGGTGACCAGGTTAGAAAGAATACACACAAGAGGCAAGACTAATTTCAAGACATCCCGAGGCTTAAACTCCATTGATGTCCCTTTCTTAGACCCAAAACCCGTTATGAGTACCGTCTCTTGTCTTAGACATCACCCTCGAAAATTTCTTACTCCAGAGGAATTAAGATGACTCAAGTGTTAACAATCACCGTGGGCGAGAGTTAACAAAAGAGTTGTCGCCGATTAAAGATCAAAATCTAAACTTCGAAGCACAAGTGATCTACATATAGCCGAGACTAATGCATGAATGCAAGAACTATTTACAAGTATGTTTTTATGCACAATTTACAAATACAACATGACAATTTACGTATGAACAATTTATACAAGTATGAACAATTTATTTACAAGTACGGTTTCATTCACAAGTAATGATATTCACAAAACAATTTCACATTAACAAACTAATAAATAATAAGATTTATTTAACAGTTTAGATTTACACTAACACAAAGTGAAGATAAGAATTTTTTTTATTAATTAATTTTTTTTTGGAATTTAAAAATTAAATAAATGAAGAAAAGGAAATATATTTTTTTACGATTAAATTAAACACATAATTTGAGTGTTATACAATTTAAACCCTTTTTGTGTAGATGTAGTATTGGTAAATAGGGATCGTTCTTAACTGAGGAAATTAGGGAACATTAATAATGTGTTAGTGGGAAAGAATAACGAATAAAAGAATAATTAATAAATTATTAAATTAAAGAATAAAATAATAAAAGAATTAATTAATCAAGGAATAAATTAATTACAGAATAAAGGAATAAAAGAATAAAGAATAAAGTAAAAGTATAAAAGAATAAAAGAATAAAAGAATAAAGAATTAAAAGAATAAAATAATAAAAGAATAAAGAATAAACATGGGGGAGTTTCGAGGGAGATTTGTAATCTAAACTAAAGAAAACACTAACTAAGAATTAAATTAAACTCAGCAATAACATTATTTAAAACTACTCCTAAAATAAACTTCCTTTAAATACAATTGTTACTAACACTTACATCATGCTTATATTGAATCAATCACGAAATCTTACCTTCATCATCTCCATTATATGCATACGTTTTTCATATTATAAATGCACCGACAGCGGCTGACACTTATAATATGATTTACCTCTTGTTTGTGATTAAATGCACCGACAGTGGCCGACATTAAAATCTCTTCAATCAAATGCTAAGTGCACCGACAGCGGCCGACACATAGCATCAAATTGAAGTATAAAGCACTACAACATATGAAGTAAAAGAAATTCAGAAAGTAAAACACATGGAGATTGTATTCATACTCACAAATGTTAGAAAGAAAATACCAACACAAATATTGCATTATAAGTAAAACCGAAATAATAACAAGAGTTTAAGTAGAAAAACATGATTTTTCACAAGGAACCCTGACAGCAGGCAGAACCGTGTGAAAATGGAGGAAGAAATACGAAGAATTTGGTCTTAAAAACTCTTGAATTGCCTTAGAATTACCTAGCCATAGGTTTTTCTTACGGAAAGCATAAAATGTAATTAAAGATAAGTTTAAGAAATTCTAAGAACATAATGAAGAAAATGAAACTAAGATAATTAATTAAGAAGAAAATTACAAGAAGTTACAAATGGTCCCTAAAAACAAAGAACAAAATAAAGAAGATGAACTAAAAGAAGAGAAGAACTAGAGAGAAAATATAAGAATCTAAACTAAAAGGAGAAACAAAATGGGAAAGATGAAGACTAAGGGAGACTAATGAGGACTAATGGGGACTAATGGGGACTCCTAATACATGAAATGACCTCCCTATTTATAGAGGGAGTGCCACATTTGTTTAAATAAAAGTACAAAATTAAAATATAAAAGTAACAATAAAATAATACATGAAGAAGTGATGGAAATGATGAGATTGAGTGGATTTTGGGGAAAAGATGCTGATTTTGGGAAAGATTCTGATTTTTTGCTTGGGCTTCTAGATTTCAGCAGCTTCCCACTGAATTTCCTTGCGATTTTTGGTGGCTTCTCATATTTCGTCCATAATTTCTTCGTTATAATTCCGATCGGGACGATTCTTTCACCAAAATGCTCCAAATTCCAAGCTTTATTTATTGCTACAAAAATATCACAAAATAAATTATTTTATCTAATTATTTATTATTTTAATATTAAAGTCAAGTATAAAGGGTATAAAATAATATAAAATAATACTTAATTAACGACCTATCACTACCTCCACTGTCCGAGTAGTGGTACCAGTTGCTGGAAAATGGTACTAATCACTGGGCAGTTTAGTACCACCTATATGGGATTTTGTGCCACTGAAGTGAACCAAATGACGAGTGAAATTTGTCCCTACGCTGGCGCCTAGGGTCTTGGAAGTTGGAGTACCCGTGCCCATGTCTCATGGGATAGTGTGAGTGGAGCTTTTGAGACAAGAATTTCTCCTCCATGGAATCTGTGACAAGTGTCCTCCTTACGACTAGAGTCAAAGTGGTGTCAGGATCTCTCTGTGACAACATGGTACCGCTGATCGAGCGCTACCTTGGTTGGTAGTCGAGTGCTTGTCTAGCGACATGGTACAGATGGTTGAGCGCTACCCTATAAGGTATACAGGTGGATCCTTGGAAGGGTGCTACCTTGATTTGGGTGGTCAGTGCCTTTATTTTCTTAGACTTGGGGCTGAATTGAGCTTAGTGATCTTAGGCTGATGGTCCGTCTTTTTAGTGGATTCTAGGATTTTTCTTTTAATGAGTCACGATCAAGTTCTATCAGGTAATGTTTTCTAAAATTTGATTCAGCTCATGATGGCTATCAACACCAAAAAAAAAAAACAAAAGGAAATGTTTTATGTTGGCGCCAATTCCCCATTCACTTTGGAATTTGGTTGTGAATAATATATACTAACTACTTCTCTTTTTCCCTTTAATATCTTTAACTAAGGATCATGGAGAATTCAATATAGCATATTTAACAAAACAAGAAAATAAAGAATTCAATATAGCTTGTAGTTAACCAAAACAAAAACAAAACAAAACAAAAGAGTTCAATATAGTTTTTGTCCTCTTTGGACGACAAGTGTACAACCTACAATGGATACATAATAAATGTAATAGCTAAAAAATTTTCTGAACTCTTGAATTATGATTTTAAAAAAAATTATATAATAAAAAAAAATATGGGTTGGGTAAATGAGGGTGTGAATTATAATAAAAAATAAAAAATATCAATATCATTGGAAATATTTGACAGGTCCCATCCCTAATCCCCCTTGATTAATGTGGGATGATCTACTCCCGTCTGACACTACGTGTCAGACAAGGGATAACACCATGACCCAAACAGGGTTTCCAGAGTATTCAGCTTCATGTGATGTCTCGCTCTCTACTACAGCTCTCATTCGCAATCAATCTGAAGGATACCAAAAACCATTAAAACTGTGAGTCGACAAAAATAAGTGTTTCAAATACATTTGGGGAAAATATATTTATCCCTTCCAATTAAAAGCATGCATGCATCAGAAAACATGTAATCTCAAATGCTTTCTTAAATAAGTTATGTTTCTTTCAAAAACCAAAACACGTGAAAACAGTTGGACACAAAACAAGAATCGAAAACATGACCAATCCTCATATCCATCGTCAATCTCATCTCATATCATTATCAGTCATGTCATCCATGCAACGCGTGCAAATAAGCTCCAAGACAGTTCACATCCGAGCATGTCGCCATGAACAAATAGACGGCCCACGGCTACTTGGCCACCCCAGTACAGAACTCCAAAACGTAAATCTTAAGCCTCACTCAAGCCAACGACACTCGTCAATCTCACCTGTCACCCATGTAGGTGTACTCAGAACCTAGTCTGACCATTCTGCTCCTGCTGAGTAATACCAAGTCCTCCACCTCATTAGACAGTCTCCCATCATTAATCATAACTACGAAGAACCTTCGTGACCAGCCGGTAACTCATCGGCTTCACTCATTCCATTCAAGTTCCTTATCCACATCGGACTCGTGCCAGAGTCCTCTTACAGTACCTCGTCTCACCTGGGGAACAACTCTTTGATCTTCGCTTTTCTCAAGTCCTCATCTGGCAGCTCACTCACCCATAGTGCATGTTGGCCACATCGAATACTTGCTTTAGTCGACATAATCATAACTCAATTTCTTTAGGGTTCCTCTAGCCCACAACCATGGCCCGAAGCTCCAAGCTTGCCCAATAACTGAACCCTCTAGAAGTCCCTCGCCTCTAAAGCATGGTACTCGGCATCTGTTCCAACTATCTCAAAGAAAAGTCAACATCTAATCCAATCCAATTAACATATCTCGTCCATCTCAGATCTAATCCACCTATTGTACCATGTCAATCTCGGATCCAATCCGAATATCATATGGCTACCATGCCAATCGTGGCCTATAGAGGAAAAATTTGCCTCCCAACATAATCTCACCACCATACCTAATTGCTGACGGTTTTATTATTTTTAGGGTATGACCCATCCAAGGTAAATCTGCCTCTTAATTACATCCTCTTGTTACCGAGCAAAATTTTTTTGATTCTATTTACAAATGAAATTAAATATGAGAGTAAAGTGTTTATTTGATTTTCTTGCAACTGCATCTAAGTCAAACCTTAGATTGCATACGTTTCCGTCTTCGGAATCAAGCCACTCGTAGTTCCAGAATTTTTAATGAGTGAATGGATCGTTAAAAATAAGGATTGTGTTTGGAAATATATTTGGGAGAATTTAGTTAGAAATAACCAGTGATTCAAGGATGGTTGCGGTTGCATCTAGTGGGTATGCTAGATTGCCTATGTATCCCTTCGCGGGAATCAAACCAACGTAGTTCAAAAGATTTTTAATGAGTGAATGACCCATTAAAATATGTGTTTGACTATTTAAAAATAGAATTAACTTCAAAAAAGTATGAATTTAATTAAGGGGGGCGGTTACATCTAGAATAATCTAGATTGCATACGTACCCTTAACGGGATCAAACCGACGTAGTTCTGAAATTTTAAATGAGTTTGGGCTTTGATAATAGAATCTTTGGGCTCGGGAATTTTTCGAAGCAATTTTAGGACTTTATGATGCCTTGGGCTTAATTAATGAGTACTTTGATGACTCGTTAATTGTTTTTTTAGCTCGCTTTATCGAATTTCTTAGCCCAGCTTCAAATGCATCTCCTGAAGTAAATGAAATCAACTTCTCATAGATCTCTGATATCCTTATCTGCTGTGGAGATTGGCTCTTAAACAAGAACTTGGAAAGACGTTAATAAAAAGAAACAGATTGGCCTTCTTTTTCTCCACTCGTCTCCATCTGTTTCTTGGTAGATTCCTCGTGTGACTACCTACTGGCTTGCTCTTGCACGACACCCCTCAAGGGCACTGCTTTTTATTTCTTCTTTTTTTCAGAAGCGACCAAAGTCACTGTTTGTACAGAAGGTAAATACTGATGTGTGGGTATTATCAATCCTCTTATTTTCACCTCCCTTGACTAATCTAAATGACCTTTGCATTCAATTTCACTTTGTTTTGCATCTAACTTTTCTATTCCCATTGTCCTGCACGTGTCTTTTATTCTGCATATTTAGAGCAGGCCACACTAAAAAAATTGCTTTGGGGGAAAGATTGATGTGCTTGGGGTCCACGCCACTCTCATTGACTTCTTTGTTCTCTTTTACACTTGACAATTAGGTAAAGACCTCTCCTCCTTTTTTTGTCCGTAGCTCTTGGTGATGATGAATTCATCTTTCATCTTTTCATCATGTATGTGAATATTCATCTTTTATCCATGTGAACATCATAGGCATCTTTCTCCTTTTTTTTTTGTCTTTAGCCTTAACAACTTTCACTTTCTTTATGCATGGAACAAAAAAACTACTTCATCTTTTTCCTTCATATCACCACTTCATTGCGGTTAAAAAGTATCAACCCATCTTCATTTAATTTGACTGCTCCTGATATATAGTGAAATTTGAAGGATTTAGCCATGACTTGATCTTTGCTTATATGTTATTTTTTGTATACCACGTCGACCCTCTGCTTGATCTTCATTTTTTTTACGGATGTTCATGAACATCGGCCGATCATGATTGACCAATTTTTCATGTTCATGAACAATTTATTTCTTCTCTCGGATCAACTATGACGTTGCATACTTCTCAGACTTCTTAGAAGATTGTGATTGTCCATTTCCTTTGATATTCAAATATTTATTGGATGATCATGATCATCCATACTATGGATATTGTATTTTTTTTTTGGGCTGATCATGATTAACCATTGACATTCAAGAACATTGTGCATTTCTTGGACGATCATGATTGTCCATTTCCATGAATGTCATAAAAAAAAAAATTATTATGAATATCGCTCGTTTCCCCCGGATGGTCAAGACATGGACTTCCTTCCTCGCCCAAGTTTCCTTTGGTTCTCATCAAGGTTGTACTAGCTCTAGTATATCCTTCATCTCCAGATCAAAATTCATTTGGATGCCCACATTGTAGGAATCGTTGTTGAGCTTGGGAATTGATCGGAGATGATCCCTCATAAAACATCAAAATATCATTACTAACAAGATAATGAGAAGCAAATTACATATATATTACCTTCTCAAATTTCTTCTTCAAGAATACGTAGTGGTTTCCGTCCTCCACCTTACTGCTAGCTCCTCCTCTCTTTGTTGGCTTTCTTCTTTCTATGTTGGCTTCCCTTCTCTTTTTTTCTTTTTTTCTTTGATTTTTCTCTTCCGACTCACTTCACTTTTTCTCTCTTTTTCCTCACTCTTTGCTATTTTTCAACTTTTTTTCTCTCTTCGCACACACACACAATCTTTACTATTTTTCCAACTTTTTTTTCTCTCCTCCTCTCGTCCTCACTCTCTGCTTTTTCTAACTTTTTTCACTCCTTCCCCTTTCTCTCTTTTGTTGATTTTTCTCTTTGAATCACTCTTGGCTTTTCTAACTTTTTTTTCCACCCCACCCCCTCTAGCAGAGGGAGAGATCAGATAAGGCTTGGGCAATTTGAATTCAAAAAATGTGTTGATGATTCAAAATTGCAACAGTTTGTATCCTTTTGAATTCAAAATTATTTTTTCCAATTCAAGATTCTTTCTCTATTGATCTGACTCTATATTTTTTTTTATCTAAAGGATAAATACCCCAAAACTGATTTTGAAAGAAAATGAGTATTCTTTTTTACAAACTCATTTAAATGTTTTCTACCACACATTCTGCTAGGGATTTTATTTTCTTGAATATATATTTTTTTTGTTTCAACATGTCCCAACACTGGAACCTATCTGTTTGATCTCCGCTCTGGGCAGATCATATACCAATACACAAGGTCCTCTTTGAGTTTTCGTGGTCACCTAACCAACTCCAGAGACAATCCAACCAGTTTACTAACCACTCCAATTTCTTGGTTAACTTCAAAGGTCAACCGATTTACGTTTACCAAGATGTACCAATCCTACTTAAAAATTCCCTTTAGTTACCTACCTCAACCCTCATCCTGATAATGCGAAGGGCCTGAAGCTGTGTTGTAGCATCTAATCTAGCCATACAGATCTCACAGGGACAGACCATTATCACTCCACGGTAGATGAACAATACGCAAGAGATAACAAGCCTCGAATCTGCCTACTCGAGGTATCAGCTACTATATTCACTTTTCCCGAATAATTGTCAAATGTACCATCATTATCAGTCAAATAGCCCTAGTCGTCTTCTTTGCCTCGAGTTCAACTCAAGATATCCCCTCTGCTTAGCTGCAAAAGAAAAACCTTCACATGTAGGATAAGTACACAATCTAAACCCGAGTATCGATATTGTCTAAGATAGTCAAACTAGAGCAGTGATCAATATTCTGCTCATTCAATTATCATCTCACACCAGATTGACCCCCTTCCGAGTCAATCCCGCCAACAGGCTACAATCCCATAGGAAAACTTCCACTCGAAAGTCGATAACACTTATCCAGTTTGAGTGAATCCAGTCTCAGTTACCGTGCTTAATTAATGTCAATCCAAAATTTACCTCGGTCCCATGAGTATTCAAACTACTCTTGAAACAATAAAATCATGACCTGGAAACCAACACTGGTTCACATTTCTCGAATCATGGATCGGATTACACAATCCAGATTACATCACACAATAGTAGAAACCACAATTCATATAGGGAATAAACATCCAAGGTTCACGTTTCCCGAAAAACATTTTCATCTCAACAAGTATGAGTCCTTGATGTACCATAACAATATCACCATTAATACTCTGTTGCCAACTCACGATGACCAACTATCATCACAACACTAATCGTAAGCCATTTCGGGGAATTTCACTTCTGAAGTCAATTCGGAAATCACACATCCGAGAATACAATACATGCATCCAAAGCACGTCTTTCAACCGAATTCTTGACTTTGATTTAAGTTAAAATCATTTTCAACGGGGTATCTGTTCTAAATCCTCAAGTCTATGGGTGGGCTAGAAAATGGGTTGAGTACCCTGAAGAAACTCAATCGTAACTCAATCTCGCTCTGAGGTAGCAATCCCGGTAAATCCTACACGGAACACGACCAGAAATGTCGACACAACCGACATCTTCCTCAAGCTTACTGAGCCGTTTGGGAATTCACAACACGTGTCCCATATCCTAAACAACCATTCTATAATAAATTCTAGGCTTCCAAGCCGTAACTCACTCGGAACATCAACCACGTTTCCAATGTGGGATAGATCGCAGGAAGTATCCTCTAGTCCCACAAAAAACCAAACGTGACAAATTAGGACTACCAAATACAACTGGTTCCTCAAACACTCAACAAAGGTGTAATGGGTAATCCACCAATCCATCTCTAAGATCACATCCAAATCATAAATCTCTAGGGAAATCCAATTCGTCTTTTGTCACACCTTCTACGCAAATCCAATCGGTGATTCCATCACCGCATCAGTTGGAGTACTGGCTCCCATGTCCCAACCTAATGGGATTGTCTTTTGAACACAATTGTACTTCTTCTACGAATAAAATAGTGTGTGAATCCAAACTTCATCAATACTCGTGCATCCAGACCAAAGATAGCTAGGGTACCTATCACCAATTCAGGCATAGCCTGTACCTTCAGTAAACCAACTGAACTAGGAGGATACAGAAATCTTACTGAGCCACTCGGGATCCTCTCCATCTCGCTCATCAACCAGTGTAGTCGTAAGAAGTGTCTCTCTTCCAAGCTCCCTAGCAAATACATCCTCTAGACGCACACAACGTCAACCAGAACAATTTGATTACTATTGGATTCCATCAAACTCATCTCCAACTGAGATGCCATACCATCAATCGAGTCTTACTTCCAAGACCCAATATAAAGTGAAGAAGCCTCATTTCCCTAATCGATGTCGCACCCAGTGCAAACTGTGCCAAATCTAGAAATCTCTGCTCATACTGAGCAACTGACACGTCTTCCTGCTCCAGACGGATGAACCTCTGACACGACCCACCCACAATCCCCTAGGATTAAGGGCTAAGTCATGCTCCCGTCTAACTTATGCATGACACGAAGGCTAAACTGACGCCTAACCTCCATGTGACACGTAAGTCAAACAAGGGATTCCCAAACGAACCTTTTACTACTTATGGACTTCCCAAAGTGCGCAGACTCTACTGTGGATCGCGTTTGTGATGTCACCGTCTCTCTCGACCAACAGCCTGCATCGCAATAACTTGGAGGGTATCGAAAACATAAAAAGACTGTGAGTGGACAAAATAAATAGTACGTTCAGAAAACAGTTTATAGAAAAGTACTTTTATACCCTCCATTTAAAAACCAATGCATGCATATACAACTAATTCACAAAACCATTTCATATCCAAAACAATCATTGAAAACCAGAATCATTTCCTTTCCTAAAATCTGCAATTCAAATCCAGGGCCTCAGCCCAAAATCATAAATCAAACATCAAAGTACAGGAACTCAACCCCAAAACTCATCAAATCCAAATCATCCGGGCCACAGCCCAAAACATCTGAAAACCAGTGAAAAACATCAATAAATCAAGTTGCTGGATCTCAAGTGCGTCCAAGTCTTTAAACTCAAAATCATGCGCATAATTAGGCCTTTCCGAGATATCAACGAGTCTTTAAACTCAAAACACAATCAACAGGCCTCGGGGGATATCATAACCGAGTCTTTAAACTCAAAACATATACCAAGTCTTTAACCTCAAAACATATCAATCCAGGGCCCTCCCCCGTGAGTCCACCGAGTCTTTAAACTCAAAACCAGATCCAGCCGTTTTTCTTTTCTTTTTCCGGGTCTTTGAATCCAAAACCATTTTTAAACGGGTCTTTAAACCCAAACCATTTGAAGATCATAGAAAATCCATATCCGAATTTGCAATAATGATTCCATAAGCTGGAATCCGGAACCATCATCCTGAACCCAAATCCATAATTTCCTTTCAAGTTCCAAAACAGAATCCAAAATCATCTTTCCAAAATCCGATTCCGAAACAGAAATCTCGTTTCTCGAAATCACATGAACAGAGTTTCAAACCCGAAATCACTTTTCCACAATCCATCGTAAACCATTGAAATCAAATCATATTTCAAATCCCAAAATCAAATCATTAAAACCATGGTCAAATCACAGTATAAACCGTAAGCTCGTAAAACATGCAAATACGTACTTATCTCGAAATCCGTGCAAAACTGTAAATCATCGATATCAATTCACAAATATAGAAATCACGTATAGAAAACATATAAAACATATATGCATGCATCATAAGTTTGAAAGCAAAGTCCACTCACAGACCATTTACGCCGCTGCCTCGATACGCGAGCACTTACGCCGTTTCCAGCCAATCTACTATCACCGGCTTTCCCGAACCTGTCCAAATCCCATAATAAGGTCACTAACTACTTCACAAAGCTTCTACTAAAGCCCCATAATTTTCCCATATTTTTAACTATTTTTAACCGAGCCCTAAAACCTTCGGACATGTTGGAAACTTCCCCAAAAGGAGCTCCACACGCTATCACGCGCCGCCCAAAGAGGCTGTGCGTGGGCCTCACACGCATGCACTGTTCATCGTCTTCTTCCTCTCGCCGACCCGGTCCAGATCAGTTCGAATCGGTCCGATTTGACCGAACCGGCGCAGGCTGTTTTCCACCATTTTTCCATCTGTTTCATTTGTTTTAATCTCTATAGCTTCATCCTCTTCAGCCCAAGCGATCTAACTAAAAAAACATGAACTTAAAGCTGGTTTCACACCTTCCAAAATCAAAGTACGAATTCGAATTTTCCTCCTCCCTGTCTTCGAGATTCAGGCCACATCCTTCCTTGCTTCTGCTCCCAACAGTTCCTAGAACCCCTAGAAACACTTCCCAATTGTCACAACCTCTCAATAGCCATCAATTCTTAACTTACCATAATCGATTTCAGACTAAGCTATTTCGAGAAAATGACCTTACCTCCACATTTGCCCTCTGCTGTGGCCACCACTAGTTTCACCTCATCACCTTTAGCATTTTTGGAGAACAAACCAATAGCAAAGGATCATGTTTGAAGGTATTGGAAATCCATGGTTCTTCGGATTTTTTCCCTGCACTCTGTTTCTCTATTCCTCCCAAAATCCACGGCCACCGTCCACAATGGTGGTGCCACCACTCGTCTCATCTCAACACTCCACTTCCCTTCACATAACACTCACAACTAATGAAGATCACAGGGTTAATCTGGGTTGTTTTCACGGTTCCCCTGCTCAGTTTTCTCTCACGGCCAACCCGTACAAACAAGACTCCCAATTTTAAAAACAATCAAGTCGGCTGAGAAAGGTTCCACAGCCCTCTAGAGATGAGACAAGTGTGCCAATCTCATTAAACCACCATTCCAAGGTAGCCAAGTGTCCATTTCTAACTGGGCACAGATCCCAATGCAGGAAATGACCAAATGGCCCTTTTACTCCAAATTACGATTTTGCCCCTCGCACGTTTAGACCAATAATTGAACCGTCTGAAGTCCAATGACCACGTGCCGCCTATCGTTGTACTCAGGGAATCAAAACCTACCTAACGGTCTTCGAATTGCGGGACAAGTCCATGCCGTATGAAAAGTCAACAACTTGCCCCATTTCGCCCAAATTACCAAAATACCCTCAAACTTCTGAACATCATAACTTTTCCATCGAATGTCGGAATCGGACGTGCCACCTATCTATGAACTCGTGACGTCCCAAACTACGTCACAGTCATGGGTCAAAGTCCATTTGACCGCCTGATCGAAAAGTCAACATTTTACCCATTCTAGTGGCAAAATCGTCTTTTCACACCTTTCGTCTGAGATTACCCAACTAATCACTGATTAATCTTCACTAATCCGTCATTAACTACTAATCTAATCTCAGTTTCCGAGATGGGTCGTTATAACCTCACCTCTCGGTAACCCAATACGACAGTGGTGAAAAGATCGATGATCTTATCCAAGCACGTAGATAGCAATGTCTGCCATCAACCCTGTGCAGACCAAACCAAGAAACACTTTGCGATCGGTACCAAACACTCAAGACTAACAGAACCATGTGCTCAAAATGGCAACCAATGTCAGTAAAACACGCTACAAGCGTAAGGTCCACTAATCGGCCACCTCGTGACCTGATCCCACAAGTAACACTTTCCTGGTAATTTCTTTCAACCTTTCTCGAATAAAGGTCATAAACAACCCCTGGTTCTCCTTGCAATACATCTATCCTGACCGACCATTGGTCATAACTCCAAATAATCATTACCCTAAGATCCAATCCACCAGTAAGTCCACAACCCCAAGTTGATGGGCCTACACAAAAAATTGATCCTACTCGGAACTCGAACCCCTAAAACTTGGCATCTAATGCCTAATCGAACCAATGGGTTGGTTCTTCTCATTTAACTTTCCTATTCTTATCCTCACTCTCAAGTTGATGACGGGGTTGTTTTCTTAGAGGCATTACATCTGAAGCAAAACTACCGCGTACCCTCAGTGCGCAACACCACAAAAGTAGCTCAGTACTCTGATACCAAGTTGACAGGTCCCATCCCTAATCCCCCTAGATTAACGTGGGATGACCTACTCCCGTCTGACACCACGTGTCAGAAAAGGAATAACAACGTGACCAAAAAGGGTTTCCAGAGTACGCAGCTTCATGTGATGTCTCTGTCTCTACTACAGCTCACATTCGCAATCAACTTGAAGGGTACCAAAAACCATTAAAACTGTGAGTGGACAAAAATAAATGTTTCAAATAAATTTCGGGAAAATACATTTATACCCTCCAATTAAAAGCATGCATGCATCAGAAAACTTGTAATCTCAAATGCTTTCTTAAATAAGTTATATTTCTTTCCAAAACCAAAACACGTGAAAACAGCTGGACACAAAAGAAGAATAAAAGCATGACCAATCCTTGTATCCATCGTCAATCTCATCTCATAGCATCATCAATCACGTCATCCGTACAACGCGTGAAAATAAGCTCTAAGATAGCTCAAGTCCGAGCACGTCGCTGTGAACAAATCTACGGCCGACGTTCATATCGTCGGGAACAAATCAACGACCGATATCATACATAAGCACTTATGAGTCGAGTCTCCTACGGCTGATCGTAAATAGGCAGTACATCGCTACCTTTTCGGGGGAGGGGGGGGCACGATGCATCCCGGAGGCGAGCAACATATCATAGGGACCTCCCCGGGGAAACACATTCACAATCGGAGGCCCTCTCTGGGGAAACACATTCACAACCAAAGTCACATCAATATCAAGGAGGATGGTCTAGGTGGAAACAGTTGAAATACATTTTCATAAACAGTTGTATTTCAAATCAAATTAATCATTTCATGTAAGGTCTTAGCCCAAAACATAGTTTCCACCAAATCTTATAAATTCATTTCACAAGCATTTATCTCAAAACCATCGTAAAATAGTGTTCAGAACTCATTTCACAATACCCAAAATCATTTCATTATTCAAATCACTGCTCAAATTCACATTTGACTATAATCTAAGTCAAAATCATTATAGACTAGGTCTCAAGCCCAAAATGTCATTTTCACGCAAATTTGTAAAATATTTCATTTCCAAACCATGATCAAACTAATGTATAAATCTTTACGCAATTCAACATTCAAAGCAATATGAAAACCTTGCATTTCAAACCATGCTCCTAAAACCATTAATATATATATATATATGCATGCATCATTTTAAAATCAAAGTCCACTCACACATTGTCCACGTTGCGCGCTCAAAACCACCGTCATCAGCTAATCCGAAGCTTCCGGAACCACTTGACCTATCAAAGTCACACTTGGGGGTCACTAATAATCCAAATAAGTCCATATGTAAACACCCCCTAAACTCTGAAACAGTAAATGTGTCCCAAACATGCTTCTCGAAGCTAAAACCTCCAAAACACTAATCAAACAATCTCTGATCGACCTAAAACCACCACCATTAGATTCAGAATGTCGAAACATTCTAACAAGACCAATTTGACCTTGAAATACATGCCCATACGCCCACACGCGCTGGTTAAAATGTCACACGCCTGGTCAATGCTGACGTCAGCCCTAGTTGACATCACTACTGATGTCAGCCTGACAGCTGTGATAAACTACAACTCTGACTGATGCCACGTGGCAGGTAACATGACAGTGATGACATCATCCTAACGTCACTATTGACGTCATCACTGCCATGTTACTTGCAACGTCACTTTGACATCTCTGACATGTTTCCACGTTACCCCACCTGACTGGTCCACATGGTCTGACAGTGCTGACGTGGACTTGCCACGTCGATACTGACTCAGCCTGACACCTTGCCACGTGTCACCACTTGGTTGTCCTCGTGGCCTTAAAAGATGACGTGGGTTGCCAAGTCATCGTCTTCCTTTCATAGGGTCGACCCGGACTACTGTAATGGGTCGTTCAACCTGGATCACGACCTGGTTGTATCGTCTTCATTTCTAGACCATTTTCCACTATTTTTCCACCATTCTACTCGTAATCTACCCATAAAGGGATCTATGGCTAGAGAATTGAGAAAACGCACTGAAAATGGCTGGCCAAGCTTGAACCTTCTTGGCCAACTTTCGAACTTGTCCCTAGGACAATTCTAGTATCCCTCCCTCCATGGTCTTGGGTCATTTCATTCGCACAACCACAAAGAAGACACATATGGTCTTAGTTTAGGCTTACAACGTCTTAAATCCAAAACCCAAAATCTAACCAAAATGGGTTCACGGGTTTTACCTGGTTTCTGGGTTCCCAGCGAGCCTCCACGACTCCATCTTCTTCCTCAACCCCTCACAGCCTCTCCCTCACTCTTTGTTTCCCCCAACAAAAGCAAGACGATGCGGATGATGAATGAAAATGAAGGAGAATGGGGTGGGTGGTGTTTCGGGTAGATGAAATGAAGGGAGAGAAAGAGATGCATGAATATGGGGTGATGGGCCAATGGGATGAGTGACACTTGTCACTCATCCATTGGTCCAGAATGGATATTTTGGGTCCCAAAAAAAGAAAAACTTCCTCGAATAACGTGTAATCGTAAAATCCAATTAAACCTTTCTAGACCAGTAATTTTCCGGTACCACGTCCATATCTAACGTAACGCTTGTCTATGAACTCGTGAGCTTGAGATTTACGCAACGGTCCTTGGTCAAAGTTTAAACAACCTCCCGAGTCAAAAGTCAACATTTAACCCGTCTAGGTGTAAAATCGTCATTTTTCAATCATTCCTGTAATCCTCGATTAATCCTTAATTAGTCTCGCTAATCACGAAATTTCAGGACGGGTCGTTACAGTATTGGTAATTAAAGTTATGAAAATATTAGATATCGATATTGGTTACACTCAAAAACAATTGTTGAAATTAAAACCAATAATGGTTATAAACGACTAATAAAAATTATAAAATGACTTTGATATTGTAAATATATGATAAATATATATATAACATGATAGGATTTGATGATGAATAACAACATTAAACCTTAAACATAAACATAAATTAAATCATAATTTTATTGATAATATAATGGGTATCAAAAAATAATTATAAAATAACAATCAATTTCAACGATAAATAAATTGAGTTGACAATTACACAACTAAGAATCAACTTGATGAAGAGCAAACGCCCAACAAAGGAAAGTGACTGATGCTCCCAACCCGAAGATACCTCACATGTAAGGAACCTATCACTCCAAGACAACGCCTAATCTGGGAAGCACGACTCACTTAACCTCACACTATACATACATCTTTTCTCCAAATTAGGTTCCAAACCTGAGACCTTGGCAAAACCTACAAAGGCAGACTTCAAAATGAACACAGAATTCACATCCCCATGGAAGAACATAAAAATATTGTCAGCAAAAGCAAGGTGGGAAAGCTTTACCTTATCAAAAAACCAATGAAACCTGGAAGTCAGAGAAGAAGCAATAGCTTGATGGAACATCCGCTAGAGCACTTCCATGGTAATCACAAAAAGATAGGGAGACATAGGGTCCCCTTGCTTGAGACCCCTCCACCCAAGGAAAAAGCCTACTAAATACCTATTAACCTTATTGGAGAAACAAGTAAACGAAATGCAATAACGAATCCAACAAACCATTTGCACCAAAAAATGGACCGCGTTAAGGGCATCTAGAAGGAACCCCCACGAAATAGAGTCATAGGCGTTAATAATATCCAATTTAACTGCACACCAAAGAGAGGCCGAGTTAAGGTGGTAGTCCCTAAGAAACTTCTTAACAAGCATGATATTATCCCCAATACACCGACCACACACGAAAGCAGATTGGTTATGGCTGATAATGATCGGTAATACCAGTTTAACCCAATTAGAAATAATCTTTGTGATGATTTTTTAAGTAGTATTGCAGCAAGAGATATGATGATTGACAGGACTCGTCCCGATCCTCATGGATTATCGTGGAATGTGCCTGCTCCCGTTTGACACCGCGTGTCAGACCAGGGATAAACTCGTCACTCGCTCGGGGTCCATCAGAGTACTCCAGGATCGGCGGAGGCATGTGATGTCTCGATCTCTGATACAGCCCGCATCCGCTACCAACCTGAAGGGTATTAAAACCATAAAAGCAGTGAGTGGACAAAACAACATTTTAATAAAAATCATTTATCAAAAATACATTTATACCTATCATGTGAAAGCATGCATGGATCCTAAAACAGTGTTTCAAATGCTTTCTCGGAAGCACGAAGTATTGCTTCCCAAATCAAAACACAGTGAAAAATGCTTCTCAATCGAAGCCATCATCTCAGTAAAGTCTCAGCCCAAAAATCGAATCATATAAACACGTGCGGGTCTCAACCCAGATAGAAAGCATACACAGAACCTCGGCCCAATCCATAGAACACGTGGGAACACATCCCATGGGAACTCATCCCAATATCTGTCACGATTCTAATCCCAGCACATGTGCATATAGCTCAGGACCGCTCACATTCCTAGCATGTCGCCGTGAACACATCACTCGTCGTGACTGTCTCTAGATCATTGCGAACACATCGCAGAACGATCATCAGCATTCATAAGTCATGCCTCATTCGGTCATTGCTTCCCGCAGCTACTCGACAACAGGTAGTGCATCATGACCTCTCCAGAAGGAACACATCTCCAATTCGGAGGCGAGCGTCGTAACACCCGGGACGAACCCGAATGTTATCATCATACATAGGGCCTCAAACATGGAACAACATCAAATGGGTCATAGCCCGAAAGCCAGTGTCCTATGACACTTCATATTCCAGGATTCCAAGAATCCAATCAAATCGACAACTGGGTCTCATGCCCGAAATACCTTTTGTAAAACACATAACTGGGTCACTACCCGACTTATCTCACGTTTGACTGTACTCTTAAGTTAAACCTCAAATCAACTGGGTCATATGCCCAAAAGATATTCTCAAAGCTGAAAACCAGTTCTCATTTCAAAAACACTTTCAAATCATAGTTCAACTGGGATTCGTGCCCGAATCTTGATTTCACGCATCCACGTGAAATCCTCAAAAATTGTAACTCAATTCCTCATTTTCACACCTCTTTGTGAAACTTTCAGAATCCCATAAAACACAAGCATGTAGTACACTCGGCCGAAGCCCAAACATCACATAAAGTATAAATCTCGAACTACGTGCAATAACGTATTTTCATCCAAAAATGCTCAATAAATCATATTTAAATCACATGCACTCATGGCATCTCAAAAAAATATTCATAAACACATATAAAACAGTTATGCATGCAGCATATTCATAAAACAAAGTCCACTCACAGACCGTCCAAGTTGTGCCTTGAAAAGCGTGCCATAAACAACCATCTCCAGAATTCCCGGACCTGTCCAAATCTTACTTGAGGGTCACTAACTACTTCAAATTGACTAACATTGAATCCCCCAATTTTTGGGATTTTTAAACGTATTTAAAATAAACCCTAAACCTTTGGAGCATCAAAACTACCCCGGAACAGTGTCCGATCGACTCGAAACCTGTCCCAAAATGTCTGTTAAATCGAAAGGATGAAAACACGTGTTGACCATGACCCCCAAATCCGCCCCACGCGCCATCGTAAGCGACTGCACGTGAAACCCACACGCTGGAACAGGGTCATCTTCAACCTCGCGTCGTACCCGGTTCAGACTCGGTTCTTTGGTTTTTCAGTTCAACCGAACTGGCGAACCGTTAAGACCGGCTCTCCTTACTCCAACCACCATTTTTGAAACCGTTCATCCCTATAGCTTCGTCCTAATCCCAAGAGTCGATCTATAATCCCAAAAATGAGAAATTAAAAGAGAATCATACCCTTTGAATCGATGAGCAATCAGCCCAGGTTCCTCCTTCGATTACTCCTGATTCCGACCATCGTTGGCCTTGATTCCAAGTCCCTTGAGATCATCTCGTTCCCTAGAACATCCTCTTATCCATAAAATTGATCAACAAAACCTAAAATCCTATCTTCAATTTTTGAACATAAATACATACCGTCTCGGGTTTTCCTGGCCACCGTCCATGACGATCGACACCGTTGGCACCACCATCATCATCTTAGTCTCTTCTCTAACCTTATTTCACGGCCCGAAAGCAACAGATGGGGATTGAGGAAGGTGGTTTGAGTTTTTGGGGTGGATCGTATATGTGTTTCGGGTTTGGTTTGAATGAAACATATGAAGATGAATGATGCATGAATGTAGGGTGATAGGCAATAGATGAATGACATTTGTCACTCATCCATTGGGCCTGGAAAAAATATTTGGAGCCCACTCAAGAAAAAATTTCATCCGTCTTATAAAACGTGTAATAGTTCCCCAAACCTTCCGTGACCCATAACTTTCCTGTCGAACATCCGATTTTGACGTGCCGCCTATCTACAGACTCGTATTGATTTGATCTATGTAACAGTTCTCGATTCTCGGTCCTCATGCATTGGACCTCCTAGGTCAAAATTCAACTTTTTACCCTAATCTAGGGGCAAAATCGTAATTTCTCCCTGAACGTATGATGATCCTCGACTAATCCCCAATTAGCCTCGCTAATCCGTGATTTAATCTTAATTAATCCCAAAAATTCGAGACGGGTCTTTACAATGAAAGTCCTGCATATGATTCGGATTTCCAACCTTAGGAATTAAGATAAGGATGGTAGGGTTGGTTTCACCTAACAATTTTGAGAACCGAAAGAACTCCTCCGCCGCTCGGGTCATATGTGGCGTAACAATATTCCACGCATTTTGAAGGAACATGGCATTAAAGCCATTAGGCGTGGAGGTTTTATCAACCTTCAAACGAAAGCACACCTTCTGGATTTCATCATGAGTGACATGGGCCACCAAACCCACCACCGTGGGTTTTACAAATGGGAAACTAATTGATGGGTTTTACAAAGACACATAAGAACCACAAAATTCTACATTAAAATAATGTTGACCAAAGACTTTACATGGATGTTGTTCCTACCCAAAATATTTTTCTTGTATTACAAGTCAAGTGTCCCGGGGCAACCCTAACAAGACTTTCGCATTAAAACTCATTTACGGAGCGAGGGAGGCAGACCACTCGTGGGGATCTCTTTTCTATGAATGGTGAGGTGGAGAGATGCTGGATATGATGAGTGTGATGGGCCTTTAGCTATGGTCAATCCCTAGATGGGCAGATCAGGAAGCAAGCATCCCTTCTCAAATCAGATGCAAGTGTGCCACTAGTAGAAGCTGCTACTAGGTAGTGTAAATGGGTTCCATTTTTGGCCCAATAACCTTCCTTCTGATCAATGCGATTGTGAGGCAGGCAGGCAAGAAATCTCATGTGTTGCTCTATTCTGTTCAATTTTCATGGACTTAAAATATTTCTTTTACAGCGTTGCCCAAGTTCATTAGTTTTATTTCGCCATGATATTCAACTTGGTGACATTATTATTTCACTTTTTAAAATGGAAAATGCTCCCTAATTCTCTCGATTTGAAATCGAAGTATTCAAACCAATGCACGAGGATGGCATCCCGACTTAACCATGCTCGAATGGTGCATCCCGAGTACCAACTAATTATTGAAGAAAATCTGTTTTATATTGAAATAGAAATGAAAGTACGAGTACAGAAATGTAAAATTACAAGAATTGAATAACAACTGAAATTATAAGTACAAGGAAGCAAATTATTCCCTTCGTGTTTCAAGCCCGTAACAAGCGAGAAAATCAGAGAATCATAAACTAAATTGAATATCAGTTGGAAAAACAAGGCACGATATGGTAAAGCACTCAAATGCGACGATGAGACGTCGAAAAGAAGGTTTGAGTTCCTCAGTGACTAGCCATGAGTTGGTATGACCTGCTATGTAATATTAGGATGACTTTTTGTGAGCCAGTAGTTTATAATATCAAGCGTTCTGACACTGAATGGTCAGAAGGAAGGTCGATCTTTAACGAACCTCGACCGAAATACCATGAATTGGTCATTCAGGAAGAGGGTAACCTTTATGACACTAAACGATTAGAAAGAAGTTTTGTGTAGGAAAATAAAGCCAACCATTATGGCATTACTGCTAAAGCGGTCAGAAAGATGATTAGGCAGTTGCATAAATTCCTTAAAGGGGTGAGAATAGAAGTTGCATCTTAATTTCCTAGGTCGAAAGAAACAGTTTTTGCCATAAGGGTTAGCCATTTTAAGCCATGAAACCTCGGTTAAAGGTGTTCATAGGTTCATAAATTGATCGTGATCAAATTGCCGAGTTTCATTGGCTGATTGACGATTCCTTGAGAAGCTGGGTCATTATCTTTCTATAGGTGGTGAAGAAGTTCTCAACTTATCGAATTGGGTCCTATGTGGGTCTTATATTCCCATTTTTTCCATTGGGATACTCCCCCCTTACATCTATTTTGTTCACACTCTGTGTAACGACCCGTCCCGAGAGCCGAGATTAGTAAAGTGATTAGTAACGGATTAGTGAGTCTAATCAGTGTTTAGTTGGGCCGTTAGCGTCGAATGACGATTTTGCCCATAGTTTGGAAAAAATGTTGACTCTGAGTTCGGACGGTCAATTGGATATTGAGCGATGACCGTGACGTAATTCGGGACGTCACGAGTACGTAGACAGGTGGCACGCCCGATTCTGACATCCGAGGAGGAAGTTATGATGTTCGGAAGGTTAAAGGCACTTTCGTAAATTGGTTAAAAGAGAGGCATTCGTTGAATTTTTGTACGACAAAGTTTCTTCAAGCAAACTGAGGACCGTTAGCTAAGTCTCGACGTTCTGAGTACAACGACAGGCGGCATGTGCCATTTGAAATTTGGGAATGAAAGTTACGGGCATAGGAATTTGAGGGGCAAAATGGTAATTTGTTCTTTAGGGGCATTGTGGTCTTTTTGAAGCATTGGGATCTGTGCCCAGCAAGATCAGGACACTTGGCTATTTTTGGGTGGAGTGACCATTAGATTTTGGACACATGTCCTTCTCTGGATAGTTGTAGAAGTGTGTACAGCCCTTATACAAATGCTATACGGGTACAATGGGATATACGGTTTGAGGGAAAACAGAGACAGGGACGCATTTTGAACTTTCACCCCCCTCAAACTTAATCAGATGAAGATGAAATGTGAAGGAAAGTTGAAGTGAAGGTTGTACAGAGATGATTGGTGGCTACAGCGAGGTTCGACAGCGAAGGATGGCAGTGGTAGTTGAGAGAACCCGTGTGTGCCCTGTTTCCATTTAAAACAGCAATTGATCGTGTAAGGCTTGATGCTCGAATTGGAGATTAGGACGAGGTTCAAGAGGTTGCTGGGAGTGGATCAAGGCTGGTTTCAAGGTCTATAATGCCTGGTAACCGAGAAACCCGAAAAAGGGTAAGCTTGAATTCGAAAATGGCAAGTGACTTTATGATGTTTGAACTTTAAATTAGTTAATACAGTGAGGTTCTGGATGATGTGAGGAAGCTATTGGGCTTGAAAGGGAGGCTTGAGCTAGCTGGAAACGTGGAACCAGAGAGGAGGCAGAGATCGAGTTTTACCCATCGTTTAGGAGGTAAGAGTTTCTACTTAATTTTCAGATTTTCATAGGTAGATCGACTGCTTAACATAGGACGAAGGTAATGGGATTGAAAGGGTTGAAAATGGTTGAGAATTGGATGAAAACCGGCCACGCCGGTTCGAGTTGCAAAGACCGGTCTGAACCGGGTCGACCAGAGGTTGCTGGTGACACTGTTCACGCGCGTGGGTTTCAAGCGCAGGAGCTTTCAGAAGCGCGTGGGGGCGTGTGAAGGTTAGTTTGGGGAAGTTTTCAACATGACTTTTAAATTATTCGATGTAACGAACATTTTGGCGCTGGTTTCGAGTCAATCGGACATCAGCTCGATATGTTTCGGGCTGTCCGAAGGTTTTAGGGCTCGGTTAAAAAAATAGCCAAAAATACGGAAAAATTACGGGACTTTAGTAGAAGCTTAATTAAGTAGTTAGTGACCTCGTTATGGGATTTGAACAGGTTCGGGAAAGCCGAGGATAGCGGAATGGCCGGGAATGGCGTAAGTGCGCGCTTATCGAGGTGACGTCGAAATGGTATGCGAGTGGACTTTGCTTTCTAACTCTTGATGCATGCATATATGTTTTAATATTTTTTCATACGTGATTTTATGATTTGAATTATGATTGTGATGGTTTACGGTTTTGCACGTTTCTCGAAGAAAATACGGTTTTTCACGTTTTACGAGGTTTGATAAATATCGTGATTTGAACCTGGTTTTAATGATTTGATTTCAGGATTTGAAACACGATTTGATTTCAAAGAAAGTAAAAGGATTTCGGAAAAGTGTTTACGGGCCTGAAGCCCAGTTCAAAAAGTCATTTTGAGAAAGAGGATTCCGGGTTTGGGTTCGGAATGGTTATTCCGGATGCCGGCTTACGGAATGATGGTTGCGGACTCGAATCTGGAAGGGATGATGGATATGAGTTTTGGATTTGGATTTGGAATGACAGTTTTGAATTTCGGATTCGGGTTTGGATATGGATTTAGAAATGGTTTTTAAATGGTTTTGGATTTGATTTGCTGGATCTAGTTATTAGGTTTAAAGACCCGGATTGTGATTGACGGGGGACGGGCCCGGATTGGATTTAAAGACTCGGATATATTGATATTTCCCCCGTAGGCCTGTTGAGTTTAAAGACTCGAAGTTTAAAGACTCGGATTATTGAGGCCGGGTTATTGAGTTTAAAAACTCGGGAGTTTAAAGACTCAGATAGATCCAGCAGGTTCGATGGATGAGAATGTGATTTCAAATGTGTTTTGGATTTCACTCAGAATTGATGATAATGGTTTTCTGAGGTTTTGGGCAGTGGCCCGGATGAAATGGTTTTCGGTGATTTTGGGCTGAGGCCCGGGATTTGGAAAAAGGAAAATGTGTTTGGTTTTCGTACAAGGTTTTATTATAGGAAATTGATATGCATGCATTGGTTTTGAAACGGAGGGTATAAATGTATGTGTTTTCTGATAACTGTTTTTGAATTTATACTTTATTTTTGTCCACTCACAGTCTTTTCGTGTTTTTGATACCCTCCAGGTCGTTGTGGCGCTGGCTGTTGGTCGAGAGAGATGGAGACATCACACGTACGATCCACAGTAGACTCTGCGCACTCTGGGAAGTTCAGAAGTTTTTGGGACGGACGGATCGAAAATCCCTTGTTCGACTTACGTGTCACATGGATGTTGGAAATCTGTTTAGCCTTTGTGTCATGCGTAAGCCAGATGGGAGCAGGGTTTAGCCCTTAATCCCGGGGGATTAAGGGTGGGCCCTGACACTCTGTCAATACCACCCATGCTTACTTCTTCTCCACGCTAAAACTATTCGAGTTTGGGCCAGAAGTCATCTTGGGCTTTTCATTTCTAAGGAAAAATTTGAGACCTGTCGTTTGCTTTGTTGACAGGATCTTCAGGAGTCAGTTCTTCTAGCTGGGGCCTTGCCTTCCCGCATGAGTGTGTCTTTAGGCCCCATCGTCCTTGCTCAAATGTAGAATCTCTTGCACCTCATTATTTACTATCCAAGGTCGAAGCAGTCTCTAAACTGGCCATTATGGATGATTCAGGTGTGGATGAAGTGTTCCTTCCCCGAGCTTTATCGTAAAGTTCCCAGGTTTTTCTAAAGAATCGTTCCATGGCACCAACTTATAGGGAAGTCTTCCATTCCATATTCCACTGAGGACTGCTTGATTTTTTTTTCTATAGGTTGAGGTCTCGTCCCATGGAGCACTGGGGAGCTAGCGTGAAGTGCTATTACCTCATATTTGATACGGGTGGCTATGTAGACATTAGCGATCGTAGCCGTAGAACTCTGGTGCTCAGGGATTTCTAAAGTTGTGTACCATCGATGGACCTATTGAAGGGTTGAAATCATTACCCCGTGATGCATGCTAGTTTTGAAGTTTACTAGCCCAACTTATATGTGTGCAAATTCGGATTCTGCCAAGCCATTCATGTTCCTCATGTTAGGGGATGAATGCGGGAACATCCTTCAGGCTTCAAAAGTTTACTAATGATGAGGCACTAATCATTCGTCGGTTTTTTTTTTTAATGAATGCATCCAGTATCTCTCTGGTTTTCAAGCTGTCCACGATTGTGCTCAAGCCTTCTTGTCCTAGTAGGCATCGTATTTCGATAAGACCTTTGGGGTAGAAGCAGAAAAAGTTGCATTGCAGTAGTTCTAAGTATTCAAGAATTCCATAAAGACTCTCTTCAATTTGACCTCGGCTTTCATCTAGGCTGTTTAAGAACAGAATTCCACTTCCTTGTTGGTAATTTACTTTCTCTTCAATGTCAAAAATAGCACGCTCCTTATATGCCCTTATGTGTTTTTGAATGTTGTAGTTGGTGTTGATGATATCGAGCTGATAGTGGAAGGGGTCGATGATCCATTGGCCCTCATGAGCCCTTCGAGTGAAGATCTGATCATGGTAAGTCTGGTTGGTCACATGGAGGTGGAGGTGGCACCTACCTCTCCAGATTCCCCTAGTTGCCTTTGCCAAATCAATGTTTGCATTCATTGATGTGGATCTTGCATTCTTCTGTCTAACTCTGTATTTGCTATAGGTATTTTGAGCCCCTTACATGAGTCATCTCATAATGGCAAAGAAGTAGGCTCCGTGTCCTTACCAGCAGAAACCACACCAATACCCATTTATGTACCTCCTACTAGTCCTGCTACCACTAAGAGGAAAATGTGGAGATATGTGATTGGACAAGATGTCTCTTCCAATGATCAATCCTTGGTAGAGTGTGTGTAGATTGGGAAGTCTTTGAAATGCTAGAGTCATACACGAGCCTCCCCAACTCCTCTCATTCCCCTTGTCTTTTCTGAGGTTAGGGGTCAAGAGGGTATACCTTATGCGAGTACAACTACTGTCCCTGAGCTTGATCCTATGGCTGCTTTCGATCTAGCATTTGAACCCTCGTCATCAGATCACTTAGCTCCAACATCTTCAGTTTTAATTAGTCCCCGGGAACCCGTGGTGATAGGGTAGGATCCCAACCACATAAGTAACTGGTACTTCTACTCCTCCTATCGAACTATCCATAATTATTTACAAGGGCCCATTCCTAGCTTAGATTGAACCGATTGTTTATGCATTGGTGAGCCCAGATCCTTCTTCTGTAGCAGTTGAGGTTGGAAGGAATGTAGATACCATCATGTTAGTGATAGTGTCGCTAGGATCTAGAGATGATATTGGTTGGGATCCCTGAACTAATGCTCCTTATGAACAAACACAACCGTCTCCCTCGGAAAGAGGTCCCGAGGAAGCAGGTTGTTCGCCTGTTAGGAGGGTGTCAGAAGTAACTGCTGATTTAGACGAGATGCGTGGTAGTCCCCATACTCATCTCGTGGATACCTTGGAGCGTGGCTCAGGTGGTGTTGATCATAGGATTTCACACAATGCTGAATAGGTATTTCTTTTCCTTTTTGTAATCATTATATGCTTTATGATTCTAAACCTCACTTCTTATTTCAGGTTCATGATCCTCCAGTGGTTCAACTCCAACTTCTATCACTACTCCCCTCTGTTCTCATCCCTAGATAATTTATAAATAGAGATGATTCAAGAAGTGGAGAAGATGCAGTCTGTCCTCGCCGCAACATAAGCAAGGCATTCAAGAATTGAGTGGGACTTTGAACGATCAAAAGTAGAGTGCGAGTCATGGCACAAATTTTTTAGGGAAAGAGAGAGAGAGAGACGCGGGCCTCAGCTGAATGGGCCAGTAATGAGTCCAATAATGCACATTTGGTTAGGATTGAGCTTCAGTCCATGTTAGGCTTTCTTCTAAAACAATAGGCATGTTATTAACTCTTTATTTTTGTTGCATGCCCTTGGCCTTTGTAATTTTATACGATTTTTTGACGATTTCATTTATCATCATGCCTGTCTTTTTATTTCAAACACTTCTTGTTCTATGCCTTTAATCACGATGCTACACAATCACAGAGAATCTTCTATTTAAGACCCCTAAGTCCTTCATTGTTCTCACATCCCCCTTTAAGATTTTCTAGCAACCAGAAAACCTTATTCTGCATTGGCATCTCATTTAGAGAACTCAAGCCGATATGTGAACTAGGAAGCTAGGGTACGAGAGGCGGGCCTCTAGGTTCTCCAAGAGAGAAAAAGTGGAGCAGAAATGGAGCTTGAGGTTATTGCTATCGAAGAGAGGAACCGATCCATCCAACGCGCGGAAAACGTCATGTTCACCCTTGAGCGGGCGATGCTTTGTGTCTCATTTGTAGTGAGGATACCCTCAGACTGTTGATTGTTCAATGTTTACTTTTCGCCAAAGATTTATTTTTTTTGTGTAAAGTACTATTACAATGAGATGGGATTTATAAAAATTCAGTCCACACTAATTATGAATTTGTCCAAATGTTTGATAATCACTGCCATAACGAAACGAGATAGATATAAGTCGAACCCTTCGTGTATTGAACTATCACTATGTTTCATTTTTTTATCCATCATGTCTTCTAGTAGGTAAAATACATCTAGGGTCTCTCTTGCTTATTATACATGGGTTGAGAAATCCCATTATGATGAATCTCAAGAACAACAGAACATCACCCGAGATATGGAACTTCAGCTCCATCAGATTTTTGTTGCGATTAATGCTCACACGTATGAAACCTGATGTCAGAAACCTTCCTTGAATGCTCGTGCTGCGTCTCTTGAAGATACCTTGGCAGTAATAGAATAGCATATACCTTCTCGAACACGAATTGGCAAAACTTTGTGAAGAAAATAAAGAATTATTGAGTACACATGGCTTCCCGAGATGAGCAATTCCATCATGTTCACCACACGTCATACAGAGATGATTTCGTCCAAAGCTTCGCTAATAGTAAAGCTAGGAAACCCCACCCTTGTATTGCACCCTTGCATTTTTTATATGTAATTTCTCCTTTTAATGAATGAAACTTTTATGATAAGCACACTGGTTTAGATCTAACTTGTTGTTTCTATTTCCATTTCGCTAATTTTTATGTTGTGTCTTTCAATTAAACACCCTTGATTTTGCATGCAGCCTTGTGTTAACATGTGTCTAGTTTACTAAGTCCTCAACTCCTTTTTAAGTTGTGTTATGGCAGAATTCTCTCCCGTAAACGTTCACACTGCCATGCCTTGGAGGCAACCTCAATCTATCCGTCAAACTCTCATGGGTTCAATAGCAGATCAAATCATCAAGTTATGTTAGATGGTTAAACACAATGTTGAGAATATTTTCTTTTTACAAAACCAAGTGTTCTTTGGTTAGAACGTCAAATTGAAGATCATGTTCGAGAATGCTCATTCCTTAGCATAAGCTAATCAATATGTCTAGCAGTTGGAATTGAAGAGCGACATGGAAAAACTATCCCTCTAGTGATTGGAAGACGACCACGTTGCTCTGAAAGTTAGGATCGCAAAGATCAATAATAAGCTTGAAGATTAAGCGCAGACCACTAAGACCCCCTAGACAAATCCTATCAAAATGGTTACAATGATGGATATATAGCTCAGGAAGCTAGTTGATCCTTTTCCCCTAGCTGGGTCAGTGGAGATCCTACTTCCCCTTTACTCGTGCTTGTCCTTTGATCCATCATAACTCTGCTTTCCTGTGTATATTGCTTTTTCTAGTTCCATTTAATCAAAAGTACTTTTAATTTTATGAAGATGAATTTTGGAAATATATCAATGGAAATCGTTTTTATAGGCCTAGCTACCTTAGGTATGTGCCGTCTGTAGGGTTTACTAATTAGGGAAGTCCAACTCTAGGCAGGACCTCTCCCATTCTACGAGAAAGGACGAACTCTCGTTCAGCCAGTTTGTTGGCTGTGACCTTGGTAGGTCGACCACTTTTGTCTTCATCAACTAATCTGATGCCACCCATTTAAGTTATAGAAGTTGGATTATGCTGTCGTATGGTTGGCCATGAATGACCTTGTATCTGTCTGGCTGATTCCCTAAGACCCTTCCACGTGGGTGGCGTCATTAGGATTCCACATGGCAATTTGTTGATGTAAAGTAGATGTGACACACACGCTCTTATGGATCCAATCTTTTCCGTGTAAAATGTTTTAGTTCGTAGTGCTATCCACCACAAAGAATGCCAACATTAACTTCTTGGATCCTACTGTGATTTCCAAGGGTACAACCCCGTGCGTTTTGGTTGCGGTTCCGCTGAAGTTAGATATTATAGCCGAAGTTGGCAAGCAATCTTATAATGTCCTATTCAATTTTTTCAACATTTTAATGGGTAGGAAGTTGATGGAAGTCCCTCCATCCAGCATCATTTTGTCGATGGGAATGCTTTCAAGATGGGTCGTGATGAACATAGGCCGTAAATGATATGTCATTCCCTTGGTCGAGATAGCGAATAGTGACTATTCCTAACAATGGAAGGCCTTCGGGATGAGGGATCTTCATCTGTTGGGATTTGGATCATTGCCCGAGATATCTCGTAGATAGATATGTCACCAATCATCTGGTTGACTTGATGGTATACAGCTGAGAGGTTCTCTAGTAGGACTACCACAACATCAACCTCTCCTCGAGGTTCTTGTTCTCCACCAAATAAGGCGGCCACTTCCATGACTTCCAGCAGATCTTCTTCGAATTCTTTTAGTTCGTTCTCAGTCATACCTTGACTGTAGCTTTGTTCGTTGCCATCCCTAAATGATTCCTCAATTGTATCCCTTGTAATTTCGATTTTCCCCTTCTCCAAGTTTTCTTGGGAAAAGTTTCAGAATACTTGTTTTCTCCGAACTATAGAAGAGATTTCTGAAATAATGATCAGGTGAGTGTCTTCCTTTTTATCCTTCTCTTCTTCCTTGTCCAACTTGTGAGGAAAGATTAGTTCCCCCTTGGTCGTCGGAGGCGTCGTTGGTTCTTTAAGAGGCCTTGCCCCCAAGCCTTTCTTGGTACTAAGGTATGCACCATACTGTCTCTGAATTTTCCTTTTGGTAGTTCTTCCTAATTCTTTGGATGGCTTCCTGTTTTTTCCTACCATATACCACTTTCCCTCCTGAATTGTGGCTTTAAATGTTTGACCATTTCAATTGCTTTTTTTGGAGGAATTGGTTGTTTGTCTTTCGACTTTTGCTAGCCACTTTGCCCTCTTGCCCGTCGACTAGCTCTTAGTTCTTGCATTTTCCTAGGGTTTCCTAACCTTTGAGTTTTAGAATCCTGTGGAGCCCTAGTTCTAGGGATACACGGGCCATATTTCTGCTCAGTTATATCTGTAGGGTCATCATTCTGACCTTTCTTCTTGCAGTCCGATTTCTCCTTAACACTTGGGGTCGGGTTCGTAAGGACATATTTGTCTTGCATCTACTGTACAGCATTATCTCACCCTCCGAGGTGATAGATCTCGGCTTAGATTGGCTATCATGCGATTGTTCTCTTTGATGACTTAGTTCCTTTTTATAACTTGTAGAAATTAACCATACTAACTGATGGTGTTGGGAACTGATTAGTATCCAATCCCATCGAGGCCTTAGAGATAGATGCCAATGCAATGTGTCCATGATTTATTAACCTCTGGATTATATCTCTGAGCTGAACACAATTGGTCGTGCCATGATGTAATGGCACATGCCATTTGCAGAATTGTTTGCCCTTGAAGTCTTTGTGCTTGGGCAACACTTGCTTGGTGTCTAGTTTTATCACCTTTGCTCTTACCAGTCCATCATAGATTTCTCCAACCTTGATAAGGTCAAAAGAATAAGAACCAAACATCGGTATTTTGTTTGTGAATAGGCTGCTGCTTAGAATGACTGGCTTTTTCTCCTGGGCAGGTTTAACCAATGACTTAAGGGTCACCGGTCCATTCCCTGGAGTCTAGATTTCGTTTGTGGCCTCTTCTAACTCTTGGTCTTCCTCTAAAGTTTTCAATTCCTATGCTACCTCCTGATGTTCTAGTTGGCGCACAAAGATCTCATTCTTGTAAAATGGAGGAGTCTTGGAATTGTGCCAATGCCGTTGTTCCTCTTCTAATTGCCTTTCGAACTTGTTTGTTGATACTACTATTTCCTGGAGATAAAAAAAGATAGTATCATCGAATTTCTTTCTGAGGGAAAACTTTAGAGTTCATTGGGCGATAACCACCATCTAGGCATTGTTGATAGTGAACATGCACTTCATATTTTTCTTTTTGAACCTAGAGATGAAGTCCTCCATTGTCTCATACACACCTTAATTAAGGGTAGTCAAATGACTGATAATGACTTCAAGCATTCTTCACGGAACTTGGCTTCCATTTGCCCCCAAGTGTGGATGGATGCTTCTTGTAGCAAAGTATACCAAGAGAACGCATCCCCAGATACGGAGCTACTGAATAGTCATAACTTGATATAAGGATTATCATTGACAACCACGCATTAGGAAGAGAACTTCCCAATGTGTTCGAAAGATGACGTGTTGCCATTTCCATTAAAGAGTGCGAATGTTGGCGGCTTGAAATTCCTGAGCAAAAGGGTTATCATGATCTATATAAGTTGAATAAGACTTTATATAGGTCGAAACATTTATTCTTTGAGGATGTCTTGGTTGACCAGTTATTAGACGCGTTAACTCGTTCATTTTGTTCATAAGGGCTTAATTGATGCACAGCGGTTCGGGATAGTCTTCCATCATGGAGAGGCTCTTCATCTGTTCCTACCTCATGGGGACAAGAATTTCTCTATTTGTTTAGTATGTTTCTGTTCTTTGGTCGGATCACAGGTTTGGTCTCTCTCTCGGCCCATTGGATGGCTGGTTCTTAGAGAAAAAACCTGAATCCAAGATAAAAAAACCTGTTGAGCTCTACTTATTATTGGGATCGCAAAACCTGTCTTTCTTGGGAAAGGTGGTATCTGGAACAAAGGTTCCAAAACTGATGCTCCTGACTCCGCAAGGCTCTTTCCTTTTTTCGGGTTTCGGTGATAAGACCCGTCCCAACTTGACTTTGATAATCGTGTCTGGTCCTGCTCCCGTCTGACAAGTCAGCTGAAGTCTCGAAACTACCCTGCAGCACCTATCAGACAAGGGATAACTGCACTGATTTCCGCTCATGCCTCCGCCTCTCGATCAGCCCCGAACATCGTGCCAGGGCCTGGAGGGTCATCAAAACAGGAAAGGTGTGAGGGAACAAAAATAATATCATTTAAAACACATTTATCAAAACACATCATTTACCGTCCAGTTTATCAAACCATGCATGCATAGAATCAACATATAAAAAACATCACCGGCTTCCTAGCCAAATCTCATGAAAACATCAAATCCCGGCTCTCAAGCCAAATCACATGAAAACATTTCATAAAACCCCTTTTATCATACAATAAAGCATATAACTTGGGAATTACACATCTGAGGATCCTCTGGGAATTACACATCCAGAGTCCTCATCCTGCTTGGAATTACACATCTAGCCTCACCGGGAATTATACAACCGAACCATCCGGGAATTACGCATCCGGAGTCCCTCCGGGAATTACGCATCCGGAGTCCCTCCGGGAATTACGCATCCGGAGTCCCTCTGGGAATTACACATCGGAAGTCTACCCAGGAATTACACATATGGGGGCATCGAACATCAATACACAATCAAAATCATCATTTAAAACCATGTCAAAACCATTTATCACCGGGTCTCATGCCCAAATCTCATTTCTTATTTCTCGTAAATCCGTAAAATCATTAAATAATTCCATACACGTAAATTCGTAAAATCATATCCAAAAATCATTCAATTCCATCATTTTATCATTAAAATCATTAACTCACAATGCTATTCAAAACATCCTTTTAACATCTCGGGCCTAGCCCAAAATCATCAAGTCCACGCAAATCCGTGCAACCACAATCGAAGTTGCCATTTTCACATAAATCCGCAAAATATCCGAAAAACATTACAAATCCATCAAATCAATTTCCCAACTCATAATCCAAGTCAAAATCAATCACCAATCCCAAGCTTTCGCCCAAAACAACCATTTCACATTTTCTCGAAAAATGTGCCCAAAACACTTATTAAAATAATCAATAAATCCCGTAAATAATCATATCAAATCATTGCAATTCAAATCATGCCATAAATCATGTAAAACATTTAACTATGCATGCATATCAGTTTATAAAACAAACGTCCACTCACACACCGTCCAAACTGCTCGTTTTCCGAGTTGCACGCGTTTCTGTAACTTCTGACATTTTCTAGGAATCTCAAATCCTGTCCAAAATCATTACTCATGGTCACTAATGACTTAATTAACATCATACTAATTCCCCATAATTTTTCGGGAATTAAATATTAATTAAACACGTAACATAAACCTTCTGACCCTCGAAACAATATCGAAACGGTATCCGATTAACTCGAAACCAACACCAAAATGTTTGTTACATTGCATAGAATAAAAGTCAAGTTGGACTCACCTCGGGAATCGGGCCCACGTACCCTCACGCACCGCCGTGAGTGGCTGCGCGTGAAACTCACGCGCCTGCTACAGTGTCACCACCTTCACCCGTTTATCTGTAAAATGGATCATGTGACCCGCGTGCTAACCCGATTTAATGTCCATCAAGCCTACATCAATTCCTACAATTTAATTGTCCATTAGCATCGTCATAGATCTAATTTAGGTTCTGTAAAGCCAATTACATAAAACCTTACCTTAATCCAGTCGAATTGAACTCGACCTTCGAAGAACATCGAATTATTGTTCATCGTCCAATCTCCACAATTTCTCGTTGTTTTCCTTCAATTGATGCATCAGGGAGCATCGTGGGATTATAATGAACATATTTCCAAGATCAATTTCATCATTCCATGTCTCCAATTCCTCGACTCAAACTCGAAAATCCAATGTTCTCCCCCTTTCTGTTCTAAGGCAAAACGACCTCAATTTCCTTAGTTTTTTATCTGGTTCGACTCGTCTCACTCCCAGGAAGCTAAATTCAACATCCATTTCACTTATAAACGTCTAACAATTCGAATTCGACATTAACGTTCATGGGTAGTTTTTCGGGTTTCTAAGTTTAGGTTTTAGCTGGGTTTGAAGTTCATAATTCCCCTTATTCTTTTCTATAATTCCTCACGGTTTCACTCTCAATGACCTCAGTTCACATTTGGTTTGTTTGCTGGTAAGGTCGATCAAATGAGATCATGGTCTCTGTTTTTATACTTTTGTAAAAACGTATGAATCCATTAATTCAAACCTATATTACACATATCCAAATAATGCCACCAATTGTGCTCTGCACAGTGACAGATGTCACCTAAGTATCAAGGTGACTCACCTACCACGGCTGACTCAGCCAATTAACTGTCTAATTCAACATACTGCCTAAAATTACCATTTTATCCTTATACACAAAAATGACCAAAATGCCCCTAGCATTCCTCAATCCATAACTTTTTCATCCGGACTCCGATTGACGCATGCCGCCTGTCCACGGATTCACCATCCCGAGACCTATCCAACGGTACTTCCGGAAAATCCAAACAAGGTACCGATCAAAAAGTCAACTTTCGACCCTTATAACTAGGGGCAAAATCGTCATTTCCTTCAATTTTTCCAAATTTTCCTTTTTTTAATTTTCGGGTCGTCACATTCGGGGCCTCTAGTGACAAAACATTAGTGTTCTTTTGTGAAGTTGTATCTCGGGTGGAAAGCTCGTGAACCTGGCGATTCAAAACCTTAATCTGCAAACTGATAGGATCCAGTATGTCCTTGAAGAATTGGGCGAGTTCTTCCTTAGCCATGTCTTGGCCAATGACCTCCTCTATAACCCTATCGTGTCGAGGCTCCATATCAGGTTGTATGATAGGTAACTCATGCGCCATTTTTTTAGGCAATCTCTTATCTTCCTTTAGTGTCTCAGCATTGCTGAGCAGCCCTAAACTTCGCCATGCACCAAAAAAATTTCCATTAGGCGTGTTAGATTATGTTCCTGTACAAAATATTTTTCTCGTATTACGAATCGAGTGTCCTAGAGCAACCCTAGTTGGACCTCCACGCGGAACCTTGTTAGCGGAGCAAGGGAGGTAGACCACTTGTGGGGATATCTTTCTATGAATGGTGAGGTGGAGAGATGCTAGATGGGCTGAGTGTAATGGGCCTCGAGCTACGATCAATCCCTAGATGGGCATAACGGGAAGTAAGCATGGCTTCTCAACCCAAATGCAAGCATGCCACTAGTAGAAGCTGTTACTAGAAAGTGTAAAGGAGTTCCTTTTTTGGCCCAAGAGCCTTCCTTTTGATTAACGTGATTGTGAGGAAAGTGGAGAAGAAATCTTCTGCGTTGTTCTTTTCTATGCCTGTTTCAAGGACTTAAGATATTACTTTTCTAGCATTGCGCAAGTTCATAAGTTTTATTTCGCCATGATATTCAAGTTGGCGACATTGTTATTTCGGTTGTTAAAATGGAAAATGGCCTCAAGTTATCTCGAGTCCAAATTGAAGTATTCAGACTGATGCACGAAGATGGTATCCCGACTTAGTAAGTCGGGAACCACTCTCGGATGCTGTATCCCGAGTACCAATTACTTACTTATGGAAATCTGGTTTATATTGAAATGGAAATGAAAGTACGAGTACAAAAATTTAAAACTACTAGAATTGAATAGCAACTGAAATTACAAGTACAAGGAAGTAAATTATTCTCTTCGTGTTTCAAGCTGTAACAAGGGAGAAAATATGGGAATCATTAATTGAAATGAGTATCAGTCAAAAAATCAATCCAGGAGATGGAAGAGCACTCAAATGAGATGGCGAGATGTTGAAAAGAGGTTTGAGTTCTTTAGAGACCAACCATGAGTTGGCAGTCGGGATGGCCTTCCGTGTAATCGATAGTCGGGATGGATTTTTGTGAAACAGTGGCTAAGTACTGTCTTTGAAACGGTTGTTGGGATGACTTTCAGTGAGCAGTAGTTGATAATATAAACCCTTATGACACTGAATAGTCAGAAAAAAAATCGATCTTCCGCGAACCTCGCTCGAAAGTCCATGAACTGGTCAGTTAGGAAAATGGCAACCTTTATGACACTGAACATTCAAATAGAAGGTATGTGCAGGGAACTGAAGCCAGCCTATATTCTATTTTTACTAGAACAGTCAAAAAGGCGGTTAGGCAGTTGCATAAATGCCCTAAATGGGTGAGAAGAGAAGCTGCGTCTTGATTTTCTAGGTCGAAAGAACCGGTTTTGCCACAAGGACCAGCCTTTTTAAACTGTGAAATCTTCGTTAAAGGTGTTCATAGGTTCACTAATTGATGGATCAATTTTCTGAGATTGATTAGTTGATTGTCAGTCTTTTGAGAAGTAGTGTCATACTCTATTTATAGGCGGTGAAGTTCTCAAATTGTCAATCAAGACTTGTATGGGTCCCATGTTCTCGTTATTTCCGTTGGGATACTCCCCCCTTGCCTCTGTTTTCTCCATGCTCTGTGAATACCACCTATGCCTTCTTTCTCTCCATGCTCAAAGCTACTCGGGCTTGGGCTAGAAGTCGTATTGGGCCTTTAATTTCCGTTAGCCACATCTTAAGCCCATATGAGATTTTTTCGGGTGTAAACAGATGCCTTTGTTACTTACAGCCTACTCATGCTAATCAACTTCATGTATACTATAATTTGATATTACCTGATGCCATTGGGGCTTCTTTCTTTTTAGAAGTTGATGAAATTGCACCTTCATAACTGATGAAGAATTTGCCATCAATATGGTCAAGGCTCTAGGACCCTCAGACTCTCCCAAAGCGCCAAACACAATAGATGCTTTAGACTCCACGTACAGGCCAATCCACGTCACCTACATAAGCCAAGAAGTCTCATCACAATGATCTTATATTGCTATAATTTTCACTTTATCCTTATTAGCTTGACCAATTTAAACTTTGTATGGTGTTATGGCAAGTGGCAACACCCAAGGATTGAAATATCGATATCGACGGATATATCGCTAACAAAATTTACGAATATCTCGCTCTAAATATCGATATCGATATCGTTTACGGTCAACAAAAATGACGGAAATTTAATGTAAAAGTTGAAATTTTTTACTGAAACTTTGGGAAAAAGTTAAGTACCCAATAATGGTTATATAGGACTAATAAAATTATAAAATGACCTTTTGATATAATAAATATACGATGAATAATATGATGCAATATGATTCTTGCCACGATTAATAATATAAAATCTTAAATATAAACATAAATTGAAATGAATTACTATAGTTGAATGTTAATATAGTTAAAAATATAGCAATAAGCATTAAAAAAAATTCAATGGAAGAAAAATGATAAAATAAGTCCAAATATATTTAAAATTGGAAAAAAAAATGAAAAAATGCCAAACTTTGTAGAAAAATTGGAAAAATGGATAAAAAAATGACTCAAAACTAACTCAGTTAGCCAGAATTATTATAAGTTTAAGTAATGTATAATATATAACTATAAAAACTAACAGTCATCTTCTTCCTCCAATTGGGTTTGCAACTCGGATATTCCGACCCATGACCCGACTCAAACTATTTCGTTTACGTTCAATTTTCACAAATTAATAATCCATCTTCATCGTTTTGATCCCATAACGGGATCTGTGGGCTCAAAACAAAAAAGTTCTTTGATATTTCGGCCAATTTTGTTCACCCCCTTTTAGGTGTCGCTGGTCGGAATTATCGATATATTGGTGGGTTCGGTCGATATTTTCATCCATGTCTGCAGATAAATAAAAATATAAAATCTCAGTTGAATTCGTAAAAATCTTAATTGGGAGATTGAATTCATAAAAAAATTCAAGAAGTTGATAAAAAAAATTACAAAAACTAGATCCAAAACAAAAAGATCGAATCCATAGAAAATTCGAGAATAAACTAGCTCAGAAGAAATAGAAAATATTAGTATTGATTTATTAGAATTTTTTAAAGAGATTGATTTATTAAAGTTGTTAACAAGTTTTTTCATCTAAATGTGGTTGTTGATAATTAATATATTTTATTATAATTTATTACCAACCAATTAAAACCTTCCACTCAATTCATCAAAAGTTAAATTGCACTCTATTGGTAAAAAACAACTAAACCATCCACTCACTCTCTCTTTCATTTTCATTCTATGGGATTCTCTCCTCAATTATCATCTTCGTTTTCTTCTCTACATTTCTTCTCTGCAACCATAATACAACCAACACCAGCCACCAACTCAACCATGACCAAAACCAGTGTCACCACCCCACTCGAGCCTCTCCCAACTCGAGTCGATTCTGCATCTGGCCTCCATCATAGTCGAGATTCGACATAGAAGGAGAGACACGACCGTGAACCCAACATCCAGTGTTGCCGTAGTCACCACCTCTTATCAAATTATACTTTTCAACTAACTTCAAAAAATTTGCTTGGGCAAGGTAAGTCTATCCCTGCCTTCGTCCACCTTCGATGCTCACTGGTATGACCGAATTAGATTGCTTTATATTTTGATGTTTGTGGATATCGGTGAATATCGGTCGATATCGCCGATATTCTTTGATATTGGGCGATAAGTTGGATATTTCTTCCCCCCCTATTTAGATGTCGGACTCCCAATTTTCCAAAATCTCGAGCGAAATATCGGCGAAATTACTGATATTTCAATCCCTGGTAACACCACATTGATGCACCTCACTCTCTTTCCCTGTGATATAGGTCAGAGGCTATTGGGACTAAGTGCACAGGTAGCTGCCAAAGTTGTAAGTTGATCAATTTTGTGGCTTAACAATGTGAAGTCATATGTGGGGAATTCTGACTAATACGTTCTCCCATTAGCTCTCTTACTCAGCACCCCAATTTTTCCAAACCTTTTCTCGCAGCACTTTGGACATCTGCTGAGAAGGCCTCAGCCAATACGGTTGAACAAAATCAATAACTCAATACAGTAGGGTTGAACAATCAAGTTGATGCTCTCTTGCCAATAACGTCATTAAGATCTAATTGGATTTCATTTCATGTATAAATTAATGAGAAATTTCAATTTCAAACTTTGAAAAGATTCGATGTTGTTTTCGTTGTCCTCTTTACCGGACACATTAACCAACCCAAAAATCTTGTTCATGGGCTTTTGATGCGTTTGTGGATTTAAAGGTTCGGGCCTGGCCTTCTGCAAACAGTAGATCACAGGCACGGTCGGACAGTCTTCATGCTTCCTCATCATACTCATACAGACATACTACATACTTATATGGGCCTTATAAAAAGATTTAAAAGTGAAAATTAATTTGAAGCCTTGCTAATTAATGTACCTGGGACATTAATAATATCCTTTTAATTTTTTGTAATATCTTTTTGTTAAATTCGTACCATTTATCCGTTTGAGGCACAATCTTTTTCAAAAATATATTTTTATGCAAATAGAGGAGTCAGAGGATATATATTATATCCCCCTTTTTTTTATAAAAATTAAATCTGAGGCATTTTAGTATATACTAGTAACTTCAACCCGCCCGATGCTGCGTCAATGAGAAAGAATGCAGAAGAAAATTGAGACTAAATGATATAATTAACAATACAATTAAAGCTATGATCATCTATATCCAAACCAATCTATAAAAATGCACACAAAAAAAAACAAATGAAAGTTAAATCGAAGCCATATAGATATACGATTATATAGTAATTGTCACTGAATTGAGCATGCTTCATCCGTTAGGCTAATAAATAAGGAATCCATACCAAATGGAAGAAATTTTATGATAATTCAGTGCTTGAATAAAAGTGGAATGTGACTTATCATATACAAATTTCTTCATGTTCCCTGTGAAATAATAAACAGAGAGGATAACCAAATTAAAAATCGAAATAAAGAACTTATAATGAATATATGTCCTGTAAAATGCAGTTGAAAGAACACTTGAAACATCTAATATAAAAGAACTTGCAAGTAATTATAATTAAATTAATTTATCTTACTGAAGTGCTTAAATCCTCGACAAATAAAGAGTGCCTTATGACCATACTACAATTTATATACAGAAAGAAATTACAAACAAAAATGCGAAAACAGTTATGACTAAATAAAGCAATTTGACAATTTGCCAATTACCAGATAGATTCATGAATTGAATTTTTGGTGAACCTCATCAAATAATTTCCTATGGTAAACCTTCATGTTCAAACTTCAAAGGCACAATTACTTTGGCGCGGAACTGTTGAACATAGTTAATGAATATCTTAATGATTATATCATTAATTCAGTTCTAAGAAATCTGACCAAGATCGAGAAGATGGAAAATAATTACCTATGTGCAAGGATAGGTGTAAAAGCCGATTTTTTACAGTCCTTGCACATATTGAGAAAAAAGCACTACATCAATTACATTTTATAAAGAAGAATAATCACTTCGTATTGTTATTAAAAATGGTTCATTTAAAATTCAAAAAAGGAAAGAGTTTTGTAAGTGGCATAGGCCTTAAAGGCTATAAATTTAGTAACAATCTAATTATTGGACTCCAATTTAAAAGAAACAAAACCAAAATTTAAACAGCATAAAAAGGGTTACAAAAATCTTAGTTTATTAGAGTAAAGACACCAAAACTAGTTGATCAATGAGTGTGTATGATAGTGCAATACTATAACTCCAATAATTAACTCAACTCAAGATAAAGTAAGCAATTGAAACGTAGCAGTAACCGTGAGAAGGTTGAATCCTCCTTTTTAAGTAAATTTCCATTAACAATAGGGAAGAAAAAGAGTGATTTTGCAATAACTGATTTGAGTATATATATATATATCGTTTATTGTAATTTAAGTGAAGCAGCAACATACAATTTAGCAAAAACAATTACCATTAAATAATAAGAAGGACTGCAGTGCAATTTGTAGAAGATAGAAAGAAACGAAAAAAATCCAAAACTTGCAATTAGAAATCGAAACCTACAATACATTAAAATCCAAAATTATCAGTATGTTCATAAACTACAAACATATGCACAACCATTACAAATTACCCTCACAATGACTCCATTCATCACGCTGAAGTAATGCTCAAACACAACCTTTCCAAAATCGAGACAAAATATATTGTAGAAAGAGCACATTATAAAACATATAAATTGCAGAATTTTAACTATTCTATAGGTCAGCAACACCGATTCGACAATCAATTTAATTGACTAAATATTCCAATAATAACCAACCGAAATAACGAAAAGTTACTATCAATGTGTTCATTTGCCTCGTATTCCCCCGAACTAAACAGTCGAAACCTACAATGAGGCGAAATCCAATACAGATCAAAGTGAACACGCATTGCAATTATAGAAGCTAAAAGATTGAATAAATAATTAAGAACATTATTTTACCTACTCAGGAGAAGAAGCTTCAAATCACAGAGGACCGCAACCTTCAAATCACTCGTCAATCTTTGCAGAGAAAAAGCTTCAGTGTTCACTACAATCTTCGATAAAGAAGAGGATTTCAAATCGTAGAAAAGTATAAAAGAAAAGTCTTATATATTCATCCTTAGTAATAAATTGAAGTTAATAAATTGTAAGAGATAAATACCTAAGCTCTCTTAAGGAGTAAGGGATTGCATCAAATCTTTTCAAGAGAAATTAGTCTTTCTCCTTCCGTTCAAAAACCTACAAATCGAAATTATGTAATAAATAAACTGCAAAATCATAAATCAATCAAAAACCCAGAAAGAAAATAAATAAAATTGAGCCTAATGCTCGTAAGGATATCAAGAGATGAGAAACGGAAGAAAGGCAGAAGAATGAAATTACAATCAAATAAACAAATGAACAAAACCCAAAGATTACCAAATATTAAACCCAAAGCTTTATTGAATCAATTCCAAATCGTATAACAGAAAGATTAGCAATTTCCACATTTCTTTCCTAAATTCACAAACAAATGAACAAAACCCAATCAATTAACCATCTAATTCAACTAATTAACCCATTCTAAACATCCACATTCAATCAACCCATTCCAATTAACATCAAAATTCAACCACCCCATAACAATCTACCTAACAGTGAATTCCAAACATATATGCCGATTCAACCAACATCCAGATTCCAAACATGTATACAAATTCAATAAATAAATAAACTCAGAAACAATTATGACCTCCAAATTTGTCGGCGATCTTCTTTGTCTTCGGGTTCGACGGCTCTAGGTTACAGCTAGAGAACTTGTTCCATACATCTTTGTTGAAGGGAGTGAAAGTCATTCCTAAGCCGTTCATTACACTTTACAAAGTATGATTAGCCCGATTCTTTCTTGTTTAGCTGTTGAGATTCAAGACTTTAAGTGCTCCATATGTTTTATTGCATCTTTTGTTCTTTTTCTGCAGTTGATAACACCATAAAGCTCATGGGTGCTGGTGCCTTTGGTTTTCACCCAACATTGGAGTGGATCTTTGTTGGTGATCGACGTGGTACGCTGCTTGCATGGGATGTCAACTGAGCGACCTAGTATGATTGGAATGTAAGTCACTTATTATAGCATCTAGAAAGATCCTGAAATGGATCCTGAAATGGCCAGAAAAGTAAATACTGAAGAGTAGGAACAAATAAAAGACTTGTTCCACACAAATCGATAGCGATTACACTGCACCATGAAAACTAATGAATTAGTCCCTGATATTCCTTCTTCTGTTAAGACTGTTATTCATTCATGAAGGCTCTTGTTTCGTTACTTGATTTTATGTTTTAGAGGTTTTATCATTTTTCTAAGGCTTCAAAAAATTCTAATGACTGCTTACTGGAAAATCTTATTGCACCCAGTTGGCAGTTAAAAAAACATATTATTTACCTTAAAGACTTCTGTAAGGGCCAATTGACCTTGGGTTTCTATAAAACATTCTGCAAGCTCCTCTACTAAGCTAAGAGGATGGGATTTCATCAACCTAATCAGTTAGACAAATGATAAGGGATTTAGAAGCTTTTTAGATTTCCAGGCTATCCCTAAGCTTCTTTTGATCAAGAATGTGTTATTTATATGCTTAATTTACATAACAAATATATCTTATCCAAAAATAAATAAAAATTAGGGGAAGAATAACAATATGGGATAAAAAAGAAAAAGTAAAAATCACATTTTTTTAAAAGCAAATAGAATTCAATTCTGCTATATGGTGTGGTGTGGTGTGGTCTGACCATAAAGAATGATAAAAGCATTTCCAATTTGCAGGGAATATTTTTTAAGACCTGAAACAAATCAAAAAGACTCTCCTGGGAAATCAGATGAGGAGCGTGTTCCTTCTCTGTCCATGATGGTGAAAATTTTCTGTATAAAAGACTGAAATAAAATCCAAGTATTCTGATTACAAAGTGCATTAAATAAGATTGATAAAAGATGCAGAATGATCAAAAAATAAATAATTAGAGAGAAAAGCAAAGGCAAATAATGAAGAAAATGGCCTTCTTTTTCACGTCTTGATTCCTCAATCATTTGTGAAACTGCAAAGTTTCATTCATAGACCTTGTGATGCAGAAACTCCAATCAGATCAAAACCATTCAATACCCAAAAACAACACATAGAAATACAATTTCTCTCATTGGTTTTGAAACAAAAGAAATTAGAAAGAAAGAAAGAAAGAAAATTTCATAAACCAACACCATCTCAAAGTCATACTCCGGGGCTCCAATATATTCCTTTATTTATTATTTTTAATGGTGTGCAAATTAAAAAAAAAAATTAGAGAGGACAACGTGGGAGAAATTATAAAATATTATTAGTATTGAAGAAGCCAAAAGAGCATCATACAAAGACAACATCAAAGGACAGAAATAAAAAATAATAATTACCAGGATTTGAAGAAGGAGGTTTGACAATTGACATTGACGATCATGAAGAGAGAATGAGGAGATGAACTGCTGGGACGTGTTATGAGGAGAATGAGGAGATGATCATGAAGAGAGAATGAGGAAATGAGCAGATGTGAGTATATTATTATTTCGTCTCCTTTTAGAAAGGGAATCCTCTTCAAATATACTGCGTGACTGGATTGGAGGTAAATAAATGAAAAACAAAAAGTGAGAGAGCAGAGTGATTAAAGTAAAAATGACTTTTCCCATCCTAATTTCTTCAATTTCTCAGTAGCTGAGCACAATCGGCAACCAATCAAAGAATACACGAATGAATTACAGAATCAACTATTCCAGCAAACAAATAAATGAAAAAAACGAAACAGAACCCTAACAATTAAAGATCTTGTATCTTCATTTTTCTCAGCAAGCAGATCCGCCCCATGGAAAAATTAAACAAATCTAACAAATGATAGCAAATAGAAACCTAACCTTGAAGCTTGAAAATCGTTAGTGGAATCGCAACCGTCACAATTGGACACATAAGATGAAGCCTTCGAGTGGCTATAAAGGTTGATTGATTCTGGTTTTGGAGAGTACGATTACTTGAAATGGATTATTATTTACATGCCATATATCTACCTAGGTTATCTTACAGGCATCATATTTACTACCTATGGTATCCACTCCATGTCTGAAGTTTTTCTTGAATTTTCAATTACTTGCCGGTGTTAACTAGTTTTCTAAATTGGACATTTTGATACAATTCAGTAAGCGGCAGAACAAAGAGAGACTGAGAAGATCGATCCATAGTGTGGTGGACAACTGATGATCGATAAATTGACAATCCCAACATCGTGAGTTGAGGTTGTGGCCAGTCGTGAGGTGCTGGTGTTTGGTAGGAGGAACCGCTAACAAAGTTGGGATATGTGATGACCATTGGTAGGTCATGATTCGGTACGCGGTGGACCTACGCTTCGTGTTGGATTGGGCTAGGTTGGTATGGTCGGGTTGACCATCCGTGAGGTTGGTTTTCATGGACTCATCCTGATGTGTTGGAGATTTTGAGTGTGTTAGACTGTGTCGGCATATGCCGAGGTTGGCAATTGGATGAGGCCGAGATCAGTACTTGGTGAGAGTGGTGATTGACGACCTCGAGGATAGTGACTCGAGAGTCTGAGGTGAGTGATCGTTGATTGTGATCCCGGGAATTGGTTACTCGTATGATAGTGGTGCTTGGAGTTGAACCTCGAAAAGGTTGAGACGCGATCATCAGAAGGAGTGATGACTGACATCTTTTTAGATGTGCATAAATTGTAATGACCCGGAACTTCAAAAAGGGAAAAAATGTCAATTCGGAAAAGATTTGTATAAAAATAACAGTTTTACCCTTGTGAATAGTGTGGTCAAATGTTGACTTTTTGTTTGACAGGTCGAACGAACGTTGGCCGATGACTGTGACGTAGTTCGGGACGTCACGAGTCCGTAGACAGGTGGCACGTCCGATTCTGATAACCGAGAAAGAAGTTATGATGTTCGGAAGGTTGAGGGTATTTTGGTAATTTGGTTAAAAAGAGGAAATTTGTTCACTTTTTCCGCGACAAGTATTCTTCACGCAATTCGAGCACCATTAGGTAGGTCTCGATGTCTTGAGTACAATAACAGGCGACACGCCGTCAACGGACGTCAAACGGTTTAGTTACGGGTCTAATTAGGTGAGGGGTAAAATGGTAATTTGGACATTAAGGGGCAAAATGCTCTTTTGGCATCTTGATTTATGGGAACAATCAGGTGAGGACACCTGGCGCTGATAGATTGGATATTTTTTGCTGAAACCACAGAGATGAGGACAGCTGTCCACTCTCTAGTGGCTTCTAGCCAAGTCGGTCTCACGGTTATAATTTTAAACTGGGTTTATCGATCAAATGAGAGAAACATAAACAGAGAGCAAATCGATCATATTCAGTGTGTGAGTTGTGCGAGATCAAGTTGTGTTAGTGAATGAGTGCTCAAAGGCTTACTTGTGACCTATTGTGAGTGTGTTTAGGGAAGGATTGAGTGCAGAGTGGATGTGAGAAGTTAGCAAAACTCAGAAAAACAGAGAAGGAATTGTGAGCTGTCGTGAGCTCAATCGATCAAACCAAGATAAAAATGGTATGTGGTGGTGTTCAGTGAGCAGAAGGGGACCAAGGACATCGAGAACCACAATGGAAGCCACGGCGGAGGACTGGAAGCAGGTAAGTCATCACGGCTCCCTTGTTTTTCCAGAAATGGATTGAATGAAAATCGATGGTTTTGGCGTGATGTTGAACCACTATGTTGATGTTTGTCATCTTAGGAGACTACTATTGGACCCAGGGAGTCGAAATCGTGACCTGAGAGGTTAATGGTGACCGGGAACAGAGACTGGAAATTTCTGAGTTTTGGTTCGAAGTTATGAGGTAAGAATCTAGGTTTCATTTCGTGTTTTAGTTAGATTAATCAGTTCTAAATTGAAGGACGAAGCTGTTGGTGAAGAAAGATTTGAGAATGGTTTGAAAAATGGGTGAAAACCGACCTCGCCGGCTCAGTTGGACCGGTCTGAACCGGGCTGGCAAGAGGTAGACGATGATGAACAGTGTCGCGCGTGGCTACCACAAGTAGCCCCTTTGGGCGGCTCGTGTGGGCATGTGGGGCCTCTTTTGGGGACATGTTCAACATGATTTTCACTCTAATCGATGTAACGAACATTTTGAGACAAGTTTCGAGTCGATCGGACACCGTCTCGAGGTAATTTTGAGTGTCCGAACGTTTCGGGGTTAATTTAATTACGTTTAAAAATCCCAAAAAATTGGGGAAATTAGTGTGAGCTTAATTGAAGTGTTAGTGACCCGAAATTATGAACTTTGATAGGTCGGGATATTCCTGAGGCATCTGAGGAGCGTAAGGGACGTGATTGACGCGTTCGAACTTTGCGAGTGGACTTTTATTTTCTAACCGAGCATGCATAACTATTTTTATCTACTTATTCCATGCTTTTAAATATGGTTTTATGTTTTGGATTAATATATATATGCTTTACATAATTGCACGGTTTTCGAGATGTTTCTTAAATGTATACATATTTCGACACGTTTTACGATATATGGATTTATGCTATGTTTTGATCATGATTCTGATGCTATAGTTTTGGGATTTAAATATATGACTTGTTTTCAATGATTACAAATGGGTTTTGAAAAGTGATTTCGATAACCAAGATTTCGAGTTTTAGAATCGGATTTCGAAAATCGAGATTTGGTTTTGAAGCTTAAAAAAGGGATTTCTGGATTTGGATTCGGAATGATGATTCTGGACGCCAGCATGGCTTCGAAATGGTGATTTCGGATTCGGATTTGGACATGGATTTGGAAATGGTTTTCAAACGGTTTTGGATTGGATTTTCTGGATCTGGTTATTGGGTTTAAAGACCCGGATTGAGTTTAAAGACTCGAGACTTTAAAGACTCGGATATTATGATTTTCCCCCATAGGCCTATTGAGTTTAAAGACTCGGGAGTTTAAAGATTCGGATTATATTGAGGCCTGGATTGAGTTTAAAGACTCGGGAGTTTAAAGACTCAGATAGATCCAGCAGGTTCGATTGGTTGATGATATATTTCATATTTCATTTTTTTTATAATGATGTTTCCATAATGATTGCTATATGGTTTATACGGTTGTTTTTTCAGATACTTAGTTATGCATGCATGTTTTAAAAACGGAGGGTAAAATCCTGGTTTGCTTTCAAAACTGTTTTTGAAACTCTTATTTTTATTCTACTCGCACTTTTATGGTTTTAAATACCCTCCAGGTCGTGGTGCAAGCGTCGGGGCTAACATTGAGGTAGAGGCAAAGGCATAAAGTTTTCCCGTTGCGCGTTTAGTCAACTCACAGTAGGATTTATATTCTTATCTTGTACTGTTACTATGCTTTGTGCTGCTGTTGACTGGTTGTATTGTACTTTCTCCCTGGTCTGACAATGTATGTTTTGTGGTTATTGAGGTTATTTTGGTCTTTTAAAGTTTGATTGTCAGACGGGAGCAGGGTTCGTCCCAGTTATCGAGGTGATAATCTGGGTGGGTCCTGCCAATTGGTATCACAACATAGATTGACGGTTTGTGTCTGGCACGTGGATGTGCCTAGGTTGTTATACTAACTTTATGCCTCTTTCAGAAAACGATCGACCATGCCTTCGAGACGTGAACCCCCTTCACGACCTGCAGAAGTGTTGCGAGAGATGCTGAGAGTGCTACGATTGAGTGAACCCAGCGTCTTGGGGCTACTATGTTTAGCGGTGGGGCAAACCCTAAATAAGCCCACAGATGGATAACTCAACTTGAGCTGGTTTTTACGATTATGTGATGCCCCATAAGGATCGAGTGTTATTGGCCACATTTCTACTGGACGGTGCCGCATATGAGTGGTGGTATACCCTTGAGCTATCAGGTTGGGATGCGCACACTGTAACTTAGGAGACATTTCACGAGCGGTTTCTTGACCAGTACTACCCCCGCTCGTTTTGCGATGCCAATGAGGCAGAGTTACTACAGCTCAAATAGGGGAATATGACTGTGGCCGAGTATAAGCAGAGGTTTCAGATGTTATCCCGTTTTGCTCCTGCTTTTGTTGCTACGGAAGCTGAGAAGTGCCGCAGGTTTGAGCTGGGCCTACGAGGTGAGATTCGAGCCATTGTGACGGCCAGATCTTTTGCTACCCTCAGAGAGTTATCAGATGCTGCAGTGAGGGTGGAGGCTAGTTTGCTGGCACAACCACAATTCTTGAGTGGTGTACGACGCCGAGAGCGTCCTTTTTCTGGAGCATCGAGCCAGAGGACCCCGAAGAGGGGCAGTTATAGTAGAGCTTCATCTGCAGGCGGTGATCGATTTGGTAGACCGGGCAGTTTCCAAGGTTCCAGATTCTGAGGAGCTAGAGCACATCCGACCCTGCAGGCGAGTGCGACATCTGTTGCTTCTACCAGGAGACAGAGTGGTGGACCCAGTCGGGATGTTTGCTATTACTGTGGAGAGCGAGGTCACTTCCGGCAAGAGTGTCCGTCGTTACCCCAAGAGGGTGGCGAAGGCCGAGGTACGGCGGAGCCAGGATGGAGTACCACTTCAGCTACAGGGGCAACATGCACTAGAGGAGGTGGTGGTGTTACCAGTAGTTTGAGGGGACACGGCCGATCTTTGGGACCCCAGGCCCCAGTTTTTGGGATGACGCAGCAGGAGGCTCGATTAGTACCGGTGTAGTGACAGGTACGCTTACCATCCTTGGTCATGATGTACATGCTTTGATTGATCACGGGGCTACCCATTCTTTTATATCACGGAGTTGTGGATTGGTTGCGGATAGGGATGTGTCCGCACTGGGTTGTGATTTGGGTGTGAGTACGCCCACTAGTGAGGTGTATGTGGTAAATCAAGTGTTGAGAGAGTGTCCAGTGATGGTAGGTGATGTTGAGTTAGTGGCGGATTTGATACTACTGGACTTACATGACTTTGACGTTATTCTGGGAATGGATTGGTTGACCATGCATCATGCTTCTATCGAGTGTTTTGATAGAAAGGTGACCTTTCGGAGTCCGGGGTTACCGGAGACCACTTTTCAGAGAGATCAACGTGCGCTACCTATTGGTGTTATTTCGGCTCTGGAGGCGAGCAAGTTGTTAAGGAAGGAATGCCAGGGCTACTTGGCTCACGTGGTGGACACATGTGCTGCACTATTGAGGGCGGAGGACATACCGGTAATACGGGAGTTTCCAGACATCTTTCCGGAAGATTTTCCGGGATTGCCACCCCACTGAGACATTGAGTTTACTGTCGACCTTATTCCAGGTACGCAACCTATTTCTTAGACTCCTTATCGTATGGCGCCAGCTGAGTTGAGGGAATTGAAGGCGCAGTTGCAAGAGTTGGTCGATATGGGGTTTATACGGCCGAGTGTGTCTCCTTGGGGAGCTCCATTTTTGTTTGTCAGGAAGAAGGATGGAAGCTTGAGACTTTGTATTGATTATAGGCAACTGAACAAGGTAACCATCAGGAATAAATACCCCTTGCCTTGAATCGATGACTTGTTTAATCAGTTGAAGGGAGCACGATACTTTTCTAAGATTGATCTTCGCTCTGGATATCACCAGTTGCGAGTTAGAGAATAGGACATACTCAAGACGGCTTTTCAGACCAGGTATGGCCATTATGAGTTTGTGGTAATGCCATTTGGTTTAACTAACTCACTAGCGAAATTTATGGACATGATGAACCTAGTGTTTCGGTCATACCTAGATCGATTTGTTATTGTGTTCATTGATGATATCTTGGTGTACTTGAAGAGTGCGAAGGCGCACGAGAAGCACTTGAGGATGGTGCTTAATACCCTGAGGAAGAACCAATTGTATGCGAAGTTGAGCAAATGCCAGTTCTAGTTGAATAGTGTTGGTTTCTTGGGTAATGTGATTTCAGCCGATGGAATTAGTGTGGATCCTCAGAAGGTTGAGGCAGTAGCGAATTGGGAGAAGCCCAAGACGGTGACCGAGGTCAAAAGCTTCTTGGGGTTAGCTGATTATTACCGGTGTTTCATAGAGGGATTTTCTATTCTTGCTGCTCCGTTGACACGGTTGACTAGGAAGGGAGTCCGATTTGTCTGGGATGAGAGTTATGAACAAAGTTTTCAGGAGCTGAAAAGGCGGTTGACATCTGCTCCTGTGTTGTCCCTTCTGGACGATAGTGGGGAATTCGAGGTATACAGTGATGCATCTTTGCAAGGTCTGGGATGTGTGTTAATGCAGCATGGGAAGGTGATTGTTTATGCTTCCCGACAATTGAAACCTCATGAGCTGAATTACCCCACTCATGATTTGGAGCTTGCAGCGGTAGTTCATGCGTTGAAAATTTGGCGACATTACTTGTATGGTGAGAAGTGCAGAATCTTTGCGGACCACTAGAATTTGAAGTATCTCTTTACCCAGAAGGAGCAGAATTTGAGACAACGCCGATGGTTAGAGTTGATTAAGGATTATGATTGCACCATCGAGTATCACCCGGGAAAAGCTAATGTGGTAGCCGATGCCCTGAGTCGGAAGTCAGCTAGCTCCTTGTCGCATTTGAGGATGATTCGTTTGCCCTTGTTGGTTGAACTCCGTAAGACTGGAGTGGATTTGACTATTGATAGTCAGGGAGTGCTACTAGAAAGTTTCCATGTATGGCCTATTTTGGCCGATCAGATTATTGATGCTCAGTTTCAGGACCCCGTTTGAAGTTGAAGAGAGACGGGATTTTGGAATTTGTGAGGATGAAGTACTAAAGAAAGAGATCCTCGTTGAGGCTCACAGTTCAGCTTATGCGATGCATCCTGGTGAGACAAATATGTATCGTACGCTTCGGGAACATTACTGGTGGTCAGGTATGAAGCGTGAAATTGCTGAGTATGTCAGTAGATGTTTGATTTGTCAACAGGTGAAAGCCGAACGACAGAGACCTTATGGAGCGATGCAACCACTGCCGATCCCAAAGTGGAAATGGGATCATCTGACAATGGACTTCGTGTTTAAACTCCCCAAGATGCCTAAGGGTCATGATGGTGTGTGGGTGATTGTGGATAGGCTCACGAAGTCAGCCCATTTCTTGCCAGTACGAGAGAATTTCAGGATTATGCAGTTTGCTCAGTTGTTTATCGGCGAGATCATCCGGTTGCATGGTACTCCAGAATCGATAATTTCCGACATGGATCCGAGGTTTACTTCACAGTTTTGGCAGAGTCTGCAAGAGGCTTTTGGGACGAAGCTACATTTCAGACTACTTTCCATCCTCAGACAAACGGGAAATCAGAGTGGACCATTCAGACTTTGGAGGACATGATGCGAGCCTGTGTTTTAAAATTTCAGGGTACATGGGAGTCACACCTAGCATTGATGGAGTTTTCTTATAACAACAGTTATCAGGCGAGCATTGGAATGGCCCCTTATGAAGCTTTGTATGGACGGTAGTGTAGAACCCTGTTGTGTTGGACTGAGGTGGGTGAAAAGAGATTGACGACTTCAGAGTCGGTAGACCTTACCCAGGAAAAGGTTGCACTTATCAGAGATAGACTCAAAGTAGCTCAGGACCGACAGAAGAGTTATGCCGACCGTAGAATCAGGGATTTTGAGTTTGAAGTAGGAGATTGGGTCTTCTTGAAGCTATCCCCTTGGAAGGGTATTGTACAGTTTGACAGGCGAGGGAAGTTAAGTCCCCGCTACATTGGACCCTACGAGATTCTGGAGAGGATTGGTCCTGTTGCTTACCGTTTGGTATTACGATCAGATCTGGCAAAGGTACATAATGTTTTTCATGTGTCTATGCTTCACAAGTACATACGTGACGATTCTCACATTCTGGAAGCACAACCCATCGAACTTAGGGAGGATTTGAGTTTTGAGGAGCAGCCTATGAAGATTCTGGACCGTAAGGATAAGGTGTTACGGTGGAAGACGGTTTCTTTGGTAAAAGTATTGTGGAGGAATCATAATGTAGAAGAAGCAATTTGGGAACCCGAGGCCTTAATGCGTGAACAGTACCCCCTATTTGTTTCATTGAATTTCGGGGAAAAAATTCTTTTAAGGGGGGTAGATTGTAACGACCCGGAACTTCAAAAAGGTCAAAAATGTAAATTCGGAAAAGATTTGTATAAAAATGACGGTTTTACCCTTATGAATAGTGTGGTCAAATGTTGACTTTTTGCTTGACAGGTCGAACGGATGTTAGCCGATGACTGTGACATAATTCGGGACGTCACGAGTCCGTAGACAGGTGGCACGTCCGATTCCGATAACTGAGGAAGAAGTTATGATGTTCGGAAGGTTGAGGGTATTTTGGTAATTTGGTTAAAAAGAGGAAATTTGTTGACTTTTTCCACGAAAAGTATTATCCACGCAATTCGAGGACCGTTAGATTGGTCTCGATGTCCTGAGTACAATGACAGGCGGCAAGCCGTCATCGGATGTCAGACGGTTTAGTTACGGATCTAATTAGGTGAGGGGTAAAATGGTAATTTGGACATTAAGGGGCAAAATGGCCTTTTGGCATCTTGATTTATGTGAAAAATCAGGTGAGGACACCTGAGGTTGATGGATTGGATATTTTTGGCTGAAACCACAGAGAAGAGGACAGCTTTCCACTCTCCAGTGGCTTCTAGCAAAGTCGGTCTCATGGTTATAATTTTAAATTGGATTTATCGATCAAATGAGAGAGACAGAGACAGAGAGCAAATCGATCATATTTGGTGTGTGAGTTTTGTGAGATCAAGCTGTGTTAGTGAGTGAGTGCTCAGAGGCTTACTTGTGACCTATTTTGAGTGTGTTTAGGGAAGGATTGAGTGAAGAATGGATGTGAGAAGTTAGCAAAACTCAGAAAAAACAGAGAAGGAATCATGAGCTACCGTGAGCTCAATCGATCAAACCAAGAGAAAACTGGTCTGTGGTGGTGTTCAGTGAGCAGAAGGGGACCAAGGACATCGAGAACCACAGTGGAAGCCACGGCGGAGGACTGGAAGTAGGTAAGTCATCTCGGGTCCCTTTTTTTTTCCAGAAATGGATTGAATGAAAATCGATGGTTTTGGCGTGTTGTTGAACCCCCTATGTTGATGTTTGTCATCTTAGGAGACTTCTATTGGACCCAGGGAGTTGAAATCATGACCTGAGAGGTTAGTGGTGGCCGGGACCAGAGACTGGAAATTTCTAAGTTTTGGTTCCAAGTTAGGAGGTAAGAATCTAGGTTTCATTTCGTGTTTTAGTTATATTAATCAGTTCTAAATTGAAGGACGAAGCTGTTGGTGAAGAAAAGTTTAAAAATGGTTTGAAAATGGGTGAAAACCGACCTCGCCAGCTCAGTTGGACCGGGCCGGTCTGGACCGGTCTGAACCGGGCTAGCGAGAAGTAGACGATGATGAACAGTGTTGCGCGTGGCTCCCACGCACAACCTCTTTGGTAGGCGCGTGAGGGTGCGTGGGGCCCCTTTTGGGGAAGTGTTCAACATGGTTTTCACTCTAATCAATGTAACGAACATTTTGGGACAAGTTTCAAGTCGATCGGACACCGTCTCGGGGTAGTTTTGAGTGTCCGAAGGTTTCAGGGTTAATTTAATTACGTTTAAAAATCCTGGAAAATTGGGGAAATTAGTATGAGCTTAATCGAAGTGTTAGTGTCCCGAAATTATGAACTTTGATAGGTCGGGATATTCCTAAGTCATCTGAGGAGCGTACGGGACGCAATTGACGCGTTCGAACTTTGTGAGTGGACTTTTATTTTCTAGCCGAGCATGCATAACTATTTTTATCTACTTATTCCATGCTTTTAAATATGGTTTTATGTTTTGGATTAATATATATCTGCTTTACATAATTTCACGGTTTTCAAGATGTTTCTTAAATGTAACGTATTCCGACACGTTTTACGAGATATGGATTTATGCTATGTTTTGATCATGATTCTGATGCTATGGTTTTGGGATTTAAATATATGGCTTGTTTTCAATGATTATAAATGGGTTTTGAAAAGTGAATTCGATAACCAAGATTTTGGGTTTTAGAATCGGATTTCGTAAATCGAGATTTGGTTTTGAAGCTTAAAAAAGGATTTCTGGCTTTGGATTCGGAATAATGATTCTGGACGCCAGCATGTCTTCGGAATGGTGATTTCGGATTCAGATTTGGACAGGGATTTGGAAATGGTTTTCAAACGGTTTTGCATTGGATTTTACTGGATCTGGTTATTGGGTTTAAAGACCCGGATATGATACATGACGGGGGCGGGCCTGGATTGGTTTTAAAGACCCAAATTGAGTTTAAAAACTCAGGAGTTTAAAGACTCGGATATTATGATTTTTCCCCGTTGGCCTATTGAGTTTAAAGACTTGGAAGTTTAAAGACTCGGATTATATTGAGGCCTGGATTGAGTTTAAAGACTCGGGAGTTTAAAGACTCGGATAGATCCAGCAGGTTCGATTGGTTAATGATATATTTCGTATTTCATGTTTTTATAATGATGTTTCCATAACGATTTCTATATGGTTTATATGGTTGTTTTTCAGATACCTAGTTATGCATGCATGTTTTAAAAAGGCAGGGTAAAATCCTGGTTTGCTTTCAAAACTGTTTTTGAAACTCTTATTTTTAGTCCACTCACACTTTTATGGTTTTAAATACCTTCCAGGTCGTGGTGCAAGCGTCGGGGCTAACATTGAGGCAGAGGCATAAAGTTTTCCCGTTGCGCGTTTAGTCAACTAACAGTAGGATTTATATTCTTATCATGTACTGTTACTATGCTCTGTGCTACTGGCGACTGGTTGTATTGTACTTTCTCCCTAGTCTGACAATGTATCTTTTGTGGTTATTGAGGTTATTTTGGTCTTTTAAAGTTTGATTGTCAGACGGGAGTAGGGTTCGTCTCGGTTATCGAGGTGATAATCGGGGTGGGTCCTGTCAGTAACTCTGTAATGGAAGCCTATCACAGACCTGTCAAATCGTGCTCACACACCTCAACGTCAGGGTCCCATCAGCCATTCAAGGCACTGAGCACTCCGCGCATAGCAGTACTCACTCTTACCGTAACCAATCAGATCACTCTGATCCAGTGCACATGCTCAGTCCATCAATCCTCTCGGACTTACTCTGATTCATCAAGACAACCACAACATACCTCGGCACTAAGGCGATCACCAACTTCCTTCCAAAACATCACGATGCATGTCCAATCTCATCGGAATGGTTCCAATCCTTGAATAACCAGTATGCACACATTCCAAGTACATGCACCAAACACACGCAGCAAAAACCCTACGAACTTTGAATAAAAAAAGATATTTTAGAATACCTCAAACATATCTCTTAAGGTACATCCTCAAGCGCTTCCAACGACGTCCTACGGTAAGTCCACCGATCAACCATATCGGCATCAGCCGAACTCTACTGCACCCAAAGTCCATCCAACAACACCATAGTGTACCCGTCATCCTCACATTGTATCTCCAGGGCACACAACATCCTCGTAACTATATTGCTGACCACCTGCCTACAAGCCAATAACGTTTCACTTTTTCTGTCCAATCTAATACTAGGCCAACACGTCTTTCGAAGAACACCAGCTCAAGTCTATTTCGAGTCTCCTGGTCTCCTGGGTCTCCTGATCAATATGAAATCCAATCATATCTCAACTACGAATACAGGGCAGACCCAGTACCAGATCCAACTCCACTACCCATACGTATGCAACAACAGACCACACACGTCCTGCACAACACCAAGATGGTCAAGATATCCAACCTATGTCTCACATACGATCCTCCTGATCCACAACAACTCAAACCTGAGCCAGAAACGATCCAATCCTGATCCATTCACTCCTAAGTGGATCCCACTTCTCGTCCATACAACTCTTACCATCAGACCATCACATCAAATTAAATCAATCCAGAATACCACACGTCTAGATTGTGGGTTCTCTTCAATAACCTCATATCGATCAGTTATAGTCACTCCTTCTCAACTTCCTTCCATCATCCTTCAACGGAACACACAATGGTCCTCAACTATGTCATGACAAGTCATTCTCCCTTAAGCCATCTTAACACCATCCCCTAACACTCGCCACACAAGCCACTCCCTGCATCACCAAGTACTCTTTCTACACTTGAACACATCCACACGTGTCCATGATCGAGGGTCACAATTCCTGAAGTACCATCACTGAGTCACCCGAATCACCTCCAGAACATCGAACACTCAACATCTAACACCAACTCAGAATCAATAGTGGTCTCATCGTCACTATCACAACATCTCCTTATTCTGGGATTCCAACCTTGTTGGAAGTATGTCCATCTTTTCCAACCATGGGACTTCATCCTCAAGTATACCACCTCCGGACTAACTGTCCAAACGTCACCTTCTCTACTACACTTAGGAAATCCACAACTCCTACGGATCACCACCACGTGTCCATAGCCAAACCAACTCACCGACCAACTCGCATGTCGGTTATCCCCATTTATGTCAGGACCCGACCTCCTCGGTCAGGACCCGACTCATCTAGCACCATACTATCCGCTTTGGGCCTCGCCCTCACGGTTTTGTTTTCGGGAGCTCATGGTGCAACTTCCCAGGGGGTCACCCATCATCGAATTGTACCAGCCTCAACTCGCTTAACTTTGGGGTACCAATCCCCCCAAAAGCCACTTGAGCTCCCAAAAGGCCTAGTGCTAGATAGGTGTGTGCCTAAACCTTTAAGGCACACCACCATCCTCTCCTAGACCATTCCCCCTCGCAGGAATGTAGGATTGTTCACCGTTCCCTCCAGGACACGAGTCTTACAGTTACTGTGGGATGTGGATGGTGATTCCATAGATTGAAGGTGTTGGTGATTTAGGGAAGACCACCGGTGAGATAACTTGTTGCGTAGTTGTTGTGAACGAACACGTTGTGACTCCAGTAAGGTCGGCACGGATCGCTGACAGATGTAGTACAGATTGTTGAACGAATCTTGATGAACAGAACTACCGGAGTTAGTAGATGTTGTCTTGCGAAGTGGTTTGCGAGGTGAGTTTCTTACCCGTTGATGGTAGACTCACATGTTGTACTGAGATGCTGGTATGGGGTACGCATGACTCGAGACTGAGTCGAGGACGATGTGACTGGTAGTCGTGCATCACAACCGAGTGTTAGTTGAACCGTTAGTATCGACTGGTGCAATGTTTGAGGTACCTTGGGTACGAGTTGGAAATGTGTTGACCCCGGTGAGAATGAGATGATTTAGTTGGTTGAGTTGGATCTCTTGGTCGAGTTGTGGTGAAAGGTGTGGTAGTACTGTTGGTAATGGTTTGAAAACTTCGCGATAAATTTGGATTGGCAGGTGATTGCTACCGGGTAGGAGACCCAGGTGTGAGACAAATTGAATTCCCCCAGTTTGTTACAGATGTACGTCACTCGGAATTTCGGGGACGAAATTCTTTTAAGGGGGGATATTGTAACGACTCGTCCTAGAAATAAGGATTAGATTAGTGATTAATGATGGATTAGTGAAGTTTCTCGGTGATTAGTTGGGTGATTTCGGATGGATGGTGCGAAATGACGATTTTGCCCTAAAATTGGGCGAACGGTTGACTGTTGGTTTAGGTGGTCAAATGGACTTTGACCAATGACTGTGACGTAGTTCAGGACGTCACGAGTCCATAAACAGGTGGCACGCCCGATTTTGACATTCGAGGGAAAAGTTATGGTGTTCGGAAGTTCGAGGGTATTTTGGGAATTTTGTTAAAATGGGCAATTTGTTGACTTTTCATACGACATGGCTTTTTCACGAAGTTTGAAGACCGTTAGGTAGGTCTCACTCCCCTGAATACAACGACGGGTGGAATGCGTCAATTGGAGTTCGGACGATAGCGTTAATGGTCTAAACGTGTGAGGGGCATTTTGGTAATTTTCGCCTCAAGGGCATTTTGGTCAATTGGCTTGCATTGGGATTGGTGCCCAGTGATCAGGGGACGCTTGGCTGTTCTTGGAACTGTTGCCCACAAAAAATTGGACACCTAACCCAATCTAGAGGTTTGTGGAACCGTCCCTACCGCCTAACACATGTTTTTTTTTTCAAAAAAAAAAATGGGTTTGTGCACGGGTTTGAGAGACTAAGAACAGAGTGTGTGTTAACCGTGAGGAATCCACTCAGACAATCCCTTCAACCCTTCAGCTATTGCCTCAGCTTGATGAATGGAAGTGAGTGATAGGAAGAAGATGGAATAGGTGGTGCCACCAGGAGGAGCTGCCGTGGACGGTGGTCCTAAACTGGGAAAAACAGAGGCCAGTGTAACCGTGAAATCCTGTTTTTGTTCTAATGGAAATTGGACTTTTGGTGACAGGACCCACCCCGATCCCACAGGGACCACAAGGGGACGTGCCCTGCTCCCGTCTGACACCCAATAATTCATACCAATTTTAACCTCAAAACATCAAATGCATAAATAACCAAATTAAAGTCATACATCAAATCCGAATTAAACGAATGTCAGACAAGGGATGAAATTCAAAATTACAAGTTGCGAGCACGACTCTAACATAAACCTGCGGGTAAACCACCCAGCAGGGGTTCAGGTACGCAGAAGTAGATCTATGCCTCAGCCTCAGGTTCTTCCTCTACCTCAGTATCACGACCTGGAGGGGTTACAAAAAAACATTAAGGGTGAGTGGACCGAACTCAAGTTTATAAAACCATTTGATAAGTAAAACATATAATTTACCGCTCCGTTTTCCAAACATGCATGCATCCATAATTAAAACCATCAATCATATAATATGAACCATAGGGCATAATATAAAACCATAAGTATAATTTTAGTTGCTGCACTATACACTCCAATCCCGACATCCCTGATGTCTGACGTCCCTGACGTCAATAAGGTCACAATCACAAGGCTACGCGTGCCACTCGGGTCTCAATTTCCGAGTTCAATCCCCGAACCCCGTTCGGGTACAGCATCCCCGATGCTTAGCGTCCTAGACGCTAGACGTTCTAGACGTCCGTGACCTCTCCGGGGTACCTCATCCGGAGGAGACAATATAATATGGAAGGATCTATACAGTGCAGTACCAAATACATTTTATTGATATCCACATGCAAGGCATATATATACCTAGATAAAATCCGAATCAATCATTAAGTTTCATCAAACGGGTCTCAAGCCCAAATACCGTGAAACGTGCCATAACCATATTTTCCATATCATCAAAACCATCATTGTTTTTAGCATGTGAATAAGTATAATAAACCAGAAAACATTTATGCACGCAAGGGTTTAAGAAAATGGCCCACTCACAGTACAGTCCTGCTGAAAACCGAACGTATACCCTTGTCCTGGTACGATTAAACAATCCATGTCATATCCAAAGCATATGCAAAGGTCAAAACAAACCCCTAACATTCAACCATGAAACCCTAGACCGAAACCGGTCCGGAAAAGCCGCCCGAACGCGCTTTCCAAGGCAATAACTCTCATTTTGACCAACTTAATGATCTCCGATCGACCCGAAACCACCGCCATTGGATCCGGATCGTCGAAACCTAAAGAATGGTGGTGGTCCCACCAAAATCACTGTTCACACGCGCCCCCACGCGCCTGGTCAACCCTCTGGTCAACCGTGCTACAGTACTGCTGACGTCAGCATGACGTCACTGCTGACGTCAGCATGACGTCATCACTGACAGTGTCAGAGGACACGTGTTAGCAGTCCATTGGTCCCTGGTCTGACTGATTTCTGACATGATGACGTCATCATGACGTCACTGCTGACGTCAGCATGATGACGTCATCAGCTACAGTAACCAGGTCTGAGAACTGAGTCACCGCAGACCCACGGTTCGACCCGATCTGTTCTCATCAACCCGACCACCATTTCTGATGGGATTTGTTCCTATGGACTCGTCTCAACCTCCTCAACGGTTCTGTGCAATTAGAACTAGATTTTAGGTCGAAGAGATTACCTAAAAATCGATTGGAAGGTTGGCTGCCGGTTCTGGTTATCTTCTCCGGCGAGTCGACGACTTTCCAGTCACGGTCCTGGGTTCAAACTGGTCGTCAAGGTCCCCTGAATGTGTCCTAACAATAACCAAACAATGTCAACGTCAAAAACAGACGTTTCGAAGCAGGGAAGGAAAACGGGCACTCACGGGTTTACCGTCCTATCGCCGCCGTGTCGCCGCCGTACACCGTCCAGATCAGTTCCTTGTCGTCCCGTCGTCACGGTGAACCTAACCGTACGCTGGTTCGAGTCCCAGAGTGAAGGTTTGGATGGTTTGGTGACTTGGGCTGTTCGAGTTTCCTTCTCGAGTCTGGGAGGATTCCCGGCCGTGCAGGGTGGCTGTGGGGTGGTGGCCGGCGCCTGAGGGTGGCAGTTGGCCGCCTGGTGTTGCCGTGAGTGTGAGGTTGAGAGGTGAGGTGCTGAAGTGTTTGTTCGAAGAGGTAGCCGTGCTCACGGTTTGAGAGAATGAAATGTGAGAGTGAAAAATCTGAGAATTTTAAAACAGATGGCTGGATGGAATGAAGGGCTGAGATTCAATCTCAGCATAGGATCAATGGTGAGGATTTAAGGAAAATAAAACAATAAACTAACCTATTGGCCAACACAGATCCTTAATTTGGGGAATTTAGGGGATGAGTGACACTTGTCACTCATCCAAGGGTCCAGATTGAGTTGATTAAAGTAATCAGATCCCATTAATAAAATATTACTTTCATCCGGTTCTCGGTTGGTTCGGTTAAATGCGAAATACTTCCGTGACCATAACTTCCTCGTACGAAGTCCGATTTCGGCGTGCCGCCTGTCTACGGACTCAGGACGTCGAGACTTACCCAACGGTCCTTGAGTCAACTGAAAATTATTTTCCAAGAGAAAAGTCAACAATTGGCCATACCCAACGCAAGGGTAAAAGCATCAATTCAAACATTAATTTACAATATTAAAATCCTCGAATTTCCGGGGTGTTACAACCTTCCCCCCTTAAGAAATTTCGTCCCGAAATTTCAAAGAAACAAGTATGGAAATTGTTCTCGCATCTGAGCCTCAGGCTCCCATGTGGCTTCTTCCACATTCTGGTTTCTCCAGAGAATCTTCACGAGAGGGATCGTCTTCTGACGTAGTACCTTGTCCTTCCGATCCAAGATTTGTACTGGTTGTTCATCAAAGCTCAAATCCTCCCGTAGTTCGACAAGTTGTTCCCCAAGTACATGCGAAGCATCATGTACGTACTTCCGCAGCATCGATATGTGGAAAACATCGTGAACTCTAGAAAGTTCTGGAGGTAGCGCCAATCTGTAAGCAACCTTGCCAATCCTCTCCACGATCTCATACGGTCCGATAAAACGCGGACTCAGTTTCCCCCGTCGGCCAAAACGGATAATCCCTTTCCACGGAGATAATTTCAGGAAGACAAAATCTCCCACCTCAAATTCCAAGTCTCGAATCCGTCGATCAGCATAACTCTTTTGGCGATCCTGTGCCGTCTTCAATCTCTCCTTGATAACTCGAACAGTTTCCAGGGTTAAGTCCATCAATTCCGGTCCTACAGCCGCTCGCTCTCTTATCTCCGTCCAGCAGATAGGTGTCCTGCACTGTCGACCATACAGTGCCTCATAGGGTGCCATTCCGATGCTTGCCTGATAGCTGTTGTTGCAAGCAAATTCCATCAATGGCAAATGAGTATCCCAAGAGTCCTGAAATTGTAGTACACAAGACCTCATCATGTCCTCCAGGGTCTGAATAGTTCTTTCAGACTGTCCATCGGTCTGAGGATGGAAAGCAGTACTGAAACGTAGGGTTGTTCCCAGAGTAGCTTGCAAACTCCGCCAGAACCTGGAAGTGAAACGCGGATCACGATCGGACACGATCGATTCCGGCGTACCATGCAATCGTATGATTTCCTTCACAAACAACTGAGCCAATCGGTTAGGTTTATAAGTCTCCTGAACGGGCAGAAAATGGGCTGACTTGGTTAACCGGTCCACGATCACCCATACTCCGTCAACTCCACTCTGAGTCCTCGGTAACTTAAAGACGAAGTCCATGGTGATGTGATCCCACTTCCACTCGGGAATCGGAAGTGGCTGCATAGCCCCATACGGTCTCTGCCATTCCGCCTTAACCTGCTGACAGGTTAAGCATTTGCTTACGAACTCAGCAATATCCTTCTTTATTCCTGGCCACCAGTAATGGTTCCGGAGGGTACGGTACATCTTTGTACCTCCCGGATGCATAGCATAAGCCGAACTATGGGCCTCCTCAAGAATCTCGGCCCGTAACTCTGCCACTGCAGGTACACACAAACGGCCCAACTTCACAAGCGCTCCATCGTCCCGGATGGTAAAATCCTGTCTCCCATCCGCATCGACCTCAATTCTGTAAATACAGAGTATCGGATCCTGAAGTTGTGCCTCGATGATCCGATCAATCAGTACTGGTCGTACATGGAAGCTGGCCAACAAAGCCCCATGCTTATCCGTACCCAAGATAACTCCCGCCTTCCGGAGTTCCACCAGTAAGGGAAGATACACCATCCCTAGATGTGCAATGGATCCTGCTGACTTCCTGCTGAGTGCATCCGCCACCACATTGGCCTTACCCGGATGGTACTTGATCGTACAGTCATAGTCCTTCAGCAGCTCCAACCATCTCCGTTGTCTCATGTTAAGCTCCTTCTGAGTGAATAAGTATTTAAGACTCTGGTGGTCGGTGTATATACGACACGTTGCGCCGAATAGATAATGTCTCCAGATTTTCAGGGCATGAACCACCGCTGCCAACTCCAAATCATGGGTAGGGTAGTTCAACTCGTGGGTCTTCAGCTGCCGGGATGCATAGGCGATAACCTTGCCAGTTTGCATCAACACGCAGCCCAGACCTTGCAGCGATGCATCACTGAAAACCACAAACTCTCCACTGTCATCCGGCAATGCAAGGACAGGCGCAGTGGTCAATCGATCTTTCAACTCTTGAAAGCTCCGATCGCACTGCTCGTCCCAGATAAACTTTACTCCCTTCCGAGTCAAACGAGTCAATGGTGCAGCAATTTTGGAGAAACCCTCCACGAATCTTCTGTAGTAACCTGCTAACCCGACGAAACTCCGGACCTCCGTTACTGTTGTCGGTCTAGCCCAGTTACTCACCGCATCTGTTTTCTGGGGGTCCACGCAAATCCCATCCGTCGATATCACGTGTCCCAGAAAACCAATACTGCTCAGCCAAAACTGACACTTGCTCAGCTTGGCGTACAACTGTTCTTGTCTCAGCTTCTCTAAGACCAAACGTAGATGTTCCTCATGTGCACGTGCACTCCTCGAGTATACCAAGATATCATCGATGAACACAATCACGAACTTATCCAGGTAGGGTCGGAAGACCCGGTTCATCAGATCCATGAATGCTGCTGGAGCATTCGTCAAACCAAATGGAATAACAAGGAACTCGTAGTGTCCGTAACGGGTTCGAAAAGCAGTTTTCGGAATATCCTCCTCCGAAATCCTCAGTTGGTGATACCCAGACTGCAAATCAATTTTCGAGAAGCATTGAGCTCCCCGCAACTGGTCAAAAAGGTCATCAATCCTAGGTAGAGGATACTGGTTCCTTAGTGTCACCTTGTTGAGTTGTCGATAGTCAATACATAAACGGAGACTTCCCTCCTTCTTCTTTACGAACAACACCGGTGCTCCCCACGGTGAAGTACTCTGTCGGACATATCCCAAATCCACCAACTCCTGCAATTGAGTCTTGAGTTCTCGTAACTCGGCCGGCGCCATCCGGTATGGTGCCTGAGATATAGGTCGGGTACCCGGGAGTAGTTCAATAGTAAACTCAATCTCCCGCGATGGCGGTAATCCAGGTAAGTCTTCCGGGAACACATCCGGAAACTCACATACCACCGGTATCTCGTCGATACTCGGAGTACCAACCTGCTCCGACACGACATGCGCCAGATAACCCTGGCATCCCTTCCGTAGAAGTTTGGTAGCAGTAAGTGAAGAGATCACTTCAGGAGGCGTACCGTCACGTTCCCCCTGAAAGATAACTTCTGGCAAACCCGGGCTCCGCAGAATCACTTGCTTGCTACAGCAGTCGATGAGCGATCCGTGCTCCGACAGCCAATCCATCCCTAGGATTATATCGAAGTCGTGGATATCCAGAATAATTAAGTCTGCTGGTAAATCCACATCCTCAATTCTTACCGGGCACCTCCGAATCACCTGATTCACAAGGTACACGATGCCCATCAGGGTGCCAACACCCATTTCGTAATCTAAGGCTGATACCACACAATCAAGCAAACCAGCACAACTCTTCGAAATAAAAGAATGTGTAGCCCCCGCATCCATCAAAACACGTACAAGAAGGTTAAAGATATGTAGTGTACCTGTGACCACGCTTGGGGCAGTCCTCGCCTGTTGCTGGGTCATTGCAAACACTTGGGCCCTCGGCCCTCCGTTCCGTCCGTGCTCGCGCGCGCCACGCCCAGCACCACGGTCACCTCCCTGACCGCGACCTCCATTAGTGTGGGAAGCCGTGCTCTGCACCACACTAGAGCCCCCAGCGTCGTTGTTCTTGGACAACTGCGGGCAATCACAGGCATAGTGGCCCTCCTCTCCGCAAGCAAAACAAGTTACTGGCCTTGGCCTGTCCGAATGCCCACCAGAAGCACCGCTCCAAGATGAGCGCTGCCCAGAGTTGTATCCAGATCCTCTGCCCTGAGAGCCTCCGCGTCGACCTGACCAGCCACGACCTTTGAAAGATGAGGGTGCTCCCCTGTAGCCCCCTCCCTTGTTGTTCTTATGGCTCGATGGCCCATGATGTGGGCGATCCTGACGTCGCCCCTGGCCAGAAGGTTGTCGTGTCTGGTGTGCCGCCAGACTGGCCTCGACACGCACCGCAGCGTCGACCAAATCTCTCAGTGAAGCATGAGTAGCAGCAGTCACACTTGCCCGGATCTCCCCTCGGAGTCCAAGCTCAAACCTTTGGCATTTGTCCTCCCCCGTGCTCACGAATGATGCAGCGAACCGGGATAGTTTTCCGAAAGTTTGCTCGTAGTCTGCAACAGACATGTCACCCTGCTCCAGCCATAGGAATTCCGCCTCCCGCGCCGCGCGAAAGGATCGCGGGCGGTACTGGTCCAGAAATCTGGAACGGAAAGCTTCCCAAGTAGTGGTATGGACAGACCACCTAGACATTTCGAGTCCGTGCCACCACTGGTAGGCTCCTCCTTCCAGCAAGAAGGCCGCCAGAGTTACCCGTTCGCCCGGAGGGCAGTGCATCACCGAGAAGATCCTCTCCCACTTGGTGATCCAATCATGAGCATCCTCGGGGTTTGATCCCCCGCAGAAAGGAGTGGCTCCCAACCGTTGAGCCCTTTCAATGCTCGCGCACTCTATCTCCCTTTCCAGATCCTCGTCAGTTCGTGTATGAGGAATTCTCCTAGGAGGCATAACCAACTGTCAAGAGGCATAGATCAGATAACGATGTTCTTAAAAGTCGAAAAGTAACTAGTACTAATCGCTAGTCTAGCATGCTGACCATACCCTAGTACTGACCACAACCTAGTGCTCTGATACCAAGCTAACATGACCCGCCCCGATCCCACAGGGACCACAAGGGGACGTGCCCTGCTCCCGTCTGACACCCAATAATTCATACCAATTTTAACCTCAAAACATCAAATGCATAAATAACCAAATTAAAGTCATACATCAAATCCGAATTAAACGAATGTCAGACAAGGGATGAAATTCAAAATTACAAGTTGCGAGCACAACTCTAACATAAACCTGCGGGTAAACCACCCAGCAGGGGTTCAGGTACGCAGAAGTAGATCTATGCCTCAGCCTCAGGTTCCTCCTCTACCTCAGTATCACGACCTGGAGGGGTTACAAAAAAACATTAAGGTTGAGTGGACCGAACTCAAGTTTATAAAACCATTTGATAAGTAAAACATATAATTTACCCCTCCGTTTTCCAAACATGCATGCATCCATAATTAAAACCATCAATCATATAATATGAACCATAGGGCATAATATAAAACCATAAGTATAATTTTAGTTGCTGCACTATACACTCCAATCCCGACATCCCTGATGTCTGACGTCCCTGACGTCAATAAGGTCACAATCACAAGGCTACGCGTGCCACTCGGGTCTCAATTTCCGAGTTCAATCCCCGAACCCCGTTCGGGTACAGCATCCCCGATGCTTAGCGTCCTAGACGCTGGACGTTCTAGACGTCCGTGACCTCTCCGGGGTACCTCATCCGGAGGAGACAATATAATATGGAAGGATCTATACAGTGCAGTACCAAATACATTTTATTGATATCCACATGCAAGGCATATATATACCTAGATAAAATCCGAATCAATCATTAAGTTTCATCAAACGGGTCTCAAGCCCAAATACCGTGAAACGTGCCATAACCATATTTTCCATATTATCAAAACCATCATTGTTTTTAGCATGTGAATAAGTATAATAAACCAGAAAACATTTATGCACGCAAGGGTTTAAGAAAATGGCCCACTCACAGTACAGTCCTGCTGAAAACCGAACGTATACCCTTGTCCTGGTACGATTAAACAATCCCTATCATATCCAAAGCATATGCAAAGGTCAAAACAAACCCCTAACATTCAACCATGAAACCCTAGACCGAAACCGGTCCGGAAAAGCCGCCCGAACGCGCTTTCCAAGGCAATAACTCTCATTTTGACCATCCCAAGTTGACAGGACCCATCCCAATCCCCCCGGGATTACCATGGAATGTGCCCTGCTCCCGTCCAACAAGGGGTGTCGGACAAGGGAAAACCAAGAGCCACTGCCCAAACGGGGCATCCAGAGTGCGCAAGGATCGATGGAGGAGGTGTGCAATGTCCCAGTCTCTGCTGCAATCGCATCCGTAATCAACCTGAAGGGCATTAAAACCAAAAGCTGTGAGTGGACAAAAACCAATAAGTTTACCAAATACATTTATAAGACATTTATGCCCTCCAATAAAAACGTATGCATGCCACAAAAACCAGTAACCAAAACGTTTGCTCAACCGAGCCCTTAGGGCCTTAGCCCAAAAACCGTTAACCAAAAACCAAGTGTGGGAACTCAGCCCAAAACTGTGGAATACCACTACACATAAACAACCATGTGGGTCACCACCGACGACCATAAATGAACATCAATCCATAATCCAAAACCATTTAGGGTCCCCGACCCTACATACCATTTCATAACCAATAATCCATTTTTCCACATAACACATATCCAACTAATAAGCCATTTTATTCATTAATCCATATTTTACCATTACCATCACCAGCATCCCAGATGCTTAGCGTCCCAGACGCTAGACGTCCCTTACGTCATATCTCACGGTTTCATAAGCTACGCGTGCTGCCCGGGGTCTCTCCGGGTCCATATATCTGACATCCCTGATGTCTGACGTCCCTGACGTCAATCATAGCAATCCTGCTCCTGAGTCATCATACGGTCCGGCTGCTCCGTATAATGACCCCTCGCAGGCAATACACCGTGACTTCCCCAGTGTCCCAGACATCTGGAGGAGACCATCATATATCCTTGTATCCATATGGTATATGGAAAAACAGTTTTATTAAATCCTTTTATCACATCATTACCATTGGGCCCTGCCCGAAATTTCCATAAAACCACGTAATTCCATTTAAGGTCCCTGACCCAAAATCACAATTATTAAATCTAGGATCCTTGACCCGAAATCACCATTATAATCCAATTGGGCCTCATGCCCGATTTTATGAACCACTGGGCCCACTGCCCGATTTTCATTAACCAACTGGGCCCCCGACCCGATTTTCAAATGGACTCCAAGTCCGAAATTTCCAACATAATTGGGCCTCAAGCTCGAGTTTATATTTCCAATTTCAAAACCATTTCATCATATTATATCCAAGTTATAAATATGGAAAGTCCATGTAAAACCGGAAAACCTCGATTTACGTGCAAGCACGTAAATCGCCTCGAAATACGTGAAACCGTACAATTTACCAACAACCAAATCAACATCACACAATCACAACCATAATCCATATAAAACATTTAAGCATGCATAGAATTTATAAAACCAAAATCCACTCACAGACCATTTTAACGGTATGCCTCGATACGCGTGCCACCGGCCCTCCCGGGCCTCACCACTATCACCGGGACTCCCAATCCTGTCCAAATCACATTAGAGGGTCACTAACCTCAACATTTACATCCTATCAAAGTCCCGTAATTTTCCCGAATTTTTACTTATTTTTAAACTTAATTTAAAACCTTCGGATATCCCGAACAAGATCGAACCGGTGTCCGATCGACACGAAACCAATTCCAAAATGTCCGTTACATTAAATAGGACAGAAGTCATGTTGACCTCACCTCGAGATTCGTGCCCACGCGCCGTCACGCGCCGCCGTGAGTGGCTGCGCGTGAAACCCACGCGCCTGCTACAGTGTCACCAGCCCAACCCGTTTGTCTGGTAAACGGGTCCTTTAACCCGCGACACAACCCGGTTCAATGTCCATCAATTCAGCCTTAATTCCTTCAATTAATCATTCAGTTAGTTTCGTTTTAAGTCCAATTACAAGTCTGTAAACTCAATTACCCAAATCCTTACCCAGATTCCCACGATTCGATGATGAACACCAAGAACACTCCGAACACTGTTCATTCATGGAATTCCGTCAATTGCTGCAGGTTTCATCCAATTGATGCATCCAGAAGCATCAATGGACCATGAGGAACAATTCCCCCACATCAATTGCATCAATCCTGTGCTCAATCGTCACGACTCAAGCTCGAGCACCGTCACTATTCATCAATGGAGTTCTGTCAACCACAGCCGTTTTCCTTCAATTGATGAACCCAGAAGCATCGTGGGATCATGAGAAGCAGTTTCCCCACCTCAATTCCGTCCATCGAAGCCTCCAAATCCACGACTCAAGCTCGAAGTTCCTCCTCTGTCACCAAGTATGATCAGAGCCAATTGGTGGCCAAATCCCTTCGTTCCTTCGACAAAACTGATCGTGGCACTCCCAGGAAGCTGAAGGTAATCTCCAATTTGATCCTCACGGCTCAATTCCTTCAATTCGAATTTTCCCTCTCATTTTCCCGAAATCCAAAATCCAAAATTCAACCCACACTCAAACCCTCGTGTTTCCCAGTTAATTCAAACATCTTAGTCTCTCATTTTTCTCTCAGGAACGGCAGAGAGAGGGAGCCAATTCTCCCAATCTGATTCCCCCAATTTTGTGCACGGTTTAGGAACAAAGAAGAGGAAATTAGGGGAAATGGTGGATTAGATGATGATGATGTAGTAATGATGGTGTTGAGAGGGAAACATGGAGCTGGAAACAAGGGATGGGTGACACTTGTCACTCATCCGGATGTGCACAGTCAATGGTCACTATTCATTATTATATTATTATTTTAATCCGAGCCTCGGTTCGTTAGTTCGTGTCCTTGACCATAACGTTGTCGTCAAATCTCCGATTTCGGCATGCCGCCTGTCGTTGGATTTATATCGACGATACCTACGTAACGGTCCTTGGCCCTCGTCCATCGGACCTCCCGGTCAAAAAGTCAACATTTAACCCCTATTACTCAAAATTACCAAAATACCCCTCAACTTCCGAACATCATAAATTTCTCTACGAATGTCGGAATCGAACGTGCCACCTGTCTATGAACTCGTGACGTCCCGAACTACGTCACGGTCATCGGTCAAAGTCTATTTGACCGCCCGATCAAAAAGTCAACATTTTGCCCCCGACCAGGGGCAAAACGGTCATTTTGCACAATTTGTTTGATTCCGCCCTACTAAGCACCGTTCGACCTCACTAAACGAGATTAGTGACTAATCTAATCCCGGAATTCGGGACGGGTCGTTACACCTTAGTAGTCGCATTCACACCACCTGAGGTAGTAGCTTCCTATGCCTCAGCATTAGCGGCCATCAGAGTCAACCGAGGCACCACCTTGGTTGACGAACTACTCTTAACCAGCTGATAGTAGTCCAACTTGGATGAGCCGCTAGCCTTTTGTGCCTTACGTTTGGTAGCATCGACATGCTTCATAATCTCTTGTACTTTGGCCATCTTCTTGACTCACTCCTCGACCATAGCTAGTACAAAATTAGGCACAGCTGGCCGAACACCAAGGGGTTAGAAAACTTCAAACAAAATGTAACAAAATGATAATACTGCGAGGTTCCAGGGTCAAAACATTACAAAGTTCTGGTATCAGGTCGACCTTCAAGGGGTTACTCGGCACGCGAAGGCTATCTCTACTTCTCTCTACTCGGTCAACCTCCTCAAATAGCTCCTTGTAGTCGGCCTTTTCTTGCTCGGTCAGTTGTGGACAATTGAATACCTCTATAAAGAAATCATTTAGATGGATTAGTAACGGCGTACATAAAAAACACATACTGACTATCTAATCCGCCTAGACATACCAAACAAAACAAAAGGCCCTCAGTCACACCTTTGGATTAGTATGTCCTTCGTATCCGCGTATTCCTCTTAGTCAACTGGGTACCCTCCCAATCCTAATAAATCAGAATGAACCGATGCTTCCATTCCTTTTACGAGGTCAGTATATCCCAGATAAATGACCCCTAGCTTTCCTATCTTTGGCTTCAACGCACACCCAACTGATCTTGTCCCAAAAAAATTTGTAGAGGCAGTTCAAGTGACCCCAGGTCATCTCTCCTTTCTCAACCAACTTGAAAGCCATATACACACAAGCCAACATAATCCACGTATTGGGGTTAATTTGACCGAGGGCTACCCCTGCACCAGTCACCATCTTCTAGAACCACGGATACAACAACAACGTCACACTGTGGCTCAACACATCAGAGTGAAAGGTTGTCCAAGGCTTTGGTGGATCACTCGACATGTCCTTTTGGCTGGCCAACCTTATCTTGATCGACTCAAGAATTTGGAATCGTCCTTTAAATCTAACACATCATCCCAACCAAGTGTATGCACCTAATGGTCAATTTCATAGCCGGAATTTACCAAGGTAACCTCCTTCATTGCCTTCTCCACATCAATCTCCATGACACTCGGCCTCGAACTCGCTCATTCTTCGATCTTAGCCTTCATCTTCCCCTTATCTTTCCTTTTGGAGAGGGAGAGATCCTTTCAATATACCATTAAAAGTCGTGGTCTGGTCGACTGACTCAACCTCTACCACGAGCTGCTGGGCCTCACCAATGGTCGAGACAGACTTACTCAACATCTGCTCAAAAGCTCTGTTGAGCTTGCAGATCCTCATTAGCTTCTACGTTCGGCCTTAACCTGGAATAGAGACTAAATCACTACTTTTCAATCTTGAGTCCGAAGCGACCGAGCTGGCCATTGGTTCACCCTCAAAGGCATTACCTGGCTGATCGTCCATAACTTGAGAATCTTCAGACGATATCTACAATACACACAGGAAGATTCCTAAGAAAGGAAACATGCAAAGACACAACTCTTAAAACCTAGATGATCAAGACAACAGAGCATGAACATTCAAGGCAGTTCATGCAATGCTCTTTCTAAAGAACTAGGTTCAATCAACAAACAAGATAAAAGAATCAAAATATCTTGTTTTTACTCAGAAGTTGGCCTTGAACACTGTCGTAGAAAGAAAATCAGAAATCGCCTCAAATATCACTTTCAATCGCTTTCAAAGTACATAAAGTGAAAAGTGAAACCCTACACTCCCTTTTATACTTTTTTAAAAAGTAACCATGGCTAAAAATAACCGTTGCAAATGCACTCGGCTAGCCTAAGGGTCATGCATTAACAACACGCACCCCTCGGCGAATGGAAGGGCCGCACATTAACTCCGCACACACATGCGTGATACTTGGAAACGTACTCAAATCTGACCAAGCGTGATGTCATCTGGCTGACCAAGGTGATATACACTCAACTTGGCTCCGAGTGGTTCTCAGTCGGTCTATGGAAATCTCCTAGACTGATTGGTCACCTTATCGTGCGAGGGTCCGCGCAAGCTGGCCAACCAATGTGCCATACACTTACCATGGCATTAAGTGGTTCTCAGTCAGTCCATGGACATCTCCTAGACCAATCAGCCAACTCATCGTGTGATGGTCCACGCAAACTGGCCAACAAAGGTGACATACACTCACCTTAGCTCTAAGTGGTTCTCGGTCGATCCATGGACATCTCCTAGGCCGATCAGCCACCTAATCGTATGAGGGTCCGCGTAAGCTGGCCGACCAAGAAAGCATACACTCACCTTAGCTCCAAGTGGTTCTCAATCAGTCCATGGACATCTCCTAGACCAATCGGCCACCTCATCGTGTGAGGGTCTACAAAAGTTGGCCGAACAAGGTAACATGTATTGACCTTGGCTCCAAGTGGGTCTTGATTGGTCCAGGGACATCTACTAAGCCCTCTATTCAGCCGTCCTGATCACCATCAATAAGGAAGAACATCACAGACTGATCATACATGATGAGCCTACACATTTGGCTGGCCAGTCTTCACCTTTGGCCACACCTAACAACTTAGAAAAAGGCCGACCTCATCACCGGCCGACCACATCTAGTCGGTCAGGCCCATTGACATGTTAGGAATGTTACTCAGGACCATATAAGGCCACGTGTCCAGAGACGGAACTAAGGCTTGAGCTGGAAAGGCTATAGCCCTTCCCACCCAAGCTTACTCCCTTACATATCTATGGGCTAGCCGATCTCAATATTATTATATAGTACATCTCAATTTTATTATGTAATCCATTCTAATCAAATATAAATTCAAATTCAAAGTTAAAAAAGAAAAAAAAAAAAAAAGCTACAGTAGCTCACTGCCCAACCTAATATCAATATAATTGTACATATTGAAGTTATTAAGAGAACTCTTTTCCCACAAGCAGCACTGCAGTAGCAAAAAAAACCTCATCTCTATTTCTTTCTTCTTCTTCTTATTCAAATTCATCTCACTATTTTCTTCTCTATTATAGTACTATTTGTAACGTAGAAATAATAAAGGGTTTTGATATTATTAAGATTCTAAGGGTACAAATATTTAAAAGTGGAAAGTGATAATTTGTACTTAAATTGCATGTTTCATTATGGTTTTGTTGTAATTTTTTTTAATGTCAAACTTTTATTTATGTATATAGATGCATTAAAGTGTAAGACTCATTACGTCCTCCCAATTAGATCTATTTTGTATGTTTATTAACGAAATTCGCCCGTACAGTCGAGTTTTTTCTAAATCTAATAGGTAAGTTTAGCCCATTCAAAATTTGGGTCCAGGAATCGTCACTGCGCGTGTCAGCTTCTAAAGTCAATGACATTTATCCTACATCAACAAATACCACCAACAACACTCAATCCTATTATAAATATAAGGGTAACCCCCTTTAAAAAGGTAATGATAATCTTACCACCTACGTTGCCTAAATTGGTATAGTATTCTCCACACTTAATCTTACTTAAATATCGGAGACTGTTAGACCGGCATCACATCGGTGTCCATTTGCCCTTATTTCTTTCTATGTATATCTTCCCGCCTATAAAAAGAGCATTCAAAGGTATCCAATGAGATGAGTTTAAGTTGATCTATTTCTTGTATCAACATATCCAAAAAAAAACACTCAGACATATTGTATGATTTATACCCTCAATAATAAATTGGAAAGGAGACAACCAAGTTGGGCGGGTAAAAGGAAAATCTAAAACGTTATCTCTGATGGAGCATGCAGGAACAAAATGATAATTGATAAACATGAAGTGATATTCAACACACATGTGCCATATAATGATTGCCAAGTTGAAGCGGACCGCCGCAGTATTTCTGTCTGGGTAAAGGGCTCGGATTTAAAGCAAGGGTTTATTCTCATCTTCACAGCTGTTATCGATCCACATTTTTCGCTTTCGTTTATCTTCTACGTATTATATTGTCTTCTTTCAAATTGGTACTTTTCCTTTCTTCTTTTCTTTGGTTCCTTCTTTCTTTAATTTCTAATCAAGGACCCCTCGAATCTCGACCGATATGATTGCATAAAACTGTTGCAAAACAACAAAAATTTAATGGCCATGGCTATAATTTAAATTATGGCTTTTAGAAAAGAAGTATAAATATATATAATACGTATAGTACGTTTAAGTAAAGCAGGAATTATATATAGAGGTGTTTGTTAAAGGTGTGAAGCTGGAACTGGACCAATATCGAAGCTAGATTCGAGTGTATTCATGTATGGGATCGAGATAGAAATCTAGTTGTTTAATTGTTGTTGCTTTCTCTGCATTATATGGACTGAGTTTTGTGAATTTGGTCATTATTGTCGGGTTTGTTCAACATGCATGCTTGTTATTTTTTGCTCCAGTTCCAATGTTACCTGGTTGGCGGGTGGGTCCGGTACGAAAATTGGGATCGGGTACGGGGTACGACTGGTTAAATGGATCCCGGTACGTTAGGGTAAACATAATCGGTACGGTTTTTTGGGTCGCAATTCGTTTATTTATTTTTTTTCGATTCGTATTTTGAGACGCTCAAAATTTATTTAATATAAATTTAATAGTTACTTTTTTTAACTTTCTCGGTTATCATATTTAGAAACAAAAGATAATATAAAATAAATAATCTCTAACAAAATAACAAATTCCATTAAAAATAACAAATTTCCAAATCAAATCCATAAGAAAATAATAAACTAACAAAACTATAAAACAAAACAAACAATTATAATCTATTATATTATAAAAAAAATTAGTTACTTTTAAATTAACAATTAGTGGTGAGTTAAATTCTAATTTGTTAATTTTGTTTGTTGACTTTATTCATTGTTTCACAATTCACATTCAGAGTCTCAGGATGAGACTCTGTTCGCGAAGGCTCCCAAGGACTCAAACCCAACCTCACTTGTCTCAGGCTCCCAGCCCTATCTCCTTCGTCTGTATCAGACATGGGGGTGCTGCTTCCTAACCAAAACCCTGCAACCCACTCTCGCTTCCCAACCAAAACCCCTCAACCCACCTCACAGAGCTCCCCATGCGGGTCGCCCCCGTACTCAGACTCGCAAAGTCTCAGACGTCCCATCATGACCACCCCAATCAAGGTCTCTCTTCGATCCGAGATTCCGAGGGCCGGGCAAAGGTTGGGGTTTTCTGATGCTGGAATCTGGTTAGTCAATTTGAAGTTTTAAACTTTGATTCTTTTTTTTGGGTGTAATTACAGAGTGGCTGCCTAACCAGAAAATTATCCATGGCTTAGTGAGTTCGCCGGCGATGAAAGCAGTGGCCATATAATTAGTTGATCGGCCTCGCGATGCTATCTTTGGGTAAGGACATCAATCATCAATGATCTCGCGGTCCTCGTCGAATTCATCTATCAGGTGGGCGAGTATGTGGGCTGTGGGCACCCAATTTGGCAGCGAGAAAAAATCTGATTTTGTGGATCATTACACAAAAACCAGATTACAACAAGTCATCTTCAACCTCAAATCATCTTGAATATCCGGGTCGTTCAATTTGACGATTTGGATCGGAACCGTACCTCGTTTGCGGTCGGGTGTTCCGGATCACGGGTCGGTGTTCATTCGGCCGAACCAGGTAACTTTGTGCAATTCTTGACGCATTATCATTTTCTCCTACTCTGGTGTGTCTTATTAGCATATCGAGTCAATTGTAGTTCGTACTAGATATTTAGATAAGCACAACATTTTCTCCTATATAAATATGTAGTTACATACATGATACAGCAATGATAGATATCCTACTCTCTGAAAAACCTAAGTACATTTAGGCTACGTTTTGGCATGTGTATGTTTATTCTCTTCTCAAAAAAAGAAAGAAACTGATAAGTAGATATATTCATTTTCTGTACCAATACTAAGTTAAAATCCAAAAGGCTTACAACTTAAATGCCACTATATAAACATTGTGGAACCCAAAATCGTCCGAAAATTATGGAGCTGCCACGTGACCAGTAATTCCCAAAAATAACCAAATTGCACTTGGCAAATAAAGCTGATCATTTGAAAAACACCCGCACATTAAATAATCTATTTACCAGTTAAATACGTTATTTGATCGGGTTAAAATCTCCGTAATATTGATATTCTCCCCGAGAGTTAATTATCGTTATTCTTAATAATGGATAATTAATATTAATATTAAAATACAATAAATATCATTACTATCATGATGATCCATCATTACAATTATTAAATAATATATTTAATAATAATATATTATTTACTAATTAAATATTCAACCGACCAATCAGAACGCTCCAAGGCTCCCAAGATTTTCCTATAAATAGCAAGGCACATTTCATTTCCAAGGGACGTTGATTCTTCGCTTCGAAGTATATCCTTTTCCTCTCTCAAAGCTAACTTAGGCATCGCAGTGTTCTTGGTCGAACAACCCCCCGGGTAAATCGATCGAGGCAACGATAGCTAATTGTTTGCTGTTTTCAGGAATTGTGAGGACTTTTCGCGGCAGGTTCAATCTTTGATTCAACAATTGGTGCTTTCATTGAGAGCTATTGAGATATACTCAGAAGAAGCTCTCTCCTTTGTTCATCGTTCATCTTTCTTCGTTCGTCGTTCATCGACATTGTTCGAAGATTTTGAACGTTGTTCATCGCTCACCAAGAATTTGTTCATCGTTCAACTTTCTTCGTTCGTCGTTCATCGACATTGTTCGAATATTTTGAATGTTGTTCATCGTTCATCTCCATTCGTTCGTCGTTCATCAACATTGTTCGAAGATTCTAAACGTTGTTCAAATTATCCATCAACAGCTTTCCAAATTCAAAATTCTTTGATTCGGCATGGCTAAGGTTCGTCGATCCGTTCGATCAGCTGGAGAAGGTGTTTCTGCCTCAACGGCTCAGACAAGGAATGAGGCTCGCATTGAAACTCCGGAGAAGCGGCCAACTCAACCCAGGTGTGTGTCCATAGAATCACCCATGGAGACACTTGAAGGGAGGCCAACCTTCAGTTTTGGAGCGTTCCCCTCTCCAGCTAACCAAGTACCCGCGCTAGGGGAAGGAACTTCGGCTTTACAACAAGCAAACAAGAGGTTGATGGGAAATACATCACGACATGATCGGCCCACAACAAACATGGTCCTAAGGGACTTTCTGGACGGGTGTCATGACATCTCAGGGAGAAGTCGTCACCAACCTCCCCAGGACAACTTGGCGCAGCAAGTTGAAGGGTTAAGCAAACAAGTTCAACTTCAGTCAGAGCTCTTGCAGCAACTCCTAGCAGAGAGACCAGTCCAAGAGTGGGACAGACATTCCACGTCACGTGGAAAACAAGAGCATGCTCAAAGGCGTCCTGGGAAAGAACCAGTCCACTGCCGAACAATGTCACGAGACATTTCGCTAAGAGATTCCAGTGAAGAAAGTCATGCTCACCAAGCAAAAAGCCCTCAACGCCTAAATCCATCAGTACGTGAACGGCTAGGAAATAAGATTGGGGCAACTTCACGGGCAGAGCGCTCACAGCACTCACATGGGAGCAGGGGGCAACTTCGAGCTCTATACAAAGACCCAAAACGATCTGCTCACGACAGTAAAGGGGAGGATGAAGCCTACTCCCCTGCACGATCCCAGAGATCAAGGGGATAAGCTCAAAGAGGTTCTCGACGATTAGCACAAAGGGACTCATCACCTCGGCGAAGAGCGTTGCGGGCTAATGATGTTCAAAAAATGCTAGACGTGCACCTTCGTGCTCAACAAGGTGGCGAACTAGAGGACGATCTACGTCGCCAGATACAGCTCTCTACGCCCTTTATAAGGGATATTGAGGAGGAGCCATTCCTCCAGAGGTTCGCAACACCAAACTTCACTCCATTCAAAGGAGCCTTCGACCTGGTAAAACACATAGATTATTACCGAGGAGTCATGATCCCCCACAGGTCTAACGATACGCTCATGTACAAAGTTTTTCAAGCTTCTCTTCAAGGTCAAGCCATGACTTGGTTCAATCATCTCCCCTCGAGGTCGATTGAGTCCTTCGAAGAGTTGGCCCTGGAATTTGTGAAGGAATACGCACAACTTTGGACAATCAAGGTGAAAGATGACCATCTTTTCTCTGTCCGAAAGAGAGCAAAAGACACTCTGTGACAATACATACGGAGATTTTGTGAAGAGAAGTCTCGCATTATCGGATGTAATGACCTTGTTGCGGCAATGACATTTAAGAAAGGGCTCCCTCGAGATAGCCATCTTTACGGGGACATCGTCATGAGCAATGCGCGAAGTCTCACCAAAATAATTTCGCTAGCAGAGCGACATGCAAGTTGGGAGGACGAGAAGAGCGCCGCTCATACTCAGAACCATGCTGGGGCTAGTGAAAAGGCCTCCAATGAGGATGAGCCCCATGGAAAGTTTGCAACTGGAAAGCTCAACAAGCGCAAGGCGGGGCAGCACTCCCAAACGCCAGTTATGGGGAAGCCTAACTTGCAGCTATCTTTACCAGTCCATCAGATCCACAATGAAATTAAGGACAAGCCATGGTTTAAGAAATCGGAGCCAGTCAAGGGCAATCAAGAGAATGCTGATAAAACCAAATGGTGCGCCTATCATGAATGTTATGGGCACAATATCAGCACATGTATATCTTTCGAAAGATATCTCTGAAATCTCCTGAAGGAGGGGAATTGTACAGACTACATCAAGAAGAAGACTGTAAATCACATGGAGAACAAAGAGCCAAACGAGCCAGCGTCAAAGGTGATCCGCATCAACTAGACGCAAGTCAACATTAGAGAGACATAAAATTCTATGGAGCTTTTCAATTTTGCTTTCAAGTTGTCTTCTAAATTCAAGTATCAATGGAATTAGATTGACAAATTGATTTGTTCACCATGTACAATTTTCAAAGCTTATTCTCTCTAGTATAAAAAGCCTTCGTCATCGAAGCATCCAAGCCTTCGTCATCGAAACATCCAAGCCTTCGTAATCGAAGCATCCAAGCCTTCGTCATCAAAGAATCCGAGCTTTCGCCCTGCGAAGCATCTAAGCCTTCGCCATGCGAAGCACCTAAACCTTCGCCATGCAAAGCACCTAAGCCTTCGTCATCGAAGCATCCAATCCTTCGTCATCGAAGCATCCAAGCATTTGTCATCGAAGCATTCGAGCCTTCGCCATGCGAAGAACCTAAGCCTTCGCCATGCGAAGAACCTAAGCCTTCGCCATGCGAAGCACCTAAGCCTTCGTCATCGAAGCATCCAAGCCTTCGTCATCGAAGCATCCAAGCCTTCGCCTTGCGAAGCATTCAAGCCTTCGTCATCGAAGCATTCAAGCCTTCGTCATCGAAGCATCTAAACCTTCTGAGTCCTGCAAATTTCTGCGCAGCAAGGAGAGCTCATCTCGAGCGGTATCTCGCTCATTTTCTATCAACATCCTCTCTGCACGGCTCATCTCCAACTCGCCCACTTTGGCTTCCGATGTGAAATTAGGACCTTAAGTTTTCTTAAGTTATCGTAATCTCACATCGACAACGTAACTTTCCGTTTCTGCGGCCCTTCGCGTCAAGATGGCACATTCGCGGGACCAGAACGGACAAGTTAGGAAAAAAGTTGCTCGGCATGCTTTTTGGTTAGGAAAGAAGTTTCTCGACATGCTTTTTTCTCCCAAGAACCAATAGGTCCTTGTTTATCGTTCTTCTTATGAACAACGGTTCCTTTCAAGCACAGTGGAGTGCTCAACCACTCCTTGATTAGGATGTCTGAAGACCTCCCTCCATTCATATCTCTAAATGGAGAAAGTAACCGGCTCATGTCCCGGGACTCTGGAGGAATTTTAAGGGCCATGTCAATCTTTTTGAGATTAGGCTAACCTCCAAACCCGTTGTACAGCTCATCAAACATGCGGAAGTGCGAGGCCATCCTTAAGTTTGGAGAGGCATGACTGTCGCCAGGCTCCACGAGAGCGTCGCTTGGAAAGGCAATTTGATTGCGAGCCTTCCACTCCATGAGGTCTTGAGGCTTCTCAAACTCCATATCTTTCCCTCGGAATGGACTTAGGCCACGAGAACCCCCACGCTCCCACAAAGCAAGATTGCTGGGTCTCTCGGCACCTTGAAGCATAGTGAGCATATTTGTGGTACTAACAGGAGTCACAGTGAATGTGATCCAGCCTACCAATGCTCACTAGTCACGTCCGCAAGTGCACTCAGTCACCGCCAAATCTCCGTCGACTGTTCAGCCAAACTCCGCCCACCACATGGCACTGGTTGTACACCCGCTCCAACAAAGTTTCTAAACACCTTCGACAGACTCTTGACACGTAGCAAGCATATTTGTGGTACTAGCAAGAGCCACATTAAATGAGAGCCCGCCAAACAATGCAAGCACGCACCGTCCAAACTGCTCGTTTTCCAAGCTGCACGCATTTCCGTAATTTCCAACGCTTTCCAGGAATCTCGAATCCTGTCCAAAAATATCATGAAAGGTCATCAATGACTCTAAAAATATCATATCAATTTTCCACATTTTTTTTGGGAATTAAATATTAAATTAAAACATAACCTAAACCTTCGGACCCTCAAAACAGTATCGATACGATGTCCGGTTAACTCGTACCCAATACCAAAAATGTTCGTTACATTGAGTATAGCAAAACACTTGTTGAACACTTCCCCAGAAAGTCTACCACGCGCGTTTCTCTGATAAACGGGTCGTGCAACCCGCGTCGCAACCCGACTAGTTTCCCGTCAATTTGACACCCAATCCTTCAATTGAACATTCAAAAAGCTTAGGTGTAAGTCTAATTAAAGTTCTGTATATTTAATTAGACAATTGATTACCTTAAACCACACGATTCGAAGATCAACTTCGAAGAACACTGGGCAAAATTCGATCTTCGAAATTCATCAATCTCAACAGATTAACTTCAATTGATCCACCTAGAAGCTTAAATGGACTATGTTAAACCAATTCCCCACTTCAATTGCATCGATTGATCACTCCACGATCACAACTCAACCTCGAATTTTTCTTCCTGTCGCCTTGACAGATCAGAGCCAATTGGGCATCAATTGGCTTCATTCTTTCGATGATTCTGATCGTGGTAATCCCAGAAAGCTTAATGTGAGCTCAATTTTGATCCTCAGAGCTCATAGCAGCAGATTTGAAATTGCCCCCCCCCCCCCCCCCCCCCCCCTCAAAATTCAAAATTTTTCGATTCTGGTTTTCACCTCACACTCTCTGTCCCCGAGTTTTTCCTCAGTTAAAACCGACTCTTCAAACACTCAATTATTCACTCTCAAGAACAATTTCATCCTTTGTTCACGGATTGAATGTAGAGGAAGAAGCAAGTTAATGGTGTTTAAATATAAACAAGGGATAATTAAAAAATGGTTAAGACATAATGATGATGGGTTCCATAAAACATGGAGCATATTTTAGGGGTCCCTAAATCAAGGGATGAGTGACACTTGTCACTCATCCAAGTGTTCACAATCAATGGTCACTATTCACAATTTAATATTATTTTAATCGAAACTCCGATTTGTTCGGTTAGTCGATTTCGTTCCCGTGACCACAACTTCGTCGTCGAATCTCCGATTTCGGCATGCCACCTGTCTATGGATTCGTATCGACTCGACCTACGTAACGGTCTCTGGCCCTCGTCCTACGTAACGGTCTCTGGCCCTCGTCCTTTGGACCCCCTGGTTCAAAAGTCAACATTTTGCCCTTACCTTTCAAAATTACCAAAATACCCCTCGACTTCCGAACGTCATAACTTCTTCCTCAAGTGTCGGAATCGAACGTGCCACCTGTCTATGAACTCGTAACGTCCCAAACTATGTCACGGTCATCGGCCAAAGTCCATTTGACCGTCCGAATTAAAAATCAATATTTTGCCCACGCTTGGGGGCAAAATGGTCATTTTGCACATTATGTCCGATTCACACCACTAATCCCAGATTAGTCATTCTAAAACTAAAAATGGACTTTTAACCCTTATAATCAGGGGCAAAGTCGTCAAATAAACGCTGACTCGATTCTTGAACCCAACAGTAACCGGTAACCCGGTAATATAAGATTCCAAACAATGTACATCCCCCCGGGTTCCCTGAATACCGGATCGATGTGGGGGCATTTGTGGAACCCAAAATCGTCCGAAAATTATGGAGCTGCCACTTGTCCCGTAATTCCCAAAAATGACCAAATTGCACTTGGCAAATAACGCTAATCATTTGAAAAACACCCGCACATTAAATAATCTATTTACCAGTTAAATACGTTATTTGATCGGGTTAAAATCTCCGTAATATTGATATTCTCCCCGAGAGTTAATTATCGTTATTCTTATTAATGGATAATTAATATTAATATTAAAATACAATAAATATCATTACTATCATGATGAGCCATCATTACAATTATTAAATAATATATTTAATAATAATATATTATTTACTAATTAAATATTCAACCGACCAATCAGAACGCTCCAAGGCTCCCAAGATTTTCCTATAAATAGCAAGGCACATTTCATTTCCAAGGGACGTTGATTCTTCGCTTCGAAGTATATCCTTTTCCTCTCTCAAAGCTAACTTAGGCATCGGAGTGTTCTTGGCCGAACAACCCCCCGGGTAAATCGATCGAGGTAACGATAGCTAATTGTTTGCTGTTTGCAGGAATTGTGAGGACTTTTCGCGGCGGGTTTAATCTTTGATTCAACAAACATAATCATCTAGAGTACTATATTTGAATGCGAACTTTAAAGTACCATCAGGTTTATGCTACAGTACTAGTAATAAATGGATGAAAAAAACGGATAAATATATTTGCACCAGCCATTTGAACATTGCAAAATCACTAAACAAGTGATTTTTCAAAATAACACATGTCAAGCTATTATTTATAAATACCATATCACTCAAGGATTTAATCATTTACAAATTTCTTAATCAGGAAAAATTGGAGAAATGGTCCCTCAGTTAAACAATCAGTTTAGCAAGCGTCCTTCTATTCAATTTTTAACTTTTTTTTATCCTTCATCTTCAACCAAATCAAAATTATTAGTCCCTCCGTCTATAAAACTCATGGAGTCCGTTAAAAACGGCATGTGCCTCGTACATGAGCGAAACACTAAGGATATATGCGACATTTCACGATACTGAATGAAACGTATCTCTCTCTGGGTTGTGCAAAAACTAGTAGCACGACACAACCTGTAACCCACATCAAAATTTTTGGGCTAGGATTAGGGAAGTGGTGAGAAAAGAGTGTAATGGTGGAGGGCGAAGGGTAATAAGGTTTGATTTTGATGTGGTAGCTGTTGAAAGTGGTTATTAAGTTCGATTCAGGTGATAATTTGGGTGGGTTTCGAAGAAACGAGTTTCTCTGTTGCGGATGAGTAGTGTTCCATTTTTTGTGGTTCATCTCATGGCCTTAATTCTGTTTCAGTGGGAAGATGCGACGCTTAAATATGGTAACTCTAAGCAATTTCAATATAAGGTTGTTCTTGGTTTCGATTTTTTTGAAAATACTTTACATTTTGAATTTTATTGGTTGTTAATGGTTTCGATATATATTGATGTATTGTCACCTCATAGTAGCGTTGCTACTACTGCATCAGAGGTATGCAAAAAATGGGATTTTGGGTTCATTGAAACCCTCTGTTACGGATGGACAAATCCAAGAAAAAAAATAGAGACATATTGTTGATACGCTTGATTGTTTAGAATAGGTTTTTCTGTAGCAATGCTATTTTGTTTACTCTTGATGTTTTTTCTGATGGATAATGTTATAGTATGTGCCTGCTAGTTTTGATGATGTAGCTTGAAACCTTTTATGTAAATGTGAGTTATGTGATGGATTGTGATGCTAGTGTTTGGATATTATGTGATGTTAATGTTAGTACACTATGTGATGTTAGTGTTAGGAAGTTATGTGATGGATTGTGATGTTAGTGTTTGGACATCATGTGATGTTAATGTTAGGACACTATGTGATGTTAGTGTTAGGAAGCTATGTGATGTTAGTGTTAGAAGTTATGTGATGTTAATGTTAGGAAGTTATGTGATAGTAGTGTTAGGAAGTTACAAAGGAGGTATGTTATATAGCATCTAAGTTTTCTATTTTGGCAAAAAGTACAGACTTTTGCACTTTGAAAATGAACTATTTTGGAATAATGGAATTAGGAAGTTACAAAGGAGGAAAGGTCTGTTATCTTGATAGGTGTGTTCATGACTACTTGTCATTGTTGGACTTAAGGAAGTATGGTATAAAACTAGGTTATGAAGTGAACATTACGCAGAGAGACCAGTTTGAAAATATTTTATTGGGTTTGTGAGAAAGGTGAAAAATTAATGAAGGAGGTTGTAGATGATAGAAGTATCTCTAGGATGGTAGCAAGCATATCAAATGATAGGGTAATTGAACTGTATTTTCACGATCCTACTGATAAGAACACAATTATGCGCGAAGACTTTGATGTATATTGGACAAGTATAGGCGGTGAAGATGTTGGAGATGAAGCTGAACCAGAAGATGAGGTTAATGCACAAGATGAACCAGAAGATGAGGTTAATGCACAAGCTGAACCTGAAGATGAGGTTAATCCACAAGATCATCCAGAAGCTCAACTGTTTGAAGACTCTGATTACGGAGTTAGTGATGATGAATTGGATCATGAAGGCCCTAGACATGAAACGGGTAAGGGCAAGGGAGAACCTGAGTTGCTAAAATAGGCAGAAGAAAATGAGGACGAGGGTCCCTCTGCAGATCCTAGAGGGGAGAATCTTCAGGTAGTGAAGACAGTGAGCATCTCCAATCAAACAATGATAATAAAGATGAAGAACCAATAACACCAAATAAGAGGAAAATGTCTAGAAGGGTTGCTTGGAAGACTAGCTCGATGAAGCAATATAGGCGTTTAACAGACCTTACCAACTCAAAGTTCAAATTGGGAATGAAATTTTCTAGTAGGAAATAACTAAGGAAACTATACAAGGAGTATGCCATTGTTCATGGGAAGAAAGTTGCACTAGTAAATAATGACAATAAAAGAGTTAGAGCAAGGTGACTAGGGAATGGGAACGTGTGCCCTTTTGTTATACTAGGGTACAAGATTGATCGAGATAAGGAGACATTTACAATTACAAGGCTTCAGTTAGAGCATGAATGTTCAAGGTTTGATAAGATAAAATATGCCAATGCCAGATGGATTTCAGAGAGGTTTGCAAATAAGTTCAAGAGAACACCAAATTGGGAAGTGAAAGATTGTCAAGGAGAAGTGTGAGAGCAGTATAGGCTAAATGTTACCAGGACTCAAACATATAGAGCTAGGAAACTAGCCAAATAGTTAGTGGAAAGTAGCTACATAGATCAATATGCCAAGTTATAGGATTATGCTTCAAATTTGAAGTCAGCTAACCAGGGTAGTACAGTGGTCATTAAAACTAAACTGCAGGGTGATTAACCTATTTTCCAGAGGATCTATGTGTGTTTGGGTGGATGTAAGCAGGGATTTTTGGAGGGATGTAGGTCTAAAATTGGTTTAGATGGTTGCCATCTAAAAGGATCCTTCCCAGGACAGATTTTGACTTCTATTGAGGTAGATGAGAATAATGGAATGTTACTAATTGCTTATGTTGTTGTGGAGATTGAATCAAACGATGCTTGGAAGTGGTTTTTGGGTATTTTAAAGGATGATCTTAAGATAGAAAATAAGAATGCTTGGTTTTTCATTAGTGACAAGCAAAAAGGCTTAATTCCTGTCATTGCTAATGTGTTTCCAAATATTGAACATAGAATGTGTGTCAGGACCCACCCCGGTTCACCCCGAAACCCGAGGTAAATCCCGCTCCCTTCTGACCCCCCGACACAAAACTCAAGTAAAACTCACTCGAACCCAGTCAGACGCAGGAGTAACTACAAAATATCCCAACCTTATCGTTTACAGAGCATAGCACTAAATTACAAGGAAAATAAAAAAAACCGATAAAGTACACGCACACAGAAGCCTTTAAACTCTTCTAGGATCCCTCACGTCACTTCTATGCCTTGGACACTGCCTCGACGTCAAGACCCCGCGCTCGCTCCACAACCTGGAGGGCAATTTAAAACAGAAAATGTGAGTGGACCAGAAGGTACAAAAGTTCAAAAACCATTTTATAAGAAAACCGAGTTTAACCCTCCGTTTTGAAATCACATGCATAACCAACAGTTATGAACACATTTATAAAATAATCATTCTTAAACATCATAAGAAACAGAAACACTATAAAATATCATAAGAAACCATAACATGAGTATCAGAAAACTGTATCATAAACCATGAACATTAACTCATAAATGTCCCGATCAAACCTGCTGGATCTATCCGAGTCTTTAAACTCCCGAGTCTTTAAACTCAATCCAGGCCTTAATCATATCCGAGTCTTTAAACTCAAGGCCTACGGGGGAAAATCAATATATCCGAGTCTTTAAACTCAATCCGGGTCTTTAAACCCAATCCGGCCGGTCCCCCGTCACATATATCCGGGTCTTTAAACCCAATATCCAGATCCAGCAAATCCAATCCCAAAACCATTTGAAAACCATGTACCAATCCACATCCAAACCCGAATCCGAAATCACTGGTCCGAAGCCCTTCCGGCGTTCAGAACCGTCATTCCGAACCCAAATCCGGAAAAATATCCATTTTCATACCAAAACCCCATGTAATCACAAATCACATTTCATAACCCCTTTATCATTATCAGAAAACCTTTATAGGTGGAAATCCCCGAATGTGGCATCAAAATCCGAAAACCAACATTTTCTCGAAAAACGTGCCAAAACCGTCTTTTTCTCGAAAAACGTGCAATCGCGTAAAATCATCATAACATAGTCAAGAACATAGGTGTATGAGTAAAACCATCAAAAACATATATAAAAACAGTTATGCATGATTGAGTTTAGAGAAAGGGTCCACTCACAGTACTGAGCCCTACTCGCGTCCCGAACGTCCAGCCCGTTCCTCGGCTTCCTCGGGTAATTCCGATCCTGTCAAACACCGTCAAATTACGTCACTAATACGTCTACAAACATTCTCCTAAATTTTCTCAAAAATCCCCGAACCGAAGACCTAGAACCCCGGGACCCTAAACCTTCACCCTCGCGGAACTAAACTCAAACGACATCCGATTGCCTCGAAACCAACTCCATTGAACTCAACACAACTCCTAGACCAAAAGTCAAGTTGACTGTTTCTCCCAGAACCGCCGCACGCGCCTCCACGCGCCGCCCAAAGTGGCTGAGCGTGGCCCCACGCGCCAGCTACAGTACCACCTTCAACCTGTACTGAACCGGCCGTCGCAGGCTGAACCGGCGAGACTTGATCTCCGCCGTCCGGCCACCAATTCAATCCCTTCCTTCACCAGCAGCTTCGTCCAGACACCACGAATCCAATCCCCAACTCCGTTCACCTCGACACTGTCCCTAACCCGTCGACTAAGCTCAAAACCAGACGGCTAAATGTCCCCCTGTTTCACGACTCCTCAACTCCGGTCACCTCCCGTCACGGTGGTGACACCAGACGGTCCCTAAGACCTCACTGAACCTAGACCAACACTCCTATACCGTCGACTCAGCCCCTACCTACACGACTCGCCGTTTGAACCCACAGCCAAAACAGAGTACTGAAGGTCCCTCCGTCGTGCCCTCCACCACCGTGCACCACCCATCACGGCAGCACACTCAAACGATTCCTAGGACCCTCAGGAGTCTCACCCTAACCTCCAGATCCCTCGACTCTAGCCCTAGGTCCACGACTTTCCAACTGAAGTTTCACGGCAAAACAGAGCAAAGAAGCCTTACCCTTCGATTGCAGCTCCGCCGTGCGCACTGCCGCCTACCACTGTGGTCGTTGGACTCCTTGCAGTCTCCTCAGCCTCCCCTGGCCTTGGTTTGCCTCGCCTCACGGCGTAGCCACCACCTCAACCTCACAAGCTCCCTGTTTCCCCCAAAATTTCTCCACACCTCCGCCGTGCCGCCGTGCACGATTGCACCACAAATTCACGGCCACCAGCTCCGCCTTGCCTCACTATCACACTCACAACTCCCTAATCACTTACCCTTGCACCCAGATCGATCAAGTCTCCTCAATTCTCACACTCTGTTTCTCTGTGTTTGTCGAAGAACAAACACGGGTATGCACGGTTCCACCCAACTAATTGGGCTGTGAACACACCGGATTCCACCAGAATCCTCTAGCCCTTTGCCATGTGTCACCATCCCTTCAAACTTTATCCCATCTGTTTAAACCCCAGCCGTCCATTCCTTTCTCTCTGCACAAATCCCCATAAACCCAAAAAGACTAAAATACCCTTCTGTTTAACACATTTTTACGGTTTTACCGAAACTTCCTAGACCCGTAACTCTCGCCTCGTAAGTCCGATGAACACGTACCGCCTGTCATCGAACTCAGGACAACAAGAACTATCTAGCCATCCTAGGTCAACCTACCAAAACTCGATTATACAAAAAGTCAACTTTTCCCCCTATTTTACCAAGATTACGATAATACCCTCGACCTTCCGAACATCACAACTTCCTCCTCGGATGTCGGAATCAAACATACCACATGTCTATAGGTTCATGACGTCCTAAACTACGTCCTGGTCACTGGTCAATCCCCAATTGACCACCCGAAATAAAAGTCAACATTTTTGCCCGAAACAGGGGCAAAATCGTCATTCTCCACTAGTGACCCCATCGGGACCAACTAACCCCTGATTAACCTTACTAATCACACCTTAATCACTCTACTAATCCCAATTCTCGGGACGGGTTGTTACAATGTGTGTTAGGCATTTATACAACAACTTCAGGGTAATTCATTTAGGCCTTGCATTGAATGAGCTTTTGTGGGCAGCAGCTAGGGCAACAACCATATCGTGGTTTGAAGCAGAGATGGAGAAACTTAAGCTGATAGATGAAGCAGCTTGGTAGTGGCTTTCATCTAGACTTGCAAAAAAATTGGAGTAGGTCTCATTTTCGAACTTTTTTTAAGTGTAATTTGTTGCTAAATAATTTATGTGAAAGTTTAATGCCTGAATCATTAAAGCTAGAGATAAGCCCATATTGGCATGCCTTGAGATGATAAGAACGTATGTGATGCTAAGGATGGCCAATAAAAGGAATGATGGTCGAGGTTGGATGCATCCAGTAGGTCCTAGGGTCTTTAAGGTTTTGGAGCAGAACACGCTTGGGCATAGCCAATGTATTCCTAGATTGGCAAGAGAGGGAATATACCAAGTCATCCATATGTATGGTGTTGAATTTGCTGTGGACTTGAACAAGCAGACTTGTTTTTGTAGAAGATGGGACTTGTGTGGAATTCCTTACTCACACATAATTTCCTACATTTTGTATGCACAACGTAACATTTATGCCTACATTCCTAATTGTTATAAGAAGGAGACATTATTGAAGGCCTACAGTCCATTGGTAACCTAGTGCTCTCATCAGAACAATGGGTGAAAACAAATATGCCTCCCATATTGCCTCCAGTTTACAGGCAGCAACCTGGAAGACCTAGGAAGATAAGAAAAAAAGAAGTTGTTGAGTTTGAAGTGCCTATTCTTGTGCCTCATAACTCTATTCCACAAAACTATCATCCACCTCTAACTAAGTTAAGGAAAATATTGTCCAAGATGAGATGTTCTATATGTGGCCAAAAAGATCATAATAAAAGAGAGCACCAAGCAACTTCTGAAGCTTCCTCTCAGGTATCTCATCATCATATTATCCATATCTATCTATATGATTTGAAAACATTTATGACTGTTTTCCATCGTAATGATAACTAGGACCAACACGCTAGCACTAGTGAAGGGAGAGGAAGAGGAAGAGGAAGGGGCATCTAGGATGGACAGAACAACTTCTGAAGCTCCCTCTCAGGTATCTCATCATCATATTATTCATATCTATCTACATGATTTGAAAACATTTATGACTTCTTTCCATCGTAATGAGAACTAGGAACAACATGCTAGCACTAGTGAAGGGAGAGGAAGAGGAAGAGGAAGGGAAAAATCTAGGATGGACAGAGAAACTTCATCATAACCAGGAACACCATTTCCTGCATCAGAGCTAGCTGTGCATCTAAATTGCATAGACCACGAAAAGTAAGCGATGTATATTGCCTGTATACTCTTTTCTGTTTTATGTTTTAATAGGGATATGTGTATCTAAATTGCATAGAACTAGTGATATGTGTACTCTATGTGTGGGATGTATACTGCTGTTGTATACTGAGGTGTGTGTGTGTGTGTGTGTGTGTGTGTGTGTGTGTGTGTGTGTGTGTGTGTGTGTGTGTGTGTGTGTGTGCTTCTAAATTGTTGTTTTCTGTTTTTCATAGAATGTGTAAGTATACTACTGTATACTGATGTGTGTGTGAGATGTATACTACTGTTTTCTGTTTTTTCTTACAATGTGTATGTATACCATTGTATACTGATGTGTGTGTGTAATTCAAACTCCTTTTTTTTTTAAGGAAAAACCAGCACAATCTACATCCCAGCCCATGTTAGGAACATCTCCCCGATTGCACATCTAAACAAAGATGCATAAGCCATGGAAAATATGAAGACCTTCTCTTTGTTACTTTGTCCTATCTTTTGAAATCTTTAACACTGTAATCTCTTTTGAATTGAACACTTTGGATTGTAATGCACAATTTCGATTGTAATGCATCTTGAGATTGGTCATTATGCTTCTTGATATTGTAATGCATTTTTGATTCTTCAATGAAGTCATGAAATTGTTAGAGAACAACAAATGAAGTCATGAGATTGTAATGCATTTTGGTTTCTTCAATGAAGTCATGAAATTGTTAGAGAACAACAAATGAAGTCATGAGATTGTAATACATTTTGGTTTCTTGAGATTGTAGTGAATCTTGTTATGCCTCTTCAATGAAGTCATGAAATTGTTAGAGAACAACAAATGGTTTAATGCATTGAAACTTCATCTTTTTCCTAAATCACTTAATTAAAACACCACCACCACCACCAACAACAACAACAACAACAACAACAACAACAACAAACCAAAATGATAACACAAAAATTAGTAAGAACAACAATTGGCCTTCCACATTACTCTCACATACCTTCCAAGTCACTCATAGTCACCAACATCACCAACAACATCAATAACAATAACACCACCAACCATGAAACAAGAAATCCTCCCCATATTTTTTTTCTCCCATTTTTCATAGCTTGAGGTTTGAATACCCAAATTTGTTGCTTCATTCCTTAATTCTTCATTTTGGCCCTACAACTCCTTCTTTTCATTTTCCAAAACTCATAATTTTTCCTCTAATTGCATATTTTCTTCTTGTAGTGTAGTAATCTCAGTTTCCATTCCTCTTAGTCTCCTTAGCAATCCAGGAAGCACCTCTTTTCCTCTTGGGCAAGTTTCTTTGTCCACCCACTCCCAAAAATGCCATCTCTCCTTCTTGTTCTGATTTTTTTTTTGGCATACAATACACACAAACAAAAAACTTCAAAATATCAAAATTATAACAAAACAACACACACAAGCAACAAATTTCAAAACTGTTTACTTACTCGATTGTTCTCACAAGCTTCAAACCTTTTTCCAGGATTCAAATAATTCCATGAGGTGTGGGGTTTAATCAAGCCACCACACTTAGATCGCTTCACTGTTGTGAATTGCCCACCTACCATTGATGAAGATGACAAAGACATCTCCAAGGAAGCTTACTTTCTTTCTCTTATTCTTCTTCTTCTTCTTCTTTTTCATCTTCTTCTTCTTCTTCTTCTTCTTCTTCTCTTCTTTTTCTTTATTTTTTCCTAGCTTCTTTCTTCTATTCGGTTAAGTCAGAGAGAGGGAGTTTATATTACCCCTCAATTTGGCGCCAAAATTCGCTCATCTACTGGTTCTTTGTGTTTTGGCGCTAATACACATTTTCGGACAATATTGCCTGACATGACCGTCCCATGAGGAACATTAATAACCGTGCCTGGTCATGTTTGCGTCTGACAAGTCATGACAGGACCCATCCCAATCCCCCCGGGATTACCATGGAATGTGCCCTGCTCCCGTCCAACAAGGGGTGTCAGACAAAGGATGACCAAGAGCCACTGCCCAAACAGGGCATCCAGAGTGCGCAAGGATCGATGGAGGAGGTGTGCAATGTCCCAGTCTCTGCTGCAATCGCATCCGTAATCAACCTGAAGGGCATTAAAACCAAAAGCTGTGAGTGGACAAAAACCAATAAGTTTACCAAATACATTTATAAGACATTTATGCCCTCCAATAAAAATGTATGCATGCCACAAAAACCAGTAACCAAAACGTTTGCTCAACCGAGCCATTAGGGCCTTAGCCCAAAAACTGTTAACCAAAAATCAAGTATGGGAACTCAGCCCAAAACCGTGGAATACCACCACCATACATATACGACCATGTGGGTCACCACCCACGACCATAAATGAACATTAATTCATTAAAATCACACAATCATAAATCCACCCGGAAAGCCATTTCATTAATTCGTATTTTACCATTATCATCACCAGCATCCCTGATGCTAGACGTCCCTGACGTCATATCTCACGGTTTCACCAGCTACGCGTGCTGCCCGGGGTCTCTCCGGGTCCATATATCTGACATCCCTGATGCCTGACGTCCCTGACGTCAATCATAGCAATCCTGCTCCTGAGTCATCATACGGTCCGGCTGCTCCGTATGGTGACCCTTCACAGGCAATGCACCGTGACTTCCCCAGTGTCCCAGACATCTGGAGGAGACCATCATATATCCATGTGTACAGATGGTATATGGAAAAATAGTTTTATTAACTCATTTCACAACATCACAATGGGCCCTGCCCGAATTTTCCATAAAACAACACATTTCCATTTAGGGTCCCTGGCCCGAAACCACATTTATTAAATATAGGGCCCCTGACCCGAAATCATCATTTTAATCCAACTGGGCCCCATGCCCAATACATAACTCAAATGGGTCTCAGCCCGATTTTATACCAACTGGGCCCCTGGCCCGATTTCATTAACCAACTGGGCCCCCGGCCCGATTCTCAAATGGACTCCAAGTCCGAAATTTCCAAAACAAGTGGGCCTCAAACCCGAGTTCATCTTTCCAATATAAAAACCATTTTATCATAATATTTATTTAACCACAAGCATGCAAAACCACAAATAAACCGTTAATCCCGATACACGTGAAATACGGAAAACACCTCGAAATACGTGCAACATACCCAAAATCAATACTCACAAATACCATCATAGAAATCAAGTATATAAACCATATAACACATTTAAGCATGCATAGGATTTATAAAACCAAAGTCCACTCACAGACCGTTTTAACCGTGTGCCTCGATACGCGTGCCACCGGCCCTCCCGGGCCACACCACTATCACCGGGACTCCCAATCCTGTCCAAATCACATTAGAGGGTTACTAACCTCATTATTAACATCCTATCAAAGTCCCGTAATTTTTCCGCGTTTTTACTTATTTTTAAACTTAATTTAAAACCTTCGGACATCCCGAACAATATCGAGACGGTGTCCGATCGACACGAAACCAATTCCAAAATGTCCGTTACATTAAATAGGACAGAAGTCATGTTGACCTCACCTCGAGATCCGTGCCCACGCGCCGCCGTGAGTGGCTGCGCGTGAAACCCACGCGCCTGCTACAGTGTCACCAGCCCAACCCGTTTGTCTGGTAAACGGGTCCAATTCACCCGCGACACAACCCGGTTCCAATCCTGTCAATTCGATCCTAATTCCTTCAATTGATCATTCCATTAGTTTCGTTTTAAGTCCAATTACAAGTCTGTAAACTCAATTACACAAATCCTTACCCAGATTCCCACGATTCGATGATGATCCACGAAGAACACCCGGTTACTGTGCAATCATGGAACTCCCTCAATTGATGCAGGTTTCATCCAATTGATGATTCCAGAAGCATCAACGAACCCTGAGGAACAATTCCCCCACATCAATTGCATCAAACCTGTGCTCAATCGTCACGACTCAAGCTCGAGCACCGTCACTGTTCAACAATGGAGTTCCATCGATCTCGATCGGTTTCCTTCAATTGATGAACCTAGAAGCATCGTAGGATCATGAGAAATCATTTCCCCACAACAATTGAGTCAATCACAGCCCCAAACTCCACGACTCAGCCTCGATTTCTTCCTCTGTCACCAAGCTCGATCAGAGCCAAAACGGCACCAATCCTTCTCGTTTTTGATGTGGATCGACTCGTCACAACCTCAGGAAGATGTTTGTAACCTCCAATTCGATCATCACAGCCCAAATCGTCCAATTTGATTTTCCCTCCTAAAACTTAATTATTCGAATTCTCAGTTCCTCCTCACTGTCACTCTCTCGTGTTTACCCAGTTGAAATCACACTCAAAACGCTCACAAAATTACACTCTCAGGTTCAGCAATGGAAGAGGAATTGGTTGGGAGAGTATTGGATTTGGTTGTACACGGTTAAGGAAAATATAGAGATTAATGGAAATTAAAAGATTAATTAATTAATTAAAAACTAATTAAACATCATCATGAGGTCTCCCCCAAAAACATGGATTCTGATTTCAAGGGATGAGTGACACTTGTCACTCATCCAGGTGTGTAGGGTCAACGGTCACTATTCATTATTATATTATTATTTTAATCCCGGCCTCGGTTCGTTAGTTCGTTTCCTTGACCATAACGTCGTCGTCGGATCTCCGATTTCGGCATGCCGCCTGTCGTTGGATTCGTATCGACGATACCTACGTAACGGTCCTTGGCCCTCGCCCATCGGACCTCCCGGTCAGAAAGTCAACATTTGGCCCCTAATAAGCCAAATTACCAAAATACCCCTCAACTTCCGAACACCATAGCTTTCTCTACGAATGTCGGAATCGAACGTGCCACCTGTCTATGAACTCGTGACGTCCCGAACTACGTCACGGTCATCGGTCAAAGTCCATTTGACCGCCCGAACAAAAAGTCAACATTTTGCCCACGAGTAAATCACAAGTACGCCCGAGTCTGCTAGATCTGCTAGATTTCAAGTGCGCCCGAGTCTTTAAACTCAAAACCATGCGCATAATCAGGCTTTCCCGGGATATCAACGAGTCTTTAAACTCAAAACACAATCAATAGGCCTCGGGGGATATCACAATAACCGAGTTTTTAAACTCAAAACATATCAATCAAGAGCCCTCCCCCATCATCAACATGATCCAACAATAGTACCGAGTCTTTAAACCCAAAACCATGTGTAATTCATAACAAATCCAGAATCCATCGTAATCCAATTTCAACCACCAAATCCGACATCACATTTTATCGAAATAGGTCTCATGCCTGAATTCACCTTCAAATCCCAAATCATATCCATGATCCAATTCCAAATCCGAATTTGGAACCATCGTTCCATAAGCTAGCATCCAAAATAACCATTCCGAACCCAAATCCGGAAATCCACTTTTAAGTTTCTGAAACCCGAAATCTAGTTCATCAAAACCACTTTTATGAAATGGGCATCAAGCGTGAAATCACCTTTTTCCAAAATCCGTTTTAAATCCTTGAAATCAAATCATATTTCAAATCCCAAATTTAAATCATCGAAATCATGGTCAAATTACAACATACTAAAAATCTTGTAAAACGTGCAAATCCGTAATAATCTCGAAATATGTGCCAAAACTGTAAATCATACTCACAATCATAATCAAACATCATCAAAACATGATACGCACAAATCATATAAAATAATCCATTAAACCATCATTAAAGCATAGGACAAACCATAGTCTTGAAATATGTGCAATTACGTATTGCATATCGAAATACGGATAAATACAAAAATCGTAATTACCATAAGCATAAGCATAAAAATCATGATTATAAAGCATAGAAAACAATTATGCATGCATTGAAATTTAGAAAACAAAGTCCACTCACACACCGTCCAAACGGCTCGCTTCTGAGCTGCATGTTTTTCCGCAAATTTCGGGATTCATAATCCCTGTCAAAAATCAATATCGAGGGTCACTAACACTCATATACATATCATATAATTTTCCCCAATTTTTTGGGGATTTAAATACGTATTTTAAACGTATACAAAAATTCGGATACACTGAACACTATCGAAATGATATCCGATTTCCTCGAAACTATTCCCAAAATGTTCGTTACATTAAAAGGAACATGTTTCATGTTGAACTCACCTCGAGATTCAGTCCTGCGCGCCCCCACGCGCCGCCGTGAGTGGCTGCGCATGAAGCTCACGCACTGCTACAGTGAAATCACTATTCATTATTCCAACCCGTTCTTCTGTCAAACGGGTCTGCAACCCGCGTGTTCGACCCGGCTCAATCCTATCAATTTCCCATATATTTCTGCAATTGATTCGGTCTAAAGCATCATTATGAAGCTAATTATGGTTCTGTATGTTCAATTTCATTATAACGTACCTCAATCCGTGAATTAAAGCTCGAGATTTCGAAGAACATTCGAACACTGTTCCTTCATCAAGGTTCACTGATTTGCATTGTTTTTCTTTAATTGATCCAGCCAACAGCTTCGTAAGATCATCATAAACTTGTTTTCAATCTCAATTGCATCGTCTAACGCTTCCAATTACACAACTCAATCCTTCGAATTTCCAAGCTTCGCCTTGTCTGTTCTTAGCTCAAAGGGCTTCGAACCTTGAGTTTCTAGACGTGGATCGACCAACACGAGTCCCAGAATTCATAATCTAAGTCCAATTTCAATGTTTGATGGCTGTAAGGTGCAATTCGAATTTCAACTTCCATGGATATTGTTTCGGGTTTCTGTTTGGGTTTTATGATTTCTTTTCACGATTTTCATCCTCTTTTCTTCCTCATGGTTCTCTGTTCTTCCTCCTCTTTCAAACCCTCTCAATCCAATCGATCAAATAAGGAAGATTGATGAACACATTTTTTGCTGCTCTGTTTTCCTCCCCAAATGCACGGTTCAATTCTCTTCTTTGAATTCCTCCACCGCCACAAGACACACACAGTGCAATTGCCACAAATCCTCCTTAGAAAGTGACAGATGTCACTCAATGACATAACCCTGGCTGAATCAGCCCAATCACCACCCATTTCTCATTTAATTGATCAATTACCATTTTGCCCTTGCTTTGACATTTTACCAAAATTCCCTTCACACTTCTAGACCCGTAACTTGATCGTCTGAACTCCGATTGACGCGTGCCGCTTGTCTACGGATTCAGCGTCTCGAGACCTACCTAACGGTCTTCGAATTACGTGAGAAATCAATGTCTTTTGAAAAGTCAACAAATTGCCCCCTTTTACTCAACTTACCGAATTACCCCTGAACTTTTGAACATCATAACTTTCTCCTCGCATGTCGGAATCGGATGTACCACCTGTTTATGAACTCGTGACATCCCAAAATACGTCACGGTCATTGGTCAAACTCTGTTTGACCGCTCGAGCCAAAAGTCAACCGTTAGCCCAATTTCAAGGGCAAAATCGTCATTTTCTTCAAAATTTTCAAAAGTTTCAAAATTTCTTTTTTCGAATGTCCTGGTCGTTACAACCTACCCCCATTAAAGAATTTCGTCCTCGAAATTCCAATCAGCAGGTGCCATAATATTTTTCCCGAGGATACATGTCTAAGGTGAACTCGAAACATAATCAACCTCAACCGGATATAAGGCACACCTAACTCATAGAAATCATACAACCAGTCTCAACCTCTTTGTAAATCCCTGCCTCATGGGCAGTCATACCACATATTGGCTCGGAATACGTAGCCTAGCTTACGTTCGAGTCCACACAATCCAGGATACACAAGAATCAGTCATATCTTCTCGCTCACATGTCATCCACTCGTGTCATGGTACAATGGCTAAATCCCCACACATGTGTCATCAGGCCACCAGGCCAATAGGGAACTCATTCCCCTCGCAAGGTCAATCACGCCATATCCCTTTCCCAAGGTCACTATGTGTAATGAATTTAACCTTTCCTCATGATGTTTTCCTATTGCCAATAAGCACTCAGTACGATCATTCATACTATATCACAAATCACATCCCTTTCTTAACTTCGACTCCATCATACACCAAGTATGATCCTGCAGTTGGACTCCAAGATTCCAAATTATCATAAATCATGTAGTACTCTAATCCTATGGAGTTCCATAAATAACAGGATTTCACCTATCCTTAAGTTATCAAACATGACAATTCTCTCCCCAAATAATACCTGATCCGACAATATAGTCGTAATCTTAATGTATCCCGACCATCACCTTATCACACATTAAGCCTTCCTTTTTATTAATCATTACTAATCCTGATGGTCGATACAGTACTCGTACATTCCTTCCCAAAGGTATATGACCTTTGCATACTCGACCACCTGGGTAGATCCCAAATCATGCAAGGAAAATAAAACTTCTGACCGAGTCCCAAATCTCGTAGTAACATCTCATTATACACACGGAAAGGATCAACATCGAACATAAAGTTACTATTTCTCTACTTGTAACCATTCTACCTCAGTTCTCATTTCCAATACCTCTGACCTCCTTCTAGGTCAATCACCATAACTGGCAAAACATGGTAGTGAACCCTTCTACAATCCTCTGTGGTATCCATCAACTCTCAAAACAACTCATGTTCCCCAAACCTACTCTGGTCCATCAGACCTAACACTTATTCAACTATATATTTTTCTCTCTGAGGGCATTCAATACATCTGCTCCATATATCACATACCCACCCGTAAATGGTACCATACACCATCCCACGGTGGTCAGAATACCCGACTCATCAGCCCACAAGTATAGTAGTCCATTTGGCCATCCAAGGGTATCAACTAACCTTATCCACATCAAATTCGGACATCATCTTTTTCTCTTTAACTCATAACCGACAATCGTCACCATGTTGGCCTCTCTCAACAGGGTCAATAATCACAACTTTCCCACAGAACCACAAATCATTAATTTGTGATACAGGATACTTATCCCATACCGTTACCTTATTACGTTGTTTATAATCAATATGTAAACTCAGACCATCATAAACTCAATCTCTCATCCTGGAAAAACCTCAGGAAATATGTTGAGAAATCTGTGCAGCCTCAGCCCTCATTAGACATCTCATACACGAAGCACATACACCACACACGTGACCAGCAAACTTTGAATACCTCATACCAATAATCCATTGGTTGTGAGGATCAAAAACATCCTAGAGGGTAACACCCTCGAGTCTCCCTGAAACTTAACCTCTGGAATCCTAGACTCCACATCTCACCCCCTAATCGACATACTCGATAGAGGTCTCATGAGTCATCAACCAATCCATTCCAAGGATTACATCCAAATCATCCAAATCTAAGTTAGCCACTAGGCGAATAACACCAGTCATCCTGGGTAGCCTCACATCGATAGGTCAACCCCCTTATGTATCACCAATTTCACCATAGATAATTACCAAGGTTACCACATTAATATCATCAAATTTATCACATCTGTAACTTCAGTTGGATCACCACCTTCCATCCCATAACCAATCACCAACATCTCCATATCCATCCAATGTACAATCTCAAGACATGGGAGAGTGGATAGCCCAGGGCCTACCAAATACATGTTCTTGACCACAAGTAATATATATATTTAGGTTAGTACTCCAGGGCTACACAAGATTTCGTGCGAAGGAATTACAAATCTCCGGGCATGTGGTCCCAACTGACCATACCCCTATGGTTTATCACAGGCCCCACCAACTCTTCCCTTGCCTGTCACATCAACCATCAATGCAGGAGCCAATCCTTGCTCCATTGCACCCCAACTGTGCCATCTCACTATATCAGTCAAGCTATATAACCATTTCTTTATGATGTGACCAGACGACTCACAATCATAACTATTATTGTAACCCTTATCACTTTGCCTCCCAGTGGTTTAACGACCCGTCCCGGGAAGTAGGGTTAAGACCGTGTTTAAGATGAGATTAGTGAGCTTAATTGGTGGTTAGTCGGTTACGATAGGTCCGGTAGCGTAGAATGGCGATTTTGGCCCTAGGTTGGGCAAAATGTTGACTTTTAGTTCGGGAGGTCAAATGGACTTTGACCAATGACCGTGACGTAGTTTGGGACGTCACGAATCCGTAGACAGGTGGCACGCCCGATTCCGACATCTGAGGAGGAAGTTATGATGTTCGGAAGGTTGAGAGCACTATCGTAATTTGGTTAAACTAGGGAGAAAAGTTGACTTTTCGTACGATCAGGTTTTGACACGTTGACCTAGGACAATTAGGTAGATCTCGTCGTCCCGAGTTCAACGGCAGGCGGCACGTATTCATCGGAGTTAGGATGTGTGAGTTACGGGTCTAGGAAGGTAGTGGCAAAAGGGTAATTTTGGCTTAAAAGGAAGGGTAGTTTGGTCTTTTGTACTTTGGGCTTGGTGTAGCCAGATTTGGACAAGTGTCTAGGGTAGAGAGGAGATTTTTGTGAGAAGGGTTTTAGGATTGTGACACGTGTAAGAGGGCTAGAGGGTTCTAGGATCTCTCACGGTTCCAATTATTTGGGCCGTGTGTGAGTGTTCGAAGAGAAGAGAGAATAGAGACAGAGTGAGGCTGAGAGGGAATCAAGCAGGTGAAGGCGGTGAGGAGTGTTTGTGTAACTTGCTGAGTATGTGAGAGTGTAAGTGAGGGCTGATGAGTGAAGCTGAGAGAGAGTTGTGAAGGATTGGTGTGTGTGAGGTATGAGCCACTGGAAACCAGAGAAAACAGAGAGGAGTTGAGAGCTTGTGGTGGTGGTGTGGTCATGTACGGTTCAAGTGAACTCGAAGGGAAGCTGGGGAGGACTCTGTGACCTCCAAGGAGTGCGGCGGTGAGCACGGCGGCGGCGACTGCAGGTATTTTCGAAGCCCTATGTAAGTACTCTGTTTTTCCGTGAATTTCAAACTGAGAATCGTGGGTTTTCGAAGCCCTATGTAAGGTTTAGGGTTCCGGTTCGTTACGTTTAGGACCCGGGGATTTTTGGGAAAAATGAGGTGGACCTTCGTAGATGTGTTAGTAACATTCTTGGGTGATGGTTGACAGGTTCGGGATTTCCCGAGAAAGCTGAAGAACGTACAGGACGTTCGGGATGCGACTAGGGCTTGGTACTGTGAGTGGACCCCTTCTCTAAACTCGAGCATGCATAACTGCTTTTAATTGCTTGTTTTATGGTTGTCATTATGATTTCATGATTATTGAATGCTTTATATATGTTTTATGAAATGGCGCGGTTTTCGAGGAAATTACATATTTGGCACCTTTTACGAGAAAAGGTGGCATTCTGATTTTGATGCCATGATTTGGGGTTTTTAAACGATAAGTGATTTTTAATGATTATAAATGGATTTTGAGACGTGATTTGATAATCAAGGGCTTTCGGTTTTAGAATCGGATTTCGGTAACGAGATTTGGTTTTAAAGTTGAAAAGTGGAACTCCGGATTTGGGTTCGGAATGACGGTTCTGGATGCCGGAAGAGCTTCGGACCAGTAATTTCGGATTCGGATTCGGATTTGGATATGGATTTAGAAATGGGTTTCAAATGGTTTTGGATTGGATTTGCTGGATCTAGTTATTGGGTTTAAAGACCCGGATATTGTGATTAACGGGGTACGGGCCCGGATTGGGTTTAAAGACCCGGATTGAGTTTAAAGACTCGGGAGTTTAAAGACTCGGTTATATTGATATTTCCCCCGTAGGCCTGTGAGTTTAAAGACTCGGATATTATTGAGGCCTGGATTGAGTTTAAAGACTCGGGAGTTTAAAGACTCGGATAGGTCCAGCAGGTTTGATCGGATAATGATTGGTTGAAACTTATGTTTTATGACGTGGTTTTTATGATGCTTATGATAGGATTTCTATGACTGTTTTTATAATGATTCTGTAAATGTTTTATAATGATCTTCACGTGATTTATAATTGTTTTCAGCAACTGGGTTATGCATGTGATTTTAAAACGGAGGGCTAAAACCCTGGTTTTATTATGAAATGGTTTTCGGAAATGATTTTATTATTTATGGTCCACTCACACCTTCTGTTTTAACTTGCAATCCAGGTTGTGGAGCTAGCGCTGGGTTCTGACGTCGAGGCATTGTCGGAGGCATAGAGTGACCCCGGAGTGTTTAGATTTTCCGTTGTGCGTGTACATTGTTTATCGGTTTTCTTTCTTTTGTATTGGTACTATGCTCTGTAAACTTTGACTTCGGGATGTTTAAAGTTTCTCATGCGTCTGACTGTGTATTTTGGTGGTTTTTCGCGAGTTTATTTCGGTTTAGTGTCGGGGTGTCAGACGGGAGCAGGATTTACCACGGTTTTCGGGGTGAAACCGGGGTGGGTCCTGACAATTGGACCCAACTAACGTCCCATTGAAATGGGCTATCTCCTAAGTCCAAATCCCTGCATATCTCGGGTCTCCACCCGAACCTCAGTCACTAAATGAAACTAACGCGACCCATAAGTCCCATAAACAAAGTTAAACAAAACCAATCCATAAATTTATAACCCATCAGTATCTGACCTTATCCCAATCCTGGGCATCCCCGAGTGCCAAACATTTCTCAATTGCATGGGTCGATCGTATTAGAACCATAACTATCTTTCAAACTTTCTGGCTCCTCTCGAGCCCTGATACATTACCATGACTTATCTCAAATCCTAACCAACATCCTGACTCATTTCAAGTCCCATATCCATGTCCTGACTCCTCTTGAGTCCAATCTCATACTAATCAGCCATGCCATCACTGACATACCCAGTCAGCGAGCAAATACCGATGGTAAATCACATCAAATACAACCTATGAGGCCTAAGACACACATTCCACTTAAGGAATCCACTGATAATAATCTCATCACGAGTGTAACTTGCCCAAATGTACAACCTTTCTAGACACTGGGCTCATTTGTCCCTAGGACCCACACAAAGCTATTACTAACAGACAGTAGTTCACAGTGTACATTGATTAACATCTGACCCTGAATCCAGGGTCAATCTCATCCGAGATCTATCACGAGGTCTCATACACCCTCGTCTACCCGTCTCACTACCAAGTCGCGCACGAGGCTTACGTTTCGCAGGTATGATGTGGCAACAGAATCAGAAACCTAGTGCTCTGATATCAAGTTGATAGGACCGTCCACTGAGGAACATTGATAACAGTGCCCGGTCCTATTCCCATCTGACAAGTCAACTGAAGTTCCCAAATTACCCTCAGCACTTGCCAAACAAGGGATAGCCACACACGTGCCCACTCATGCCTCCACCTCCCGAATAGCCTCGATCATCGCGCCACGACCTGGAGGGTTAATAAAAACACAAAAGGTGTGAGTGGACAAAAATAAATGAGTTATAAAACATGTTACAGAAAGACATTTATACCCTCCACGTAAAACCAATCCATGCATTCGAAAATCATTTCACAATCCCTTTCATTTCCAGTACAAGAAAATCGTATATGAAAACCAAAATCATTTCTTTTTCTCAACCTAGGCCTTAGCCTGAAACCATAACACGGGGCCTCAGTCCAAAATCATGAATCAAAATCCAAGTACAGAACATAACCCAAAAATCCACCAAGCCATATAAACCGGGCCATTACCCAACACATCTGAAAACATCGGAAATCAACAGTAAATCGCAAGTCAATCAATCTGCTGGATCTCAAGTGCGCCCGAGTCTTTAAACTCAAAACCATGCGCATAATCAGGCCTTCCCGGAATATCAACGAGTCTTTAAACTCAAAACACAATCAATAGGCCTCGGGGGATATCACAACAACCGAGTCTTTAAACTCAAAACATATCAATCAAGGGCCCTCCCCCGTCATCAACATGATCCAACAATAGTACCGAGTCTTTAAACCCAAAACTATGTGTAATTCATAACAAATCCAGAATCCATTGTAATCTAATTTCCAACACCAAATCCGACATCACATTTTATCGAAATGGGTCTCATGCCCGAATTCACCTTCAAATCCCAAATCATATCCATCATCCAATTCCAAACCCGAATTCGGAACCATCATTCGGTAAGCTAGCATCCGGAATAATCATTCCGAACCCAAATCCGGAAATCCACTTTCAAGTTTCCGAAACCAGAAATCTCGTTCATCAAAACCATTTTTATTAACTGGGCATCAAGCCCGAAATCACATTTTTTCCAAAATCCGTTTTAAATCCTTGAAATCAAATCATATTTAAATCCCGAATTTAAATCATCGAAATCATGGTCAAATTATAACATACTGGAAATCTCGTAAAACTTGCAAATCTGTAATAATCTTGAAATACGTGCCAAAACCGTAAATCATACCCACAATCATAATCAAAACATCATTAAAACATGATACACACAAATCATATAAAATCATCCATTAAACCATCATCAAAGCATAGGAGATACTATAGTCTCGAAATACGTGTAATTACGTATTGCATATCGAAATACGGATAAATATGAAAATCGTAATTACCATAAGCATAAGCATAAAAATCATGAATATAAAGCATAGAAAACAATTATGCATGCATTGAAATTTAGAAAACAAAGTCCACTCACACACCGTCCAAACGGCTCACTTCCGAGCTGCACGTTTTTTCGAAAATTTCGGAATTCATAATCCCTATCCAAAATTAATATCGAGGGTCACTAACACTCCAATACACATCATATAATTTTCCCCAATTTTTCCGGGATTTAAATACGTATTTTAAACGTATACGGAAACTTCGGATACACTGAACACTATCGAAATGATATTCGATTTCCTCGAAACTAGTGCCGAAATGTTCGTTACATTAAAAGGAACAAGTTTTATGTTGAACTCACCTTGAGATTTAGTCCCACGCACCGCCGTGAGTGGCTGCGCATGAAGCTCACGCGCTGCTATAGTGAAGTCACTGTTCATCGTTCCAACCCGTTCCTCTGTCAAACGGGTCTGTAACCCGCTTGTTCGACCCGACTCAATCCTGTCAATTTCCCATATATTTCTGCAATTGATTCAGTCTAAAGCATCATTATGAAGCTAATTATGGTTATGTATGTTCAATTTCATTATAACGTACCTCAATCCGTGAATTAAAGCTCGAGATTTCGAAGAACATTCGAACACTATTCCTTTATCAAGGTTCACCGATTTCCATTGTTTTTCTTTAATTGATCCAGCCAACAGCTTCGTAAGATCATCATAAACTTGTTTTCAATCTCAATTGCATCGTCCAATGCTTCCAATTACACAACTCAATCCTTCGAATTTCCAAGATTCGCCATGTCTGTTCTTAGCTCAAAGGGCTTCGAACCTTGAGTTTCTCGATGTCGATCGACCAACACGAGTCCCAGAAGTCATAATCTATGTCCAATTTCAATGTTTGATGGCTGTAAGGTGCAATTCAAATTTCGACTTCCATGGATATTGTTTCGGGTTTCTGTTTGGGTTTTATGATTTCTTTTCATGATTTTCATCCCCTTTTCTTCCTCATGGTTCGCTGTTCTTCCTCCTCTCTCTAACCCTCTCAATCCAATCGATCAAATAAGGAAGATTGATGAACAACGTTTTTTGCTGCTCTGTTTTCCTCCCCAAATGCACGGTTCAATTCTCTTCTTGAATTCCTCCACCGCCACAAGACACACACCATGCACTTGCCACAAATCCTTCTTAGAAAGTGACAGATGTCACTCAATGACATAACCCTGGCTGAATCAACCCAATCACCGCCCCCTTCTCATTTAATTGATCAATTACCATTTTGCCCTTGCTTTGACATTTTACCAAAATGCCCTTCGCACTTCTAGACCCGTAACTTGATCGTCCGAACTCCGATTGATGCGTGCTGCCTATCTACAGATTAAATGTCTCGAGACCTACCCAACGGTGTTTGAATTACGTGAGAAATCCATGTCTTTTGAAAAGTCAACAAATTGCCCCCTTTTACTCAACTTACCAAATTACCCCTGAACTTCTGAACATCATAACTGTCTCCTCGCATGTCGGAATCGGACGTGCCACCTGTCTATGAACTCGTGACGTCCCGAACTACCTCACGGTCATCGGTCAAAGTCCGTTTGATTGCTCAAGCCAAAAGTCAACCGTTCGCCCAATTCTAGGGGGCAAAATCGTCATTTTCTTCAAAATTTCCAAAATTTGCTTTTTCCAATGTCCGGGTCGTTACATTGCCTCTGGTTCTGACAATAACCACCAGCCATTTTAACAGAGGGACTAATAATGTTGATTTGGCTGAAGATGAGGAATCAAAAAAGTAAAAAATTGAATACAAGGATGCTTGCTAAACTGGTGATTTAGGTGAGGGAACATTTCTCCAATTTTTCCTTCTTAATTATACTTCATTTGACATTCTTCATCTTTTAACTAATTTTTCATAAATTTTTGAAGTTTGTAATCCAAATGTCACCAACCAAATTCAAGCAAAGACAGAAAGGGAAATTCAACACGTGCATAATTGCATATGATATGAACACACTAACTTGAGGATGGCAACATGCATTGGACGCCCATTTAAATGAGCAAATATTTTCAAACAAAGTAAATGATCCATTATATGTTCATGATTGGATATAGACCAGTAAGATATGCCCACACATTAATATGGGGCTATTCAACTTTGAGAAAATATTGAAAAAATAATTAATAATTTACATACATCATCATTTGTTTATTCATATGATTTCTTATGTGTTATAGTCAATTATGAAAATATCGATTTTAATCGAAATATCAATAGCTCGATTTACGTATATGTCGATATATGTGTCAATATTGATACTGATCTTGGAAATGATCAATCAAAATATTGGAAATGAGTTCAAAAATAAGGAAAGGAAAAAAAAAAGGGGGCAAACTAACTTTCGAATTGATGATTATTTAAGATGAGGATTATTGCTTTTGAACTATGTTACGGGATTCCATATTCAATTTCATATCCATTATATTCTTGTGATTATTTATCAAATCCAACAAATATTTGAACTCTAAGATTGTATGCTTAATTTAAAATTATGTTTCATATCGTTGAAATTGAATATTTAAGATGGTATAATTTAAGAATTATATGCTCCATTTATTTTCCTAGAACTAAAGCTCTATTTTTTAAATTCTAGTTATTTGGAAGTAAACTATACATTGGGCAAATCGTTATTGCTTTATTTGTTAGTTGTTATTAATTAGTTTTAGTTTTATATATAATATAATTTTAAAAGGCACAAAACTCGTATTTTACTGTACACATCAAAATAATTTGGAGGAAAAAGAGCAAAAATGGTATTAATCCTAAGCACAATATTCACATGAGCACTATACAAAATGATATATATATACATATATATAGAGGATATATAGAGGATATGAGAAAATATTCAAATGATAATTAACTATTCACATGCATTATTATTTTCGCTCATTTACATTCCTTCACATATGACACATCCGGATCTGAAAAAGTCTACTAGGACGCCAGGAATGAGGCATGATAGCGGACATCTAGATGATGATATCCAGATAATGAAAGCCAACTTCATTAAAATGTTCATTTTAGGAGATTGTGTGGAACATACTTAGTGAGAATACCAATTAGTATTTCACCATCACAGCAGAAGTGTAGAGCATGGAATACTAATGATGATCATACGATCAAGCAGCTACTCGAGTTATTCGATTTCCATTGCATCATTCCAACCACTGGTCTGAATGTTAGTGCAAGCTCTGAAAACTCCCCAAAGCAAGTGAAGTACCCCTAGGACTTAAGGGGTACAAAAATAGAAGGATGAGTGGGCCCAGTAATTATTTTAGTGTAAAACTAAATACTATAAAACAGACTTTAACCCTTCAGTTTGCAGAAAAATCATAATCTTAAACTTGCGTGTAATATAAGAAACAATAATAAAATATCAAACAATCCCATAAGTTAAGCCGGACATATTAGCAAATACAACCCACTAAACAATATGCTCTTGAGTCGCATGAGTCATATGCATATGATAGGCTAAGTATCTATGATGCTTGCGTACCCCGACCTCATGAAAGCTGGGTGCAATGCACCATCACCACAGTCCTCCAGAGCTCAAGGACAAGCTGGCATTATTGACTAGTGTTACGAGCATCACATATGAACAATCACATGGAGGCTGGTATGTGGCCATTCCGACAGATACTCTGATGCCGGCAACTCCTAAAGTGGGTTTAGAGCTATTTAACGCAATACTAAGGTCAACCCATAAAATAAATTATCTAAATAAGTCAAACCACTCATCAATCGTAGCATCCTAAAATAACGAGATGCCATATACATGTTGTAACGACCCGTCCCGAATTCAAGGATTAGATTAGTGACTAATCATAATTATTGAGGCTAATCGGTGATTAGTTAGGAGAAATCGGACGAACGATACAAAATGATCTTTTTGCCCCTAGTCGTGGTAAAACGTTGACTTTTCAATCGGGGGGTCAAATGGACTTTGACCAATGACCGTGACGTAGTTCGTGACGTCACGAGTTCATAGATAGGTGGTACGTTCAATTCGGACGTTCGACGGCGAAGTTACGGTTCACGGAAGTTCAAGTGCACTATTGCACGAATTACGAAACGAGTTAACTTTTGGACTCTAGTGGGGCCCAGATATTTATGGAGGCCCAATGGATGAGTGACAAGTGTCACCCATCCATTGCACAGCCCACACATATTCATGCACCTTCCCCGTGCATCAATCATTTTCTTTTCCCCCTAAACAACCAAATCCAATCTCATTTTGAGCCAAACCAATCCAACCCTCTTCCATTTGATCAACTAGGAGGACCAGGGAGTCAGGGAGGACAAGAGGATGCCTAGGACCGTGGGCGGTGGAGCCACGAACCCGAGAGGGTGCTCGGTAAGGCTCAATCCTTCCCATTTTTCAATTTATGCATTATGGTTGTTTTTGGGTGCCGAGGAAGTGATTGTTAGGTTTCTAGGGACTTAATATGAAGCTTTTTAATGGGGTTGGATGGCTGTGAAGCCGTGGGTGCAGTTTTGGACATTTGAATCATATGGTTCATAATTAAACCATGGAATTTAGGTGTTTTTAGGTTGTTTTAATGAGTCGAAATGATATGGAATGAAGAAATAGGAATTATAGGATTAATTAGGGCTGAAATCGGACCAAAATAGGGGAGGAAAACTGCAGAACCGGTCATTCCGGTTCAGTACAGTGACATGAACAGTAACCCGGTCCAGAACCAGGAAAAAACCGGCTCACTGATGTAGGCGACGATGAACAGTGTTCTGAGCCTTCTTGGGCGCGTGGGCCATAATTTGGGGAAGTGTTCAACATATGAAATCTTCTATTCGATGTAACAAAGATTTTGGAACTGGTCTCGTATCAATCAGACATTGTTTCGATAGGTTTCGGGCTGTCCGAAGGTTTAGGGTCAGTTTAAAAATAGTTAAAAGTTCGGAAAAATTACGGGGCTTTAATGAGAGGTTAACTAAGTAGTTAGTAACCTTCTATTAAAATTTGGACAGGTTTGTGAGTCCCAGTGATAGCGATTGGCTCGGGAAAGCATATGGCACACAAATCGAGGCTGCAGCTCGGACGGTCTGTGAGTGGACTTTGATTTCTAAACTGTGATGCATGCATAAATGTTTTATATGGATTATGAATGTGATTCTTTGATGTTGAATTTGATGGTTATGAATTATATGGTTGCACACTTTACGAGGTGATTTACGTGCTCGCACGTAAATCGAGATTTTCCAGTTTTACACTGATTTTCCGTACTTATGGTTTTAGTTATGATTTCATGAAATGATTTTGGATTTGAAAAGGTAACTCTCGGACTTGAGGTCCATTGGATTTACGGAATCGAGCCGGAGGCCCAGTTGGTTTACGAATCGGACTTGAGGTCCAGTTTGTATGTGGATTCGGGCCTAGGGCCCGGCTATGAGTTACAAATAGTTTTTATGGTTCATGACGGTTTATGGGAACCGGCATGAACCCTTGAAATGGATTTATGGGTCATGACGGTTTATGGGAACCGGCATGAACTCATGAAAGGTTTTATGGTTCATGACGGCTTATGGGGGCCGGGCATGAATCCTGGAAAGGTTTAAAGAATGATTTCAAACGGTTTTTCATATGCCATCCTTTATATATGATTGTCTCCTCCGGGGAGGGTCGTTGGCATGGGTGGACCCCGGAGTAGTCACGGAGCACTGACTGAGTGGAGTCGCCCCCCAGTTGGTTTCCTTACTCTCAGGATGGGCATGGTTCGTTACCTTCAGGGAGGGTCATTGATCTACGGACATTGACATGGGTGGACCCTGGAGAGACTTGGGTTTGAGACCCCGGTTAGCACGCGCGTAGCTCTATTTTACCTTGACAGGTTCTTGGATATGAAATATAATGGATAAACATGGTTTCAATTGGTTTGGGAAATTGTGTTTTATGATGATAAATAGATTTGGGCTGAGATCCCACATATGTTCACTATGTTATGGTTTTCTGTAAATGGTTTTGGACAGGAGCCCGTGTGACTTGTATTTACGGAACTTGGGGTTGTGACCCTAAATATGGTTGTTTTAACATATGTGATTGGATAAATGGTTTTACTATGCATGCATGTTTTTTAGTGAAGGGTATAAAGGTTTTTATGAAATATGTTTTTATAAAATCTTTATTTTTGTCCACTCACAGTCTTTCTATTTTAATACCCTCCAGGTTGACATCGGATATGGACTGTAGTAGAGACCGAGATATCACATGCCTCCTCCGGATCCTAGCGTACTCTGATAGCCCGGGAAGGCAAAGGTCGGAAATATCCCTTGTCTGAGGGAGAAGGGTCATCCCGTGTTAATCTCGGGGGGATTGGGATGGGTCCTGTCACATGTAAATGCAATAATTAACTCAATTAATCAAACTCGAGGAAAACATCATCAAGCACTATCACAATCCTGCATGCTCGAGAAAATATTATAAAATATTCATCGTAAAATGTGTAAGTCAAGCATTTCTATGAACGTCAAGTTGAGAAAGGGATTCGGTCACAAACTGGTTAGGAAGTCGAAATCACCCCGATAATCAAACTAACACGTGCTCTGTAACGACCCGACCCGTAATCATGGGATTACTAGGAGATTATTGAGAATAATCTGGATTAGTCAAGGTGAAATGACGATTTTTTCTGACACGTGGTAAGTATATATATTTAAATCTCGAGGGTACCTTTAAGGGTGGCAATTTTTGACACGACTCGTACACGACTCGAAATCCACACGAAATTTATTCGAGTTAACCCGCACGATTAAAATTTTGGGTTATTTTCGGGTCAACCCGTTATGACCCGTTTATTAAACGAGTGGGTTTCGGGTCAACCTGTTAACCCGTATAATAACCTGTTAACCCATTTAATAAATTGGTAGATTTCGGGTTAACAGGTTAACTCGTATATTGGCTTATATATTGACCCATTTAATAAACGTGTCATTAATAACTCATATATCTACCCATTTACCTACATACATATCTATTAAATCTTATAATTTAAATAGGTTAAACATGTTAAATGGGTTAAACGGGTCAAACGGGTCAAACGGGTCATAGGTTAATTGGGTTTTGAGTATGACCTGTTTATTAAATGGGTTAAACGGGTTACACGGGTTACACAGGTCATTAACAGGTAGGGTTCGGGCTGGATATTCTTGACACGATTATTAAACGGATCGGATTCAGGTTGGGCATAAATTGGTAAAACATAATTCATGACACGATACAAATCCGACATGACACGACCCATTGCCACCCCTAGGTCCCTTAGTGCTTTTCCATGACGTGTCAGACGGAAGCAGATCCTCCCACGTTAATCGAGGAGGATTACATAGAGGGTCCTGTCAAGCTCAAACTCAATCCAAATTTATTGAAATCATTCGTGAAAGTTACTAATTAATTTCCAAGTGGAACCCAAAGGAAACCCCACTAGGATTGTCCAAAACAGTACTTAAAACATTTCAAATTGACCAAAACATACTCAAAACAATCTGAATTGCCCTAAAACTAGACATACGCGCCACCTTGGGCTTCAAAATAGTCCCACATGCTACCAGTAGAAGACTGGAAAAATGCTTCACATGCCACCACATGCTAGCCAAAAGCTGGAAAATCACCTCACATGTCACCACGCGCCAGCCAAAGGTCACACCCACCTGGCACCCGTAATCACGTGCCCCCCACACATGGTCACACCCCCACGCGTGGTCATACACTTCACATGTGCATCACATTCATAGGAATAATCCTTGGAATATTCCATTATGACACCGTTAGGACCTAACGGTTGACTAACGGTGTTGATGTTGATTAACGGTTGCTGGAGCCCCGAAAGAGAGGGCGACCAACCACAAGGTGGATAGATTTTGGAATTTTCACAAGAAAATTTCCAAAATCCTGCGAGCATAAACTTCCTCAAATTGAATCCAAATTCAACATGCAATGCACCAAACCCACTCTACTCATACAAGGATAAAAAATATCCTAATTTCAGGCTGAGAGCCGTGAAAGTGGTAGTTCTGTAACATCTGGCAATGCTCACCGCTTGCACCACGCAACAATATCCATATGCAATAGCTCTAAGATAAGCTTTCAACATGAATAACTCAAAGCCAAACTTAAATGGCTTGATTTTTACATCATTCTACAGTTAATCCTTCGAGTCATCTCGGGTCCTAAACAGGTCTAAATCTGTCCCCCTAGGTCACAGGGGGCGATGTGGCACCTACCCTAGTTCAAATAACTAACATGGAGGAGAGGGTCATCCCAAGGAGAGGCTATGGTCTTAGTTCTAACCTTGAGATCTCGGATCTTGGTGGTTCATTGATCGTGAAGAGGACGATGTAAGGGAGAAGGTGTGGTTGTTTTTCCTTGCTCCTAAAGTGGTGTTGTCGTTGTAGTGTAGTGGTAGAGTCTATTTTCTCAAAATCAAGAAGGAGGAGAAGAAAAGATAAGTCGAGGTCCCTGGTGTTTGGGTTCATTCTCAGCCGAGAAGAACAAAGAAAATGGATAGTAAGGGTGCTATTTCTTTTGGTCCTTCTCACAAGATCTAAGTTCATGTATTATTAAAAAGAAAATTTGGGCTTGGGACAACAAGGCTTAAATAAAAATAAAAATCCCAAATGGGCTTCTCCGTGTTCATTGGGCCTAAATTAAAATGTTGGGCTTTAGGTACATTTAACCTAGTAACTCATTGAATGAGGCCTGAGAAAACCAAGATTAGAGGAAGTTTGGTAATTCTCAAATCCTGAATTCACATTTACGGGACGAGAAGTATCAATCTACCCACTAAAAAAATTTTGTCTCCAAAATTTGCTCAACAAAAATTTAGGGGTATAAAACCCCTAACGGTTACTTGAGTTCTTTTACGCCTACACATTTAAAAGTTCAACATCCTCGTAAGATTCAATGGCTAATTCTCTTTCTCAAGTAGTTCTTGAGTTTCTAACATCAAACTTCTGATGTCATTTTGGTTAAAAACTTACAACTCAATGTACTTTGCCACAAGTAACAGAACGTATTTGAGCCTTCATGAATCGTTTTCTAAATATCTTGTAAGGGTTCCTCGGGTAACAACAAGTCTCCCCTGAATAAACATTAAACCTTCAAAGTTAATTCTATTCAAGTATGCTAAGCGACTAACCAGACCTCAGTGTCCCAAACTCTCTCGTAACGTACCACATGTCAAGATTTCTCTATTCCTCAAATAACTAATCTAGGCACATGTAACGAGGTATCAACTAAAATTAAGCACATTGATCTCGAGTACTCAGTCTTACGAGGTACCAACTAATCCTTCTACTAACTTACAGGCTCCTTGAGATTGCAATGACTACTTCGTCAAAAATGTTCCCCTAGGTTTCTTACTAACTTAAACCACACATAACATTATGCTCATCGATTCCCTCAAAAAAGGGTCTATGGCACACTTAAGGTATTAGAATGACTAATTTTGCATAGGCTTCACGGTTCTAAACTAATTAAGTACACTATTGAGTTAGAACTTCTCCGACTGTACTCGAATTCAGAAGCAGAGCAGGGAAGCTCATTTGGTTTCCCACTATCAACTCGCGAGAACGCAACTTCCTCGACAATTCTCCAGATTTCTCCTAATAGCTAATACGACTAGATAGTTTTCTAACCAAGAGGCATCGAATACCGAAAACATTTCTCTTTAACCCTTAAATTCAAAACTACTGTAAAATTTTAACAATCACATCTCAGAATACAACTTAACTCTCAAAAAGGAATAAGTGACATAGAAAACACAATAGTTATGAACTTACAACCTGGTGGTAAATCATAAGGTGGGGGTGCCGATCAACTTCTTTCAATCATGTTCAAGATAAAATCTTTCCAATTGTAACCTTAAGGTTCACTTTACTCTTCAATTAATTATTAAGAACTCAAATCTCGTTCCCGAGCTTAACTTCCCAACATAATATGTCCTAGTTTCGGTCCCTACATGTTTGAATGATAAAAGGGTTTCAAATGGTGTAGGGACAACACGCTACTACCCAAGTGACATTAGAAAAACTTTAGGAATGAAATATCTGTAAGAAGGCTTAACCAACTTGGGGAAGAAATTGAAGTGATGAAGTGTAATACTAGAACCCAACACTGGATCACTAATTTAATATTCTTGATTGTAAGACCCGTGTCCTGGAGGGAACGGTGAACAATCCCATATTCTGCGAGGGGGGAATAGTCTGGGAGGGAATGGTGGTGTGCCTTAAAGGTGTAGGCACACACCTATCTAGCATAAGGCCTTTTGGGAGCTTAGTGGCTTTGGGTTTTGTTGGAACTCCAAAGTTAAGCGAGTTGAGGCTAGTGCAATTCCATGATGGGTGACCCCCTGGGGAGTTGCATCGTGAGCTCCCGAAAACCAAACCATGATGGCGAGGAGGCCTAAAGCGGATAATATCATGCTAGATTCGGGTCCTGACGAGGAGGGTCGGGTCCTGACAGAATGGTATCAGAGTTAAACCCCGACCAGGAAGTGTGCCAGCGAGGACGCTGGGCCCTAACGGGGGTGGATTGTAAGACCCGTGTCCTGTAGGGAACGGTGAACAATCCCACATTCACGCGAGGGGGGAATGGTCTAGGAGGGGAATGGCGGTGTGCCTTAAAGGTGTAGGCACACACCTATCTAGCACGAGGTCTTTGGGGAGCTTAGTGGCTTTGGGTTCGGTTGAAACTCCAAAGTTAAGCGAGTTGAGGCTGGTGCAATTCTATGATGGGTGACCCCTATGAAGTTGCACCGTGAGCTCTCAAAAAAAAAACTGTGAGGGTGAGGAGACCCAAAACGGACAATATCGTGTTAGAGTCGGGTCCTGACCGAGGAGGGTCGGGTCCTGACATTGATGGTCAAACGCCTAGACTAATCTTGAACGGTAAATACCTAATTTAATCGGGAAGTAAAGCTCACCCATTTACTCAACGACTGAAAGTTCCTTAGTAAAAGGTTAATGAAATAAACAAGGGTAGCAGTTAAAATTTCTCCATGGTCAAAAACTTTACATCAAGTACTTGGCTAAGCAATTCCAACATCTTGTCTCAACAACATGTTATACCTATCGAAAAGGTAACTCCTAACTCGAGTAGAAATGGTACAAAGAAGGCACCAGTCCATTTGTAAGTGAGAAAGGGTAAAAAGTTAGCATAGTCCATGACTACTAAGATGGTCTTTCCAAATAAGGGTGATTTAAGGTCCACATTCTAAAATGCTTAAGGATTTTTCCAAGTAAGGAATTGTTTCGTTCCTAAGCATCCCAGTATATTCAAATTATGGTAGGCTACCATTAAGGTGGTCGTTGGTCAAACACTTGACTAACAATCAATCTAATAAACGTTGCGTCTAGATTGAGGTGAAGTCATCTCTTATAACTACGGGGTAAAAATGCCCTTCTTTACTTTCATAATTAGAAGATGATTGAGTGCATCACAGTGAACATCGACTACAGACACAAAGAAAAGATTGAAGGCTAGAATCCCCACTAGACATTTGGAAAAAGAAACACTCAACCAGATGCATGATAGAAGCCAATGGGAACATGTCTCAAAGGTATTAACTTCCTGGCTAAGGTTCCAATAAGATGCTCCCATCAAAACTCCTACTTCTTGTTAAGTCTAACAGCCCAAGCTAGACAAACACACACTAATTTATTTTGGAGTAAACTAACACAAGGTGCTAGTCCTTACCAAGGTGAAGCATAAGATTGGTGGATAGGCTTCAGAAAGAAGGTCCACTTGTACGCGTACATGCGGTTCTCATCAAATCTCCATTGTCACAATTTAAAGGATCGAGGGTGTCGTTCATTCGTAAAGTTTGAATCGTTAACCCCTAGATGCATAGAACATGGAAATATCTTAGGGTTTAAGAGTGGTAGGCTAACCAAGATAGAATGAAATGTGGTTCTCAAATCTAATCCAAAAGGCACTTTAACTCCGAGCTCATGGGTAACGGTCTAACTAAATCACAAGGATAAAGTCACTGGATATTGTGAGTACAACACTGATATTCGAGACTTATAAGGGAAGTTCGTCAAAACCATGACAACCATTGATAATCACGAGTAACTAACGGCGTAACTTCACTATGACATCAACTCAAGTCGTCACATGTAAAAGTCTAATACGATATTTAAATCCAGTACACGAGTCGGAAATTCTCGGGAAAAGGAGCAAATCACTTCAAGGTAAGGATATAATGCATGACGAAAAAAATTATAAATGGTATTGGAATGACGCTAATAAAATGTCTCATATCAGAAAAGTGTTTAGGGTCATAGAGATTGGCACAAGGCATAGGATTTGAAAATCAAATTTTATCAACTTGCAATTTTAAACACAACGGACACCGATGACCCAAAAATATCCCAAGTCATCAAACTAAAAACATTGTTTAATAAAATTTGAAACTCATCAATTCCAAATCTCATTTCTAAATAATTTAGTTATCAAGAAAATGCATATGATTTCAAATTCGTCCAAACATTTAGGATTTGAAAATCGCCAGAAGAGAAAGAAGGAAATTGGAAAAATAAGTTAAATATGTTAAAATTGCAAAAATAAGTTAAAAATAAGTTAAACGAGACAGATGAGTTGAAACGTGTAATTGGATTGAGAAACTTTACAGCATCCATTAAAACTATAGGGAAGATAAAACTTATCAAACTAAAAATGACCAAAAGGGTCCAAGGTGGTAGCTAAAAGCAATTTCAAAATTGATGCATATAATAAAATGTCTCAAATCAGAAAAGTGTTTAGGGTCATAGAAGGATTTGCACAAGGCATAGGATTCGAAAATCAAATTTTATCAACTTTCAATTTTAAACACAACGGACATTGATGACCCAAAAATATGCCCAAGTCGTCAAACTGAAAAAAATTGTTTTAATACAAGTTGAAACTCATCAATACCAAATTTCATTTCTAAAAAGTTTAGTCAATAAGAAAATGTATTTTATTTCAAATTCGTCCAAACATTAAGGATTTGAAAATCGCCAGAAGAGAAATAAGGGAATTGTAAAAATAAGTTAAATAAGTTAAACGAGACACGTGAGCTGAAACAGGTAATTGGATTGAGAAACTTTAGAATATCCACTAAAGCTGTAGGGAAGGTAAAACTCATCAAAATAAAAATGACCACAAGGGTACAAGGTGGTAGCTGAAAGAAATTTCAAAATCAATGCGTAAAATAAAAAGTCTCAAATCAAAAAAGTGTTTAGGGTCATAGAAAGATTTGCACAAGGCATAAGATTCGAAAATCTAATTTTATCAACTTTCAATTTTAAACACAACGGGCATCAATGACCCAAAAATGTCCCAAGTCGTCAAACTGGAAAAAAAAAATTGTTTTAATAAAAGTTTAAACTCATCAATTCCAAAATTTCATTTCTAAAAAATTTAGTTATCAAGAAAACGCATATGATTTCAAATTTGTCCAAACATTAAGGACTTGAAAATCTCCATAAGAGAAAGAAGGACATTGCAAAAATAAGTTAAATAAGTTAAACGAGACACATGAGCTGAAATGTGTAATTGGAATGAGAAACTTTAAAACATCCACTAAAACTATAGGGAAGATAAAACTTATCAAAATAAAAATGACCACAAGGGTCCAAGGTGGTAGCTGAAAGTAATTTCAAAATCGATGCGCAAAATATGATGAGCAAAAGTGACAAATGGGAGATGCAAATTACAAGTTGTAAAATGCATAATTCAATGTGATTGAAAATCAAATTGTAATAAAATTTAATGAACTGGCCAACGTAAATGTAACTGGTATCCAAATGTATGACGTCAACATACGTGCTACAATGATGACATCGATACTACGTTAAATCAACCAAAATGTTGTTACCGTCACAATCAATGAAATTCACACGTATAGAAAAGCATCATAAGAAACTCAATAGCAAAGAAAGATTATTTTCAGATTGATGAATATTAAATCATTTAGAAACACATGCTCAAACAAATACTATACTTAAGTTGACACTTAAAACAAAAGTGTATAAATCAAGCAACATAAACAATTAGGCCACATACAAGAGAGGTTTAAGCAAAAGAAGCAATAATAAGAAATACAATGATAGAGTTCTTGCACTAAAGTAATAAGTAATTACACGTCCTACTAGACGACTAAGAGAAAGATTCTCTTATCTACTTCCCAAAATACCTGGAGGTTCACTACAATAAGGCAGTATGGAAACTACGGTATGTTACACGATCTCAGTTTCGAGGTATCAATCTTTCCGACTCATGTCTACCGAAACTTCCTTTCGAAGTAACCTTGAAATTCTAGTTATACTAAAAACGTAGCTAATTGCAAAAACCACGCCAGACTTCTTATGAAATCCCCAAATCTATAGGAAAAATGAGTTCGTTAGAAAAATCAAACAGAGTGATTTCCTAAACCTTCAATCAAATCAAATTCAACTCGTATTTCCAGAACAGTTTTGGAGATCTTTCCTCCCAAAGCAGTTCTCCAAATAAGCCTATCACTTGAAAGCAGATTAGCTACGTGCATCGTCGAATAACTTGTGACACCATCCATACAAATCCTAAATTCGTAAGCACCGCCCGAATGTGAAATTCGACGAAAAATAAAATCTAATTAATTGGTGATCGAAGAGAAAAAATAAGCTAACTCAAAATTTCTTTACTACTCAGGATAACCCACGGTCAGGTCGCAAGGGAGTAAAACTAACGTCATGTGACAATTATAACTATGCAAGGAGATGCTCTGATATGGGAAATCGGGACGTATGATTATCAAGTGTCCGAAAACTAACGACACATCCTACAACTATGCTCTGATACTAAATTGACCCACCCCGATCTGAAAGTCACTAGGACACCAAGAACGAGGCATGCGGGTTGGCATCTGGACGGTGGAAGTGTAGAACATGGAATACAAATGATGATCATATCGTCAAATAACTACCTGAATTATCCAATTTCGATTGCATTACTCTAACCACTGACATCAACGTCAGAGCAATTGTTGAAAACTCCATGAAGAATGTGAAGTATCACTAGGACTTGAGGGGTACAAAAACAAAAGGCTGAGTGGACCTAATAATTATTTCAGTATAAAACTAATAATTAGAAAACAAGCTTTAATCCCTCAGTTTTTCGGGAAACTCGTAATCAAACCTTTAACTTGCACATAATATGAGAAACAATGATAAAATATTAAACAATCCTATAAATCAAGAGGTGCTTAAGTATTAACATATAACAACCTATTAAAAAAAATATTCTTAAGTCGCATGAGTCATACGCATATGACAGGCTAAGTATCTATAATGCTCTTATACCATGATCTCGTGAAAACTAGGTGCTATACACCATCACCACAAGTCGCCTAGAGCTCAGGGGCAAGCTGACACTATTAACTAGTACTACGAGCAACGTAGGCGAACAATCATATAGAGGCTAGTATGTGGTCATTCGAATATGTACTAAGATACCAGCAGCTCCTCAAGTGTGTTTTGAACTACTAACACAATGTTAAGGTTGTTCTATAAAGGAAATTATCTAAATGAGTCATACCACTCATAAATCATAGCATGATAAAATAACAAGATATTATAAACACGGAAATGCAATAATTAACTCAACTAATCATAATCGGCGAAAACATCATCAAGCACTATCTCAATCTAGCATGCTCGAGAAAATATCATAAAATATTCATCATAAAATGTGCGAGTAACATATTGTTATAAAAGTCAAGTTGAGAAAGGGTTCACTCACAAACTGGCTGAGGAGTAGAAATCACCCAACAATCAAGCTAACATGAGCTCCAAGTTGATCCAACCCTATCAAAATCATTCGTAAAAGTTACTAACTGTTTCCAAGTTGAACCCTAAGGAAACCTCAATAGGGTTGTCCTAAATGGTTCTTAAAACACTTCAAATGGACCAAAACGTACTCAAAATAGTCCAAAATGCTCTAAAACTAGGCCCAAGCGCCCGTGGGCTGGAAAAAAGTCCCACACGCAACCACGTGCCAAAAGAAGGCTGCAAAACCATCTAACGGTCCTCCACATGCCGGTCGGAGGCTAAAAAATCACCTCACGTGCCACCACGAAACGAACTGGTCGTCACACGCGTCTGCCGCACGCTATCACACGTCCCGACGCGTGGTCATGAGCCCCGTAAGAATATTCCTCGGACTATTTCGTTATGTCGCAGTTATGATCTAATGGTTGAAAAACATTGACTAACGATGGTCAAAACCCCACCGGAGACCGTGACCGGACCACCGCCATCGATGACGTAAACGGTGGCTAGATTCTGAAATTTTTGCAGAAACATTTCCATGTTCCAGTGAGGGTAAACTTCCTCAGATAAAAGTCAAATTTAACATGCAATACACTAAACCTGCTCTACTCATCACAAGGATCACGAGTATCCTATTTTAGGTTGAAAAATTACTCGCATCGGTCATAACAATGCTGTGAAGGTGGCGGTTCTGCAACTTCCGGCGACATCCTCCGTTGTCGTACCACGCACCAAAATCCATATAAAATTGCTCAAGATGAAGCTTTCAACATGAATAACTCAAAACTAAACTAAAAAAAAAAAAAATCAATTTTTACCTCGTTCTCTGATGAGTCTTTTCAGATCATCGCAGGTCTACATTGGGTCTCAATTTGTCCCCTGGGTCACGAGGGCCGCCATGGCTCCTACCTTGACTCAAATAACTAACGAGGAGAGGGTCGTATTGAGCAAAGGCTAAGGTCTTGGTTCAAAGCTTGGGAGCTCTGAGCTTGGTAGTTCGTTGATCACGAAGAGGACGAAGCGAGGGAGAAGGTGTGGCTGTTTTTCCTTGCTTCCAAAGTTGTGGTATCATTGTAGTGTAATGGTAGAGTCTATTTGCTCAAAATCGAGAGGGAGGAGAAAAGAAGATAAGTTGAGGTCCCTTGTTGTTTGGATTCGTTCTCAGTCGAGAAGAACAAAGCAAGGCATAGGGTGCTATTTATTTTGATCATTCTCTCAAAATCTAAGTTAGTGCTTTTAATAAAAAGACAATTTAGGCTTGAGCCAACAAGGCTTAAAAATAAAAATCTCAAATGGGCTTCTCCGTGTTCATTGGGCCTAAAAGAAATTGTTGAGTTTAAAGTACATCTAACCTAGTAACTCGTTGTAGGAGACCCGAGCGAAAGAAAATTAGGGATAGTATGGTTATTCTCAAATTATGAAATCACATTTATGGGAGAGGATGTATCAACACTAGATGGCTAATTATAAGCATGATTATATATATATATATATAAAAACAATTGTAAAGAATATTAAATAATGACTCTCAGATGTAAAAATGTAACAATGTTTTTATATTTTACAAGAAATAAATTATGAACTCTAATAATCTAATTTAACTTATATAACCACGAAAATAATTGTTGTTATATATTTTTTAATTAACCAAAAATAATAATATAATAGTAATAGTATAGTAGTAATAATACTAGCATTAATTCTTTAGAATCAAGGCACAGGATAATACACTAAATTTAGTAATAAAATTAATAATAGTAATTTTTTAAAACAATAATAATTGTAACAATAATAAATCTTGAGAAAAATGAATAATAAATCAATATCCAAGGGCACAACTGAAATTTAATTTTACTATTCACAACAAAAGGAAAACAATTAAGGGAAAATGATATATATATATACATACATATATTTAAGATGTGAGAAAATGTTCAAATGATGATTAACTATTACATACATAGTTATTAGTTCATTTACATGATTTTACATATTTTATAGCAATATTGAAAAACTAACCATAAGCATGATTTTACACACACACATATATATTAATATATATATATATATAAAGGCTATTAAATAATGATTATAAAGATTCTTAAACAATTATAAACTCTAATAGTCTAATATAAGTTATATAACCAACAAAAGTAATTTTTTATTTTTAATATATAAGTTTTAGTTAAAAAATAAATTAATAATATAATAGTAATAGTAGCAGTAATAATAATAATATTAATAATAATAGTATTATTTCGTTAGACTCGAGATAATATTTCTAAATTGAGTAATAAATTAATAATAATTATTTATACCAAAAAATGATGATGATGATAAATCAATATAATTTAATGTTTAAAGCAAAAGGGAAACGAAGGGGAATACTATTGTAATAATAATAAGAATAATAATAAATGAATATATGTAAAGTAAAGAAAAAAGGCAACTAGATTTATAAAAAAAGATATTGGACTATTCATAAGCACAATAACAATGATTTAGTTTCTTTTTTAATGAAATACCAATAATTTAGCTTTAGTATAGATAATACTACTAAAACTAAAATAATACACATGGTTCATTGTTTATATAATGTGTTCAGTTGCCTTTAATTTTAATTTGATAATGACCGAAGATAAATTAAATTATAGAAAATATATTTGTAGTCATTATATTTAGTGTGTAGATAAATTTATATAAAGATTTTTATTTCACTATATTTTCATTTAGCTGATTTACTGTAACGTGTATCATCATTAGAATTTTACATTTTCAACATCATCAGTTTAAAATTATATTTTTCAAAAAAGCAACCAAATTGTTGGTAAATTTTAATCATTCACATGCATCAAACAGTTCGACGACTTTATTAACAATTAAGCTACTCATAATGAACTATTCAACTAGTTTATATATATAATGATTAAATCATCTTCACTTAAGGTTATATCGAAAAGATCTCAAAATGATGGGCTCCGATGTGACGAGTTCAGGTACATTACATGTGTAAAAAAATTCACTAAATAAATTGTGAATTTAGAAAGTTGCTTGAAAATAAAGTAAGTGCACGTATTCCATGTTTTTAACGCCACAATATTTTATTCTAATTCTAATTTAAAGAAAGGTGAATTTAAATTAAATCAACTGGAATTGAATATGAGATATCTTTTTATTAAATATGCCATATTCTAATGATTTTCAATGAAAATTCAACACATAGAACTTTAATTTTCATTATCTTATTTCTTGGATGGTAATTAATCTGTGCAACTTGCAAGAAAGTGAAGTAAAAAAATGCAAGTATGCTTGTTTGATACCATGACCACAGCTGAAACAAAATAACACCGATCATGAACATAGATTAGATACCAAGTGGATGACTTACCTGACTCATCAAAGCATACTAATTCCTTACATTAGATTACACAACTAAGACAACTTACAATTAATTAATCAAATACGAATCTTGGATTATGCGCATATTACTCAATTCTTAATTATCAAACTACAATCACCATTGACCTGCAACGTCAAAACTCTTACCAATAAAATTAGGTCCACCTGACAACTACAATCATTTTGAGAGCTCAAGTGGATTTGGGGGGATTGGAATCCCAAAATTAAGCGAGTTGAGGCTGGTGCAATTCCATGATGGGTGACCCCCTGAGAAGTTGCATCATGAGCTCCCGAAAACAAAACCGTGAGGGCGAGGTCCAAAGCGGACAATATGGTGCTAGATGAGTTGGGTCCTGACCGAGGAGGATCAGGTCTTGACAGAATGGTATCAGAGCCAGACCCCGACCGGGAAGTGTGCCAGCGAGGACGTTGGGCCCTAAGGGGGGTGGATTGTAAGACCCGTGTCCTGGAGGAAACGGTGAACAATCCCACATTCCTGAGAGGGGGAATGGTCTGGGAGAGGATGGTGGTGTGCCTTAAAGGTGTAGGCACACACCTATCTAGCACTAGACCTTTTGGAAGCTCAAGTGGCTTTCGGGGGGATTGGAACCCCAAAATTAAGCGAGTTGAGACTGGTGCAATTCCATGATGGGTGACCCCCTGGGAAGTTGCACCATGAGCTCCCGAAAACAAAACCGTGAGGGCGAGGCCAAAGCAGACAATATGGTGCTAGATGAGTTGGGTCCTGACCAAGGAGGATCGGGTCCTGACACCTAGAGTATGAATAACCAATTTCCATGCCCATAAAATACATGTTAACACCAGAAAGTTATCAAAAGGTCGCGGTGGTTCATAGTTTACCCAGAATCCGGCGAACCGTACCTCGTCATGTGCTGTTCAGACCAACATGCAATCTAACTAGAATATAGCTGTCAATAAGGCAATTTGAATGGTGTGGATTTGAGTTCAAGAGGTTACCTCGACCGCGTTCAATCTCTCCTAGTCGTTCTCGGAATCTAAATGGTCGAGCTCTCCTATTTGGGACACGATGGTCCTCGAGTTTTCTTGCTAAGTTTGATGGTCACTAAAAGTCAAGGTGGAGTTGTTGATGTTGTCAGGTTCTTGGTTCAAGTCGTCTTGGTTGATGGTCATCGTTGGTGCTCTTGCTTCGATGTCGTGAGCATTGTGGTCTACACGGTGGATAGAGGGGAGATCAACGGTGAAGGGGAGGTGACGGTGGCTCTGCTACCTTGGCTTGTGGAGATGATAACAGATGTTGGTATCGATGAAGGTGTGGATTCTCGACCTCGTGGTGGTTTCGTTGTGTTTCTTCATGGGTTTGAGGAAAGGGAGAGTACATGGCACATGAATAAAGTTAGTGAGGGAGAAGGAGATGTTACAATCAAATTAGAATTGGGCCTATTGAATTTAATGCGCTCAATAATCGTTTTGGGCTAGGGTACACGTACCTACTCACACACAACACAGTTAGAGTACCCAAAAGGCAGGTAGCCAAAGCCCAACAAACTCGTAGGGGTAGTTTGTTAAATTCTCGGTTTTTAGATTTCTAGTTTTTTATACGGGGTGTATCATGTAATGCAAGTTATATTCATGTTACTAATTATTCTAAGAGTACATATCTACCTATTCTAATTAAAATAAAGGATTATACTTGGATCCTACCTTGGTGGTGCTTCATGTACCAACATTTTGATTTATCAAATTGCTTAGTTGATGAAAAAAAAAATCGTTCATTTAGTTGATTCATATGAATGGTTAAATGAACTTTAATTTTTTTTAGTGTAAATAATCTTGAAATAACAATTTAGAAATTAGACGAAAACATGATATATGTATAAAGACAATAAGAACAATAAAAAAATGTGATAACACGAAAAGATACTACCATAATAGAATGCAACTATAATTATAAAAGAAAAATATCTCAAACTAAAATCTTACATTGAAGTAAAATAAAAAAGGAAATACAACAAATTATATATGTTTATTTTCTCCACATTCTATTCTCTCTCTCAACTTCAAACTGGCTATTATTATAACAGGATGTCCATTAATGATCGAATAAAATATTACAAACATGATCGGCCTGTAAGCGGTGAAACGAAAATGATCGAGAAAACAAAATATAAATATATTTATAACAACGGCTACCGATCATCAATTGGACGACATCCATCTGCACTATGATTATGGCTTTAATTTTGTACCGAGTTATCTAGACCGCCAATTCGTGTCGGCTATGCAAGCATGAAGGGAAGCATATCCCATTCAGGGATTCATTCCTCTATTTATAAACCTATCTAGCTTACTAATACTATTATGATTATCATACCCCTAATTAACTCCATTTCATCAAGATGATCGTAACAGACACTAATCAACCATATTCATAGCATAATAAAAATAAACAAACCAATACTTGTCAACACATCGGATCAATAGCCTTTGTTTTATTATAGTTCATTACTTGATTTCTTATAACGCAAGACAGTCTACTCGCCAGAGGGGGGGGGGGGGGGGGGGGGGGGGAAGGGTACAATTATTTGAGTGCTGTCCTTGTTTTTTCTTCTTCTGATGGATGAGAAAAGCATCATGGTAAAGAATATGCTCAACAGAAACAGACTTCATTCCTGTGTGTACCAAAATAAGCCATCTTACTGAAAAGTTCTAGAAAATATTTATAGACCATTTTTAAACCATGTGTTATGACTTATGGCAATGCAAGCAAAACTCATGAATACAATAACGATCTATTTGTATTAATTAATACGTGTTTTAACTCACAAATGTACATAGTCTTTCTAACGCTGCCTTAAATTTTCTAATTTTGTTTTTTACTACAAACGGACACTCATACTTCTTAGAGCATCATAGGCATACCACATACCAGATGTTCAGCTTTGCCCCCCATCTTACATATTTACAATTTGACCCAAAAAAGACAAAACCTTAACCTTCATTAACAAAAGACGCATCCCTCTCTAGCTCTGTCTTTAAAAACCACCTTATATATATATTCATCATTTCACCACAATTCACTAACTTGCATAAACAAAACCCAGCCTCATCAAAAGGCAGCAGAGAGAAATGTCTCTCTCTTATTGCGCAGCTGAGAACAAGCCCTGCCTCCTGTGGGTCCAAAAATACTTCAAGGACTGCCTCTGCAACCTCACCGATGAAATCTCATTCGTATTTGGCCTCGTCAGCTTGCTTTGCTGGGGTGTGGCCGAGATCCCTCAAATCATCACTAATTTCCACTCCAAGTCCAGCCACGGCGTCTCCCTCGCCTTCCTTCTCACTTGGGTTGCCGGGTCAGTATATACTAGCTTCCTTAATATCCCCGACAATTAACCACCGCCAACTACATCTTAAGTCATGCTTAATCCACTTGTAATTTTTATTTAATCATAAAACGTACAGTTAATTCTGTATGTACCAGGTCAATTTTATTTTCTATATGTTTATTTTTCTTCAAATTTAATTTCTTCCACGTGAGTTTATCTTGTTTTTTTTGTTGTTGTTGTTGAATATATGTAGGGATATATTTAATCTAATGGGATGTCTTCTGGAACCAGCAACGGTGAGTGAAACCCAGACCGCTATACTTTTGTTGCGTTGCCAATCTTAGCCTGGTGGTCCACAAAACCACCAGATTTATCATTGGCTATGGCGAAAGCCGATATCTATATTTTTCTATGGGCTATATAAATATATGCCTGCCTCGTCCATATCGATCTCCGTCATATATTTTGTCAGAATTTTTCTTTTCCCCTCCACTTTAATTAATCGATCTCTGCTCCCTAAAAATATGTGTATGACATATATATTATTATTTGATGCAGTTGCCGACTCAGTATTACACAGCTCTGGTAATTCATTTCACCTTTCTAACTTTTATCACTTTTCTATTTCTAATTGCACCTGTACGTTACAGCAATGATCTCACGACAAGATGACCAGTTTTGTCCAAATTTTCCCACTAAATAAAGGAATTAATATATATACAGCACGCGCGGTCGAATTGTGCGTGTCGTGATCAATAAAATCTTGTGGGAAGCTTTCAATTAACCTGATTATAAATAATCGTGAAGTAGGGTCCTTAAGTACTTTAATTCTATGAGCATTACTAGCAGTTAATTAGTATTTATATGTCACAGTACTTTTGTCCTTTTTCACTTCATTATAATTAATTAACTTTTAAAACAGCTCTACACAACAAGTACTGTAGTATTAGTGTTGCAGAGTGTGTACTACGACTACATCTATGCATGGTGGAAAGGTGGAAAAATCACGGCTCGCGAAGAGGTACACTATATATTTTCAATTAGTTCCTCATCTTCCGATATATAATTGATATTTTGAACTTTGAGCATGCGGGTTAATTTTAGGAAGAAGAAGAGAAGAAGAAACCATTGAATCCTAATAACCTGGGTGATTCAGGCATTCCAATACCAAGTGCTTCACCCAAACCCACTCCTAGAAGAGAGTTCTACTATACGTATGTGATCATCACATGCATAATAAATTACTTAATTTGATACTTAATTATGCTTGTAATTTAAATTAAACCACCGGTAGTTTTTTTTACGTATAAACTTTCTCAGGTCAGCAAGATCATTGGCTGGCAGTGGAACTCCGCCGTTTCGAACCTATTTGAGGGTGGCTAGAAGTGGTCCTTCTACGATGGCAGTAGACAGTGACTCGTCATCGGAGGACGAGGCAGCTCCGGTGACATCCAAGTACTCAACAACCCAGCCTAGACCAATCCCAAGATCGGTGAGCCAAAACAATATCAACATTAATTAACTTACTAGTGTGTGATATCAATAAGCTATAGCTTAAATTTCTTAAATATCTTCTCGCAATTACTTTATCAAATCATAAATTCACAATAATTTCGTAACTCATACGGAGTTGACATGTTATATTAACGTGTTAATTAAAAGAAAAAATGAAGAAAAGTTGAGATAGTAGTGCATGCTATTTTTCATGTGTTAAACTCATTTTGTTTTCTCCGTTATTTTGTCTAATTCCAGGTAGCTGGTTATGGAACATTTCTTGCTACATCCCTTAACTTGCCCTCACAAACAAAAGCTTTGACAAAAGTATACATAGGAATTACGGGGAGGAAGCTTTTACAGGTACGATATATTGTTAATTTTCACTAATGCAAATTACGTTATCAGAACATGACTTAATTTTTGTCCCACACGATTTTATAAATATTCAGATAATTAATACTTTAAATTCACAGTTTGACAACGCGTTATTACAGGAACATCGCCCAATGGAGCATAGTGCTTTTGGGCAGTGGTTGGGGTGGCTAATGGCTGCTATCTACATGGGGGGCCGACTCCCTCAGATATGGTTAAATGTATGTACATATTTTTGGAATTTTTACCAATAATTTATCAAATTTTTTCCTTTAATAATATAGTAAAAAACACTTGTTTGATTCTTAACTAGCTGTTAAATCAGATGGATTAAGAACGAAAATATACAGTAAAGAGATGTACTTAATTAGTATATTTTAATCCATATTAAAATCTGCCATTATCATGCTTTTGTTTTTCGCTCTTTTTTTTTTTTTTTTACCTAGCACTATTTTCTTCACATTAGTTTGTTTGGACGTTTCTAACTTAGTCGTGTAATTTCTATTGCCCAGATTAAAAGAGGAACTGTAGAGGTATGATGCATTTATCCTTTCCATGCGAGTCATTTTATTTTACCGTAGCACGTATATATTTATAAAATATAATAGAGATTTAATTCTTATGTTGTAATACAGTAGTATATTTATTCAAACTTTTATATATAAATATGTTTGTATTCCCAGGGTTTGAATCCTCTGATGTTCGTCTTTGCACTAGCTGCAAATGTGGCTTATGTGGGAAGGTTGGCAGACTCTCTCAACCTCATCGTATCCATATCTTTATTCTATATATTATTTATTGAAGATTTTGGTTTTGCCTTCGTCCAATATTAATCTTAGGCTTCGTAACTTAATTGTTTAAAAATATGCAGCATACTTGTAAGAACCATAGAGTGGGACAGCATCAAAGCCAATCTGCCATGGCTGCTCGATGCTGCAGTTTGCGTGTTACTCGACTTATTTGTATCCTTTTTTAGCTGGGTAATTTCCTCTAACATATGCATGCATTTTTTCGATCGCTAATTTAATCGTTACATGATCTCATATGTAAGTTTCATTTGTAAGAAATGTTGTTTTCCATATGAATAAATACATATTTATACCTTAACATAAATAAACGCAGATAATATTACAGTACATATATTACAAACACTTAAGGAAAAGAGATGGATCAGACGAGTACACGTACTATAAGGAAGGCAATAAAGATGTGGCTTCTTGAATATGCTTTGCATGCATGTCATCAAATGCCAATCCATCAAAATCAGAATCTAGACCATAATTAATCTTTATGTCATTTCCTTGGTATTATTTTTGCTTTGGCTCTTTGTTCTTCTAGTTCGAGGACTGGTCATCGTTTGTATTTTATTTGTTTTAAATTAGGAATAATTTTATTCGGCCTACTATTTAGTTTGGAATTAATGTGAGAAGCAATGTGCATCAAAAAAATAATAATTAATATGAGAAGTAGTGAGCTCCAAACAAAAGATTAAATTATGTGGGTATAATGGTCTCATATATTGATGATTGCTCTTTTTTACCAAATTGAAAGGCTACTTTCTTCAGCAGTGGTCGATCATATAGAGCACTAGAGAGTGGACAAAATAGAAGTTAGTGCGTCTATATACATGTGTGAGTATATATATATATTGTGAGTGGACGAAAAAAGCATCAAGGAAATGAAGCATAAAGATGTATGACAGACATACTGACATCTACATCATTAAATCTCAACAAAAGAAATTAAGTTGGAGTACAAGGTAATGTGATAAGTAATGTCCATCAAAAAAATAATAATTAATATGAGTAGTGAGCTCCGAACAAAAGATTAAATTATGTGGGTGTAATGGTATCATATATTGATGATTGCTCTTTTTTACCAAATTAAAAGGCAACTTTCTTCAGCAGTGGTCGATCGTATAGAGTACTAGAGAGTGGACAAAATAGAATTTAGTGCGTCTATATATATGTGTGAGTATATATATATATATATATATATATATATATATATATATATATATATATATATATAGTGAGTGGACGAAAAAAGCATCAAGGAAATGAAGCGTAAACATGTATGACAGACTTACTGACATCTACATCATTAAATCTCAAATTAAGTTGGAGTACAAGGTAATGTAGAGACTCGAAGTTTCTCTATTATATAGACTCGTGATTTCGGCCCTAAAACCAATTGGTGATAGGGGCGTTGCCTAAATCTATATAAGGTACACATTTATTTTTCCTTGTTTCCGATGTGGGAAATCTCACTCATTCCTCACATCCCAACACGTCGCCTCACGTGTGGCGGCTCTTCCAGCCATGTGGGACATCTCACTCATTCCCCACATCCCAACACGCCCCCTCACATGTGGCGGCTCTTCCAACCAATACGTGATGATGTGAGACCACTTGTCCCACATCCTTTGCAACCACACAGGTTGTCGTCACTGCGCCCCCTAACAGATGTGGTGAGTGCACACTGCGCCACCTTAACACACGTGGCGAGTGCATGGGCGATGTGTGGCACGTGTGGCGGTTAACCCACCACGTGGGATAACCCGCTCTGATACCATGTAGAGACTCGAAGTTCCGCCATTATATAGACTCAGGATTTCGGCCCTAAAACCAATTGGTGATAGGGGGAGTTTCCCAAGCCTATATAAGGCACACATTCATTTTCCTCTTTTCCGATGTGGGAAATCTCACTCATTCCTCACATCCCAACACGCCCCTCACGTGTGGCGGCTCTTCTAGCCATGTGGGACATCTCACTCATTCCTCACATCCCAACAGGTAAACCATTATTATTTAACACAAATATGAAAAAAAAAATGGAAAACAATCAGTCTAAACTTTCCTGTTCTTTCTTAGTCACACTTGGGCGGATAAGATATTAGATGCCTTATACGCGGATCTTGGCATCTATTGAAACATAACTTCTTCAAAAGCCACACATCATGCTTTCAACCTGGACAGAATTGTGAACAATTCTCAGTTTCCTTGCTCAATATTGCCAGATAAACAACCGATTAAAACTTTGGAGTCTAACTCTACGATTGTGTGCTTGTAATTTATAGCCTGCACTAGAAAACATCCATTTAAAACGGCCCAAGTTCCATTAAACAAAACAGAACTAGTTTTCAGTTGAACACTTTTTGCGGCATGGAAAAACCCCTCGTGGTTTCGAATAACAACACCAGTCCTTGCCATATAGCGTTAGCACGGGTCCAAGACGCATCATAGTTTATCGTCTTTATCATCACTAAAGAGAAAACAAGCAGCCGCTAAGTACAGTAGGGCACTCCAAGTACTTTGCAGGAAGAATTTGACGCTGTGTAACAACCCGTCCCGAGAGCCGGGATTAGTGGAGTGATTAAGGTGGGATTAGCAGGGCTAATCGGTGGTTAATTGGTCGCGATAAGGTCATTGGCTTAGAATGACGATTTTGCCCCTAGTTCGGGCAAAAAGTTGATTTTTAGTTCGGGTGGTCAGGTGGACTTTGACCGGTGACCAGGACATAGTTTAGGACGTCACGAACCCATAGGCAGGGTTGGGGGCATAACCGTAATTTGGGTAAAATAGGGGGAATAGTTGACTTTTTGTCTAATCGGGTTTTGAGATGTTGACCTAGGATGGTTAGATAGATCTCGTCGTCCTGAGTTCGATGACAGGCGGCACGTATTCATCGGACTTACGAGGTGTGAGATACGGGTCTAGAAAGGTAGTGGCAAAATCGTAATTTTGAGTTAAATAGAAGAGTATTTTGGTCTTTTACACCTGGGGAATTGTGCAGAGAGAAGGGCAGGTGGACGGCTGGGATGGAGCCATTTGGTGAGAGACTAGAGTGGATGGTGACACGTGGATGGCCACCAGAGGGTTCTAGGATTGTCTAAAATAGACACGGGCACATTCTGGGTGGATTTAAACCGTGCATTTGGTTTTGGGAAGAACAGAAACAGAGAGGTGAGGCGGTGAGGTTCTTGGTCGATTCAGTGAGGGTGTGAGGTTTTGGTGAATGGTGAGAGTGACAGAGAGGAGAAGACTAGCTGGTAATTGGGTTTTAGGAGTGAAATCGTGGGGGATAAGTGCTGGTGGTGAGGTCTGAATTTCAGAGAAAACAGAGAGAGTTGTGGGACAGAGGTGGTGGCTGTGCCGTGTGTTGGCTTAATTCAGGCTGAGAGAAGACTAGAATGGCTCTGTGGACTCCAGGGAGTGCGACGGTGTGCACGGCGGCGATCGACAGCAGGTAATCCCTCACCCCCGTTCAGTTACTCTGTTTTTCCGTTAAGTTCAAACCGTGAGTCGTGAGTTTAGAGGACGAGTCGAGAGTTTTGGGGAGTTGGGTGAGACTCAGTGATGTCCTAGGAGCCGTCTACGGTGGTTGCCGTGACGGGGGAACGGCTGGTTGGCCGGGATGAAGAACAGGGGATTGATCGGGTCTTCCTTCGAGTTAGGGACGATGATATAGGGGTTGTGTTGAGGCGTCTGAGTAAGGGGAATAGATTGTGGAGGATTGGACGAAGAGGATGGTGCAGAGAGGGAGGAGAGTGGTGGCCGGACGGTGGAGAACAGGTCTCGCCGGTCCAGTTGCAGCGGCTGGTTCAGCACAGTGCACTCGAGGTTGCGGGTGACACTGTAGTTGGCGCGTGAGGCCCACGCGCAGCCACTTTGGGCGGCGCGTGGAGGCGCGTGCGGCAGTTCTGGGGAAAACGGTCAACATGGTTTTTGGTCTAGGTGTTGTGATGAGTCTATTGGAATTAGTTTCGGGTTAATCGGACGTCGCTTGAGGTTAGTTCCGCGAGGTCGAGGGTCTGGGGTCCCGGGTAAGGTACGCTTAGAAGTTCGGGAAAATTATGGAGCTTTAGTATGAGTAGCGTGAAGTAGTTAGTAACTCCGTTATGGAATTTGGACAGGTTCGGGAAAGCCGAGGATAGCGAATGGCCGGGGACGGCGTAAATGCGCGCGTATCGAGGCGACACTGAAATGGTCTGTGAGTGGACTTTGCTTTCTAACTCTTGATGCATGCATATATGTTTTTATATGATTTCTATACTAGCTTCTATGATTTGATTTATGGTTGTGATGGTTTATGGTTTGTGCACGTTTTTCGAGGAAAATGACGGTTTTCACGTTTTACGAGGTTTTGATAACTATTGTAATTTGAACCTGGTTTTACTGGTTGATTTCGGGATTTGAAATACGGCTGGATTTCAAGGAAAGTAAAAGGATTTTGAAAAGTATTTTCGGGCCTGAGGCCCAGTTCAAAGGTGTTTTCAGAAATGAGATTTCGGGTTTCGGAATCGGAATTCCGAGTGACGATTCGGGATTCGATTCGGGATTTGAAGTGGATTTCGGGTTTGGGTTCGGAATGGTTATTCCGGATGCCAGCTTACGGAATGATGGTTGCGGACTCGGACCGGGAACTGAGAAGGAAATGAGTTCTGGGTCTGGATTCGGAATGACGGTTATGGATGCCGGAAGGGCATCAGACCAGTGGTTTCGGATTCGGATTTGGATATGGAATTGGAATTTTAAAAAGGTTTTCAAATGGTTTTGGGATTGGATTTGCTGGATCTGGATATTGGGTTTAAAGACCCGGATATATTTGACGGGGGACGGGCCCGGATTGAGTTTAAAGACTCGGGAGTTTAAAGACTCGAATATGTTGATATTTCCCCCGTAGGCCTATTGAGTTTAAAGACTCGGGAGTTTAAAGACTCGGATATTATTGAGGCCTGGATTGAGTTTAAAGACTCGGGAGTTTAAAGACTCGGATAGATCCAGCAGGTTCGATGGATAAGATTGTGGCTTTAAATATGTTTTGGGTTTCACTAAGACTTGATGATGATGTTTTGGGCAGTGGCCCGGATAAAATGGTTTTCGGTGATTTGGGGGCTGAGGCCCGGGATTGGGAAAAGGAAAATGTGTTTAGTTTTCGTATATTGTTTTATGACGTAATTGATATGCATGCATTGGTTTTTACACGGAGGGTATAACTATTTGTGTTTTCTGATAACTGTTTTGAATTTTAAACTTTATTTTTGTCCACTCACAGTCTTTTTGTGTTTTCGATACCCTCCAGGTTGCTGCAGTGCGGGCTGTCGGTTGAGGGAGATGGAGACATCACATGCCCAATCCACAGTAGGCTCTGCGCACTCTGGGAAGTTTGAGGTTGTTGAGGTGGTTGGTCTGGAACTCCCTTGTCCGACTTACGTGTCACACGGAGGTTAGGCGGTTGTTTAGCCCTCGTGTCATGCGTACGTTAGACGAGAGCGGGGTTTAGCCCTTAATCCCGGGGGATTAGGGGTGGGCCCTGACAATTGGTATCAGAGCGAGGTTTTGAGGGTTCTGCGTGAGGTTTGGTTTCCAGCGTCGTTGGTTCGGCGACTGGGGTGTTGTGGAACTACTGTGGATGTGATGTCTCGATGTGGAACAGCCCGTCAGCAACCTGGATACGATAGCGATGGCTGTTCGAGGTGGTTAGATAGCAGTGTGTGAGGGTGCTAGTCGCTCGGTATGCGATGTGAGGTAAAACGTACGTCGGTTTAAAACCGGAACGTTGTTGTGTTGGCACTGGTAGAAGTAACCTGGAAAGTAGCCAGTAAGCTACGGATGAGTAGGTTGGTCGGCCTGAGGGGCCCGAAAGTAGTTCGTAGAGTTGGTGAGATACGGGGCCAAGGAGGCCGATTGTGGGTGGCCGACTGGGCCAAGTGGTTTTGGCTTAGTGACCTTTAATCAGTAAGGTTGAGTGGGCATTGCGAGTTGGGTAACCTGAACGATGAGGATGGTTTGAGGTACCCTATGGACTTATTGGATCGTAGTCCTTGTGGTTTGGGCCGCCTTATGGCCGGATTGGCAAGGGCGCTGCTAGGTGCAGCTGCGGTCTTGATTATCTAGTCAGTCTGCTGTTAGTTGATTCGAGTAGAGCAGTTGACGCTCGGTGAACTTAGGCTAGTCTGGACAGGTTTGACCATCGGTGGGATGAAGGTTGGCGGGATGGTCGGGGACTGTGGTGAGTCTGTTGACGGATGACGGAAGGAATTGGAAAGGAGTGACTATAACTGATCGATATGAGGTTCTTGAAGGAGAGAACCCACAAGCTAGAGTTTGCCTTTAGGACTTTGTAGATTTATTCCGATAATGACTGACGTACTAGCCGAGTTGGTTTGGAAAGGTGGGGTGGTACGTGAGGATGTGCTCTGTGAATTTATTTGGGTACTCCATATGAGGTATTGTAAAATACCTTTGATTCCAAAACTCATGGATTAGGGGTGGGCCCTGACACGCTGCACCGCCACCTGAGGATTCCAAAACTCCCCAACCTAATATAAAATTGAACTGATAATACTTTAAGGGTCAAAACTTTCCCTTTCAAAGATGAACAAACTTAAGATACTAGATAGATATTCTCATCTTTTTGAATGTGCTCTTCCTTATAGAACTTGTTTGAACAAACTTGCAGTGATGCCTCCAAATCTCCCAAGAAGAAAATGCAATAACAGAACATGTCCATTTGGGATAGCCAATTCTTTGAAGGTTCTCCCTCACCACCCCTGTATTATTTTTTTCTATTCATTAGAAGAACCATTTGTCAACAATTTCCATCCAGCCTCCTTATTTCATATATCCAATTCTTGATCTTCCATGGCAGCAAGAAATGCGATTTCTGAGGCTCCACAAGCATCAGCGAACTAGCCTTCCAAAGATAAAATTTATTGAACATTGATTCGATAGTTTAGCAGTCCTCCAAACCACACAGATATAACACCTTGACAGTGAAGTAAAAATTGCTCAACCGTTTCTGGGAAGGTCTCACAGAATGGACTGAGAGCGCTTGGTCCTAGGTGTCGCCTAAAGGCCATGAACAACCTTGCTCATGTTGGCAAACAACTTTTGGTGCATAGACCTGCTCCCTGCTCCCTGCCTCATCCGATCACTATCTCCTAGTCTTATTCAGTTACTTGTTGCAGAAGTTAGAAGAATGTGTGAGAGAATAACAGAATTATCTCACTTAGATTGTGTGTGTCAGCTTCTAGAAACTAAAGGGCACGTGGGATGTTTTAATAGGCTAGTGATGACATCATATTTTCATGCACTTTGTGTGTAACCGTTTTGGAAAGGTGTGAGGTGTGTGTGGGAGCTGTGAGGGCAGTGAGAGTACAAGAATCATGTGAAATGTATTGGAAATGTACTACAACAATCATAATGAGAAATCAGTAGACATATCTACAAAGAAATCATGAAAAGCTCCCTGTGTGCATTTTATCATACAGTTCATGTGCATCGTATGAAATCACATTTTCATACACCAAAACAACCAATTCAATCTAGTTCTATCGATTCTCATTGCCTCACAATCACTCTTCTATCCTAAAACCAATAAAGTTAATCTCTATGCTCAGCTGAGAGGTTTAAAGAAGAAGAACAATACCTGAAATCCATGGTCTTTGACCCTTCCCTGCAAAACAGAAAAGAAGCAAGCAATTAGATTAATATCTTAGACAAACCAAGCATAAACCAGTGCAAAGATTAGATGAGGAGGAAGTCCTGATCATTGAACATCAACATGGTATCAGAGCTCGAGTTATTGATCTAGTATCTGGGTATCTGACTGTGAAGAAGGTGAAGAACAACATCACATTGCTGAGATAGACTTAATCAACATGACAGAAGCATCAAGAGGTGCTGAAATTCGAGTACATGTGTTCACACGGGATAACTATGATTTCTAGAGTATTAAAATGAAGACAATACCCAGAGGCCATGACCTTTGGAAGATTGTTGAGCAGGGCATACCTGAACATGAACTTGATGAAGACGAGGAGGAGATAGAGACACCACAGACAAGGGCTGATCAGAACAAAGATGCACGAGCACTTGGTCTGCTGCAAAATGCAGTCACATAAGAGATCTTCATCAAGATTTCAAATGAAGAAAGGGCCAGTGATCTCTGGGTCTTGTTAAAGCAAGAATACCATGGAGACTCTAAGGTAAGATCTGTAAAACTACAGTCTCTTAGAAAAGAGTTTGAATATACTAGGATGAAAGATGATGAGAACTTGTCATCCTACTTTTCTAGACTGTTTGGGGTTTCTAATCAGATGAAAATGTATGGGGAGGATGTTTCTGAGCAGAGATTGGCTCATAAAATCTTGATTAGTCTAACTAAGTCCTATGGTGCAATAGTTTCTATCCTACAAGAGACTAAGGACATTGATAACATAAGTTCACAGCCCATAGTGGCATCAATTCTAGTTTTTTATCGAAGGCTAGAAATGCATTCTGAATCAGTAGAGAAGGCATTTTCCAGCCTGCACATAAACTAATCACAGCAAGGTCATTTCAAGTAATTAAGCTCAGCTGATCCAACGAATCTGGTTGCTTACCTCAGATTGTACCCACAAAAAATTAGCCAATTCTATAACAATCCGGACCTTAAATTCAAGTAATCTGTAAAATTAATTAAATAAAATGAAGGAATTTTGTGTTAATTTGATTTAGGTATAATGATTTGGTTATATTTATTTACTTTCTATTTAAACAAAATATTCTATTAAATTTGCACTCTATATATATTTATATATATATTATAATATATATGTATATGTTTTGTAACGACCCGTCCCAAATATCGGGATTTAATAATATTTAATTGTGATTTACTAATTTGGGATTAATTGGGTAATTTCGGACGAATTGTGCAAAATGACCGTTTTGCCCCTGGGTGTGGGCAAAACGTTGACTTTTAATTCGGATGGTCAAATGGACTTTGACCGATGACCGTGACGTAGTTCGGGATGTCACGAGTTCATAGGCAGGTGGCACGTTCGATTCCGACGTTCGTGATGAAAGTTATGATGTACGGAAGTTCAAGGGCGTTTTCGTAATTTGGACGATATAAGGGGAAATGTTGACTTTTTGATCGGGAGGCCCGATGGCCGAGGACTGAGGACCGTTAGGATGGTCTCGATGCTCTGAGTCGGTAGACAGGCGGCACGCATCAATCGGAGTCCGTATGACCGAGTTACGGGTCAGGATGCGTGAGGGGCATTTTGGTAATTTACTGCACAAGGGCAGAATGGTAATTTCACTGAGTGTTTGAACGGTTTCTGTAGCACCGTGTTGGGAGAACATGGCCAGTGCACGGGTGGTTTGTTTATGGAGCAAATTGTTGGCCTAAACTATTGTTTATGGGATTGTTGGATTGTTTATTGATGTTGGTGTGATGCAAGGCTGTGTGGACGGTGTGTTGGCCATTAAACCTTGGCTGGTGCACATGAAAATGGAAGAAAACAGGGGATGTTCCCCACACATGATCGACCACCTACACGGTCGTTTGAGGGAATTGATGGCTTGAAACAGAAGAGGAATGGGAGAGTGGTTCTCTGAGATTGAGAGGTGGAAAATGGAGTGAAAATGGTGGAGGAAGGTTCAAAAACCCGAAACTGGTTTTTGTGAAGTTCAAATTCGAACTTCTAGTTTTAGGCCAGCCCAAGCCTAATTGATGATGGATTGAGCTTTCTGGAACCTCAACGAGTCGAACCAGATCAAATGGGGCAAGCTTTGAGGCTCCTAGGGCCGTGGACGGACGAGGTGGATGGCCGGAAAACTCAAGCTTGAGTCGTGATGATTGAGGTAACGTCGTGTTCAATTAATCATGCGAATTGGTTCATATTAATCCTTATAAGCTTCCTGTGAAGTTAATTTGACAATGGTTGAGGAATTGTAGAGTTACGGTGATCGACCCGTTTTGGGTGATCACGGGTTGTTGACACGATTAATCGATGGTTGGTGTTGATCATTGACACAGAACTGAAATTGGTTGGTTAATGATTGTTTTAGGATCAAGAGCGGATGGAATCAAGGTCGAATTGATGGTTATCTGGCCGGGTCAGATCGCGGGTAATCAGACCCGTTTACCAGACATACGGGTGAAGATGGTGACTGTAGCAGTCACTGTAGTAGGCGCGTGGCTTTCACGCGCAGCCACTCACGGCGGCGCGTGACGGCGTGTGGGCACGAATCTCGAGGTGAGGTCAACATGACTTTTAACCTATGCAATGTAACGAACATTTTGGGATTGGTTTCGTGTCGATCGGACACCGTCTCGACATTGTTCGGGATGTCCGAAGGTTTTAAATCCAGTTTAAAAATACTTAAAAATTCGGGAAAATTACGGGACTTGAATAGGATGTTAATGATGAGGTTAGTAATCCTTTAATGTGATTTGGACAGGATTGGGAGTCCCGGTGATAGTGGTGTGGCCCGGGAAGGCCTATGGCACGCGTATCGATGCACTCGGTTAAACGGTCTGTGAGTGGACATTGGTTTCATAAATTCGATGCATGCATAACTGTTTTATGATTGTTATAATTATGATTAAATGCTTTACTTTGGATATCGGTGAATTTAAATGATTTCACGCATTTCGAGGTGATTTACGTATTTACACGTAAACCGAGGTTTTCTGGATTTGCACCGATTTCCATAAATGTGGTTGGATATGATTTCATGAAACGGTTACGGACTTGATAAAGTAAAATCGGGCCAAGGGCCCAGTTAACTTATGAATCGGGCCAGGGGCCCAGTTACCTTGTGAATTCGGGTCGGGGGCCCAGTGGACTTATGAATTCGGGCTGGGGGCCAGTTAACTTAGGAAATCGGGCCAGGGGCCCAGTTGATTTATACATGTGATTCGGGTCGGGGACCCTAAAATGGAATCGAATAAATGATTTTGGATTTAAATCAACTATTTGGACTTATAATGGTTTTGATGAGATTGAAATTATGGTTATGGCACGTTTCACGGTATTTGGGCTTGAGACCCGTCTGATGAAACTTAAAGATTGGTTTGGATTTTATCTATGTATATATTTATGCTTTGCATTTGGATATCAATAAAATGTATTTGGTACTGCACTGTATAGATCCTTCCATATTATATTGTCTCCTCTGGATGAGGTACCCCGGAGAGGTCACAGGCGTCTAGTACGTCCAGCGTCTATGACGCTAAGCATCGGGTATGCTATACCCGAACGGGGTTCGGGGATTGAACTCGGAAATTGAGACCCGAGTGGCACGCGTAGCCTTGTGATTGTGACCTTATTGACGTCAGGGACGTCAGACATCAGGGATGTCGGATTGGAGTGTATGGTGCAGTGGCTAAAAATTATGTTTATGGTTCATATTATATGATATATGATTTTAAATGATGGTGCATGCATATGCTTTTACTGGGGGGCATAAATGTCTTATAAATGTTTTAAACAGACTTGTTTATTTTCGTCCACTCACAGCTTTTGTTTTTAATGCCCTTCAGGTTGATTCCGGATGCGACTGCAGCAGATACTTGAGCATCATACACCTCCTCCATCAATCCTTACGCACTCTGGAAGCCCGGTTGGGCAGTGGCAACAGGTTATCCCTTGTCTGACACCTCTTGTCAGACGGGAGCATGACACATTCCATGGTAATCCCGGGGGGGATTGGGATGGGTCGTGTCATGTTTACACCCAAAAAATACTACTATGGGCCTCAGAGGAGTTTTTAAGAGATTAAAGACTTAATCCAACTTATGGTTCAAGCCCAGCTAATATTCACAGCTCGATCATAGGGAAGCGTGAGCAATGAGTCACCAAAAACTCTGATAGAGCGCTGAAAACTATCAAAAGGGGCAAGGGGACAAGTTACCAAAGTCGTCGCAACTGAGATGCACACGAGAATGCACGTGTAGACCATCCATTACCCCAGGGCGCCTATAAAAAGAGAAGAAGACCTCTTCTCAAAGGACAACCAACTCAACTCAAACAAATACAATTGATCAAACCCAATCAATTACAACAACTACAAAACCCTTAAAAGTTTTTTTTTTGTTACTCAAAAACTAGCTTTCTTCGCAAAACCTATATCCTCGACCCAGTCCTAGACTCAGTTCTTCTCTCTCAACCCCTCTCAAAAACCTTCAATCCAATCTAATTTGCAACCCAAGCTCGCATATGGAGATTTCTCGACATTCACACGACTTTTCGACTAAGCTTCCTCTGCTTCTTTGAAGAGCATCATCCTCACTGCGACTGCCTTCAATCAGTCTCTTGAGACCCCCACACCCTCACAAACTCATCCCAGCATTATCATGTCTTTTTATTGCTCTGCCAACCCCCTTGGTGTGATTTCCAACGGATATTCATATATGTTGATGATCTCTATTGACCAACGCCAACTCATGGTTTAGTCTAGGGATGATTTACTCCACGCACATGTAATTCCACCTTCAGTGCAACTACTTAATTTATGTTCTAAGTATTTGCATCCCATGTTCCCCTTTCTTTTCCTCATTGGCTCGTCCAAGTCTTGACTCCAATAACTGGAAAATATCAACTAATGGTTCTACATGCTACTTAAGTTGTAGAATCATCGTCGTGTTCTGGTTTAGTATTTTGACACTTGACTTGGAAGGGTCGATCTGTCAAACCCCCTTCTCCTAATTTTGAGAAACTGAATTGCATGATGCGAACATGAAGATGTCGAACATTGAATTTGGACTAGGCGCAAAAGAAAATGTTTAAAGTACTCGCGATAGGAATAGAAAAGAACAGCTCAAGCAAGATGCTCGCTTGCCCCTAGGGATGGCCAAATGGGTTATTTTGAGGGTATGAGTAAATTCTTGCCTTATATGGGTACAAATGGGTAGTAAACTCATCTAGACTTATTCTTAATTTTCAAGGGTTTACCCAAACCCTATCCATTAGGTAATGAGTACCCATGAAAATCTTATATTTAGTTTTTTTCCTTTCCATTTTTTTTTCTAACTTCTCATTTTTTTAATATCTAATTTTTTTTCATTTCAATTTCCTTTACTTTTCATTTTTTTTTCTTCTTTTTCCTTCTTATTTGATTTTTTTTCTTTTTTTCTTGACCATTATAATAAAAGTTCATAATATTGCAAATTTAAGTTCAATTTATAAAATTATAGCAAAATAATGAAAATTTCTATGAAAGTTTAATTATCTTCATCGTTGCCATCATCATCAACAATCTGAACATCGATATCATCGTCAAATGTATCAGATTCGGTATTTATAGAAGTCAAATCTGAAGTCAAACCTGGTCATATTAAAAAGAAAATTAGTGAAAAAACAATAAGTACACTCCATTAGGGCTTGCGTAAATTATGGGAGACCATAAACTAGATTTGTGCATCATTTCAATTTATTTCTTGGAGAAAAAATAGTAATTGTCTCAAGTTGGCTTTTATCTGGAGCTATATATAGTCACTTAGTTTATGCTTTGATATTCTAAGGTGGCCTACCAACACAACTTTCAAGTTAGGAAAAGAAGACCTCCTACAATACATGTTATTTCTTATCAACTGAACGAACAAACATATCATTGGACCATTAGTACACTACCACAATGAAGCAAAGAACAACCATCCCAAAAAAAAAAATCAAAAAAAGTTCTACTCATCACAATTTCCATCCAACAAGTGTTTTTTATTTTCAACATTCAATGGTCAACATACAAGTGATTTCCAAAATGCACATTTACATCGTCTGTTTCTAATTCACCAAAACAACCAAGAATTTACATGTTCTGTTTCTAATTCACCATAACCACCAAGGCAAGCCTACTAATGCCATCAATTTTTTCTCACCATGTTTCTATTTTTACAGTTCAATACTTTTGACTTAATAATTTACAATCAAATAATGCATTCACACTTGAATCTAACGCCAACAAACCTACTAGTGAACTGATTATTGGGTTTGAAATAATCAAATTCCCGATAACGGGAAAAAAATATATACGTCCTTTTTTTTCCAAATAGGCTGGTCTTTTTTCCCTAAACCACCTACAAGTTGCAACCACTTCAAATTACTAGGATTGACCTCACCACAACGTCCACTCAACTCACAAAGATTAAGAACTTGTTCGATGACTATAACAATATCATGCAAAACTCAAACTCAGTTTTGAAAATTCAATCTAGGGTGAAGAACATGAACAACATGATAAAATAGACAACCTCATGAATCGCAAGATGCATTCATAAGATTTGCCCTGCCTTGAATGAATGCAAAGATTTTTCAAAATTCAAACCATCATTCCAATTCACCATCCTTCTAACCAAACTTCTAACTAAACCCAAATTTGAGTGGGCAATAATAAGCATGATCTAAAATATCTACAAAATCTAATAAATCCTAAAAACCATGTGAAAGAGCAATCATAAATCAGAAATTCACAAATCAAAACCAAGTGAAGTAAGAGCAAGATCAAGCGCAGAAAAGCAAAAGGAATTTAACCTGAAAGCTATCTTCCCTATCGAGAGACTTGAATTGAATATCAGATGAAATTGAGCACATCTCAAGCAATGGTTGGATAGAGTGAGGATCGTACTAGCTGAAGCGTAGGCTGGTCTCGTTGTCGTGGTCGATTGGAAAGGAAGAGATCACAAAGGAGAAGACGGAGCGATGAGGGAGCGAGAAGGAGAAGACGAACCATGAAATAGAAGAGAACTTGTTCTTTTGTTTTTTCGGGTTAAGGGTACCCATGGGTTACCCGCACCGTGCCTATCAAAGAATGGGTAAATTTTTACCCATTAAAAAAATTACCCATCTAGCAAATACCCATGTGTACCCAAGCCCATGGGTAATTATGCCCATCCCTACTTGCCCCACTTTCACTTGATTTCGAACGATGATTCTTGGGCCACAATTTAGAACCAACCACTAACCCTGCCTAGTAGCAGTCTCTACTTGTGACAAGCCTACTTGAAGGCAGCTAGAAGGCTAAACCAGCAGGACTAGCCCGCTAGGGGCAGGCACGCGGCACCGTGGCCTAAGGCTTCCAGCATTCTCCCCATTTGCCCTAGTTACTTATATTACACCCCCTAGTATTAATGGGTTTAAGTCGTCTATGCAGCCTGTCCTAACTGTGGATGTGACTCATTCAAAGTCCAAGTATAAGGAAGTCCTTTTGTGGTCACAACATTTGATGGGAATCAGAATACTTATCCCATTCCTTTTGGCAATGGGGATTTAGAAACTGATGCTTCATGGTCTTAGTTTTTGAGTAAAGTAAATGACGCAATTGGGCATTTCTCAAATCTGGTTGTCATTAGTGATCGGAACCCAAACATCGGCAAATTCGTCCAAAGGGTAATTCTTGGTGCATGTTATGGTGTGTGTTTTTATCACCTTTTGTGTAACATGAAAAGAAAATGCATAGTAAAGCAAGGAAGTCGTATAATATTTCACTTTGAACGTGCTGCCAAATCTTATCGACTTGTAGACTTTGAAGTTAAATATAGGAAGATAGATTGTACAAATATCTTGAAGATATTGGGTTTTCGATGTGGATTAGGGCTCATTGTGATGGTAGGAGGTATAATGTTATGAAGACCAATATTGTCCCATCGTTGAACTCGATTTGAGGTTTTCTAGGATGATTCCATGTATCCACCTAGTTAAACATATTGTGGTGATGCTTCAAAGGTTGTTTTCTACAAGGAGAGATAGAGCCTCCAAATGTTAGTCAATTTTGTGCCTAGATTATGGTGAGAAAATTTGGAAAAAACAGGTAGTTTGTGCATCTAGGATGAATGTTGATAAGCTTAATGAATTGGAGTACAATGTCATTGATGGGTTCTTGAACGAGTTTTTACATTTAGGGAATAAAACATGTTCTTATAGGAAGTTTAACCTTTAGCAATTACCATGTAAGCATATAATTGATGTTTATCTCCATCGCGATCTCCCGGTGGATGAGTTTGTCTCTCCTTATTACACAAGGTATGCTTGCGGTGCAGCTTATACTCAATGCATTTATCTCGTACAGTCTCTTGCTGCATGGAATACTACTGCAGAAATTCATAACGTTGTTCTTCTACCTCCCGTTGGAAAAATTATGATGGGTTGACCAAAGAATAAACGCATATCATCACAAGGAGATCACAAAAAAAAAAAGACTATGCTTCAGTTGCGGTGTATATTGTGCGATTGACCAAGGTTTTTTCATTTTTTTGGTTAGCTAAGTACTGTTATGGATTTACTATTTGGTTGACAAAATTAGGTGTTTTGGACTAGTATTGAATTTTGTTTGCAATTATTTCATGTTGTATTCATAGTTACGGGCTACTAAGGATTTCTTACAATGTTATGCAGCTTGTGGCTTACTACCAAGACCATGGGATATGATGGGAATATGAAGGTGATATGATGTAAGGGATATTATGGCTATATGGGGACGGGTATAAAGTTAATATGAGAAAATGTAACCTTTAAAGCAAAGCCAGTCTTAAGAAAATGTTCAATCAATTCTCTCTTACTCAATGCACCCATCTATTTGTAATCATCTAAGGGTTTTTTTTTTTTTTTATCAAAGGCATGTTTTGAGACCGTCAAGAACATTGGTGCACGTCACATTCACCTTACAACCTTACTTATTCTCATGAACGAGTAAAGATTCATATTAAAAGATAGATACAATTTCCAAATGCCAACATCCCTCAACTAATCCATACACAAAATATAAGCAAGAAATCCTTCAAAACATGGAAAACAAAACAAAAGAAAGGAACTTATTTTATAAACTTGCCAAACATATCATACTTCTTTGTTGATCAAACATACCATTCTTTTACAACATGAAAACTACTAAAATGTTGCAACCATGTACATGCCAACAACTAGGTCGACATTGATGCGGCACCAACTTCACCTTTTACAAAGCATCAAAGATGAAAGCCTTAATAAAAAGATTGGTACAACAACATATATGACAAACTAAGCAAAATATTGGTGCTAAACTTCAACGGTGCCCACCGGTCATGAATGCCTTGACCCTTCAAAAGTTGGATTTCCCCATGTCCCATTATCATAAACCATTTTAACAAAATTCATAAACAAATTAAATACTCCTTCAAGGTATCAAAGCCTTATCATCGCCGTCTCATCATTGTCGTCTCATCAGATTATTTGATCTTCCAAACTGAAGTTTCAGCTACAATTTTGAGTTTTGTCTTTATTTCCTTAATGGCATGAAGATTGCGCCTAGTAAGGTGCCTTGTTTTATTCCTCTCTCCCTCACTTGTATGAGACGTTTTTGGTCGAACTTAATGTGTTTCACCTGGTGCGTCCTTTTTCATATCCTTATGTTTTGGAAGTTTTATTCTAAAGACTTTGTCAAGCATAAAGAAGAGATTTTTGTGGTTACCTATAAGAGGGCAGATTCAGGAGAAGAAGGATTCAAAGTGGGAGGAGGCAGCATGAAGGTAGAGGTTTCCATGTCTTGCTCATCTTCAGATGGTGGCATGAGCTGAAGTTTTTTGTGAACAACTCAAGATAGTTCATCATTTTTTCAAAACTAGAAGTGCTTCAAGGTAAGGGGCTAGTCATAGCTTCAAGATAGAGACGGAAGAGCTGTGAGGGTGGAAATATTGAGCCGCTATTAAGATCCATGCACTCTGAAAAGCGTTATAATATAATGGTTTGGTAGGTAAGTCCTGGGTATTTAAAAACCTTTTTTTTTCTCTCCAAATCTTCATGCTTTGGCAATGAAGTGGAAACTACTAAATCTTATTGCAGATAAAGGGACAATTGATTACTTGTTTACATTTGTAAATAAATATTAAAGTTTAAGAAGTTAAGCTAGAAGCTGCAGCAGTTGGCTAGTGCTGAATCTCCAAAATTTCAACATGTTTTAGACTCACACATGTAATGGAAGATATGGAGATGACATGTCAGACTTACAAAAAAGAGATTACGAGGTACATATGGAGCTGCCGTGCCCAAGCTACAGCAAGTAGGTTTCAACAAGCTGTTGAGATTTGAAGAGAATAAGAGGTTTAGTAGAAAAAGGTCAATGCATTCTTTGGGTGTGTCATACTTTTGTTTAGAGTGTCATAGCAGGTCTCTTCATTCTTTGGGGTCATAGTCGTGTGCATCTCAGTTAGTGTGAAAACGTTTCCTAATTCATTTTAGAATAGAAATGTATATACATCTTAATGAGTTCCAAGAAATTTTCCATTTGGAATTCGGATACTATTTTATTTTGTTGTCAATTTTATATAAAAATCGAACTTGAAATACAATGAAATATACTTGAAGAAGAAATTTGATAACCACAATGGAACATTCTTGAAATGTTTAAAGTGCTTATTACATTTAGAGGATCCTACTTATTTAATCAATTTTGAAATACATCGACCGATCCAACCGTCCCTAATCATTGTACATGCTTATAGATCGCCAACGAAAAAAATTAAAAGATTTCGAGTTCTCGTGACTAGGTAACGGCGCGCCGCAAATTGAAAAATATGAAACATTTTTTTACGATCAGATGGTTTTAACACATCATAAGATTTCAATATTTGACGAGTGAGGTATAGGGTCACAACACTACGATCGGAACGGTCAAGATTTTCTAATTCGTTCTTTTGGATGCCACTTGAAGAAGAAATTTGATAAACACAATGGTACATTCTTGAAATGTTTAAAGTGCTTATTAAATTTAGAGGATTCTACAGAGTTAAATCATTTTAAAAATACATCAACCGATCCAACCATCCATAATCATTGTACGTACCCATAGATCACCTACACAAAAAATTAGAAGATTCTGAGTTCCTAGAATGAGGTGACATTCTGATGTAAATCGACGGCTACGAAACATTTTGTGATGATCTGACGACTTTAATACCTTTGAACCTTATGATATTTGATGGGTGAGGTCTAGGGGCGCAATACCATCATATGAACGGTCAAGATCTTCTAATTCATTCGCTCGTATGCCACTTGAAGAAGAAATCATTCTTGAAATGTTTAAAGTGCATATTAAATTTAACGGATTCTACGGATTTAAATCATTTTTGAAATATATCGACCGATCCAACCATCCATAATCATTGTACTTACTCATAGACCGTCAACGCACAAAATTAGAAGATTTCGAGTTCTCGGGATGAGGTATTGGCGTGCTGCAAATTGACGGCTATAAAACATTTTATGACGATCAGGCAACTTTAACACCTCAAAACCTTACGATATTTGACATGAGGGGTCTAGGGTCGCAACACCATGATCTGAATGGTCATGATTTTCTAATTTGTTTGTTCAGATGCCACTTGAAGAAGAAATTTGACAAACACAATGGTACTTTCTTAAAATGTTTAAAATTCTTATTACATTAATAGGGTTCTAGTATTTAAATAATTTTTGTTATACATCTATCCAACCATCCATAATCATTGTACGTACCAATAGATTGTCCATGCAAAAAATTAGAAGATTTCGAGGTCCCGGGACGAGGTAACTGCGCTCCTCAAATTGAAGGCTACAAACTATTTTGTAACGATTGGACGACTTTAACAGCTCATAACCTTACCATATTTCACAAGCAAAGACTAGGGTCACAACACCACGATTTGAACGGTCAAGATCTATTAATTTGTTTCTTCGAGTGCCACTTGGAGAAGAAATTTGATAAACACAATGTAACAAAGTATGCAGACTAGGGTCCTACCTCGCCTCTTGATGTTCTCAACACGAAAGTTATTTAGCTTTATGTTATGAATCTAAGGGTTAAAAAATAAACTTAATTAGACAAAGTATGCGGAAGTTATGATATATTTCCTTAATTGCATTTTGAAAATGAGAATTTCTTAAAGGCTTAAGTTATTTCTATTTTGTTAATAAAATGGAATAATGTTGAAAGTGTTATGGTGCAATTAAATTAAAGGATATCTTGAGGTGACAATGAAGATTTATGATTGTAAGTGGATATAAATGTTACATTTGTATTTATGTTTATTTGAGACAATGGTTGATGAGATATGGATTTGACATCATCTTATAGTTGATGAGTTATGAATAGAATCAATATGGAGAATGATGTAGGAATTATTGACAATTTTTCTAGAGATAATTAGGGATCTTCCATCACTAATTAAATGGGCTTTTCATCTAAGAAATTGTTAAGAATAATTGTGATTAAACTTGTAAATTAATTTGAGGAAATTAAGTATTTTGATTCTGGTTACATTTGAGTAATAATAAACGGAGTTGTGTCGAAGTTAAGAGTTGAGACAAAAGTATTTAGTTAAGCTAATAAATTCGTCACATATTGAGAAAGTGGGTTGGATGTGGGCGGAAATCCCGCGTGGATAGAAATATTTTGATTAAGGGAATAAAACATGGACATGAATTAAATGTATAGTTTCCCTAGTCCGATGAGAATGGTCAGACGAGAGCAGGACCGGTTCAATTTTCAAGAAAACTTGGGGACGTGTCCTGTCAATAAGCCTCAATACCTTCCTCTCATGTTTTCAATGGCACGATCAATTGGCATAATGATTCCTTTATGGATGTTGTGCCCTAGAAATCTTACCTTAGTTTGGAAGAGTTTCATCTTCCTAGCTGAAACAACTAAACCTGCACCTTTCACCATTTTTAAGAAAATATTTAGATGTTCAAATTGTTGTTCTAGAGAACTAGAATAAATCAAAACATCATCAATATAAACAATGGTAAAAGTGGAGTAAGAATTAAAGATATCATTCATAATATTCTAAAATTCAGAAGGAGAATTCTTCAAACCAAAAAGGCATAACATTCTATTTGTAATGTTCGAATCGTACATTAAATGCAGTTTTGTACCTATCCTTCTCTACAATTTGGATTTTCCAATATCCTGACTTCATATCAAATTTTGAAAGTATTATTGCTTGATTTAATATTTCTAATAAATTCTTTTTGTTAGGAAGATACCTGATCCACCAGAGAGCTTTTTTCAGAGGTTTGTAATTTAATACCAGTCTAGGTGCTCCTTGCTCAAGTTCTAGCGCGTTTTCAACATTGAAGGCAGAACAGCTCTACGGAGAATATCTAATTCTAATCCACTTCTTTTCAAGAAGGTCATTGATTTCGTTTTTGAAGATTTCCATTAATCTGCCATTCATTTGGATAGGTCGAGCCTTGGCCCGAATTTTTCTTTCATCAAAATCAGGCTCGTATGGGAGTTCAATGATGTTCCTCGATACAAACCTGCATCTCAAACTCCTTTGAACATAATCAACTTTGTCCTTAATAATCTTCATGGTTAATTTCTCTTCTGCTCTTTTAAAATGTACTTCCTCTTTCAGAAAGCAAAGAAGTTTTTCTTTATTCAGAATTTTCTTGTGAATGGTATTAATATATTGCCTTTGAGGTTCTCCAAAAAAAGTGAAGATTACCTTAATACCTTCAACTTTAGTTTCTATACCCTTGTCCAACACTTTGAAGAGGTATAGTATACCAAGGGAAGGTGTCCCCAAAATCATAGCACGACTCAAACCTTTTACCATAAAAAATAAGATTAGAAACATACCTCATTTTTCACTATTGATGCGCCTGGAACCTTATGTTGAATTTTTATAGGTTGGTCAACTGCGCTGCGCAAATCTTAAGAGGTCTTTGAGAAGTACTTTACAAATACCACACCTTCATTTATGAAATTCAAGTCTGCCCCTGAGTCGATAAGTGTTTCTACTAAAAACCTGAAAGTTTTGCTAATAAAAAAGGTAATTAGAGAATACCATTTCCAAGAAATTACCTTGTCGATGCTATTTACAAACTTTAGGCTGAGATACCACCTTTAGGGTTGACATGCTCTAACACTTGTTCGGGTTCTAGTGTCTTCAATTCTTCTTTCTCAAAATTGTGTAGAAGATGCTAAAACTCCTTTTCAATTTCATTATCCTTGCCTTCGTCTTCAAGCGAAATGTGATAGAGTTCCAAAATATGAACTCGCCTTTTTAGACTTTTGATTCCATCTTTTGTAATATTTCTCTTGTTGCATTTCAACCATTGTAGGTTCTTTTCTTGTTTTTTTTTTATATTCTAGCAACAATCTTTTTGAGGCTATAAACTTCAACTGGTTGTTTAGTACTGGGCTTTGGAGCTTCTTTCTCCTCAATTTATCCATTAAGTCTGGAATCATACTTTCCACCTTCGTAATGACACAGAGATTCATATTTCAAGCACAATCATCTACTGAGTTGGTGTCATTGGCTTCAGTGGATGAAGTAAATAACCTTTCGTCTTTAAGAACTGCGACTTCGTCTTCGCTACTACTATCAGAATCAGATAAATTAAGCATTAGTTGAATTAAGAATTAGTATATATATATATATATACTAGTTTTTATATATATATATATATATTACATATATGTACATATATATATAATTGTAAGAACCGTTTCTTGGGAAGAACGGTGAGCAATCACACATCGTTTGGGGAGGGAAAGGTGAAGTGCCTTATATGTGTGCGCACGTATCTTCCTAGAATGAGACCTTTTGGTAGCTCACTAGCTTTGGGTTTGGTTGGAACTTCAAAGTTAAGCGAGATTAGGCTAGAGCAATCCTAGGATGGGTGACTCACTGGGAAGTTGCGTGTGAGCTTTCAGAAACAAAACTGTGATGGCTGGGCTCAAAGCTGACAATATCGTGCTAGGGAGTTCGGGTCATGATAGAATGGTATTAAAGCTGGACCCCAACCGAAAAATGTGCTAGCGAGGACGCTGGGTCTCAAGGTTGGTGGATTGTAAGATCCGTGTCTTGGGAAGAACAGTGAGCAATCCCACATCGCTCAAACAGGGAAAGGTAAAGTGTATTATATGTGTTGGCATGTATCTTCCTAGAACGATACCTTTTGGGAGCTCACTAGCTTTGGGTTCGATTCGAACTCTAAATTTAAAAGAAATTGGCCTGGAGCAATCCCAAGATGGGTGACCCACTAGGAAGTTGTGCGTGAGTTCCCAAAAACAAAAATGTGAGGGATGGGCTCAAAGCGGATAATATCGTGTTAGGAAGGTCGGGTCGTGACACTAACTCATATATAAGAACTAGTATATATAAGTTACTAATTCTTATATATTTTATATATGCTAACTCTTATAAATCAAAATATCGTCTTGAATTTTTCTCCCATATAGAAGTTAATATATATATATATATATATAAACTAGTATATATAAGTTACTAAATCTTATATATTTTATATATGCCGACTCTAATAAATCAAAATATTGTCTTGAATTTTTCTCCCATATAGGAGTTAATATGTACATATATACTAGTTTATATATGTATACTAGTTTATATATATATATTAACTCCTACATGGGAGAAAAATTCAAGAAAATATATATTTTGATTGCTCATGAAGCATTTCATGCCCTAAAGCACTAAAAGACAACAAAGATTTACGAAATGGGGATCAAATTAGACATGAACGAGGCATATGATCAAATTGAATGAGACTTTCTAGTGGTTGTCCTACAAAAGATGGGTTTTGAACCAAATTGGATATCCTTAGTAATGAACTATATCTCGTCAATAAGCTTCTCTATCTTGATAAATGGGCAACCTGGGAAATCTTTCAACCTAATCCGCGATATTCTTCGGGGAAGTCCACGCTCACCATTTTTCTTTATTATTGTTCGTGAAGTTGTATTTGGTACGTTCAATAAGGCAGTAAATGCAGGCTTCTTGAAGGCATTCGTCTTAGCTCCAATGGACCTATGCCCTCGGACCTTCTATTTGTCGATGATGCTCTAATATTCAAAAAGGTGTCATGTGGTTGAGAAGATTATGTATAATTTTTTCCTTGCTTTAGGGAAAGTAATTGTGGAACCATAAATAACCGGAAAATTATGCAGCTGCCACGTGGCTCATAACTCTCAAAACGCCAATATTACCCCTGGTAAATACAATGACGGCATCACACGATCTCCGCATTAATTCAATATATTTATCAATTAAATATATTAATTAATCAGATTAATGCTGATAATAAATAAACTCCCCGCGAGTTATTTCTTATTATTTATATAGTTAATAACAGTGATTTCTCTCGGTAGAATCACCTATTAAACACTATCTCCTTCAACCAATCAAACGCTCTGGTGACCCTCAAAGCTTCACTATAAATACAAGGTCTCACCCACCTCTAAAGGTAATTCAAAACTCATAACGAAACTCTGCTGGTTTATTTCTCTTGATTAAACTGACTTTGGCATCGGAGTGTTCTTGGTTGAACCACCCCCCTTCCTCCCCCCCCCGGGCTCCAACCTTAGCCCTGTTTATTTCTTGTTATTGTGTGTAGGAATCAAGAAGGAATTCTACAAGTCTGGACGATTTCTACATCAACAACTGGTACTTTAATTGAGAGCCAATTTGAGAAATACTCAATGCATGCTCTCTAGTTTTCTCAAAAAACTTCAACATTGTTCATCGTTTTTCATCCATGGTAAGAACATGAAGGACAAATCGATCTGACAGGCTCACCGCCTTCATCAAGATGACCCACGATATGAGAGACACGTTCAATAGGATTCCAGAGGTTCAACTGAAACACTTTGAAGGGGAACTGTCACCTGTTTTGCAATCAGAATTTTCTATGGTGCAAGAAAGGGCTCATGCCGCAGTTGCGATGTCCATGCCATCTCAAAGCCACTCGGTACCGGGTGTACTCCCGACATTAATTCACTTCCCGTATTAAGCGCGATGGTAACCTTCCCACATGCGAATAGGCAAATAACTATAAAGGGCGTCACAACAAGCCCCAAAATTGGCTCCACACTGACGTCGGAATTTCGGAGGCTTATGAACAACCTACATCATGCGTGAGGGCACACTCAAGCCCATGAAGGACACGACGTGACACCTTGCCACTAAAGCTCGAGACATAAGTCTCAATTCTTCACCATGGCATGCACTGCACGAGGCCGCATTCGAATCCATGAAGAACGTGACATGAAACCTTGCCACCAGAGCTCCTGGCATAAGTCTCAACGCTCCACCCGACAAGCAAGAGAAGACACCCAAGCTCGTGAAGAACACGATGCGACCCCTTTCCACGGGAGCACAGTGAAGTTGGACAGCTAAGCAACCAAGACCAAGTCCAATCATAGCTCCTACATGACTTCTTGGAGTCCAATCATAGCTCCTACACGAAGTGTCAAACAAGGGAAATTTTTTACTTTAGCCACACCGGGCTTCCAGAGTACGCCAGGATCCAGAGAAGGAATGTGATCTCTCGGTCTCCGCTACAGCCTGCATCCGTGATCAACCTGAATGGCATTAAAACCACGAAAACCTGTGAGTGGACAATACAAATAGTTTATAAAAGCATTTTCACCGAAAGAAGATTTATTTATGCCCTTCACTAAAAAGCATGCATGCATTCGAAAACCATTTACCAAAACATTAAACCATTAGGGCCTTAGCCCGAAACCGTAAGTCAAATCAATCATACGGGCCACTACCCTAAAATAATACCAGTGGGGCTCAGCCTAAAACCAAATCAGTAAGGACTCAACCCAAATCAAATCACGTGGGTCTTTGCCCAAATCCAGTGTCTGTGGGAGTCAGCTCAAAACCAATCCTCGGCAACCCTGATGCCTGACATCCGAGATGTCACAGTCAACCCTGTCACGATTCCAAGCTACGCGTGCTACCCAGCGTCTCAAATCCCAAGTCTCCCCAGGGTCCACCCAGGTCAATGACCCGCAGATCAATAACCCTCCCTGGGGTGAGATTTTAACCTCTGGCAATCCCTGCTCTTGAGTCACTATACGGACTGGTCGCTCCGTGCAATGACTCCTTACAGGCAATTACCCCGTGATTACTCCAAGATACTACGAGACGTCTAGAGGAGACAATCCGCCACTCCAGGATACTACGAGACGTCTAGACGGCATCCATTCATGAGGATGGTATACGAAAAACCATTTTCAAATCATTGGAAACCATTCAAAGAGCCACGCCCGAATTTTCTATAAACTATCGTAAATCAAAATATGGGTCCCTGACCCGAAATCATTTTAATAAACCATAACTGGGCCTAATGCCCGATATCATAACCAACTGGGGCCTCAAGCCTGAATTCGTAAACCAACAAGGCCTCCGGCCCGATCGTATATCTCAAATGGACCTCTAGCCCGATTTCTCATTAAATCAAATGGACTCCAAGTCCTATAGTTTCCAACCAAATGGGTCTCATGCCCGATTCCATGTTTTCAAGTCCAAACCTTTCCATAAAACCACCATAGAAAACACAGCACGTAGAAGTACCGTATAAAACCAAAAACTTCGAAATACATGTAAATACGTAAATACTAAGCTACCAAAAACAATGCACTCAAGGTATTCCAAAACAAGTATTAAAACACTGATAAAACCTTTATGCATGCATCAGTTTAGATAGAAAGGTCCACTCATAGATTGTCCAAAGTCGCGCCACGATACGCGTGTCATACATCCTTATCGAGCCAATCACAATCTCCGGGACTCCCGAACTTGTCCAAATTTTAATAGAGGGTTACTAACTACCTTAAATAACACCTCACTAAAGCCCCGTAATTTTCCAGAATTTTTAAACTATTTTAAAACCTGATCCTAAACCTTCGGACACCACGAACTATATCGAGACGATGTCCGATCGACTCGAAACCAGTCCCAAAATGTTCGTTACAATCAAATAGATGAAATTACATGTCGGAACCTTCCCTAGAAAGTGGCTCACGCGCCCTCATGCACCGCCCAAAGGGACTGCGCGTGGGAGCCACGCACCCTGCACAGTTAACCTCTACCTCGCGTGAACCGGTTGGTCCGGTTCACCTCTTCAACTCTGGTCCGGTCCGACTGGCGTGACCGGTTCATCTTATATTCTCACCCATTTTCATCCAATCTAATCCTAATCTCTTCCTAGTCTCATTTTCTATCGTTCTAGGTCATCAAACATAAGAAAAACGATCGAGGAGGTTACCTTGGATTGAAGAACACACGGCCTAAATTTCCTCCTCCATGTCCACTCGACTCCGACCACCCAGCTCCGTCCTAATAATTAATTAAATATAATAAAACATCATAATGATGTTTACCCCAAAACATGGATCAGGTTTTAATCCCCAATTTAAGGGATGAGTGACACTTGTCACTCATCCAGGTGTGTCCAGTCACCGGGTACTGTTCATATTAAAATATTATTTTAATCCCGATTCGCTCGGTTAACCGAGTTCGATTCCGTGACCATAACTTCGTCGTCAAATCTCCGATTTCGGCATGCCGCCTGTCATTGGATTCGTATCGACGAGACCTACGTAACGGTCCTTAGCCCTCGGCCATCGGACATCCTGGTCAAAAAGACAACATTTCCCCTTATTTCGTCCCAATTACGAAAATGACCTTGAACTTCCGTACATCATAACTTTCACCACAAACCTCGGAATCGAACGTGCCACCTGTCTATGAACTCGTGAAGTCCCAAATTAGGTCACGGTCATCGGTCAAGGTCCGTATGACCATCCGAAATAAAAGTCAATGTTTTGCCCACGGCCCAGGGGCAAAACGGTCATTTTGCACAATTCATCCGAAATCACTCAACTAATCCCAGATTAGTAAATCATAATTAAATATTTATTAAATCCCGATATTCGGGACGGGTCGTTACAAACCTTCCCTCCTTAAAGAATTTCGTCCTCGAAATTACCAACAACCTTATTCCACAACCACCTTGTGGAAAATCACCACATACCATGTGTACACCTGTACACCCACTTACTGGGACAACACCAGCCTCGTCTATACCCAGACATCCCATCATAGTCTTATGTCATAATAGCAACACTCGACCATCTCGAGTGAAATTGATCACCTGATCCGCGATAAAATCGCTTAACCATTTAGCTGACTCATTCAGCTAAACAGTTCCCTTCCATTGCCAATATATCCTTACATTTGCTCCCATTGGGAGTCACCAAATCTCATTTGTCAGTCCACTCTGACACCACTAGTCAAACTGTCACCACTAAGCTTTACCACTCTGATAAAGCCCCAACCATCAGCCAGTCAGTGACAACACCACGCACTACATCACTCTCGATGTAGCATAAGATCAACCACATGATCTTAATTCGCAGGGCAAGCCCAATCCTGCGACATATATTAATCTCAATGTCCATAATTGCCGACTCCCTCAGCGAACCAAGACGCTGGGAAATCACGGTGTGATCCAGTCACACAAGGCTACTCGAGGTTACTCAGACCACCAATTCACTCATCCTAAGTGTACGTATACCGTCAATTTATTCAATCAAGTGGTGTAACTGGAACACATTGAATACCCGCCCAACAGTGATCACCCAGCTCAAAACTAGGGTTCATCTAGCCAACCATGGCTAAGAGCATCTGCCCATACAATCATTGAACCCGAAAAGATCAATCATCACAACGCACAGTATCCAATGTCCAGTCCACAAACACAACCAAACAAATTATATCGGAACCAAGCCAATTACCATCACGTTTAATCACACACCACTGGTACATCCCATGTACCGCCGTTAGGCACCACTCAGCCTAACCAGTATCAATCCTCGTACAACGTACCCTGTACGTACATCTATCCATCAATCCGCCTACAACCACCTAGGTCGTGGCCACACACGTTCCAATAATGGAGTACATTTGCCCAAACCAACATGAGACAAAACGAACTCCACCCGTCATCTAGTTCCAATTCTGAATCCGAATCCACAATTTCCTAAGAAATCCCGAATCCGAACCCAGACATCATATTTTTAATCCGTTTCCAAATCCGAATCCGAAATCATCATTCTGTAAGCTAGCATTGGAATAATCATTCCGCACCCAAATCCAGTAATCCACTTCCGAGCTTCGCAATCGAATCCTGAATCGTCACCTAGAAATTCGATTCCAAAACCCAAAATCTCGTTTACGTCCACCAAGACGTAACAAAATCGAACCTATCGGTTACCTGCTCAAAACACTCGATTGACTTCATAGGGAAGCCAATCCCAATATTAACACGTCAAAGGTTGACAAAATCCGACCACATCAGAAACCTACTCACCCGAGTAACAACCATATGGACTTCACTCCGAAAGGAAGTTCAGTCCCGTCATTTACGACTCACATATCAAGGTAAGAGTGATAAACTCTCACCCAATCTGGATCATCACGATCACAACCCAGATCCATCGCTACGTCATCCGACAAGTAACATGACGATCCTAGATCGTCACCATGCCCAAAGTCGACAACACCACAAATCAGATCCACCTAGGATCCACACATGCCCACATAGCTAACAATCCATCTGAAAGCTGATCGTAGGGTCTTGCACCCTCAATTGAATCCTTCGTCCAAATTCCCTTGGTGGAATGGTGACCTCGCATTTCACCACCAAATCCAAAATCACACGCAACTTCTTGTGTCCAATGACCCCAAGCCAAACATGGGTCCACCCACCAATACACGCTCAACGTACTGGTAGCAACAATCATCATCTGCCACCGATGCGGAAACGAGCACTCCTCTCGTCCCCCAAACACAACTCTCCCCGAATCGGGAGTTCCAACCATGTTGGAAACATACATGCTCCCAAAGAGATGTCATGTCCAACCTCTGGACTGCCCACGTCCTTACCTCACTTGGACCACCACGTGTCCAAAATCAATTCATTACTCGGACCTCACGTCCGCCAATAATCATTTATGTACACACCCCGATTCCGAACGGGATTTCTCAACTCTTCCTGGATGTGTATACCTTACTGCCTTCGCCTCACATCTCAACCTTTACAGGTTCAATCCTCAGGTTCCAAGTGATTCACAATCACACAATTCCACATCAATACCACGAATGGTTTTCCCCGACTTTTCCAATTTCAATACTTTCCTTGTACATTCCGGGGATATAAGAAATATACAATCCTACCAATCTCGGAGTTGACATCAACTCCCCAAATCCACCAACTCTCATGACATAGGGAACATCATCCCTAGATTCCAAAAGTTTCAATCATACCCTTATATCCATTCATCGCTTGTCATCATATATCTGTTGGGACTTATCCCAACACGTCACAACCTCCACTGGATCCCATCCAGTCCATGACTCAACCACCACTGAGTCGTAGATACCGATCACATGTTCGTCATGACAGAGTCACACCCCAACTGGTGGCTCATCGTCATCACCATCACTGGCACCTGCACCAGCGCTAGTACCAGCACCAACGCACTATCATCAACACTAGTATCAGCACCCAGGCATCCATACTAGTATTGGCATAAGAGTACCAACATGCCAACATCCATACATAGCACACGATCATCCATACTAGCACACAGTGTGCAAAGTTGTTACCCTGGATCTCCGTTCATACCGAACGACGATTCCATAACACCACTTGTACCCCACGACTATGGGTACCTCCAATTTGACCATAGGCACATCAGGATAATGAACGTTCCCTGAACATCCCCTGATCCCCAAGTATTAAAACCACACTAAATACCCTCGATAGCCAGTTATCTTGACACAACTGTCGACCAACAGTCATCGTTGTCAAGATCCGTAACCACACCTCACACTAATATTCGATCCAACACGGGATTCCATATATTATCTATTAACCGTATCCGTAGATCGAAACCCATAAGACTCACTAGAGTCATCCACATGGTCATCCATGACCTCCACCGCTCGTCGCAGCACAAGTTCCCATTTAAAGTTCACTTTTCCGGTCCATCGATTATAAATTAGGGTTCCAAAATCACACCCTAGGGTTCCACCGAACCCAACTGCCTTTTGCAGTAACATCCACCACCTGACCGACTCCGCGGTCCTGACATCGTATAGACGTCAAATCCAACCCAATCATCAACTTATCGTGGGTTCCACCACGAGGGTCATCAGCTAACTCCGATGCACCAACACTCCGTGCACTAGCCAATACTACCAGGGTCCATAATTTAGACCATTACTCAACTGAGTTTCGTATTTCCATAACATTATTCAAATGGGGTTCCCTGAACCCGGCTGTGCCCAGCAGCACAACAATCCATCATCACATGACCGAACCGACGGTCCCACATTACCAGTTAATCGTATACAACCCCACTTGGGTTGAATCGCATCAATGCACGGCGTATCGGGCCAAACACACCCTATCCACTATTTAAATCCAAAACTATCTATCAGGTTGATAACGGAACTGCAGCCCAAAGAGACATCACACCCTCGACCTTCGCGCACAAAAGAGCAAAACCTGCTCTGATACCACTTGACACGACCCATCCCAATCCCCCCGGGATTACCATGGAATGTGTCATGCTCCCGTTTGACAAGAGGTGTCAGACAAGGGATAACCTGTTGCCACTGCCCAACCGGGCTTCCAGAGTGCGTAAGAATCGATGGAGGAGGTGTGCGATATCCCAGTCTCTGCTGCTGTCGCACCCGGAATCAACCTGAAGGGCATTAAAAACAAAAGCTGTGAGTGGACGAAAATAAACAAGTTTGTTTAAAACATTTATAAGACATTTATGCCCCTCAGTAAAATCATATGCATGCGCCATCATTTAAAATCATATATCATATAATATGAACCATAAAGCATGTAATAAGGCCATAAGTATAATTTTAGCCACTGCACTATACACTCCAATCCGACATCCCTGATGTCTAACGTCCCTGACGTCTAATAAGATCACAATCTCAAGGCTACGCGTGCCACTCGGGTCTCAATTTCCGAGTTCAATCCCCGAACCCCGTTCGGGTACAGCATCCCCGATGCTTAGCGTCATAGACGCTGGACGTTCTAGACGTCCGTGACCTCTCCGGGGTACCTCATCCGGAGGAGACAGTATCATATGAAAAGATCTATACAGTGCAGTACCAAATACATTTAATCAATTCCATTTTAGGGTCCCCGACCCGAAATCACATGTAGAAATCAACTGGGCCCCTGGCCCGATTTCATAGTTAACTGGGCCACTGGCCCGATTTCATAGTTAACTGGGCCCCCGGCCCGAATTCACAAGTTAACTTGGCCCCTGCCCCGATTTCACAAGTTAACTGGGCCCCTGGCCCGATTTCATAAATCAACTGGACCCCTGACCCGATTTTACTTTATCAGATCCGTAACCGTTTCATGAAATCATATCCAACCACATTTTTGGAAATCAGTGCAAATCCAGAAAACCTCGATTTACATGCAAACACGTAAATCACCTCGAAATGCGTGAAATCATATAAATTCGCCGATATCCAAAATAAATCATTTAATCATAATTATAACAATCATGAAACAGTTATGCATGCATCGAATTAATAAAACCAATGTCCACTCACAGACCGTTTAACCGAGCACCTCGATACGCGTGCCATAGGCCTTCCCGGGCCACACCACTATCACTGGGACTCCCAATCCTGTCCAAATCACATTAGAGGGTCACTAACCTTATCATTAACATCCTATTTAAGTCCCCTAATTTTCCCGAATTTTTAACTATTTTTAAACTGGATTTAAAACCTTCGCACATCCCGAACAATATCGAAACGGGATCCGATCGACACGAAACCAATCCCAAAATGTTTGTTACATTAAATAGGACAGAAGTCATGTTGACCTCACCTCGAGATTCGTGCCCACGCGCCGTCACGCGCCGCCGTGAGTGGCTGCGCGTGAAATCCACACGCCTGCTACAGTGTATCGTTCTAACCCGTTTCTCTGGTAAACGGGTCCAATTAACCCGCGAGATGACCCGGTTCCAATCCTATCAATTTGACACTGATTTCATTAATTGAGCATTCAGTTAGTTTCATTTTAAGTTCAATTTGAGTTCTGTATCGATGATTACACAAAAACTCACCTAAAACTCATCGACTCGATGATGAACACGAAGAAGACCCGTCAGTGTGCAACCATGGAATTCCGTCAATCTCAACCGGTTTCTTCCAATTGATGAACCCAGAAGCATCATGGGATCCTGAGAAGTAGTTTCCCCACATCAATTACACCGTTTGATTGCTCCAAGATCACTACTCAAGCTCGAACACCGCCCACTGTTACCAGGTCCGTTCAGAGTCAAAAGGGCATCAATTCCCTTCGTTCTTTCGACGATTCTGATCGTAGTGATCTCAGAAAGCTCGAAGTGAGCTCCATTTCGATCCTCACGGTCCAATTCATCCAATTCGAATATCCCCCCTCAAAATTCGAAAATTCCAATTTCCAAATTCAAGCTCTCTCTCAGTCCCTCGTGTTTCCTTGCTAATTTAATCTCAATACCCTCTCAATTCCTCACTCTCTGGTTCAGAAACGGAAGGAAATGGTGGACAAATTCGAACTCCCCATTCTCTGTGTTTTGCTTGCACACGGGTTAAGGACAGAAGAGATTAATGGAAAATAAAAGGGTTTAATAATTAATTAAATATAATAAAACATCATACTGATGTTTACCCCAAAAGATGGATCAGGTTTTAATCCCCAATTTAAGGGATGAGTGACACTTGTCACTCATCCAGGTGTGTCCAGTCACCGGGTACTGTTCATATTAAAATATTATTTTAATCCCGGTTCGCTCGGTTAACCGAGCCAGATTCCGTGACCATAACTTCGTCGTCGAATCTCCGATTTCGGCATGCCGCCTGTCATTGGATTCGTATCGACGAGACCTACGTCCTTGGCCCTCGGCCATCGGACATCCTGGTCAAAAAGTCAACATTTCCCCTTATTTCGTCCAAATTACCAAAATGACCTTGAACTTCCGTACATCATAACTTTCACCACAAACCTCGGAATCGAACGTGCCACCTGTCTATGAACTCGTGACGTCCCAAATTACGTCACGGTCATCGGTCAAGGTCCGTATGACCATCTGAAATAAAAGTCAACGTTTTGCCCACGCCTAGGGGCAAAACGGTCATTTTGCACAATTCGTCCGAAATCACTCAACTAATCCCAGATTAGTAAATCATAATTAAATATTTATTAAATCCCGATATTCGGGACGGGTCGTTACAGGTCGTCACAAGACGTAACCCACCTCACGAAGGACAGGGGAATGTCCTAAGTAGCACCAACCAAGAGCGCGTCTGTCACCAGAAAATTTCTCGAGACACGTCATTGTGTGATTCTGGAGAAATGGTTGCACTCACAGAATAAGAAACCAGCGCCACCCAAGGCCATAAGCTCATGAATGACACAGGAGGCACTTCGGAGCACTATCACACGTTGAGTACCACGTAAGAACCAACGACATCATGCAACCTCCCAGATTGGACACACATGCTCAAGTCGGGTGGACAAGTCAGCGAAGGCTCAAGATGTTCCTCGCTGTTGTAGTGAGGATGATGGGACATACTCACCAAATTGCTCACACACTTCGACAATGGTGACCCCAGGAAGTCGAAACCACCAGAATCGAGGCAACTTTCCCCCTTGTCGAGGCATACTACATGTTGAAAATTTCTAGAAGATGTAGGATCAACGAAGCCTTCCCCACGCGAAGTACTTTAAGATTTCGCACCGCAAAGTACTCCAAGCCTTCGCCACGTGAAGCACTTTAAATCATCGCCCCGCGAAGCATTCTAAGCCTTCACCACACGAAGTACTCCAAGCCTTCGTCATGCAGAGCACTTCAAGCCTTCTCCTCGCGAAGCACTCTACCTTCGCCCCACAAAGCACTCCAAGCCTTCGTCCAGTGAAGCACTCCAAGCCTTCATGACAGGACCCATCCCAATCCCCCCGGGATTACCATGGAATGTGCCCTACTCCCGTCCAACAAGAGGTGTCAGACAAGGGATAACCAAGAGCCACTGCCCAACGGGGCATCCAGAGTGCGCAAAGATCGATGGAGGAGGTGTGCAATGTCCCAGTCTCTGCTGCAATCGCATCCGTGATCAACCTGAAGGGCATTAAAACCAAAAGCTGTGAGTGGACAAAAACCAGTAAGTTCATCAAATACATTTATAAGACATTTATGCCCTCTAATAAAAACGTATGCATGCCACGAAAACCAGTAACCAAAACGTTTGCTCAACCGAGCCATTAGGGCCTTAGCCCAAAAACCGTTAACCAAAAACCAAGTGTGGGAACTCAGCCCAAAACAGTGGAATACCACCACCATACATATACAACCATGTGGGTCACCACCCACGACCATAAATGAGCATCAATTCAAAAATCCAAAACCATTCATACCATTCCATAACCAATAATCCATTTTTACCACATAACACATATCCAACCAATAAGCCATTTTATTCATTAATCCATATTTTACCATTACCATCACCAGCATCCCAGATGCTTAGCGTCCCAGACGCTAGACGTCCCTGACGTCATATCTCACGGTTTCATAAGCTACGCGTGCTGCCCGGGGTCTCTCCGGGTCCATAAATCTGACATCCCTGATGTCTGATGTCCCTGACGTCAATCATAGCAATCCTGCTCCTGAGTCATCATACGGTCCGGCTGCTCCGTATAATGACCCCTCGCAGGCAATGCACCGTGACTTCCCCAGTGTCCCAGACATCTGGAGGAGACCATCATATATCCTTGTATCCAGATGGTATATGGAAAAACAGTTTTATTAAATCCTTTTATCACATCATTACCATTGGGCCCTGCCCGAAATTTCCATAAAACCACATAATTCCCTTTAGGATCCTTGACCCAAAATCACAATTTTTAAATATAGGGTCCCTGACCCGAAATCACATTTATTATCCAACTGGGCCTCATACCCGATTTTATGAACCATTGGGCCCACGGCCCGATTTGTAAACCAACTGGGCCCCTGGCCCGATAACATAACTCAAATGGGTCTCAGCCTGATTTCATACCAACTGGGCCCCTGGCCCGATTTCATTAACCGACTGGGCCCCCAGCCCGATTCTCAAATAGACTCCAAGTCCAAAATTTCCAACATAATTGGGCCTCAAGCCCGAGTTCATATTTTCAATTTCAAAACCATTTCATCATATTATATCCAAGTCATAAATATGGAAAATCCATGTAAAACCGGAAAACCTCGATTTACGTGCAAGCACGTAAATCGCCTCGAATACGTGAAACCGTACAATTTACCAACAACCAAACCAACATTATACAATCACAACCATAATCCATATAAAACATTTAAGCATGCATAGAATTTATAAAACCAAAGTCCACTCACAGACCGTTTTAACGGTATGCCTCGATACGCGTGCCACCGGCCCTCCCGGGCCACACCACTATCACCGGGACTCCCAATCCTGTCCAAATCACATTAGAGGGTTATTAACCTCCACATTAACGTCTTATCAAAGTCCCGTAATTTTCCCGAATTTATACTTATTTTTTAAACTTAATTTAAAACCTTCGGATATCCCGAACAATATCGAGACGGTGTCCGATCGACACGAAACCAATTCCAAAATGTCTGTTACATTAAATAGGACAGAAGTCATGTTGACCTCACCTCGAGATTCGTGTCCACGCGCCGTCACGCGCCGCCGTGAGTGGCTGCGCGTGAAACTCACGCGCCTGCTATAGTGTCACCAGCCCAAACCCGTTTGTCTGGTAAACGGGTCAAATTCACCCGCGACACAACCCGGTTCAATGTCCATCAATTCAGCCTTAATTCCTTCAATTAATCATTCAGTTAGTTTCGTTTTAAGTCCAATTACAAGTCTGTAAACTCAATTACACAAATCCTTACCCAGATTCCCACGATTCGATGATGAACACCAAGAACACTCCGGACACTGTTCATTCATGGAATTCCGTCAATGGCTGCAGGTTTCATCCAATTGATGATCCCAGAAGCATCAACGGACCCTAAGGAACAATTCCCCCACATCAATTGCATCAATCCTATGCTCAATCGTCACGACTCAAGCTTGAGCACCGTCACTGTTCAACCATGGAGTTCTGTCAACCACAGCCGTTTTCCTTCAATTGATGAACCCAGAAGCATCGTGGGATCATGAGAAGTAGTTTCCCCACCTCAATTTCATCCAACGAAGCCTCCAATTCCACGACTCTAGCTCGAAATTTCAGAGGCCTCCTTCCTTCTGTTCTTCCTCAATTCGACCCAAATTACCTTCGTTCTTGTTGCAGATCGATTCGTGTTGATCCCAGAAAGCTGAATGTGAGCTCAATTGCGATCCTCACGGCCTAATTCCCAGTATTCGAATTTTCCCCCCAATTTTCCCGAAATCCAAAATCCAAAATTCAACCCACACTCAATCCCTCGTGTTTCCCAGTTAATTCAAACATCTTAGTCTCTCATTTTTCTCTCAGGAACGGCAGAGAGAGGGAGCCAATTCTCCCTAATCCGAATCCCACATTTTGTGCACGGTTTAGGAACAAAGAAGATTAATTTAGGGGAAATGGTGGATTAGATGATGATGATGTAGTAATGATGGTGTTGGGAGGGAAACATGGAGCTGGAAACAAGGGATGGGTGACACTTGTCACTCATCCGGATGTGCACAGTCAACGGTCACTATTCATTATTATATTAATATTTTAATCCGAGCCTCGGTTCATAATTTCGTTTCCCTGACCATAACTTCGTCGTCGTAACTCCGATTTCGGCATGCCGCCTGTCGTTGGATTCGTATCGACGATACCTACGTAACGGTCCTTGGCCCTCGCCCATCAGACCTCCCCGTCAAAAAGTCAACATTTGGCCCCTAGTATGCCAAATTACCAAAATACCCCTCAACTTCCGAACATCATAACTTTCTCTACGAATGTCGGAATCGAACGTGCCACCTGTCTATGAACTCGTTACGTCCCGAACTACGTCACGGTCATCGGTCAAAGTCCGTTTGACCGCCCGATCGAAAAGTCAACATTTTGCCCACAACCAGGGGCAAAACGGTCATTTTGCACAATTTGTCCGATTCCGCCCTACTAACCACCGTTCAACCTCACTAATCGAGATTAATGACTAATCTAATCCCGGAATTCGGGACGGGTCGTTACACTTCACCCACCGAAGCACTCTAAGCCTTCACCCAGCGAAGTACTCCAAGTCTTCGCCACATAAAGCACTCCAAGCCTTCGCCATGTGAAGTATTCCAAGCCTTCGCCCTGCGAAGCACTCCAATCCTTGGCCTCGTGAAGCACTCCAAGCTTTCACCCCGCGAAGCACTTTAAGCCTTAGTCACACAGCACTCTAAGCCTTCGCCTCACGAAGCAGTCAAAGCCTTTCCCTCGCGAAGCACTCCAAGCCTTCACCTTGCGAAGCATTCCATGCCTTCGCCACGCGAATAATTCTAAGCCTTCACCTCGTGAAGCACTCCAAGCATTCGCCCCATGAAGCACTCCAAGCCTTCTCCCCACGACGCATTCTAATCCTTCGCCACGCAAAACACTCCAAGCCTTCACCAAGCAAAGCATTCCAAGCCTTCGCCCCACGAAGCACTCTAAGCCTTCACCCTGCAAAGCACTCCAAGCCTTCGCCCTGCGAAGCACTCCAAGCCTTTGTCATGCGAAGCACCCCTAAGCCTTCGCCAATTGAGGCACCCTAAGCCTTTGCCCTGCAAAGCACTCCAAGCCTCTGCCAATCAAAGCACTTCGAGCCTTCTCTTATGAAGCGACGAAGTCATCACCCAGCGAAGTAACCAAGACTTCATCCCACGAAGTCCCAACACCATGACTCGTGAAGCATCAAAGTCTTCGACCAAAAGTGTCAAAGGCTTCACCCACTCGCCCCGTAAAGCATCAACGCATTCCTTTGATGAGTGTCAACGCCTTCACTTGAAGCATCAAGTCCTTTGCTTATAAAGAACCAATGCCTTCGGCCCGTGAAGTAGCTAAGCCTTCACACACGAAGCAACGCATTGCCCCACGGCACATCAAGGCAATCACCCCTCGACACATCAAGGTAATCGCCTTGCTACAAATCAAGGAAATCGCCCTGTGACGCATTAAGGTAATCGTTCTGCGACGCATCAACATCCTTGTTTGTCAAAGCCATAATGCCTTCAACTCGCAACCTATCAACACTTGCACTCAGTGAAGCACCAAAGCCCAACACTGAAAAAGAATTCAAGGACTTCACCTACGAATGACTCAAAGCGCCTCTCCAAAGGGTAAACTTTAGCCTTCACCTTGAAGAGCTAAGTCGTCACCTCAAGGAACTCGACAACTAAGTTTAATGTGGTGAACCAAAAATAAGGAATATAGTACTCAAGAACAATCCCAAGGATGTATAGCTCATACCCAAACAAATGGACTTGCTAGACTTAGAGAAGTTACTAAGGATCGCTTCCCAACCCCACCAAGGGGAGCAATAACTGGGTCATGTCATGACAAATCTTTGTAAATGTCTTAGTACGTGCGATTACAAGTTCCAGCACACAACCTTGAGATTCATTCGAACATGAAAAGATCAAATTTTAATTCATCAAAGAGAGATTTATGGGATCAAAATGTTACGGAAGACAGCTTTCCAACGCCACCAACGACACTTAATTCGGAGCTAAAACGAAGTCAAAAGACCAAAATTACTGCATGAAGGTCAAATCTGCAGAAAATCACAAAACACTAAAAAAAAATGGAAGGCTTATACTAGTGAAAATTAAAGAAGTTAGCAATTCACAAGTTGAATTCTCAAGGATATATTCAATACTAAGATCTAGCAACAAGCCAAGAAGAACCACGAAGCTCATTATTAGGAACGACACGGCCTTAGAGTCTCTCCATCAACCTTTGAGCAAACCATGGAGGTATTCGATCATTCCATCGTGGGCTTCTAGTGACGCATCATCCATGGACTTCTTCAAACAATGGGGGCAACCTTCTCAGCATCGTTTACTTGGCACAGTTGACTTCACAAAAGAAACTTCATTATTGTTCGACTTTACGACAGTGTTAATGCAACCACAAAGTTACTTGACTATACAAAAGCAACTCTAGTGATGTTTTCAATGCTCCTAAAAAAAGATATCAATGTTGAATGACTGTGCTATGGAAATTTCAATGCAACTTGACTCCTTAAAAAGCTTCAGTCACTCCATGTCACCTGATGCACTTCGCCTTGTTTCATAAGAAACCTTGGCTCGTAGCTGGAACAGGCCTCATGTTGGGTTGTGAAATGCCTCACATCAAGTGATGAGACACTTCGCCTCGCACTTGCATCATGCCTCATCTTGTAGTCACACCATGTGTCGTCCCACAGTTGTAACGTGCCCCGTCTTGCGTTCTGTTGCTCCTCGCCTTGCACCATTGCATGACCCTCATTGCAATGTAACGCACCTTGCCCTGAAGTTGGTACACACCTCGCCTTCTGACACGCCCCACTTCAAGTCATGAAACTTCACGCCTCCCCCGTTGAAGGTCTGGATGTTGGCTCCACCTGCACTTGAAGATGAAAAGTTCGCTAATGCGCTGAGCTCTTCTATCCGCCAAGCACCAGGAGCATGGTCACTAGAAAGAGAGCCTCGTGTCATCTGGCGCATCACATCCTGCTCTAACCTTGCCTTGCCTTGAGTTGTGGCACACCAAGCCTTGGATGCAGAATACCTTGCCTCGCAGTTGTAACGCACCCCGACTTGCATTCTGTTGTGCCTCATCTTTCCTCATGTCATATAGCCCATTGCTCTGTGCTCCAGACGCGCCTCGCCTTGCACAATGGCACGCATCCCCTTCTGTTGCGTCTTGCCCCACTTCAGGTCGTGGGATGTCTCGTTTCTAACTGATGAAGGCCTCGACAGGTCATTGTGCCCCTTGCTCTCCATGTGCTGAGCTCTTCAATCCACCAAGAACCCCATGTCACGAGTCATCCCAAATCCCCCCCGGGATTAATACGGGATGTACCGTGTTCCCGTCTAACACAAAGTGTTAGACAAGGGATAATTCAAATCTTAGCCCACATGGGGCTTCCAGAGTGCGCCAGGATCGGAGGAGGAGTGTGATGACTCGGTCTCTACTACAACCTGTATCCGCGATCAACCTGAGGGGCACTAAAACCATTGAAAGCTGTGAGTGGACGAAACCAATAAGTTAATTAAAAACTCATTTCATAAAAAGACATTTATGCCCTTCACAAAAAAAGCTTGCATGCATTCGAAAACCAGTTATCAAACCATTTATCAATAATTAAACCATTAGGGCCTTAGCCCAAAACTGTAAATCAAAGCATATGGGAACTCATCCTAAAACCAAGTATATGGGAACTCAGCCCAAAACCAATCATCGGCATCCCTGATGCCTGACATCCCAGATGTCACAATCAACACTGTCACGGTTCCAAGCTACACGTGCTACCCGGGGTCTCAAATTCCAAGTGTCCCTAGGGTCCACCCAGGTCAATGACCCGCAAATCAATTGACCCTCCTTGAGGGGAGGTTTTAACCTATGGCAATCCTACTCCTGAGTCACTATACAGACCGGTCGCTCCGTGCAATGACCCCTCGTAGGAAATGCCCCGTGACTACTCCAGGATACTACAAAACGTCTAGAGGAGACAACCCGCCACACCAGGATACTACGAGACATTTGGAAGGTAACCGTTCGTGAGGATGGTATATATGGAAAACTGTTTCATAAATCATCTCAAAATTGTTAAAAGGGCTATGCACGGGTTTCCATAAAACCATCGTAAATCCAAATCCAATTGGGGTCCCCGACCCGAAATCACACTTATAAACCATAACTGGGCCTTATGCCAGAATTCGTAAACCAACGGGCCCCCGGCCCGATTATAGAACTCAAATGGGCCTCCAGCCCGATTTCTCATCAAATCAAATCGACTCCAAGTCCGATGGTTTCCAATCAAATGGGTCTCATGCTCAATTCCATATTTCCAAATCCGAAATCATTTCATCAAACCATCATAAAAAACACAACACGTATAGGCACGATATAAAACCAGAATCTTGAAATATGTGCAAACACGTAAATACTAAATACCACAAACATACGTACTCAAGGCATTCAAATCATTAATGTAAAGCACGTATAAAACATTTATGCATGCATCAATTCATAAAACAAGGTCCACTCACAGACCGTCCATGTTGCACCTCGATACACGCGCCATAAGCCTCTCCAAGTTAATCCGACCTCTCCGGGTCATCTGGACCTGTCCAAATCATATTCTAAGGTCACTAACCACTTCAATATGATTCCATTAAATACCCATAATTTTCTAGAACTTTTAAACATTTTTAAACTTGATCCTAAACCTTCAGACATCCCGAACTATATCGAAACGATGTCTGATTGACTCGAAACTTGTCCCAAAATGTTTGTTAAATCGAGAGGATGATTTCATATGCTGAACTCATTCCTAGATTCTGCCCCACGTGTCTCCACTTCCAGCCCAAAGGCGCTGCGCGTGGGCATCATGCGCCAGGGAACAGTCCTTTTTCAACCTCCAGCGAACCGGGTCCATACCAATTCACTAGTTTATGGTCCAACCGAACCAACGTCTCTTTCTTTTCAGTCCGTTCCAATTCCTACTTCTTTGTCTCATCATTTGCAACCTATATATGTGATCAAAACCTAGAAAACTAGCCTAGAAGCCACCCGTTCAATTTTTTCCTTCACGGTCCAAACTTCCAGCCCATTGCCTGGGCTGCTCAGCCACCTTCCACCATCCAAAACAATTCCCTAATCATCATACAAGCACCCTAAACACACTCCAATCAACAGACAACATCCTCAACGTCCAAAACTAGAAATTCGAATTTGAATATAAAAGGGGTTTCAGGTTTTCACCTATTTCCCGTGGTTCCTCTGCCGTCCATGGCGGCTGGTCATCCTGCCACCGCCTCTCAGTCCCTCTCTCTCACTCTGACTCTTACTCTTACCCTTCGGTCCAGAACAAGAAGATGGATGAAATGGGAAGGGGGTTTCGGGTTGGTTCGATGATCGAATGAAAAAATAAAGGGGATACAGATGCATGTATCTGTGTAATGGGAGTAATGGATGAGTGACACTTGTCACTCATCCATTAGGCCTAAACTAAATATCTGGGCCCCACTCAGGATAAAAGTCCACCCGTCTCGTAAAGCATGCAATAGTTCCTCAGAATTTCCGTGAACCCCAACTTTCCCGTCGAATGCCCAATTTTGACATGCCACCTTTCTACGGACTCATATCGACCCAATCTACGTAATGGTCCTCGGTCCACATGCAATGGTCCTTCCGAGTCAAAAGTTAACTTTTTGCCCTCGTTCAGGGGCAAAATCATAATTTTACCCTGAACGTCCGATAATCCTCAACTAATGCTCGATTAGTCCTGGTAATCCATGATTAATCTTTAATTAATTCCAAGAATTTGGGAGGAGTCGTTACCCCCCTTGTGTGGTTGTTGGAAAGAATGCCTCACATCATTTGATGTATCATTTCGAGCTCCAACCATGCCTCTCCTTGCTACACCTCGCCTCGCACCATAGCATATCCCTCATTGCAGTTGTAGCACGTCTTGCCTTACAACTGTAACAAGTCTTGCCTCACAATTGGAACATGCCTCGCCTTGAGTTGTGACACGCCTAACTTCAAGTCATGGAACTTCGCGCCTCTCCCGTTGAAAGCCTTGATGTTGGCTCCACCCGCACTTGAAGATGACAAGTATGTCAATGCACCAAGCTCTCATATCCACAAAGCACCACAAGCATTTCAACTGGAGGAGCATCTTGGTGTCAAGTCCATAATCCCTCAAAGTCGGAAGCTCCAATAAGTCTTAGACACGCCACTAGATGGCCTTACGACTGTCGGTCCATAAAAATGAGTTCTTTGAGACCTCATCAAAAGTATGTCTTCATACAACTTGAAATGATCTTCTCGGATAGTAAAGCACACCACCGCTTGAATCGTTGCAATCAGACATCCACAGATCTCAAAATCTACAAAAAATCAAAGCTGAACAAAAGAAACATAATATAATATATATATATATATATATTACATAAAAAGTTGTACCTAGCGGCTTCAAAAAATTTGTTATAATCGCACATACACTTAGGCTTCGGCATTGGGCCAGGCCGGACCGGGCTTATTAAATAATTTTTAAATTTGCGGGTCGGGCCGGGCGGGCTTAATGACATAAAAAAGAGCCCACGGGCTTTTATCGAGCCGGGTTTATATCGGGCTTTTCGGGTCGGGCCTATTAAGCCCACTTGGATCAGGCTTACGTGGGCTTTTGCAACAAATTATGTCTCAAATTTTAAAATTACAAAAAAAAAATATTAATAATGAAAAAAAATACACAAGGGTGCAAAAATGTGGTATCGTTAAAATAAAATACTCAAGGGTCCAAAAACATTGGGCTTATTAAGTAGGTGGATGAGTGGTTAGGGTTTGTATTGGGTATTGGGTATTGAGTATTGGGTTTTTAAAAATAAATTAGGTGGACTTGGGGCTGTGATTTGGGTTTGGGTTGAAATATTAGTATTAAGAATGGGTTGAGTATTAATTTTTAAATAATAAATATTTTATATTTTCGGGCTTATGGGCTGGGTTTATTACGGGCGGGTCGGGTTGGGCTTATCGGGCTCGGGCCTATCGGGTTTGAACACCATAAGCCCAAGCCCAGCCCGCTAACTCTCGGGCCGGGCTGGCCCACGGCTCATAGCAGGTCGGGCCGGGCTTTTGTCCATCGGGCTTATCGGGCCCCCATAAGCCTATAGGCTTTTGGGCCAAATGGTGAAGCCTACATACACTGCCGCTTTACCAAAAAAAAAAATGTCAAAGTTCGCTTTGCTTTTGATCGGACAAACATACAGTGAAAAGAAATACAAAAGCTGCCTATGTGCTACCTATGTTTTGGAGGCTGCGACAATAATTAGAAAAAAATAGCAACCTTAGCTGTCAAATGGCAACAGAAAAAAAAAGGTGAAATCGAGCCCAGCCGAGCAGTGGCGACTCCACAGAGCTATTGTTAAGCCCTGAAAACTCTACCACATGAGTCCGCCTATGACATCAGCCTTCAACAAATAAGAAGCGTTCCAGCGTGCGGTCATCAGCCTTCAACAAATAAGAAGTGCTCCAGCGTGCACCCCCAACCCATCATAGCTCAACGCCTCCAGACATCATCTTTGCAGACAACTCCAACCATGTGAGGACCTCCATCTTCCCAACTGCTAGTCAGGCACACGGAACACACCTCCAACGGTCATGTCGACTGCATCAGTCATTTTCTTCCATCTCTCCATTGATCGCAAATAACGCCCACACGAATCATGACTACAAAAATCAAGAGCAATGGAGAATGAAAAAAAAATCTACCATTACAAACGGAGGCTCCAAATTCCTTCACTGCAAAAGGTTGTGACGTCAGTCATTCCCACCAGCAGTAAACCTAGTTTAATTATTTTTAAACCAACTACCTGGTCGGCTCTATAGATCAATTATAAACAAGGCTTCAATCAAAAACTTCCTATTGGGAAGCCAGACCGACGTCCAAAGTCAAATAAAGTTCAACTGCTCGAAGCAAAGTGGAGTTCTACTCTTAAAAAAAATGGTTTATCAGGATCACAATAAAAATTACATCCCTTAGGATTCTCCGAATTCCTAAGTAATGTGGGGACATTTTTGGAACCATAAACCACCGAAAAATTATACAACTGCCACGTGGCTCATAACTCTTAGAACGCTGATATTACCCCTGGTAAATACGATGACAGTATCACACGATCTCCGCATTAATTCAATATATTTATCAATTAAATATATAAATTAATCAAATCAATGCAGATAATAAATAATCTCCATGCGAGTTATTTATTATTATTTATATAGTTAATAATAGTGATTTCTCTTGGTAAAATCACCTATTAAACACTATCTCCTTCAACCAATCAGCCGCTCTGATAACGCTCAAAGCTTCACTATAAATACAGGGTCTCATTCACCTCTACAGGTAATTCAAAACTCATACTGAAACTCTGTCGGTTTATTTCTCTCGATTAAACTGACGTTGGCATCAGAGTGTTCTTGATTGAACCACCACCCCCCCCCCCCCCCCTCCCCCCCGGGCTTCAATCTTAACCCCGTTTATTTCTTGTTATTGTGTGTAGGAATCATGAAGGAATTCTACAAGTCTGAACGATTTCTGCATCAACTCTAGCCAACTACGACAAACCATGTATGTTCCTCATCCCAAACATCTTACGACAAACCATGATATTTTATACATGGAAATTTCCAATTTTGACAACTTTTAGGGAAGATCAAAATAGGAAGCGTTGATATTTGTTCATGATAGAATTGGGAAGAAAATTTAGGGATGGAAGTAGAAACTATTATCATACACTAGAAAGGAAGCTATGATCAAGGTTGTTTCTCAGGCCATTCCAACCTACCTAATGGCAATTTTTAGATTTCCAAATAGTATCTGCAGATTTATCTACTCTAAATTTGACAGGACCCTTACCTAATTTCATTTCAAAACCTGTGAAAGGCACTGCTTCCGTCTGAAAATCGCGAATATTACCATTTAACACTTGAAATAACCTTATTACTTAAAGGAACTTACAATAATTCTATTACCAATCTGTTTGAACCTCCTCTCATAGGACCCTTCTTGAATTTTCCGTCATTAATCTAATCAAAACTTTATGAGAATACTGCCGAAAATCCAGTAGAGTCTCCTCTATAATTATGCCAAACCATCTTCCATTTGCCACATGAATGATTCAAAACTAAACTATAGTCCAACCCATCCAAAGCACACTAGGTTCAATTCCTTTTACAATGCCACCTCCTCCAAGTACCGGCATTTCATCCCATTAGGTCCAAACCATACAAAACAACAATTGTGAGCAGACATTAGAACCATATTGAAGCATAAATAAACTAAAAAAGTAATAACAACAACAATAATAATAAAAATCATGAACCCACCTCATGGTACCATACTAGGCATAATACCGCCCCCCCCCCCCCCCCCCCCCCCCCCCCCCCCACCCCCCAAAATCCAAATTTAGATATATACAACTTAAAAAAACCAAACAGTCAAAGTAAAACCCAAAGAGCATAGTCACTAATTTGATGATCATAAATGATGTATAAGAGGCTCTAACCACTATTAATAACTTAAAACTCATCTAGTAAAACCAGAGCTATCCCAAAAGACTTCCTCTGCAAGTAAAATATTAGTACTTCTCCCAAGATAGTATTAAATAACTATTGCACTCATGCGACCTAACCACAACTCGTCAATTTGGATGATTGCGCACACCAATCCACTGACCATGATAACAAGTATTCATTCACAAGTGCTTCGATACCGACCAAGCCCATGATAATCATCATCAACTTATCTTAATCGGAAAAACCCTCAGCTATCTTATAATAACACACACAACGTGGTCTCATAAATAAAATAAGATAATAAGAATAAGAATCGATAAGATCCCACCATGTTATTAAACCTTACTCGCAACCTATAAAAGACCCATCCAGGTAATTAGCAAGATTTTGGCAATTAAGTTGGAAAATGACGAACTTACCCTTTTTGTATTACTAGTCTAAAAGTCAACTTTACGTCAGGGAACTCCTTGAAAGTTCTAAATGGACCATTGCATGCATCTCAAACCCACGAGTTCGTAGGCTGGTGATAAGTCACCAATTGAGCATTATTTCAATGATATTTCTAATTCCTTTTACTTATCTTTTGATTATAATCGTTCAAACAATAGGAGAAAATTATCTCTTTTGTGAAGTTTGTGCAGATTGCTTAGTTGAGGTTTAAATCATGTTTTGCAATGAAATGTGATCTATCCAAGGCTAGATCTTCAAGAACCCAGCAAGGACTCACAAAGGATCATATCACCTTCCATTTACACGTCCAAGATCCCCCAAGACCCAAGAAATTGCGACTAGGCCCCCAAAGTTCTCAAAATTACGGCTAAGGTTATTTAGGGTGCTTACTTGTGCATCAAGTAGCCTTTGGACGAATTTTCCAACCCTTCTCAATGAGGAAAGACGTGGATTGAGTTGGATAAGGAAGCTTAAAGATGTCCTAATCAGATCTTGAAGTTAAAGAGGCAGAGAACAAGGAAAAGGAAGTTTCTTGGAAATCAAGAAACCATCTTGTACATGGCTAGGGTTAATTAACTTCCCTAGCCTCAATTTATCACCTTTCCTATAATTTAGGGATTGTGATCTGATTCAGGATAGAAATAAATGAATTCCTAGTAAAAGATGAAGTCAAGAAGTGGAAAGAAGGAAGGAAAGGGAGTCCTTGTACAACAAGGACCACAAAATGCGGCTAGCACTAGGATTCACGGAAAAAAGGTTTTTTCCTTCCTTTTTGGGTTTCATTTTTCCCTTTCTTTTAGGGAGATGCTAGGGCAGGTGTTAGGGATATAAATAGTTGTTTTCTCATTGTTTTTGGACGTTCAATTTACCTCCTAAGGTCCCAAAACTCTGCTGAAATTTCTGCTCAAAGTTATACATAAAGTTGCCGTAATTTCCTTGTGTTCATACTTTTGGATTTGATTCTTGCACCTTGATTGTGATGTGAAGCTTGGGAGGAGAAGAAGTGTTTGTACCACTTCTCTCACACATCAGTCATCTTAGTATTTGTATTTCTCAATCCCTAATATCTTTATGTTTTATATGAATTCAATTATGTTGTTTGTTAACTTAGTTATGCGTGAGTAGTTTCCTTTAGGATTAGGGTTGTTTGAAGCCCTAGCCATGTTAGTTCATAATTAGATTTCTGGCTGTTGATTATGGTTGTTATGTATGCCTGGATTGTTTGGATTACTATGCTTCATGAACTCAATCTATGCTTGTAAGTTTGATCACCTTATTTGCGTATAATTATTGATGTAATTGCTTGACGGATCACCTCGATGTTTGTGTTCACCCTGAAATTTGTAGCATCACGTTTAAGAGGAGGAATCTTATTTGTAATCTAAACTCATGACTCCCTAGGATTGCACATCACTTTTCTAGGGATAGTGTAGTGCCATTAAATCTTCTACATGTTTCATGCATTATCACGCACCATCGGTAATAGTTGTTTAAGGATGGGTACATCATGCTTAAACATGCAATCTAAGAGCAGGTAAATGTGTGGGGTGAGCCTTAATCGAACCCCTGCACGGGCACTTAATTCAGATACATGCATAATTAATCTAAACAACAAAATCTAAGGAGAACTATAATTGGTAAAGATGGATAACATGTCTTAATTCGTCCTAATCATCCAATCAACTTTCAAATCAAGTTTTTCATCATTTTACACTTGTTTTCATCATTCAATTTCGTTCTAATCATCACTCAAAAGCCCCCAACGTTTTGTACTTTTTCTCAAGTTGTTTCATTCTGAACTAAGTGGATTCACGTTGAACAAGTCCTCGAGGGATCGACCTTTGCAAACCTACTATACTCGTGATAAGATTTTGTACACTTGCAAAGTATTACATTAGGAGTTTATCATTCATGATTTCTTGGTTGATAAATCTTCTATCAAGTTTTTGGCACCGTTGCTGGGGACTTGTCCCTCAACGGAATCCATATAGTTTGGAATTATTTAACTTGGTTGGTTTATTTGTTTTTCAGGTACTAATTCATGTCACGCAGCTCCTTAGTGGAGGGAACAGCTCACGACCCTACTTGTTTCTCACGGAACTCTTACGGAAGCCCCCCACCAAGACCTCGTGACATGGACAACCCACAAGATTGTGCTTTTGTCCCTCCTCCTGCCCCTAGGCTCCTTCGGGAGTTCGCAGCCCCTCATGTGCCCAAAGATCTCTTCCCCATTGTTTTTCCCGCAAGCACCGTTTGAGCTTAAGTTCGGGACCATTCACTTGTTGCCTACGTTTGATGGATTCTTTGGAGCAGACCCTCACCTTCATATTAAGGACTTTCTCAAGGTTTGTTCTACTCTTCATATCAATGGGATGACTGAGAATGAAATTAGGTTGAGGTTGTTTAACTTTTCACTTAAGGATAGAGCTAAAGCTTGGTTTCATTCACTTCCACCCACCTCAATTCATATATGGGCAGAATTGTCTACTTTATTCCTCACCCAATACTACCCTATTGAGAAGACTAACGAGTTTAAGGCTAAGATTATGAACCCTAAACAGCTCCAAGATGAAGCCTTTATGAGTATTGGGAAAGGTTTAAGGAGATGTTTTGTGCTTGTCCCCATCACAACATTGAGGATCATCACCTGATGATGTGGTTTGATGGAGGTCTTAGTTATGGGGATCGTACTATGGTGGATTCCCTATCTCAAGGTATCTTAGATGGAATGGAAACCAAGGCCCAAATTGTATTTCAGAAGAAAACTCAAAGAGAGAAACAGTTTAGTTACCGAGGCCACTCATCTAGGTCCATGACCGAGATTAGGGACAAAGATGGATCCATTGCTGAACTCACGGATTTGGTAAAGAAATTGTGAAGGGATAAGGTTGAAAATGCCCTAGTTTGTGAGGTGTGTTCTGCCCAAGGACATTCGTTGGATGAGTGCACACAAGTGGGGGAAGCCAACTATGTTGGCGGGTACAATGCTTCAAAGCCCCAGAATGATCCTTTTTCGAACTCTTACAATTCGGGATGGAAGAACCATCCGAATTTCAGGTGGAACAACATCCAATCTGTGGCTAACCCCTTGCCACCCCCTAGATTCCAGCAATCTCACGTTGCTGCCCCTTCTATGCATCCCCAAGGTACATCCTCAACTCAAGGTTCAACCAGTAAGTCATGGGAGGATGCACTTGCAGCTATGGCACAACACACTAATGCCTTCATGAATGAATCTCGAACTCACCAAGCAACAACCAATGCCTTCATGAATGAGACTAAACATTCCATTACCAACTTGGAGAGGCAACTTGGACAGATTTCCAATCAACTCAACCAAAGAGAGCCCGTTAAGTTCCCTAGTCAAGTTATGGTGAATCTGAAGGGTCCCCATGGACCAACAGCGAACTCCGTCACGCTCCAGAGTGGCACTGAACTTCCTAGCCCAGATTACACCCCAAGGAATCATACTTCAAGCCCTCAGGTCCCTGCTGTCCAAAAATCACAGCCATACACTCAAAATCCAGCAAGGTACCCGAGTACTCAGTGCTGGAATCATCAGGAAATTCCAGCACCCTATGGCATGCAATCTGCCCCCTCTTTGCCCTTGGATGAGCCCAACCTTGTGGCACCACCTCAAGCTCACTTTAAAGATGAAGAACCATAGGTTAAGGTCCCTGGAACCCAAGGTCCAAGCACCCAACAACAACATGCTGGACTTTCTAACCCTAAAACTCCTTATAATTCCAATAAAATGTCTAAGAAGGTGTCTTTTGAGTTATCTAATAATGTCTCATTTCCATTCCCTTGCAAGTTTCAAAATCAAAACAAAAACAAGGAAGCATTCGAGGATGAGATCATCAAGATGTTGCAAAACCAAAACACCCAGCGTGGTCTCATAAATAAAATAAAATAATAATAATAAGAATCGATATGATCCCACCATGTTATTAAACCTTACTCGCAACCTATAAAAGACCCATCCAGGTAATTAGCGCGATTTTTTCAATTAAGTTGGAAAAGGACGAATTTACCCTTTTTGTATTACTAGTCTAAAAGTCAACTTTACTCCAGGGAACTCCTTGAAAGTTCTAAATGGGCCATTGCATGCATCACGAACCCACGACTTCGTAGGCAGGCGGTACGTAAAAAATGGAGGTCGAATGAAAAAGTTACGGGTCTAAATGCCTAAGGGCATTTTGGTAATTTTATTGGACATGGAAAAAATTAGTAAGTTTTCATGGGTTTCTTTGTATGAGTCACCAGTTTGTGGGGTGGCATACTAAGGTGGTCACAAGTTTGACCAGGAGCTTGAAACATGACCCTTCACCGCCCATATCGCATGTGCATGTGTTTGAAAAAGGAAAGGCGGTGGAAGGGATAGGGACACTAACGGCCAGAGGGGAATGAGGGAAATCTTCCTTGCTGAGTTTTGAGTTTTGGAAACAAAAAACATTGAAGGCAAGGAAACAGAGGCTAGGAAAATGGAGAGGAAGAGGGAAGAGGAATTAGAGGAATCCAACTGTCATTCCTTATTCTAGACTCATCGTTCTGGACTTGGGAACTTGAAATTAAGGCCTCCAACACCTTACTTGGACCTGGATGAGCATGATTGTCTTGTAAATCAAGAGTTCCGAATACGAGAAGGCTGTTGTATATGTGTTCACACCTGGGCTATGAGCATTGATCATTCCTGTGTGAAATTAAGGTAAATTTCAATGTTGTTGATGTTGAAAACATAATTCTTGGTTTGAGGGGATGAAATTTGTAGGTTGAAATATGGAAATCGGATGGAAATTGAAGGAATTGGAACTGGGTTAAGCTATCCAGGTCGGGGCCTGCCGCTCCGAGTAAACTCGGCCCATGGTAGAAGGTGACTGGGGGTGTGACTGCAAGTGAGGGTGTGTGAAGTCCAGTCATAGGGGGCTTATTGGTACGTGGTGGCACGTACAGTGTCTCCTCGAGTTTTGGTCAACATGAAAGTTTTTCCTTTTACCACTCTAAATCTAGTGGGTTTCAAGGAAATTGGATATGGTTTCATGGTAGTTTCATATGTCCGAAGTGGCAGTGCATATAGCTAAGGTATATGTTCAACTCCCGGGGCCTTGGGGGTTTGGCTAGGGAATGCTTATTTGATTAGGATGCCATAATAGACTCGGAGAGAGTTGAAATATCAGCTGAGGCTCAGAAAGATTTAGGTTTATGGCTCATACAAAACTAAGATATATGGTGATAAAGTTCATTGGGGGCCAGTGGGTTGGATGTGGATGGTGAACCCAAGAGAACGGTTTTTGTTTGGTTCGTATAATGAAATAATAAATCTAACATGGTTGGTGTACGTCTTTTGTCTAATAGGTTCTCTAGTTGGTGTATAAAAGTGCAAAGGTTATTTCTGGTATATTGGTTGAGGTGTCAGACGGGACCATGACCAATACGGTTATCAAAGCATTTTCGGGAAGGGTCCTATTACAATGAGATCCACATATATAAGTAAGAACAACTTACTAGAATCCAATTGGTTTACCTTAGCAGAAGAAATTTTATCTTTACATGTACTCACCATATCAACAGCTCGACTGAATCCATCATCCTGAGTCATACCTCATTGTTTTGATCATAGTCGTCATCCAGAGCCACAGCTCATACCTCAACGAGCCTATGATGAAATCCTCCATGAAATAGCTCATACGGTTCCTAGTGTATAAGGGAATCCTACTTGAGATGCCTTACCAAACATATGAGGGAATTCTCCTTGAAACATCTCATACCATACCGAGTGTATGAGGGAACCCTATCTTACATACCTCATATCCTTGCCAAGTGTATGATGGAATCTACCATAAAATAGAATGCGAAGAAAGTCGTACCAACCCACCTACCAAGGTCAAACCCTGAAACACATAAATGAGAATCCATAATCAATATAACATAACAACATGCATGCATTATAATTTAGGGAAAAAATTTCACTCACCGTACTGATGATAAGTGTTATCGCAATTCTCGAGATCAATCCTTGAGATGTCCTATCCTAGTGGCAGTTTATACTCATTTCAGAGCATTTACCTTCATCGAGGTTATCATCATAAATCGTGAATATCAACCATCCATACTCTAAATCTAGTTCATGGCATCATCTACAATTTCTAACATCTTCCAACACAAAAAATTAGACCACAACTTCAAAGCCTCATCAACAAGTACTTTCATCACAAATCAATCCATTACCTTTCCATCACATTTTAATTACATAAAAGGTTATAATCACGAGTTAGGGTGAGATATCCACTCACAATATGTAGGGGCGAATCACCCTACTAGGTCCACTATTACATGTACTTTGAGGCACTAGCTCCTAGAAGTCCCCACGAGCTTCATCTTGTTCCGTATGGATTTCAAATACTCGAACCATGTAATTCCTCAAAATAGTGCAATTCACATTAATAAATCATGATTTAACCATTCTAACCAAAACCCTAACCCCCTAGAATTGATGTTTTCTAACGTTAATCAAAGTAACTTAGGACGTCTAAAACTATCCCTAAACGAACTCTGATGGACTTGAAAGTTATGGCAACGGATCTGGAACATTGAGTTACGTAATATACAAGTTTCTGGGAGCCAAGAATAGGGAATACCTGCCCCCACAATTTCTGGGCTTCCAAAGGGGTACGAGTGTCGAGTTCAGTCGCCCCTTACCTTGCATCGCCAGCACCTTAGCTAGAATTGGCCATTGTTGGCTAGTTAAACAAAATCCCCCACTCATGGGGAATATGTCAGCGATGAGGAATATGTACTAGGGTGTATGTGTGACTCTTTTGTGAAATCTTTTTTAATAAATAACAATAACTATCAAACTACTAGTCTAAATCCATCTACTCAATTCCAAGAATCCACATATGAGTCCAACTCGAAAATCATTACCCATGATGACCTGAAATCATCTAGAAAGGCGTGAAACTAAATTTTGATCATCACTCGTAATATCATGTATGACCAATAGCCTCGAACAATGACATGGTTGTATCGGTGAGAATGAGAAGAAGAAAATAGTGGTGCAACTAGGGCCTAAGTCGTCGCCGATCGGTGAGGGCTGTAAGGATGTGTAAGTGGGTTATCCATGAAAATTCAGGGCAAGGGAGACAAAGAGCAAGGTAAGAAGTGAGTTTGAAAATCTAGAGAGGACATAGAGTGATTTATATAATTTAGACTTTTCTAAAATTACCAATGCATCCTGATTATCTTGGATTGGTAACTTTCTCGTTCAAACTCCAATTTCAATGGACCACCTGTCTACGTACTCGTGAGTTCGAGACCTAGGTAACTTTTTCAAAAATATTAACAAACTAAAAGTGACTTCCAAATCCCTCCTAACTCGAGAGAAATTTTTTGTTCTTTAATTAATTTTACAAATAACTTAAATTTAAGGTCTGGGTCATTGCAACTAATCCTTTCAAGAAATTTCATCCCTAAAATTCACTCAACACAGCCAAGAATCAAACTCTTCCAACCCCTCGAGTCCTCTCACGCCTCCACTGACGTGAACTAAACCTTTGATACCATTTCCAATTGAAGCTCTACAAGCCCATGGTATGTCAACCAATAATACAATGAATTTGAACGTTAAATCTTGTGCATCTTGCTAAATTCACTATTCCTGTTTCAAAAACTAACCATAGATAAGGACAACGTCTAGGAAGCCTATGAAGGCACTAGAATGCCCACTAAATATAGTCCACTTGAAGTTAACATGGATGTTTAAATAAAACAAAAAAATCCCTCATTCTCAAAATAGTCCCCAAGTGAAGCTCGATGCGTAGAGGAGTCCAATCTATAACCTTACCCTCCTAACCACTATTGGAAAGATCTCAAAGAAATGACTAGCTTAACCCGAAATTATATAATTCAAAGTGATTTCAAATCCATGAAGTTGGCTTATGCCCAAAAATCATCTTAAAATCATTATTAGGAATCTATAACCAAAATATAACGACCCGTCCTAAATGTACGAGATTAATTAAGAATTATGTAAGGATTAGCGAGACTAATCGGGAATTAGTTGGTAGATTTCGGGCGGACGGCGTAAAATGACGATTTTACCCCTAGCGTTGGGAAGAATATTGACTTTTGACTCAAGGAGTCAAATTCATGAGACTCGATGACCGTGTCGTAGATCAGGACGTTACGAGTCCGTAGATATGAGGCACGTCGAAATCAGACGTTCAACGGGAAAGTACTGGTTCACAGAAGGTTTCAGGAACTATTCACGGATCGTTCGATTTTTGAACAGGTTTGTTTTTAATGGGACCTAGAATATCTAATAGGGACCAACAGATGAGTGACAAGTGTCACTCATCCATTGATTCCCATACACATACACATGCATCATCACCATCATTCATCATTTTCATCTTCATTCTTCATTTTTTCCTTCTCAAACCCGAACACCCACCCCTACCCTCCTTCCATCTCCATCACTCCACCTTCTGGAGGCCAAAGAGAGACAGGGTAAATGAGTGAGTGACTAGGGAACGGCCAAAAACGGCTGAGCCGCCGCGAGGATGGTCGGAATTGCGAGAAACCAAGGTAAACTATGGGGTTCAAATTTTGGGTTTTTGATTTTGATGGTGTTGATAGATTCTAAGCTTAGGATGATGTTCCTTGAGCTCCCACGAGCTTGTAGGTGCAATTTTGGACGGATTTGGATGTCGGAGGTGGCCGGAATGACGACCAGAAGTCTAGCCGAAACTTTGAACAGCCATAACTTTCAAACCAGGTACTTTCTTCAATTTCTGGGTTTAGATTTGGAATCCATGGCTCAACTAGATGAATTTACATAGGTAGAACGTTGAATTTGGTTGAGAAACGAGTGAGATATCAAAGATTGAAGTTTGGGGCAACAATGAAGTTTTCCGGTGAGTTTTTCGACTAGTTAGCAGGCGAGTTGACTTGTTGACTGGCAAGTTGACCAGTTGACCGGAGAGTTGACTTATTGACTTTTGATCCGTTAACTTTTCGACTCGTTGCCTTTTTCCAGAGTTGACTTTCGTGTTAACCACTCGCGTGGGGGGCGTGTGGGCTTGAAATTCTAGGTGGGATTAGGGTCATTTTAAAGGTTTCGACGATTCGGATCCAATAGTGGTGGTTTTTGGTTGATCAGAGATCGTTAGGTTAGTCAAATCGAGGTTTTTCACCTCAAGAAACGTGTCCGGGACACGTTGAATTCTCTAAGAGTTTTGGGGTTTAATCCTTTGAACTTATATAGATAATTAGTGACCTTCAGGTATATTTTGGACAGGTCTGAAAATTCCGGAGATTGTGATTTAGCCTTGGGGAGGCTTAAGGCATGTGTATCGAGGCGACAGCTAGGATGGTCTGTGCACTGACTTTGATTTTCTAAATATGATGCATGAATAAGTTTTATATGTTTTATATCTATGTTTTGAATGCCTTAAGTACGTATATTTTTTCTATTTGGTATTTACATATTTACACGTATTTTGAGGCATATAGTTTTATGTTGGATTTACATGTGCTTGTGTTTTCAATTGTGGATCAATGGAACGGTTTTGGATTTGGAAATATGAAATCAGGGATGAGACCCATTTGATTTGGAAACTATTGGACTTGGAGTCCATCTGATTTAACAAGATATCAGGCTGGAGGCCCATTTGGTTTACATGATCGGACTTGAGGCCCAATTGAGTATGATATCGGACACGAGTCCCATTTGTGGTTTATAAATGTGATTTCGAGTTCAGAGACCCTAAAATGGATTTGGATTTATGGATTCATGACGGTTTTATGGAAATTTCGAGCATGGCCCCTTTGAGATGTTTTGAAATGATTTTATAAAGATGTTTTCCATATACCATCCTTATATAAGGATATGTGGATGGTCTTCTCCAGATGTCTGGGACACTGGGGAAGTCACAGCGCATTGCCTGCTAGGGGTCATTGCACGGAGCGACCAGACCGTATAGTGACTTAGGAGCAGGATTGCTATGATTAGACGTTTGGGACGTCAGACATCTGGGATGTCAGAGATTGACCCGGAGAGACACCGGGCGGCACGCATAGCCTTGGACCGTGATATGACGTCTTGGACGCTAGGCATCTGGGATGCCAAGGATCGGTATTTGGATTATGGATTCATTGGGTTTATGAACTATTATTTCGGTGTTTATGGATTGGGGCAGTGGCCCACATGATTGATTTTACGGTTTTGGACTGAGTCCCATACTTGGCGATTTTATGGTTTTGGGCTAAGACCCCAAGGTTTTTGAAGGAAATAATTTTGGTTTTATAAACGGTTTTAATTATATTTGAATTAACTGGTTTTAGTATGCATGCATGGTTTTAAGTGAAGGGCATAAATGCCTTCTTCTGTGAAATGAGTTTTTATTAAATTATTTATTTTCATCCACTCACAACTTTTATGGTTTTTAATGCCTTTTAGGTTGATCGCGGTGCGGGTTGTTGCGATGACCGAGACATCATACTCTGCCACTAATCCTGGAGAGCTCTGGAAGCCCCGATTGGGCAAAGGTTATGTTATCCCTTGTCTGGCCTTCATGTCACACGTGCGTGCTACATGTGGGTTACATGGGGGGTGGGCGGATTGGTCGTGTCACAAAATAGGTCATTAAAACAATTCTTTTAATTTTTTTTATGGAATCATCATCCATCCATATTAGCAGCCTGGTCGAAGCCATCACTCCGAGTCTTACCTCATTATCTATAACATAGTTTTCATCTCGAGCTATAGCTCGTATGCCATCGATCCTATGATTGGAATCATCCATGGCACAACTCATACAATTCCGAGTGTATAAGGGAATCCTCCTAGTCATACCTCACCAAGCATATTACAGAATTCATCCTAACATCTCTAAAATCAAACCAAGTGTAAGATGGAATCCTCCCATACATACCTCATGTCCTTAGCGACTGTACGATCCAATCTTCCATAACATAACTCGGTGAGAAAATTCCACCAACCCTCCTTCAATGGTCAAAGCCTAAAATCCATAAACCGAAATCCATAATCAATATCGAAATCCATAACCCAGAATAATTGAATATTGTAAAGTCACATAATTCATTATTCGAGACTCATAAGAATACTAAATAAGCCTTCAAGTTAAATCCCTAATTCATTATTCGAAATCCACTCTCATACTAATGATTATTGGCGTATTGTGATTCGTGAGATCAATCTTCGACACGTCCTATCATATTGGTAGTGTATACTCATCCTGGACTATTTACCTTTCATCAAGAATATCATCCTAAATCATGAATATCACCCATATGCTAGGCTCTAAATCTAGTCCATGGCATCATCTATGATTTCTAACATCATCAAACACATAAATCAAACCACAACTTCAAAGATGATCAATAAGTAATTTCATCACGAATCAATGCATAACTATTCCATTACATTCCAATAACATAACAGGTTATAATTACGAGTTAGGGTGAGAGATCCATTCATAGTATGTTGGGGAGAAATCACCCGATCGAGTCCATTAGTACACGTACTTCGAGGCACCAATTATCCGAAGTATCCACAAGCTTCATCTCTTTCCATATGATTTTTCTAATTCTCCAACCATGTAATGCCTCACAAACAATGTAATTTATATTAATAAATTGTGATTTAATTACTATAACCAAAATTCTAATCCCCGAGAATTTACATTTTTTAACGTTAATCAATGTAACTTAGGACGTCTGAAAATAGTTCTGAACAAACTCTGATGAACTCAAAACATATGCCAACAGATCCAGAACATTGAGTTACACAAAACTCGTGACTTCGTGAGCCAAGAGTGTGGTCTACGTGCCATCATACTCTCTGGGCTTCCAAAGAGGTGCGATAGTTGGGTTCAGTGGCCCCCAACCCTGCATCGCCCGCACCCTAGCTGGAATTGGCCATTGTCTGTTGGTTTAAACTTTTTTTTCAATTTCTTCAATTCTTAACTATAAATAACAAACTAATAGTCTAAAACCATCTACTCAATCCCAAGATCCAAATATGAAGTCCAAATCAAAAAGCATTACCGGTGATGGCCGAAAATTACCTCAAAATGTGTGAAACCCAATTAGGATCATTACTCGCAGTGCCGCGTATGGTAGGTTTTAGCCTTGATCAATGGTATAGCTACACTCGTGAGATCAAGAGGAATAAACAAGTGATGGAGTTGTGACCTGAGTTGTCGCTTTTCGGTGGCAGCCGTATGGCATTATGGGTGGGTCTTCCGTGAGAAGACAATAAGGCATAGAGTCAGTTTGACCAATTATGGCTGACTTTTTGTAACGAGCCGTGCCAAAAAAAATTATGGTAATTTCGGAAAATAATTTGAAACTCGATGTATTTACCCTTGACTTTAGTAAGGGTCCAAAAGTTACTTTCAATTGGACCATTGTGTGATTCTCGAACTTGGAGTTCGTATGGAAAAGTTATGGGTCTAAATGTCCAATGGTATTTTGGTAATTTTGGCATTTTAATTCAGGCAATTGGATATGTGCTTGAGAGGTGAGTCGGCATATCCTTTGTAGATGTATGACGGTGGCAAATGTAGAGAGGAATGGCTCAGTTTGAGAAGTGTCCCACCTTGCTAAAAATAGGGGGAATCACCTTATTTCGAGAAGGGAAAACTGGGGGGAAGGGAACTCTCGTGAGATTTCGGTGGGAAAATACCAAAAATAAAGAGCTTCACTACCTTCACTATTCGACGACAAGGTAGAATGAGAGACCATTTTCATATTGTTCCTCTCGATTCCCTAACTGAAATAAAGGCTACCTTGAGTGTCGTTGATGGTTGTGTGCTACTTCCTAAGAAACGGGGTGGAGATAAGGTTCGATTCGATGGATACCAAGGATGGGAAAGTGCACCCCTCAACTTTGTGACTTGATTTATGCCATCTTCAAGGTAAAGGACTCAGAGTGACTAGTTAATTGAAGCTCGACAGCAAAGCCAAATCTTAACAGTCAAATTGCGATCAGACCTGATATGGTTTTGAGGTTCTCGGTTAATACTTGAATTCTTGATGTTTATTAGATTAATATTGATGTAAAAACCACAAGAAATGGTTGCAAAATGGCCAAGTTTTTAAAAACAGGTAATCGGGTACCATTTTCAGAAAATGGGTCGGCCCATCAGTCAGGATTGAAGGTTGAAGGTGACTGGTGCTCACAATCACATAGTGTGAACCTAGGGGCTGCTGCTCGACCATCCATCAGCGCGTGAAAACTGTCCTCTAGTCTAGATCAACATGACATTTTACAATTTTGCGGTTATGAACCTATTGGTGCCAATTTCAATCCAATCAGATACAGTTCAGAGGTAATTCTATGTGTCTAAAGTGGTGGTCTTCCTAGTCAAAGGACATATGAAACTCCCCACGCTTTGTAATTTTGAAAATTAAATCCCTTATATGACTAAGAAGGATTGAATTGAGGCTTGGAGGAAGCCAAGATATCATCTCAGGGCTTGAAAAGAGCAGGGAGAGCCGGAGGGCTCAGAAGGAGCCAAAATATCGGGTTCCACTTTTGGTCAGGGTTAGTAGGTTGTTATAGATGGTGACTCCACGAGGACAAAATATGTTTGGTTTGTATGTCGAGACGGTGTTCAACCCTTATCTGAAATATTTCTTGTATTACGTGTTAAGGCACCAAGGGTAATTCGGGGGCATTGGTAGAGTTGTCATGTCAAACGGGAGCATGCCCTTGTTTGATTATCAAAGTGAATTTGGGAAAGGTCTTGCTAATTTGTATTAGAGAAAACCAGGTAGCATTGTTTTGGGGATTGTAGAAAAGTCTACAACTCGGAATTAAGATTGCTTGAACAAACAGTGAGTGGACATTTATTTTATAACTGTGATGCATGCATAATTTTAAATATTTTATTGCTTGAGATTGATTGCAATGGGATGAATAATGATTCTAAATGTGTTTTGATGAATTGTTGAATTTAGAATCTTTAATTGGGAATTTTATATCTAGACATAGGTTTTACGGTTTTTTGGAAACAGTTTTTTTGGGTTTAGGCCATGTTTGGAAACGCTTTGACTTGGATTTTGAGTCAATTTTTGTTTTGAAATTGATGTTTTGGGTTTACCCCATAACTGTTTTCCATGGTTGTCATCCTGATTTGATATATACTCTTGGATGTGAGTAAATCTTGTGGAGAGTCGTTCTAGCGGAGTACATGATTTATACCTCCAAATGTGACTGAGCTCAGGGATACAACCTGGATGTGTCTGAGCTTGGAGATGTCCTCCGCATGTGACTGAGTCTGGGCATGCACTCAGATGTGTCAAATCTCGGAGATGTGTTGAGATCTCATTCCGGATGTGACGAAGGAGAGGTATGCACACGAACGTGTTTGATTCCAAAGATGTGATGAGATTTAGTTTCAGATGTGACTGAGCCCCAACATGCACCCAAATTTGTCTCATCCTAAATATGTGATGATATGCACCCAAAGGTAAGTATATCCTATGGAGACACGATCCAAATAAGGCCTAATATGATGTCCCAGATGTGAGTAAATCCTATGAAGACTCGATCTCGAGGAGACCTTGATGTAATACTTGTAGATATGACTGATTCTGGGGACACCACCAATTGTGTCTGATCCTGGAGAGGTCATGATATGATATGATAAGATACATATGCCCTGATGTGAGTAACTCCTGTGAAGACTCGTCCCGGGGAGGCTAGGATATCATCTAGGACATAAGTAAATCATGTAGGGACTCAATGCTGGGGAAGACATGATATGAGATATTTATTCCCACGCATTTGATGCTCGGAGGCCTTGAGGAGTGGCAAGATATTGATTCTTAGCCTATATGAGTAACTTTCAAGGAAGAAATTTTTTGAAGGGTGAAAGTTGTAACAACCTGTCCCAAAAATTATTGGTAATTTCAAAAATAATTTGGAACTGAATGCATTTACCCTTTACATTAGCATGGGTCCTTTAAAATTGAAAAAAATCCTTGGAAGTTTCAATTAGACCATTGTGTGAGTCTCGATCTCATGAGTTCGTAGACAAGCATCACGCAGAAAACAGAGTTCGCATAGAAGAGTTACGGGTCTAAACGCCTAAGGCCATTTTCATAATTTAGCTGATTTAATTAGGGCAATTGGATATGTGCTTGAGAGGTGGGTCAGCGCATCCTTTGTAGATGTGTGAGAAGTGGTAGATTTGCAGAGGAATGACTCGGAGGGAGGGAACTTTCACCTTCTTTCAGTGGGAAAATACCGAAAATATAGGGATTACCACCTTCACTGACAGGACCCGTCCCAAATCCCCCGGGATTAATGTGGGACGTGCCTGCTCCCGTCTGACATCAAGTGTCAGACCAGAGATAATTCCGTCCTTTGCCCAAAAGGGACTATTAGAGTACGCCAGGATCCGGCGGAGGAATGTGATGTCTCGTCTCTGCTACAGCCCACATCCGCGATCAACCTGAAGGGCATTCAAAAACATTTAAAAGCTATGAGTGGACAAAACAAATATTTTATAAAAAAATATTTCATAAAAATACCTTTATGCCCTTCACTAAAATTATGTATGCATTCAAAAATCATTTCTCAAACATAAAACACGGGGCCTTGGCCCAAAATCCAACCGAAGTACTTGGGACCTCAGCCCAACTTAAATCAAATGGGAACTCAGCCCAAATTCAATACATGTGGGTCTCACCACAAAACCATCTCTGTAAAATCTCGTACACATATACATATATACATATATAACCCATCCTAGACATCCTCCGATGTCAACTCGGGGCAGAAAACCCCTAGGGAACTCATCCCTGATATATGTCACGATTCTATATATATATAAGTATACATACTAATCAGGATCTCACTCCGAGTCTACTCCTAGGAATTCTCCATCTGGGAGGCTCCGTCTCCGGATCTAGTCTGAGCATCTCTCCGAAATCTGGTCTGGGACCACATCATAACTCCCGCTCCTGAAATGGGATCCTTATGGGGATCGCTCATTCCAGGTAGTGGATCGTGACTCTCCAGGTCGACATCTGGAGGAGACCAATCAATACGCTCGTACGGAGGGTATATAGATACTAGTATAGAAAAACCATAAACGGGACTCACGCCCGATAACACAAGTCAACTGGGCCTCCAGCCCAAACTTATGACTCAACAGGGCATCTAGCCCAATTTCACAATGAACTGGGCATCAAGCCCGAACTCGTAAATCAACGGGGCATCGAGCTCGAAACCTCAAGGTCAATCACAATTCCGATCAGAGTGATGTGTGCAACCATCAGTCCAGGACCGCTCCCAATCCTAGTATGTCGCTATGAACAAATCACTACCGCGACCACCTCTCGAACATGGTGTACACATCACCGATCAATCATCTAAACCATCAGCACTTCGAAGTCGAGCCTCCAGTGGCTGCTCGACAACGGGACGTACATCGTGACCTCTCCGGAGGGAACACATCCCAATCCGGAGGCGAGCGTCACGTCGTCTGTCGCCGTGCACACAGCACCCGTCGCGACCACGACTCAGACCTGTAAGTCATCAATAGGGCCACATTCCCGAATCAAAACAAATCCAAATGGGTCTCATGTCCGGGTCAAACTAAGACCAAATGGGTCGTTTTACCTTTAAAAACCATTTCATTGAAAATCGAACCATAAATGCGTATAAGCACTTATAACACCGAAAACCGTGAAATAAGTGCCAATACGTAAACACACATAAAATGCACTCAAGGCATCACAAAAATATATTTAAAAACCTATAAAACATTTATGCATGCATCAAGCTCGAAAGAAAGGTCCACTCACAGACCGTCCGAGTTGTCGCCTCGATACGCGTGTCGTACGCCTTCCCGGGTCAATCGTCGTCTCCGAGATTCCCAAACCTGTCCAAATCACTTTAGAAGGTTACTAACTACTTAATTAACCCCTCACTAAAGCCCCATAATTTTCTGAGATTTTTAACTATTTTTAAAGTCGACCCTAAACCTTAGGATGTCCCGAACTTTATCGAAACGGTGTCCGATCGACTCGAAACCAGTTCCAAAATGTTCGTTATATCGAATAGATGATTTCACATGTTGGAACCACCCCCAAAAGATGACACTTGTCACTCATCCATTGGGCAAGGGACAAATATCTAGGGCCCACTTACTGCCAAAAGTCCCTCGCCTCGTAAAACGTGCAATAGTATGTTCGAATTTTTGTGAACCGTAAATTCTCCGCCGAACGTCCGAATTCGACGTGCCGCCTATCTACGGATTTGTATCGACGCGATCTATGTAACGGTCCTCGGCGCTCGGCCATCGGACTTCCCGGGTCAAAAATCAACTTTTTGCCCTCACCCAAGGGCAAAATCGTAATTTCGCCCTGAACGTCCGTTAACTCTCGGCTAATTCCCGATTAGCCTCAATAATCCATCATTAATCCCTAATTAATCCTTAAAATTAGGGACGGGCCGTTACATTCACCATTCAACGGCAAGGTAGATTGCGAATACAAAATTGTAAACAAAAGCATAAGGAATTTTCACTTAATCAAAACAACATCTATGATCCAAAACTTAGTTCAAAACGGACTAAAACAACTTGAAGCAGCAAATACAAAATTCAGAGCCCAAACCCCAAGTCTATATAGAGGTCAGAGTATGAACTACTACCGCCCAGCCCACAATAAGAGACTGAGACCAACACCAAAAGCTTTGACCAGCCCATATTAACAAAACCGATCGACCAGGTCACCAGGGATCCACACAATAGACCAAACTTCAACCACCATAATGCCGCTGTTAAGGCTGATTACACTACATAGGCAATTAATGTAATTATGACGACTGATTACACTAAGCAGCCATCAAAGTTTATACCAAGATATTAATCCATGAATGATTGGATTAATGCTCGGTATATATATATATATATATATATATATATATATATATGCTTCTTGTGTCAATGATCCACTAAGTATAGTACCAAAAACAAGAATTTTTTTTTTTTAAAGGTTAGATCAAGATGTATAAGTTTCACTTGTTTTTTTAGAAATAATAATGTTGAGAGAGGAGTATTATATTATATGAATTATTTAGGAGAATTGAACCAAAAATCTCTCTAGATAGAAGCTTCATATTTGACACGAGTTATAATCGGATCTGTAAGTTTTGACTCTAAATAAAGCGCTAGCATTTTATTTTTATTTTTAATTGGTCATTTTTATTAGGTAACTTCATTACAAAAATGAAAATTTATATCTTCATTTTTATCAATATTGAGCAACGATCTTGATCTTATGAGAATCAAACTCGAAAAGTTAATTACATAAAATGAGGAAGAGGTGGCATGTAAAATATAAATGTTTGGTGCATGAATTGTAGTAAATAAACTCATCCAGCGTCTGCGTGCATGTTCTCATGTTCAGTTAGAAAGCACCGATCCATTGTTGATTAATAGTTACTCAATCTAGGATTTGACTATCTATCTGCATACCAGTAGAATTCTACCAGACACAAACAGACAGTTGACATTGGAATAACATATACATATATAATTAACTATTCCCAATCCCACGTTAGCGCTAGCTCTAGACTTTCTCGTGGGTTTATACTTTATATTTACTGACTGAAGCACTAACACTTCGATAAGCTGACTATACTAATTAACTTGACAAATGTACAACATTATAGCCAGTTTGTGGGTAAAACATGATTAGAATTCCTTAATTAAAGACTAATAATGAATCCCAATAACTAAAGTGGACCTACGCATGCAGTTAATTAATACTTCATCACTTGCTACAAGTCCAAGGAGCTGCAGTTGCCCGAAGATCCCGCAGCCGGAGAAAATGGACTCGTGGTTCTCGATCGATCGGCAGTGCCCGGCTTATTTAATTCCTCCGTCACAAGTACAGCCTTAGATCGCTCCCGTAATTTAAATTTTGAAACCTTGCTATCGTTTGTTTCAGTTCATATTACTTTTTTTTTTTTTTTTTTACCAAGAACATGTTAGGCTCGTTGGTTGTCTAATAAGATATTATTATTACATTTTTTTTCCAAAATGACACGCGTACAATCTTCGTTTGTCATTTTTGTTTGATTGGTTAATTATAAATCATCTTGCAGTAATCTTCATGCAAAATAAATATAATTTTATTTCAATCACACATTCACACATGCACACTCACATAACAATGGTATTTATTTTCAACAATTTTAATTATTTTACCTTATTCACTTACATATTTTCTTTCCCTACACCAAATTTACTGTACGAAAATTATAATTATCTACTCTAAATTAGTAAATTCTAAAACCGGTCGGGGTTGGCCTTCAAAATATCCAAAATGGCAGAGTCGATCACTGACAAAGTGTTACCTTTAACTTTTGAAAATAACTCTCCTGACTGCAGGAATTAAACAACTGCATATATAGTTGTGAACAAATAATGATGATATATAATTATATTCCCAGATGTCCAGACTCCAGAACAAAGAAAAAAGGTGAAAACGCGTTAAATTCCAGATACAGTATAGCCTTTTTGTATTTTTGCTTCTAAAGGGAAAGTTAATTTCCGAATCCAAGAAACAAAAGCAGGGGAAAGTTAATGAAAAGTGACCACTCTCTCCACAAGGTGTGCAGGAATTTTGTTGAATTTGTTGCCGACCTAAAATATCGATAAAAGAACAAGAAGTAAGAAGTAAGAATCAGCAATCAGCAATCAGCAATCAGCATTGGTAGTTGGGGATTCAAAGTATTCTCTACTGGGTCTCGATAGTGGCTACAAAAGAGTATTGCTTTTACTAGAAATGTAATTTAAGCTGTTTCATTTTGTGTGTGCTTGGAGTAATCTGAATCTCGTTTTCCTTTTATTAATTATTTATTTTACAATCGATGTTGTATTTTGGTTTAATCTAAATTATGAGAAAAAATTTAAATTTGTATGTCTAATATTGACGTTGGACCTTATTTAAATTTAAATTTAATCTCTATATTATGCGCCCCACCTTATTTTTATTGTAACAAAAAAGTAATATAGAAGTTAAGTGTAGAATGTAAAAATTGAAATGTGAAAATCAAATTTCTTGCTTGAGATAATGTAAGCAATTAAGCATGAGCTCACTATCACATATCTTATACTGAAAATGTTGGTCCCCTAAAATGACATGCATACCACACAGTATTAATAATATAATGCTCAAGATTTCCATTTAGTTTAGCTCTTTTTTGACACATTCCGACTCAAAAAATTCACGTGAACTTTTTAGATCTTGAGATGTGTCAATTTGATATCAGAGTATAATTTTTAGTTAGTATCTTTAATTTGTGTATATTTTATGATCATCATTTGCAGTATGTTTTGTGTTGCCACTATCGTGATAATTTTTTTAATTAGTTTTGATGAACTAGTTTTGAGAAGTTCAATTTATATACAAATTTGAATTAAAAATTCATAATAAGGCAGTTGCTTCCACTCCTTCTTTTAATTACAGAAAAAAGGGAATTTTTGTATTTTTTTTATATAATATGTTATTGGGGTTTGAACTTGAGGCCGATTCTCAATAAATCAACATTAGAAGTAATTGAATTAAACTCACTTGATGTCTTCTTTTTAAAAAAAACCAATTCTAATTATTTGCATTCAATTTACTATTCTCTAAGTATTATTGCAAAATTTATTTTGTTACCACATTCAAATTTAATTTTAAACTGAAATCTCTACTTCATTAAAACAAACATATATAAGTTAATAATCAATGTATTTTCCAAAAAATAAAATAATAATTAATGTATTTTCCAAAAAATAAAATAAAAAATTAATGTACCCTGACATGTAATCGCACCTATAAATTCTCAGATTTTTCCCTATAGGCTACAACAACGCACATAAATTCCTAATTCACATCACCCAAAAGTTATAAAGTAAAAAAAAAAATGATACAACATAAAATTAGAACGGATCAAAAATTTAATTACTTATAATATAACAAGAAAATATCGTTATACGATTGTCAACATATATTAACGCCATGTACAGTGTTAAAAAAAAAAAAAAAAGAACCATCACCAGATGAAATCTCACTCATCAGTTACCATGACACACATCTGGCATAGCCCTTTAGCTTCACTGATCAAAGTAAAAAGGAAGGAAAATTAATTTTCTCATTATTATTATAAGAAAGTTAAAATTAATTGTCGGCGTCAATGAATTTGATGATTGTTCTAAATTTCTAATTATCAAGCCTCCAGCGCGAAGGGCGTCTCTAACAGATCATAGGGGCCCCACAGAGCATCCAATGGGCAAGGCCGGTTAGCGTCCAGCCTTACCCAGGGCTTCCCTTTCCCGCTCCAATGCAGCAAGCTAACCGGACCCGGGTGCAAATCCCGACACAACCCGCGAAAATTGTCGCCGCCCAGGCCGTGTTGGTTCCATCGGTGGTCCACCGCCGCAATGTTGCCGGCGAATACCAACAAAAACGGCGGCAAAGACCCGAGCTCGTAGATCCGCATCCGCTTCTGGAGCTCCATCCACTCCACGATCCGATCGGTGTACCCGCCGGATCTCCACTTGTCTAAATCGATGACCATTACGCCAGTGTTGAAGTAGCAGGCCCTGCGGTTCTCGAATGCGAGAGAGAGGGTCGGGTTGGCCCAAAACGACGGCGTAAAGTAGGTGGTGAAGTTGGCGTTGCAGTATTCCGGTGCAGCGAGGACTTGGTTGGCGTCGAGGGGGGTCGATGATAGCTTGGATATATCGTCGACAACGATTAGGTCCGAATCGAGGTACACGACTCGGCCGACACATGGCGGCAGGAGATCGGCGAGGTAGTTACGGGCGTAGTTGAGGGGGCAATCCAGTGCGGAGCGGATCGATGTCGAAATGAGTCCAGCCACGGCCGAGTCATCAAAGGGGTAAACTCGGAATTTCAAGTACGGGAATGACGTGGCGATGGTTTGCTGGAGAAGTTGAGAATTGGAGGAAGATGAAGAGACAAAGTGGAAGATTGTGTTTTCCGGGCAGGAGGAGTGTTGGAGGACGGAAAGAATGGCGGCCATTGAGCCCCGGAGGTAGGCGGCGTCTAGAGTCATTGCGACATGAACCGCCCCGTCGGAGCACACGGTGGCGGAGTAGTGGTGGTTATCGAGGGTGGGGCAGGCAGCTGAGTTGTAAAACTTCGGTGCTTCTCTGAACCTTTGGGGTACGGAAGTGGCGAGTGGTTGCCTGAGTATGGCGGAGGTAGCAGTAGCGGCGGCATTGACGGTGGTAAAGAGAAAGATGAGAATGGTCAAGAAAGCGCACATGATAAAAGATTTTGGGTTGGGAATGAAGGTGTGGCGGTGGGTGCGGTTTTGAGGGGGATTTAATTTTTGAAAAGTAGAGAGAGAAAGAAAGAGTGTTTGGGGAGAGATGAGAGTTCTGCGTTTAGTGCGTGGCTTTGAAACCAAGTTGGCTTTCACGGAGACAGACACAGCTGGTTCTGGGAAGGGAAGAGAAGGCAAGTCAAGGGTCTTTGTTCAAAGACAAAAAAAAATGGAGTCAGAAAGAAAATTGAATTATTTTATTTATTTCCAGCTCCACCAAGGAAAAGAAAACAATGGGATTATGCTTCTTCCTTGTATGTGATTTTGTACCAAATTTATTTCCAACCACCAATATATTTGGCAATATGCCATCAACTTCAACAATACTACTAACTAGCTAAGGTATTACTCTCATCTAATTCATCTCCTATCAACCTACAAGCAATAATATTGATGATGTATTAATATTTTATGCTAATTACAATAAAAATGTAGTATATATATATATACACATTTGTATGTTAATTTATTTTTTAAAAGATGAGCGACTACTTTTGGGTTATATAAACTCACGTAATTTCCTAATATTTATATATTGTTTTCCTAATCATAATAATAAGTCTAATTTTTTTTTTTTTATAATTTGAATGTCAATTTAGTGGTGTGGTGAGGGAGGGAATGGAAGCAAGCCCTAATGCCTCAGTCCCTAGCTTGTAACATGTAAAGTGACTCGGACATCATAACCATGGGCAGGACTGCTTTTTAAGCAAAACTTTCTACAAAACTAAGCATGACGGAGTAGGGACTAAGGTTTTTATTTTATTTTTAGTTATATATTATGATATTCTTTTTAAAGAAAAATATTAATTTATCTACTCTCATGTACTCTGGTGTTTACGTAAAGTCGATACAAGTTATGGATACCTTTTATGACCTTCAATGACTACAGAGATACTGAGTGTGATTCAAATACTAAATTTAAAAATAAATCAAATTAGTATTTAAATTACTGGACTAGGCATATTTTTTTCCGTAATACCCCTAGTAATTAACTTGTTAATTAAATTTCAAATTTTAGATAAATAAATAAAATTAAGTCAAATGTGAAACTTTTAATTTACAAATAAATTTAATTTAAAGATAAAAAGAAATACTTTAAATTTGTAGCGATTGTATGGAATATTAATTAGCGATTAATGATGGTGGTCGTATGAATTAGGAAACTTCAATCTTATGCCCCCATTCCAATAAACAAATTTATATTTTACCACTCATTCTCTATGCTCCATTCATACTTTAATTTAATATCGAGTTTATATATGCATGAAATAAATAAAATAGTGCACTGGCTTTTTTATTTAGATTCTTAAACTTAAAAATCTAAAATATATATATATATATATATATATGTGGCAAATACTAGACGAATTTACTAAAACTACTTCTTGGATTGTATGTAAATATAATTGTACTCGTTCACGAAGTAATAATATGCCTAATAGCAACGCAGAAAACAAACACATAAATGCGAAGCCCCGCATAAACACTTGTCTCACGAAATGAGGGCATTCTGAAAATTACAATCCCAAATTTGCGTTCGCATTTTGAGCCACCTCATTAGATTGTACGACCTGATGATATTTGTTGGCCATTAATGAATTAGGAGGATACACTAAATCTGGAGGATACTTTCCGGCCACCTAGCCCTTTGAATGGGACCTGAAGGTGCCACCTCGACTCATGGCCTTTATTGAGAAAGGGCAAAATACTGGTTCATTGTAAAAGGCATAGAGATCGACGAGCAAACTAGAAATAAAAAATTAGTATAAAGTGATTTGTCTCCGTGATCCTCCTTGGATTGCATTAGAAAAAAAAAAAAAAACAAAAACAAAAGGCCACTTTTTTTTCCCCTAAAGTAGGGATGTGATATAAATCTTTACTTTGATAGTTTGACTTTCAAGTTCATTTGCGATCAAAAAAATTTCAATCAAACATAATCTTGCTAACTAACTCATGATGCTTTAATCCATTGCTAATTTTCTATTAGTAATATAAAAAACATACCGTACGTCCTAAAAGGAGTGCACGATGTCAATTAACTTTTGAGTTATTTACATAACTATATGTTTTAGTCTTTACCTAAATTCCATGAAATTGACTTTCTACGAAATAATATTTTGAGAATTACAATAATAATATATTCAAACAATTGTAATAGCATTTTAGTATTTACATAATTTATTTTCCATTTAATTAATTTTTTTAATATTTTATGGATTATGTATAATGTTTTTGGAACTTGAATAGTTATTTGTGTAAAATGCAAAACCTGAGGCGTGCAGTGACGTAGTTAGGAATTCATATGTGTGGGGACCTTTTTCCAAATACGGAAGAAAAAAAATTAAATGCACTTAAAAAAAATTAAATATATTCAACTAATAATAATATGACAGGACCCATCTCAATCCCCTCGGGATTAATGCGGGATGACACTGCTCCCGTCTGACACGAAGTGTCAGACAAGGGATATTTCCAACCTTTGCCCTCACGGGCTATCAGAGTACGCCAGGATCCGGAGGAGGTATGTGATATCTCGGGCTCTGCTACAGTCCACATCCGATGTCAACCTGAAGGCTAGTCAAAACATTAAAAGTTGTGAGTGGACAAAACAAGAGTTTATAAAAACATTTCATAAGAAGACATTTGTACCCTTCACTAAAAAGCATGCATGCATTCGAAAACCATTTAACCAAATGGACCACATGTGGGAACTAAGCCCAAATCAGAAATAAACCAAGGTCGAAAGGACCACAATGAAATCGACCATACGGGCCACTACCCAAAGCCATAAGAAACCAATAAGGGACTCAACCTATAACCATAAACATACTGAAACCAAATACACGAGCCACTGCTCAATCCTGTGCACACCTGTGCACACCACATATCAAAGAATCATAAAGATTCACCCATACGGGCCACTACCCAAAACCATACGGGACTCAGCCCAAAACCTGTGTAACCACACATCACATCTCATATATCATATCATATATCATATATACATATAAGTCACACAACCAATCCTGTCACGGTATCCAAAGCTACGCGCGTGCTACCCAGGTCTCAATCCGAGTCTTCTCAAAGTCAAGGTTAATGTCCGCATACCACTGATCCTACTCAAGGTTATAGTAACCATAGCCTTCCTGAGAGTAAGGAACCCAACTGGGGGGTGACTCCACTCAGTAGGTGCTCCGTGACTACTCCAAGGTCCACCCAGGCCAACGACCCTCCCCGGAGGAGATAATAGAAGTAAAGGAAGGTATATGAACATATATATACATAACACAAATATCCATGCCCGGTTCCCCTGAACCGTCATGATCCATAATATCCAGTTCATATACATATAGACCATATCCTCCATGTCCGGTTCCCATAAACCGTCATGTACCATAAACATAACCAGGGTTCATGTCGGTCCCCATAATCCGTCATGAACCACGATACCATAACAAGGGTTTATGCCGGTTCCCATAAATCGTCATGAACTTGGAAATCCATTTAAGGTTCCCTGACCTGAAATCAAAACCGTAAAGTAACCTGGGTCTCGTGCCCGAACATATGACATCAGCTAGGTACCGTGCCCGATATCTGAGGTCATAAGCCCTAGACAAAACCAAATGGGTCTCATACCCGAGTTTATCCTTTTGGAAATCCAAATCCAACTCATTAAAACCAATAAGGAAATACAAAGCCGTATAAGCACCGTATAAGGCCGAACCCTCAAAATACGTGCTTATATGTAACCACATACAAATGCACCCATGGCATTACCAAATATGTATGAAAACATATAATAAACATTTATGCATGCACCAATTTAGAAAACCAAGGTCCACTCACAGACCCGAGCTGCGCGCCTCGATTTGCGTGCCATACGGCTCTCCCGAGCCAATCACCGTCATCGGGACTCCCAAACCTGTCCAAATCGTAATAGAATGTTACTAACTACTTAATTAACCTCCCACTAAAGCCCCGTAATTTTTCAGTATTTTTAACTATTTTTAAACCGACCCTAAATCTTCAGACACCCCGAAACCTATCGAAACGATTTCCGATTGACACGAAACCAGTCCCAAAATGTTCGTTACATCAAATAGATGATTTCATTCGTTGAACACTTCCCCAAATTATGGGCCACGGGCCCTCACACGCCCCAAGAAGCCATTGTGCACTGTTCATCGTCTCCTACAATGGACTAAATCGGTTTTCTGGTTCTTGGACCGGTCTGAACCGGTCTAGACCGGTTCAACCCCTTAAACTCGTCCATTTTCAGTCCTTTTAAACCCATTTTAATTCCTAAACGTTCCTAATCCCATTTCTAATCTTTCTAGCTAATTAAAACCGAAATAAACCTCCAAAACCGTGCCTTCACCGTCATTAATGGTGGCCGGATTTTCCCCCGCCGTTCACGGCCATTTCCGGCCATCCCAAACCCCAAAACTAATCCCATTAACCTCCTAGGGTCCCCAGAAACCTTACTCAATTTATAGAATCGAGTAAAAACCATTAAGACTCAAATTCGAATTTTTTAAATATTTTTACCTCACGGTCATCCTCCTCCCGCCGTGAACCGCAGTGTCCTCCACCGTCCTCAGTCTCACAGTCCTTCTTCTCATTCCTCACGGTCATGTTCAACTCATAGGGTCATGTTCAGCTCATAGGGTCATAGTGGTATGTGTGGGTTGTGTGTTTTGAAGAAAATGGAGAAATGATGCATAGGGGGGGGGGGGGGGGGAAGGGTTTCGAGTTTGAAGAAACAAAGAAGAAGAATGATGGCTGATGAGAGAAGTGAGGATTAGATGATTAGGTGAGTGGTGAGGATTGAAGGATTAATTGGTAATGGATGGTTAGGATTTAAAGTTGTTAGGATTAATTATATAATAATAATTATAATGTTATTTAATTAGTTAGATCCACAAATTGGGGGATCTAGCCAATGGGATGAGTGACACTTGTCACTCATCCATGGGACCCACTCAAAATATCTGGCCCAATCAGAATAAGCCAAGTGTTCTTGCCTCGTAATGTGCGTATAGTGAAATCGACCTTCCGTGACATATAACTTCCCCGTTCGAAGTCCGATTTCAACGTGCCGCCTGCCTACGGATTCGTATCATCCCAATCTACGTAACAGTCCTCGGCCCTCGGCCATCGGACCTCCCGGTCAAAAAGTCAACATTTGACCCCCCCCTTTAACCAAAATTACCAAAATGCCTCTAAACTTCTGAACGTCATAACTTCTTCCCCGAATGTCGGAATTGAACGTGCCACATGTCTGAACTCGTGACGTCACGAACTACGTCACGGTCATCGGTCAAAGTCCATTTGACCCCCAGAATGAAAAGTCAACGTTTTGCCCATGTCTAGGGGCAAAACGGTCATTTCGCATCGTTCGTCCGATTTCGCCTAACTAATCACCGATTAGCCTCACTAATCGTGATTAGTCACTAATCTAATCCTGAAATTCGGGACTAGTCGTTACAACCGGCATGAACCCATGAAAGGAACACACCCCGGTTGTAAGACCCGTGTCCTGGAGGGAACGGTGAACAATCCCACATTCCTGCGATGGTGGAATGGTCTGGGAGAGGATGGTGGTGTGCCTTAAAGGTGTAGGCACACACCTATCTAACACTAAACCTCCCTTGGCCGCTCTCGTTAAGGCGGTTACCTTCCAGGTGTGAGGTCTTGGGAACAAAACCTTGCGAGCGCAGGTGTGCCCAAAGAGGACAATATAGGGTTAGATAGAGGATGCCGTTGCGCAACTCTGATCTAAACTAGGCCTTTTGGGAGCTCAAGTGGCTTTGGGGGGGATTGGAACCCCAAAGTTAAGCGAGTTGAGGCTGGTGCAATTCCATGATGGGTGACCCCCTGGGAAGTTGCACCATGAGCTCCCAAAAACAAAACCGTGAGGGCGAGGCCCAAAGCAGACAATATGGTGCTAGATGAGTCGGGTCCTGACCGAGGAGGGTCGGGTCCTGACATAATATATGTAACAACCCGTCCCGGGAGCCGGGATTAGTATACTAATTAAGGTGTGATTAGTGAGGTTAATCGGCGGTTAGGTGGTCCCGATAGGTCCATGAGCCTAGAATGACGATTTTGCCCCTAGTTTGGGCAAAACGTTGACTTTTAGTTCGGGTGGCCCGATGGATGTCGACCGGTGACCAGGACGTAGTTTAGGACGTCCCGAACCCATAGGCAGGTGGCACGCCTGATTCCGACATCCGAGGAGGAAGTTGTGATGTTCGGAAGGTTGAGGGCATAACCGTAATTTGGGTAAATTAGGGGGAATAGTTGACTTTTTGTAGAACCGGGTTTTGGTACGTTGACCTAGGATGGTTAGGTAGATCTCGTCGTCCTGAGTTCGATGACAGGCGGCACGTATTCATCGGACTTACGAGGTGTGAGATACGGGTCTAGAAGGGTAGTGGCAAAACCGTAAATATAAGTTAAAAGGAAGGGTAATTTGGTCTTTTTGCACCTGGGGATTTGTGCTGAAAGAAGCAGATGAAGGGTTGAGATTGGGCCACATGGGTGAGAGAGAATGGGGGATGGTGACATGTGGCAATTGTGTAGAGGGTTCTGGTTGAATCCTGTACATACACGGCCCAAATAATTGGGGTGCAACCATGCAGTGCCCGTGAGAGTGTTCTTCGACACAGAGAGAAACAGAGGGGGAGAAGTGAGAGGATTGACAGGATCGGGATTTCCCGAGGAAGCCGAGGAACGTACAGGACGTTCAGGACGCGAGTAGGGCTCAGTACTGTGAGTGGACCCTTTCCTTAAACTCAAACATGCATAAATGTTTTCTATAATTGTTTTATATATGTGATTTCATGATTTTTGGATTTATGATGTGATTTTACATAATTGCACGTTTTTCGAGAAAATACGGTATTTGGCACATTTTACGATAAAAGGTTGATTTCTGATTATAATGTTATAGTTTTGAGATTTCAAATGGTAAATGATTTCTAATGATTATAAATGGATTTTGGAACATGATTTTGAGAAAGGATTGGTTTTGAAATCGTAATTGACAATTGGACTTTGGTTAAAGGTTGAAAAGTGAATTTCCGGATTTGGGTTCCGAATGACGGTTCGGGATGCCGGAAGGGCTTCAGACCGTGGATTTCGGATTCGAGTTTGGATATGGATTTCAAGTGGTTGTCAGATGGTTTTGGATTGGATTTGCTGGATCTGGTTATTGGGTTTAAAGACCCGGATATATTTGACGGGGGACGGGCCCGGATTGAGTTTAAAGACTCAGATATATTGATTTTCCCCCGTAGGCCTTTGAGTTTAAAGACTCGAGAGTTTAAAGACTCGGGAGTTTAAAGACTCAGATATGATTAAGGTCTGAATTGAGTTTAAAGACTCGGGAGTTTAAAGATTCGGATAGGTCCAGCAGGTTGATCGGGAAATGATGATTTGAGCTTTATGGTTTATGATACGGGTTTTGATACTCATGCCATGATTTCCATAACTGTTTTATAGTGTTTCTGTTTCTTATGATGTTTTATGAGAATTGAGTTATAACTGTGTTAATAACTGTTGGTTATGCATGTGGTTTCAAAACGGAGGGTTAAACTCGGTTTTCTGATAACTGGTTTAGAACTTTTCTTTTATTATGGTCCACTCACACCTTTTGTTTTTAACTTGCCCTCCAGGTTGTAGAGCGAGCGCGGGGTCTTGACGTCGAGGCAGTGTCCGAGGCATAGAAGTCACGCGAAAGATTCCGGAGTGGGTTAAAGTCTTCCGTGTGCGTGTAATTTATCGGTTTTTATTTTCCTTGTGTTTCGTACTATGATCTGTAAATTATAACTTCGGGATATTTTATATAGGTTCTCCTGCGTCTGACTGAGTTTTGGGTACTTTTGAGTGAGTTGTACTTGAGTGTTGTGTCGAGGAGTCAGACGGGAGCAGAATTTACCTTGGGTTTCGGGGTGAAACCGGGGTGGGTCCTGACAATATATGTCAAGTTAACCAAATTATATATATATAAAAATCATATCATACTACTAATTCACTATAACCATATACAACAGTTAGTTGTCTTCGACAGATTTTCAGTTTGAAATTAAATCGGTGTATTCCCAAAATAATCTATGATTGAAGTGTTAAAACAAAATAAACATACGTAAAATTTTGAAAATTAAAAAAATAATAACTATAATATGAACTATATATATATACTTCTATATCAAGATATCTCTAAAAAAAATTATAAATCGTATATGATAATGATATATGTGTCTATTAATGGAGAGCCTAAAATTGTATTTTCCAATTGATTTGAATGCCAAAATATATAATTGACTACAATTAAATAATAATTTTTATTTATTAATAAATTTTTAAATGCAATTATTTTTTACGTTGGCTTATAGATAATTTATCTCAAATTCAAATTATAATGAGATATTATATGAATAATTTTTAAAATTTCTTCTTCTCATGTAATAAAATATATATATATATATATATATGTGTGTATATTACATTAAAACATATCAAAATTAGTGTGAGCCCATGATCTTCCGGGCCATTGTGGGCTCCACCATTAGTGAAAGTGAAAAAAAATTTAAAAAAATTTAAAAGGATGTTTGTATAAATAACTCATTTATCTTTAATGTATTTAATTTTGTTGTCTTTTCACTCCATCCAAAGTCGTTATGCCAAATTTGAAGACACTATAAAGCACGTTGTATACAAAGAGAAGGAAAAAATTTAGAATAAGAAGTCGTACACGTAGAAGGATTAATAATAAGTTGTGGTATTTATATTCCTGCTAGGAATAGGAACACGAACACATATTGGTTTTGAAAACAGAGGATAGTGAGGTATACATCATTAAATGGCATGTGCAATTCACACTTCACATGTCCCCCGGCCTTCAATTATATAAATCGTTAGCCTTAAAACATATATGAAAACATGACAAACATTGAACAACGCTTGTACACAAGATTGTTCATTCCTCATGCATGTGCGACACACACACTGACTGACCTAGTGACCTGAGCCCACATCACGTACACACTACACACTCACAAAACCACTTTAATTCCAATTATTAGGTTTACTCGCCAAACCAGGCAATTGCATGTTTATATAACAGACTAACAGTATTTGTGGATATATTTGTAGACATATTGATATGTAATGTGTTGTCGGTGGAGTACTGTTTGTGTACGCCCTCATACTCATAGTCATAGGCTTATAGCATCGATCCATATGCACTTCTTCGTTTTCATTTTTTTGATGGTCGAGGATTTGTATTGTATGATGTATCTTCGTTTTCAAAAGAATCTCACCATGCCGCATGCAAAAACGCGTTTCATTGCTATGTTGAGTGTGGACATTTATCTGGGTAAAATCGCAAATGACAGAAGCCCAGTGAGATTCCGACCGTCCAACGTCCGCATGGGGACCCACGGCCACAAAGACAGATGGATGGTTCTGTTTCGATGTTCATTTTTCATTTTCCCTCGCTGTAAAAAGTAAAAACGATAGTAGAAAATGCACTGCGGAGGCAGGGCAGGGTTGTTTTTTTTCTCACTAGATTCGACGGTGGAAATTGAAAAAACTGCTTTCGAAAGTCTGGTTTGTTGCAAGAACCTCTCTTTTCCAATTTCCATATGGTAGTGAGGTACACACTCATCTTTGACTCGTAAAAATGGTTTAGCTTAAGTGGATGGGTTGGCAAAACAAGCTCGTATGAGACTGATTGGTCAACTTGTGGATACGAGCCTAAACTTGCAGATTCCTTATATGTTTATTATTTGCTTGGACAAGTTGCAAATTGACTTGGATTGTTCAAGATCATTTATCTTTTTAAGATATCCAAATATTTTCACTTCTTACATAAACATAACTAATTAGGTGGGTGCCGCTAATATTACATAAAGATATATAAATTAATGAAAAAACCTATATAAAAGTACATAAATTATAAAGTTGATTTCAAAAGATACTTTATTTATAAATTAATTAGGTGGGTGGGGATGTCGCTAATATTACATGAACTAATTAGGTACTGTCCTCATGTATTCGGGTTGTGTCCTGTCAATCAAGTTGGAACTATTCCTTTTCGTTACTTTAGTATTCTGCTTATTACTACCAAACTCGGCTTTAATTATCGTAGGCCTCTGTTAGAGCGTATTGAGTGTTGTATTATGAGGTGGGAGTGAAGACCTCTCTCTTTTGTTGGGTGCTTCTAGCTTATTAATTCAATTCTCTACCGTCTTCAAGTTTTTGGGCTTCTCATTTTTTCCTTCCTAAAAGGGGTCCTGAAGTGTATTAAGCAAATGCTTAGGTGTTTTCTTTGGTATGGAAAAGCTAAAGGTAGCTATTGTGCTAAAGTTGCTAGGAATACTATTTTCTTACCTAAGGACGAAGGGGGCTTAGGCCTGAGGGACCTTCATAAGTGGAATTATGTGTTAATGGCTCATCACATTTGGAATCTCTTTGGGAATTTGAGAGATAATGTCCGGTGTCAGTGAGTCAATGCTTACTATATTAAAGGAAATTGTTTATAGAATTTGGAATGTCCCTCTATTTGTTCTTGAAATTGGAGGAAGTGAATGAAGATTCGTTCCTTATTCAAACCTTTTATCAAGGGCAAGGTGGGAGATTGTTCTAATATCTTTTTGTGGCATGATTCTTGGCTTCCCAATGGTCCCTTAATTGATCTTTTATGGTGAATATGTTGCGATTTAATCTGTGATTGATGGTAATGCTAAGTTTTATGAGGTTATCTATGAGTCTAAATGTAACGACCCGTCCCGAATTTTGGGATTAGATTAGTGACTAATGAAATATTAGCGAGATTAATCGGTGATTAGTTGAGCGAAATCGGGCGGACGGTGTAAAATGACTGTTTTGCCCCTAGTTGTGGGCAAAATGTTGACTTTTGACTCAGGGAGTCAAACGTATGAGGACCGATGACTGTGACGTAGTTTGGGATGTCACGAGTCCGTAGACAGGTGGCACGTCGAAATCGGAAGTCGAATAGGAAAGTTATGGTCACGAGATCAAAATCGGGGATTTACGGCTCAGGATTCGATTAAAATAACAATTAAATCTGATTGGGGGATTAGTTAATTGTGGGGCCCTTGGATGAGTAACAAGTGTCACTCATCCCATTGGTGGCTTCCCTAAAAAGTGGATCTAGCCTCGGATTGGGTGATTAATTAGGATTAAAATATTAATTAATTATTATAATATTACTTTCTAATTCCCTCCACATTTCTCTCTCATTTCCAGCCATCCATTCCCCTCAGAACACTCATCCTCACCGTCCACTCCATCTCATCTGACCATCATCACCAAACCTCACCTTCTCTTCTTCAACCCGTGCACATATCTTCATCTTCTTCATTCTGTTTCTTCTTCAAGCCGAGAAACAAACACACATACCCCTTGCCACCATACCTTCTCTGTGCTCGTGTGTGAGGCTAAAGGAATGAGTGTGTTATGTGAGAAGAAAATGGTGTTCGGTGAGGGCGAACCGAAAGAGTGTAAAATAGAGTGTGTTCGTGTGATCATGAACCCAACCTTCTCAAACCTTACCTATTGCTCGTGTTATATGAATAAGAAAGGAAGCGGGGGCTGAGCCGGGTTCAACGGTGGCCACGACAGTGACCCACGAAGGAGATGAGAGGTAAGAAACCGTGAAGACCGGTTTTGATTCAAAAATGGCAAATAATGTTCTAGTGGTTGTTGATCGATTTGCTTGATCAGATGAGGTTCTGGAGGTTTTAAGGAGATGTCTGGGCCTGGTATCATGGCCTGAGGTGGCCTGTGGTGGCCGGAGGCAGCGAAGGAAGTTGGCTGTTTAATCTTCGTTCGAAAAGGTAAGGTTTTGGCCGTTTTTTGTTGTTTTAGTCACATGAATAGGTTCTTAGGATTGAGACGAGTCTATAGGGATTAGAATGGTTGAAAATGGATGAAAAATGAGTGAGAAATAAAGTTGAACTGTTAACGCCAGTTCGATTGGACGGAGTCGGTCTGAACCGGTCTGGATCGGGTTCAGCGAAAGAATAGGGATGACACTGTGCATGCGCGTGGCTTTCATGCGCAGGACATTTGGGCGGCGCGTGAGGGCACGTGAGTGGTCTTTTGGGGATGAATTCAACATGTGAAATAATCTATTCGATGTAACGAACATTTTGGGACTGGTTTCGTGTCGATCAGACATAATTTTTATATAGTTCGGGATGTCCGAAGGTTTAGAATCGAGTTTAAAAATAGTTAAAAATTTGGAAAAATTACGGGGCTTCAATGAGAGGTTAATAAGGTAGTTAGTAACCCTCTAGTGTGATTTGGACAGGTTTGGGAGTCCCAGTGACAGTGATTAGCCCGGGGAGGCTTACAACACGCAAATCGAGGCGGCAGCGTAGGACGGTCTGTGAGTGGACCTTGATTTCTAAACTGTGATGCATGCATAAAAGTTTTATATGTTTTATAGATATGATTTCTATCATGATGATTATGGATTGGTGATTTACATGATTTCACGTATTTCGAGGTGATTTACGTATTTGTACGTATGTCGAGGATTATGATTTTGAACTGATTATACGTGCTTATGGTTTCGGTAAGGATTTAATGAAATGGATTTGGATTTGAAAAGGTAAACTCGGGAATGAGACCCATTTGTTTTGGAAACTTTCTGACTCGAAGTCCATTTTAGTTACATTATCGGGCTAGGGGCCCAATTGGTTCGTGAATTGATTTCGGAGTTAAAAATATGAAATCGGGCTTGAGACCCATTTGATTTACGAACTCTCGGACTTGGAGTCCATTTTCTTTAATAAGGCACCAGGCTGGAGGCTCAGTTGGTTTACGAATCGGGCTCGAGGCCCAGTTGGTTCAGGAAATCGGGCTTGAGGCCCAGTTGGTTTACGTGATCAGGCTTGAAGCCCAATTGGTTATAATATCGGGCATGCGTCCCCTTTATGATTTATAAGTGTGATTTCAGGTTTGGAGGCCCTAAATGGATTTGGAATTGGTAAGCATGGATTTCTAGTTTCATGACGGTTTATGGGGACCGGGCATGAATCCTTTGAAAGGTTTTGAGAATGATTACAAAATGGTTTTTCATATACCATTCTTTATATTATGGATTGTCTCCTCCGGGGATGGTCGTTGGCCTAGGTGGATCCCCGAGTAATCACGGAGCACTAACTGAGTGGAGTCACCCCCGTTGGGTACCTTATTCTCAGGAAGGCTTATATGGATTATAACCCCTAGAAAGGGTCATTGATCTGCAGACATTGACCTGGGTGGACCTGGGGAGACTAGGGATGTAACGACCCGCCTCGAATTCTGGGATTAGATTAGTGACTAATCATGATTAGTGAGGTTAATCCGTGATTAGTTGGGCGAAATCGGACGAACAATGCAAAATGACCATTTTGCCCCTAGGCGTAGGCAAAATGTTGACTTTTCATTCTGGCTGTCAAATGGACTTTGACCAATGACCGCGACGTAGTTCGTGATGTCACAAGTTCATAGACATGTAGCACGTTCAATTCCGACATTCGAGGAAAACGTTATGACATTCGGAAGCTTAAGGGCATTTTGTTAATTTTGGAAAAGGGGCAAATAGTTGACTTTTGGACCGGGAGTTCCGATGGCCGAGGGCCAAGGACCGTTACGTAGATCAGGACGATACGAATCCATAGGCAGGTGGCACGTCAAATTCGGACGTTCGACGGCGAAGTTACAGTTCAAGGAAGTTTCGGGGAATTATTGCACGTTTTACGAAACGACTTAACTTTTGGATTCTAGTGGGCCCCAGATATTTAGTTCCTGTCCAATGGATGAGTGACAAGTGTCACCCATCCACTGGCCATCCCTTTTCCTTCATGCATTTCACCATTCATCTTCATCGATCATTTTTCCTTCATTCCCAAATACAAACCCGATCTCACTTCCACCCACATCCAAACCTGCGCCCCATATGATCATCTGTGAGACCCAGAGAGTGAGAGAGAGGCTGAAGGAGCTGAGGATGGTGGCTGGGAGTTGTTTGGACCGCCGTACACGGCGGTGAAGGGCAAGAGAAAACCGATTGCTCGGTAAGGACCATTTTCCCCTTTATTTCGATTTTGACATTATGGATCGTTTTGGATGTTTGGATAAGGATTAATGGGTTGCTAGGAAGGTTTTAAGATAGTTTGGAGGGTGGTTCACGGCTGAGGGAGCCGTGGGAACAAAGTGGAATGTTTGGGTCGTGTGGTTCAAAATCAAACCATGGGTTTTAGGGTGTTTTAGTTAGTTTTCTTGATAGAAAATGATAGGAAATGAGGAAATAGGAAGTTTAGGATTGAAAAGAAGAAGATTGAACGAAAAATGAGGAGTGGGGAGCACCGAACCGGTCACGCCGGTCCAACTGGACAGGCCAAACCAGGTGAACCGGCTGGCGGGAGGTTTGTAACACCCCGGAAATTCGTAGATTGTAATATTGTAAAATATTGAATGAAATGACATTTTACCCCTATGAATGGTTGGGTCGCATTGTAGAATTTTTGATTGGTGGGTCAAACGGACCTTGACCGATGGCCGTGACGTAGTTCGGGACGTCACGAGTCCATTGACAGGTGGCACGTCCAATTCGGACGAACATGGGAGAAGTTACGACGTTCGGAAGTTCAGGAGTATTACCGTAATTTGGATGAAATAAGGGAAAAGTTGACTTTTTGAAATACCGTGAATTTTCACACGACCCGAAGACCGTTGGATTCTTCTCGATGTCCTGAGTACAACGACAGGCGGCACGCATGAAACGGACATCGGATGACCGAGTTACGGGTCACGGAAGTTGGAGGGCATTTTGGTAATTTTTGCCCTGAGGGCATTTTGGTCTTTTGACACGGGTTACTGTAGCACCACCGTGAAAAACAGAGTGCACGGCCATGCCGTGGTGTTTTGTGCGTGCAATTGTTTAAGGCATTAGTGGACTGGTAAGTGGGTATTGTTTATGTGGTTTGAGATAATGAGAGTGTGGATTGAGACTATCAGACCACGGGTAGGATTTTAAAATTTGGTTATGGGCTCTGTGTGCGGGAAGCAGGTTTCAGTGAGGTCAAGGACGTAAAACGCGATTAACCGAGACTCGGAATAAAATAATAATATAATAATAGAATCTGATTACTTTAACCAAACCATTCTGGACCCTTGATGAGTGACACATGTCATCATCCCCTTCAATCCTTAAATCATGGATCTTGGTTGGCCATTGATTTAATTAATTAATTTTCTCCCCTCAAATCCTCACCATTGATTTTAAAACTCAAACTGATCCCAGCCCTTGATCTCATCTGCACACTCTGATTTAAGCCATCAGACTATTCTTCACATTTTCATTCTCCCTCAAAACCGTGAGCACGGTTTCCTTCCAAGAACAAACACATCACCACATCTCAGCCTCAACCCATGCACCAGACACGTCCAGACGAACCCCAGCCACCTTCAGACGACGGCCACCGCCTCACGGCCGCCCTGCACGGCCGAAAACCTCCCAGACCCGAGAGGAAACCAAACAACCCGACACTGCCCAACCGTCCAAACCACCTCACCTGGACCTGAAACAGCTTCATGTTAACATCACTGGAACCTTAGGACGACTCAGACCACGACTGGGCAGCCCACGGCGGCGACACAGCGGCGGTAAGTCCAGAAACCCGTGAAGACCTGATTTACTTCCCTGCCTTGAAACGTCCGTTTTTGACGTTATGAATGTTTGTTTGTTTTTGAGACATGTCCTAGGAACTTAGACGACCATTTTGGACCATGAACCGCGGCCGGAATCTCGACGAGTCGCCGGAGAGGATGACCTGAGTCCTCAGCCGATTTTCCTGTCAGATTTCAGGTAGTTTAATCAACCTAAAAATGAGTTTGGATGTCACAGAACCGTAGAGGAGGTTATGACGAGTCCATAGGATCAAACCGCATAAAAAATGGTGGTCTGGAACTCGATCTGTGATCGGGTCATGCCGCGGGTCGACGGCGACCCGGTTACTGTAGCATGACGTCATCATTGTTGACCTGAATGTTGACCTGGCGCGTGGGGGCGCGTGAAGGGTATTTTGGGGAAACTTCCAACATGACTTTTAATCTATTCGATGTAACGGACATTTTGGAATTAGTTTCGTGTCGATCGGACACCGTCTCGATAGTGTTCGGGATGTCCGAAGGTTTTAAATTAAGTTTAAAAATAAGTAAAAATTCGGGAAAATTACGGGACTTTGATAGGATGTTAATAATGAGGTTAGTGACCCTCTAATGTGATTTGGACAGGATTGAGAGTCCCGGTGATAGTGGTGTGGCCCGGGAGGGCTGGTGGCACGCATATCGAGGCATACCGTTAAAACGGTCTATGAGTGGACTTTGGTTTTATAAATCCTATGCATGCTTAAATGTGTTATATGGTTTATATACATGATTTCTATGATGGTATTTGTGAACATTGATTTCGGGTATGTTGCACGTATTTCGAGGTGTTTTCTGTATTTCACGTATATCGGGGTTAACGGTTTAATTGTGGTTTTGCGTGCTTATGGTTAAATAAATAATATGATAAAATGGTTTTTTATTGGAAAGATGAATTCGGGCTTGAGGCCCACTTGTTTTGGAAATCTCGGACTTGGAGTCCATTTGAGTACGTAATCGGGCTGCGGGCCCAGTTGGTTTATAAGTCGGACTGCGGGCCCAGTTGGTTTATAAATCGGGTCGTGGGCCCAGTGGTTCATAAAGTCGGGCATGGGGCCCAGTTGGATTAAAATGATGATTTCGGGTCAGGGGCCCTATATTTAATAAATGTGGTTTCGGGTCAGGGACCCTAAATGGAATTGTGTTGTTTTATGGAAAATTCGGGCAGGGCCCATTGTGATGTTGTGAAATGAATTAATAAAAACTGTTTTCCATATACCATCTGTACACATGGATATATGATGGTCTCCTCCAGATGTCTGGGACACTGGGGAAGTCACGGTGCATTGCCTGTGAAGGGTCACCATACGGAGCAGCCGGACCGTATGATGACTCAGGAGCAGGATTGCTATGATTGACGTCTGGGACGTCAGACATCAGGAATGTCAGATATATGGACCCGGAGAGACCCCGGGCAGCACGCGTAGCTTGTGAAACCGTGAGACATGACGTCAGGGACGTCTAGCATCAGGGATGCTGGTGATGGTAATGGTAAAATACGAATTAATGAAATGGCTTTCCGGGTGGATTTATGATTGTGTGATTTTAATGAATTGATGTTCATTTATGGTCGTGGGTGGTGACCCACATGGTTGTTTATGTATAGTTATGGTATTTCACAGTTTTGGGCTGAGTTCCCACACTTGGTTTTTGGTTGACGGTTTTTGGGCTAAGGCCCTAATGGCTCGGTTGAGCAAACGTTTTGGTTACTGGTTTTCGTGGCATGCATACCTTTTTATTGGAGGGCATAAATGTCTTATAAATGTATTTGATGAACTTACTGGTTTTTGTCCACTCACAGCTTTTGGTTTTAATGCCCTTCAGGTTGATCACGGATGCGATTGCAGCAGAGACTGGGACATTGCATACCTCCTCCATCGATCCTTGCGCACTCTGGATGCCCCGGTTGGGCAGTGATTCTTGGTTATCCCTTGTCTAACACCCCTTGTTGGACGGGAGCAGGGCATATTCCATGTTAATCCCGGGTGGATTGGGATGGGTCCTGTCAGTGTCTCCCACGGGTGTTGGCCTTCTTGATCGATTAACCCTGTAGGGGAGTAAGAGAAGGGTTCAGTTGGCATCAGTCTGAGGTTGAGGGATTGTGAGAGACAGAGAGAAAACCGTGAAGAACATTTTCGGGTTTTTGGGGGAAAATTTCAGAGTTCGATTTCTACGGGTTAAGGGACTAATCTAAACACTGAGGGAGTTTCCTGGGAGTGACAGAAACTCAACCGTGCAAGAGTCGAAGAGGTTTGATCAAGGATAGCTCAGGAACCCAAGTTCCAGTTCAGAGAAAACCAGTTTGGAGGGAAAAATCTAAGTTTAATTTCTACGGCCTATTGGACAAAACTAATCACTGATTGAGCCTTCTGGGAGCATTTGGAACTCGTCCACATCGGAATCGACGGCAACCAGCCACAGAGGAGCTGGGACGGTGACCGCCGTGTGCAGAGGAAATCGCAGCGTTTGGACGGCTACTTCCAGGTAATGTATCGTTCAATTGATGGTTCCATTTTGTTAGTCTAGGTCCTCTTATGCTCCTGTATGAGTTAATTGGACAATGGAGCTAGTTTGGGGGAGTTCTGGGAATTGACCCGTGTGGCTATTCGGGTTTGGATAGGACGGTTTATTGCTTGTCGAGGTGATTAGAGGACTCAGAACTGTAATTGAATGATGATAGAACATGTTAGGATCAAGAATAAATGAAATTAAGTAGAAATGGAAGGTTAATCAATCGGGTCACACCGCGGGTTGAAGACCCAAATAACAGTGAATCGGGCAGGGACGACGACACTGTAGCAGCGTGAGACTTTCACTCGTAGCCACTTTGGGCGGCGCGTGAGGGCGCGTTGAGCACTATCTCGGTTCACGGTCAACATGACTTTTAATCCTCTCATCATTCTGAACATTTTCTGTGAAATAACCATGTTGATCTGAGATAGTTAGGAAAGTCAGTTTAGGGCCGGATGTCTCGGGAAGCGTGTTGGATGGCTTTTTCCCGAACCGGTTTCTGTTACAGACTTTTTGAGAGTAAATTAAGGACCTATAATGACATTTGCATGTGATTTGAAATGACAGGAAACTTACGTTAATCCCAGAGACAAGTTCGTACGCGCATTATTCGCAGCGGGAACGTTCAGTGAGTGAGCCCGTTTTTATTAACACTTGCATGCATAACCGTTTTAATTTCCGTATATCTATATGTGTGTGTGAATCAAATACTGGATTTTGATTACCTTGATTTACGGTTGTGACACATTTTACGGTGTTGGGCTTGAGACCCGTTTTACGGAAATTGAACACTGTTTTGGACTATATATATTTATATATTCATGTGGATATGGATGACTATTTTAGGTACTGCACTGTATAATCCACCGTATAATACTGTCTCCTGCGGATGTGGTACCCCGGAGCGATCACGGTGCATTACCTGCAAGGGGTCATGCTACGGAGGTGCCGGACCGTAGGATGACTCAGGAGCAGGATTGCTATGATTGGACGTCTGGGACGTCGAACGTCTGGGACGCTAGGCATCTGGGATGCCGTAACCGAACTGGGTTCGGAGTTTGGACTCTTGATTTGAGACCCCGGGTGGCACGCGTAGCCATGGGACTGTGACCATTATTGGACGTCAGGGACGTCAGACATCTGGGATGTCGTTATCGGAGTGTATAGTGCAGTAGCTGTGTTTATATTACATTTCTGGCTTAGTATAATGCTTGTGGTATATTATATGTATTTATGGTTTTTAAATATTTGCATGCATGTTTGGAAAACGGAGGGGTAAATTATATATATTTTACTTATTAAACGGTTTTATAAACCTGAGTTTCGGCCCACTCACCTTTCCTGTTTTGGTAACCCCTCCAGGTCGTGCTGCTGAGGTTGGTGAGGACCCCGAGGCTGAGGCATAGATTTCGCACTACGCACCTGAACCCTTGTCAGGTCAGATTACCCGCAGGATTTTTCTTGAGTCGTGCTCGGATTTTATATTTTGGATTGTATCCCTTGTCTGACATCTGTAAAATTTGGTTTAAGTATGATTTTATATTTCGGACATTTATGCATTTAAGTTTTTAAGGTTAAAATTGGAATTCTAGTTCGGGTGTCAGACGGGAGCAGGGCACGTCCCCTTGTGGTCCCTGGTGGATCGGGGCGGGTCCCTATCAGCTTGGTATCAGAGCACTAGGTTGTGGTCAACATGTTAGACTAGCGGTTAGTACTAGGTACTTTTCGAGTCTAAGAATTATGTTAACTCATCTATGCCTCTTGACAACTGGTTATGCCTCCGAGGAGAATCCCTCCAGCACGGACCGTCGAGGAGTTTGAGAGAGAGATGAAATGTGCCAGTATTGAGTGGGCTCAACGGTTGGGAGCCACACCTTTCAACGGGGGATCTGACCCCGAGGATGCCTATGAGTGGATTGATAAATGGGAAAGAATCTTTACAGTGATGCATTGCCCACCCGGCGAGTGGGTGACTTTGGCGGCCTTCTTACTAGAAGGCGAAGCTTACCGGTGGTGGCAGGGTCTTGAGATGTCAGGTGGTCTGTCCACACCACCACATGGGAGGTCTTTCGTGCTCGGTTCTTAGATCAGTACTACCCGCGATCTTTTCGCGCGGCACGAGAGGCAGAGTTCCTGCGACTGGAGTAGGGGGATATGTCCGTGGCAGACTATGAGCAGGCTTTCGGGAAGCTTTCCCGTTTTGCGGAAGCTTTTGTGAGTACTGAGGAGGAAAAATGTCAGAGGTTTGAGTTGGGGCTCCGAGGAGAGATACGGGCAGGTGTGACGGCTGCCACTTATGTGACTCTAAGGGACATGGTCGACACTGCAGTTCGTGTCGAGGCCAGTCTGGCGGCACACCAGGCGCGACAATCATCAGGCGAGGGGCGATACCGGGATCGTCCACATCCAGGACCAACCGGCTGGAAGATCTCTAAGGGGGGAAGTTATCGAGGAGCACCCTCATCATTGCGGGGTCATGGCTGGTCAGGTTGATCAGGGGGCTCTCAGAGGAGCGGGTCGAGATTCAGTCCTGGGCAGCATCAGGCTTGGAGTGGTGCATCAGGAGGGTCTTGGGATGGACCAAGGACAGTGAGTTGTTTTGCTTGTGGAGGAGCGGGCCACTATGCCTGAGATTGCCCATTGTTGTCAAGGAACAACGATACTGGAGGTGCTAGTGTTGCACAGAGTTCGACTTCCAACACTGCCGGAGGCCGAGGAAGGGGTGCGGAGCGTGACGCGCGTGGGCGCGGACAGACTGCGGGGCCCAGGGCTCGTGTTTTTGCAGTGACTCAGTAGCAGGCGAGGTCAGCCCCAGACGTGATTACATGTACACTTCATATCTCGAACCTTATTGTACGAGTATTGATGGATGCTGGGGCTACACATTCTTTTATTTCGAGGAGTTATGCTCGTATGTTAGATTGTGAGGTATCAGCCTTAGATAGCGAGATGGGTGTTGGCACACCTATGGGCATCGTGTACTTAGTGAATCAGGTGATTCGGAGGTGCCCAGTGAGAATTGAGGATGTGGATCTGCCAACAGACTTGATTATTATGGACATCCATGACTTCGATGTGATTCTAGGAATGGATTGGTTATCGGAGCATGGGTCGCTTATTGATTGCTGTAGTCGGCAAGTGTTTTTGCAGAGTCCGGGTTTGCCGGAAGTTACCTTCTAGGGGGAGCGTGTTGGTTCGCTTTCTGAAGTGATTTCTTCACTTGCTGCTACTAAACTTCTACGGAAGGGATGCCAGGGCTATCTGGCGCATGTTGTGTCGGAGCGAGTTGATACTCCGAGCATCGGGGAGATACCAGTGGTGCGGGAGTTTCCTGATGTGTTCCCGGAAGATCTACCTGGATTACCACCATCGCGGGAGATTGAGTTTACCATTGAACTACTCCCTGGTACCCGACCTATATCCCAGGCACCGTACCGGATGGCGCCGGCAGAATTACGGGAACTCAAAACACAGTTGCAGGAATTGGTTGATTTGGGATTCATCCGACCGAGTACTTCACCATGGGGAGCACCGGTGTTGTTTGTGAAGAAGAAGGAGGGGAGTCTCCGTTTGTGTGTGGATTACCGATAGCTGAATAAGGTGACGCTGAGGAACCAGTATCCTCTACCCAGGATCGATGACTTATTCGACCAGTTGGGGGGAGCACAGTGCTTCTCGAAGATCGATTTGCGATCTGGGTATCATCAGCTGAGGATTGCGGAAGGGGATATTTCGAAAACGGCATGTCGAACTCGTTACAGACACTATGAATTCCTTGTTATGCCTTTTGGTTTGACGAATGCTCCAGCAGCATTCATGGATATGATGAACAGAGTTTTCCGACCCTACCTGGATAAGTTTGTGATTGTGTTCATCGATGACATCTTGGTGTATTCGAGAAGTGCCTAAGCACATGAGGAACACCTACGGTTGGTGTTAGGGAAGCTGAGACAAGAACGGTTGTACGCCAAACTGAGTAAGTGCCAGTTTTGGCTGAGCAGCATTGGTTTTCTAGGACATGTGATTTCGGCTGATGGGATCAGCGTGGATCCCCAGAAAACGGAAGCGGTGACTAACTGGGCCAGACCGACGACAGTGACAGAGGTGCGGAGTTTTGTCGAATTGGCAGGCTACTACCAGAGATTTATGGAAGGTTTCTCCAAAATTGTTGCACCGTTGACTCGTTTGACCAGGAAAGGAGTGAAGTTCATCTGGGACGAGGAGTGTGAGCAGATTTTTCAGGAATTGAAGTATCGATTGACCACTGCTCCTATCCTTGCATTGCCCGACAACAGTGGAGAGTTTGTAGTCTTTAGTGATGCCTCGCTACAGGGTTTGGGATGCGTGTTAATGCAGAATGGTAAGGTGATCGCCTACGCATCACGGTAGCTAAAGACTCATGAGTTGAACTACCCTACCCATGACTTGGAGTTGGCGGCGGTAGTTCATGACTTGAAGATCTGGAGACATTACCTTTTCGGTGCAACGTGCAGGATATACACCGACCACCAAAGCCTAAAGTATCTATTTACCCAGAAGGAACTCAACTTGAGGCAACGGAGATGGTTGGAATTGATCAAGGATTATGACTGTACAATCGAGTACCATCCGGGTAAGGCTAATGTGGTGGCAGATGCGCTCAGCAGGAAATCAGCAGGGTCAGTTGCACACCTGAGGATGGTGTATCTTCCTTTACTGGTGGAACTCCGGAAGGCGGAAGTTATTTTAGATACGGATGAGCATGGAGCTTTATTGGCCAGTTTCCATGTACGGCCAGTGTTGGTTGATCGGATCATTGAGGCGCAACTTCAGGATCCGATATTGTGCATCTACAGGATTGAGGTTGAAGCTGGAGAAAGGCAGAACTTTACCATCCGAGATGATGGGGCACTTGTGAAATTGGGCCGTTTGTGTGTGCCAGCAGAGACAGAGTTACAGGCTGAGATTTTGGAGGAGACCCATAGTTCAGCGTATGCCATGCATCCGGGAGGTACAAAGATGTACCGTACCCTCCGAAACTATTATTGGTGGCCAGGAATGAAGAGGGACATTGCTGAGTTTGTGAGCAGATGCTTAACCTGTCAACAGGTTACGGTGGAGCGGCAGAGACCGTATGGGGCTATGCATCCACTTCCGATTCCCGAGTGGAAGTGAGACCACATCACCATGGACTTCGTCTTTAAGTTACCAAGGACCCGAAGTGGATTTGACGGAGTATGGGTGATTGTAGACCGGTTAACGAAGTCAGCACATTTTCTGCCAGTGCAAGAGACTTATAAACCCAACCGATTGGCTCAATTGTTCGTGAAGGGGATCATCCGACTTCATGGTACGCCGGAGTCGATCGTGTCCGATCGCGATCCTCGTTTCACTTCCAGGTTCTGGCGGAGTTTGCAGGCTACCTTGGGAACGAATCTGCATTTCAGTACTGCTTTCCATCCACAGACCGATGGACAGTCTGAGAGGACTATTCAGACCCTGGAGGACATGATGAGGTCTTGTGTGCTGTAATTTCAGGATTCGTGGGATGCTTGTCAGGACCCGTCCCAAATATGGCCTTGATACTCGGGACGAACCCTGCTCCCGTCTGACAATCACACTTACAGTATCAAAAACAAACAAACAACCTTCACACAACTATAAGCATAACTATCAGACGAAGGAGTAACATATACACAACAGTCAGTCAGAGCATAGTTCTACAAAATGGGCACAAAAGTCCTACAATGATAGTCTCGCAACGGAAGGACGTCGGAAGCTCTATGCCTCGATATCTGCCTCAACGTTCACCCCAGCGCTATCACCACGACCTGGAGGGAAAATTTAAACCAAAAGTATGAGTGGACTAGAATAACCAAAAGTTGTAAAATCAGTTTATCACTAACTCGAGGTTAAGGAAAAAAATAAGAATCAGTGTTCCCTCCGTTCTTAAAATAGGCATGCCCAACGAAGTATTAGAAAATCATAACATGAAACATCATAAGAAACAGAAACACTATAAAATCTCATAAGAAACAGATACACTATAAAATACCATAAGAAACAGAAACACTATAAAACGGATAGAGAAATCATAGTTCAGCATCAAATCATCATTTCCGATTAAACCTGCTGGACCTATCCGAGTCTTTAAACTCAATCAGGCCTTAAATGAAATCCGAGTCTTTAAACTCCCGAGTCTTTAAACTCAATAGGCCTATGGGGGTAATATCAACACATCCGAGTCTTTAAACTCCCGAGTCTTTAAACTCAATCCGGGCCCATCCCCCGTCAATATCAATCCGGGTCTTTAAACCCAATATCCAGATCCAGCAAATCCAATCCATATCCAGTGTAAAACCAATTCGAAATCGATCGCCAAACTCGAATTCGAAATTCCCGGTTCGAAGCCCTTCCGGAGGTTCGAACCGACATTCCGAACCCAAATCCGAAAATCCATTCTTATACCCAGAAATCACACATAAGCACAAATCATATTTCATAACCCATTTATCCTTATCAGAAAACATTTATAGGTTGAAATTGTAATTATGGCATCAAAATCCAAAAATTGACTTTTTCTCGAAAAACGTGCAAAATCTCGGAAATGTCTCGAAAAACGTGCAAACTCATCAATCACATATAATCATCATTCAAAAGCATAAAAACATATTTAAGATCATAAAACATCAATAAAACAGTTAGGCATGCTCGAAGAAAAGAAAGAGTCCACTCACAAATCCAGAACGAGTCACTCGCGCTCCGTGCGCTCCTCGACTGTCTCGGGTGCCTCCCGTCCTGTCAAAATGCACTAAATAGGGTCACAAATACATCAAGGATCCTAATCCTAATTTCCCCAATTTTTCGGGAATTAAATAATATTTTAATCCTAGACCCTAAACCGTCCGGATTCCTGAACAACTCCGTAACACCGTCCGATTAACTCGAAAACTATATCAATAAACTCCTTAGGAAATTTAGAACCAAACTCATGTTGGATGCTTGGCTGGATTCCTCTCCACGCGCCTCCACGCGCCGCCCAAATTGGCTGCGCGTGGGCCTCACGAGCCTGCTACAGTGCCCTTCAACCTTGAGCAGACCCGGTTCAACACAGTGGTCTGCAACTGAACCGGCATCAGCGGTTCTCCGCCGTACCTGCACGATTCCTCTTCCTTTCTTCACCTAAAGCTTCGTCCAGTTCCAACCTATCCATTCCCCTCACTCTCCTGGTTCGATTCACCACTCAGCTTCACAACTGAAGCTCGAAAGAAACACACAGACGGCCTCTGTTTCACGATCCAGCCACTCCGGTCATCCCCCGTCACGGTGGCAACACCAGACGGTTCCTAAAGCCCTTCTACGTCTAACCCGACTCACCTTGACCGTCGACTTGTGCCCAAACGTCACGACTCGACGTTTGAACCCACGGCCAAAACAGAGTACAGAGTACTCTCCGTCGACTGGCTCCGCCGTGTACGTCCCCGTCACGGCGACCATCCCACACTACTCCTAGAACCTCCCTGAACACCACTGCACTCACCACTCCCTTCGATTCTCAACCTATCCTCACGACTTTTGAATTGAAAAAGCACGGGAAAACAGAGTAAAGAAGCTTACCCTGCGATTCCTTCTCCGCCGCAAGCACCGCCGCGTACCACGGTGTTCGTTGGACTCCCTACAGCCTCCTGAACGTCCCACGGTCGTGATTTAAGCCACCACACGGCGTAGCCACCACCACGAACTCACGGCCTCCTTGTTTTCTTCAAATCTTCGCCGCACCACCACCGCGCCGCCGTGCACGATTCCAGTCCCAAAACACGATCAACACCTCACCCTCGTCTCTCTGTCACTCTCACCAGTCACTCCTCACTCCCCCTGGCACAAAATCGATCAAGCTCTCCTCGAACTCTCACCCTCTGTTTTCTGTGTTTCAAACCCAAAACACGGTTTGATTTTGTGCAAGGTGTGGCCGTGCACACTTGAGAACAGCCTGGAACCATCCAGCCACTCCCACGTGTCCATCATCCATAGGCCAGCACGAAAAATCTCTGCCACTTGCCCTTATCTGATTGGGCTGAGGGAAAATGACCAAAATACCCCTTGTACAATTAATTACCGTTTTGCCCTCGAACGTTCTAGACCCGTATCTTTTCCGTCCGACGTCTGATGACAGCGTGCCGCCTGTCGTTGAACTCAGGACGTCGAGACCTATCTAACGGTCCTCGGTCTACGTGAAAATCCCAAGTCCTCCAAAAAGTCAACATTTTCCTCATTTACTCAAAATTACGGTAACGCCCCCAATCTTCCGAACGTCATAACTTTTCCTCCGGTTGTCCAAATCGAACCTGCCACCTGTCTACGGACTCGTGACGTCCTAAGCTACGTCACGGTCAAGGGTTAACACTCAACCAATCGGGAATTCAAAAAGTTAACTTTTCGTCTACTATTCACAAGGGCAAAAACGTCCATTTACACAAAATTTTACAAAATTACCTTTTTACCCTTCCCGAAGGTACGGGTTGTTACAATGCTCACTTGCCTGTGATGGAATTTGCTTAAAACAACAGCTACCAGGCATGTATCGGGATGGCACCCTACGAGGCACTGTATGGTCGACAGTGCAGGACACCTATCTGCTGGATGGAGATTGGGGAGCGAGCGGTCGTAGGGCCGGAATTGATGGATATCATCCAGGAAGCAGTCCGTGTTATCAGGGAGAGGTTGAAGGCGGCACAGGATTACCAAAAGAGTTATGCTGATAGACGGATTCAAGATTTGGAATTCGAGGTTGGAGATTTTGTCTGCCTGAGGTTATCCCCATGGAAAGGGATTATTCGTTTTGGTCGACGGGGAAAATTGAGTCCACGTTTTATTGGACCCTATGAGATCATGGAGAGGATTCGCCGGGTTGCGTATAGATTGGATTTACCCCTAGAAATTTCAAGTTCACGACGTTTTCCACGTATCTATGTTACGGAAGTACGTACGTGACGCCTCTCATGTATTGGAGGAGCAACCTATCGAACTTCGAGAGGATTTGAGCTTTGAGGAACAACCAGTACAGATTTTTGACCGGAAGGACAAGGTACTACGGCAGAAGACGATCCCTCTCGCGAAATTTCTCTAGAGAAACCAGAACGTGGAGGAAGCCACATGGGAGCCCGAGGCTCAGATGCGGGAGCAGTTTCCTTATTTGTTTCCTTAAATTTCGGGACGAAATTCCTTATGGGGGGAAGGTTGTGACACCCCGGAAATTCGTAGATTGTAATATTGTAAAATATTGAATGAAATGACATTTTTACCCCTTTGAATGGTTGGGTCGCATTGTAGACTTTTTGATTGGTGGGTCAAACGAACCTTGACCTATGGTTGTGACGTAGTTCGGGACGTCACGAGTCCATTGACAGGTGGCACGTCCAATTCGGACGAACATGGGAGATGTTGCGACGTTCGGAAGTTCAGGGGCATTACCGTAATTTGGATGAAATAAGGGAAAAAGTTGACTTTTTGAAATACCGTGAATTTTCACACGACCCGAGTTACGGATCACGGAAGTTGGAGGGCATTTTGGTAATTTTTGCCCTGAGGGAATTTTGGTCTTTTTACACGGGTTACTGTAGCACCACCGTGAAAAACAGAGTGCACGGCCATGCCGTGGTGTTTTGTGCGTGCAATTATTTAAGGCATTAGTGGACTGGTAAGTGGGTATTGTTTATGTGGTTTGAGATAATGGGAGTGTGGATTGAGACTATATCAGACCACGGGTAGGATTTTAAAATTTGGTTATGGGCTCTGTGTGCGGGAAGCAGGTTTCAGTGAGGTTTGAGGGTGTCTCCCACGGGTGTTGGCCTTCTTGATCGATTAACCGAGTAGGGGAGTGAGAGAAGGGTTCAGTTGGCATCAGTCTGAGGTTGAGGGATTGTGAGAAACAGAGAGAAAACTGTGAAGAACATTTTCGGGTTTTTGGGGGGGAAATTTCAGAGTTCGATTTCTACGGGTTAAGGGACTAATCTAAACACTGAGGGAGTTTCCTGGGAGTGACAGAAACTCAACCGTGCAAGGGTCGAAGAAGTTTGATCAAGGATAGCTCAGGAACCCAAGTTCCAGTTCAGAGAAAACCAGTTTGGAGGGAAAAATCTAAGTTTAATTTCTACGGCCTATTGGACAGAACTAATCACTGATTGAGCCTTCTGGGAGCATTTGGAACTCGTCCATATCGGAATCGACGGCAACCAGCCACAGAGGACCTGGGACGGTGTCCGCCGTGTGCAGAGGAAATCGCAGTGTTTGGACGGCTACTTCCAGGTAATGTATCGTTCAATTGATGGTTCCATTTTGTTAGTCTAGGTCCTCTTATGCTCCTGTATGAGTTAATTAGACAATGGAGCTAGTTTGGGGGAGTTCTGGGAATTGACCCGTGTGGCTATTCGGGTTTGGATAGGACGGTTTATTGCTTGTCGAGGTGATTAGAGGACTCAGAACTGTAATTGAATGATGATAAAACATGTTAGGATCAAGAATAAATTAAATTAAGTAGAAATGGAAGGTTAATCAATCGGGTCACACCGCGGGTTGAAGACCCAAATAACAGTGAATCGGGCAGGGACGACGACACTGTAGCAGTGTCACTGTAGTAGCGCGAGACTTTCACTCGCAGCCACTTTGGGCGGAGCGTGAGGGCGCGTTGAGCAGTATCTCGGTTCACGGTCAACATGACTTTTAATCCTCTCATCATTCTGAACATTTTCTGTGAAATAACCATGTTGATCTGAGATAGTTAGGAAGGTCAGTTTAGGGCCGGATGTCTCGGGAAGCGTGTTGGACGGCTTTCCCGAACCGGTTTCTGTTACGGACTTTTTGAGAGTATATTAAGGACTTATAATGACACTTGCATGTGATTTGAAATGACAGGAAACTTACGTTAATCCCGGAGACAAGTTCGTACGCGCATTATTCGCAGCGGGAACGTTCAGTGAGTGGGCCCGTTTTTATTAACACTTGAATGCATAACCGTTTTCATTTCCGTATATCTATATGTGTGTGTGAATCAAATACTGGATTTCGATTACCTCGATTTACGGTTGTGACACGTTTTACGGTGTTGGGCTTGAGACCCGTTTTACGGAAATTGAACACTATTTTGGACTATATATATATATATATTTATATATGCATGTGGATATGGATGAATATTTTAGGTACTGCACTATATAATCCACCATATGATACTGTCTCCTCCGGATGTGGTACCCCGGAGCGGTCACGGTGCATTGCCCGTAGGATGACTCAGGAGCAGGATTGCTATGATTGAACGTCTGGGACGTCGAGCGTCTGGGACGCTAGGCATCTGGGATGCCGTAACCTAACTGGGTTCGGAGTTTGGACTCGGGATTTGAGACCCCGGGTGGCACGCGTAGCCTTGGGATTGTGACCATTATTGGACGTCAGGGACGTCGGACATCTGGGATGTCGTTATCGGAGTGTATAGTGCAGTAGCTTTGTTTATATTACATTTTTGGCTTAGTATAATGCTTGTGGTATATTATATGTATTTATGGTTTTTAAATACTTGCATGCATGTTTGGAAAACGGAGGGGTAAATTATATATATTTTACTTATTAAATGGTTTTATAAACCTGAGTTTCGGCCCACTCACCTTTCCTGTTTTGGTAACCCCTCCAGGTCGTGCTGCTGAGGTTGGTGAGGACCCCGAGGCTGAGGTATAGATTTCGCACTGCGCACCTGAACCCTTGTCGGGTCAGATTACCCGCAGGATTTTTCTAGAGTCGTGCTCGGATTTTATATTTTGGATTGGATCCCTTGTTTGACATCTGTAAAATTGGTTTAAGTATGACTTTATATTTTGGTCATTTATGCATTTAAGTTTTTAAGGTTAAAATTGGAATTCTGATTCGGGTGTCAGACGGGAGCAGGGCACGTGCCCTTGTGGTCCCCGGTGGATCGGGGCGGGTCCCTGTCAAGGTTGATGGTGCAGGAACAGTACCGACACAGTTCACTTCTAGGGGCACGTGAGGGTGCGTGGTCCCTCATTTGGGGAAAGTTTCAACACGTGAAATCTTCTCTTCAATGTAACGAACATTTTGGGACTGGTTTTGTGTCAATCGGACACCGTCTCGATAATGTTCAAAGCATCAGAAGGTTTAGGTTCCGGATTAAAAATAGTTAAAAATTCCGGAAACTTATGGGGCTTTAGTGGGAGGTTAATTAAGTAGTTAGTAACCTTCTATTACAATTTGGACAGGTTTGGGAGTCCTGGTGACGGTGATTGGCTCTGGAGAGCCGTATGGCACGCAAATTGAGGCGGCAGCTCGGACGGTCTGTGAGTGGACCTTGTTTTCTAAATTGGTGTATGCATAAATGTTTATTATATGTTTTAAATACTTATTTGTGATGCCATGAGTGCATTTGGATGTGTGGTTACGTATTGGTACGTATTTCGAGGTTTCGGCCCTATACGGTGCCTATACGGGGTTGTACTTTCTTTATTGGTTTAAATGAAACGATTTTGGGATTTCAAAAGGATAAACTCGGGTATGAGACCCATTTGGTTTCGTCTCAGGCATATGACCCTATTGATAACCTATGGGTCTAAATCGTGGTCGCGGCGAGTGCTATGTGCACGGCGACAGACAATTCGACGCTCGCCTTCCGGAGAGGTCACGATGCACGATCTGTTGTCGGGTAGCCGATGGAGGCTGGACTTTGGAGTGCTGACGGTTCAGGATATCAATCGGTGATGAGTGCACCATGATCTTGTGGTGGTCGCGTCGGTTGATTCGTTCACAGCGACTTACCAAGATTTTTGGTGGTCCTGGATGGATGGTTGCACACATCACTACAATCGGAGTCGTGACTGGCCCTTAGATATCGAGCACGATGCCCATCTAATGTCATATGTTCGGGCACGAGACCCAGTTGTTTTACATTGATGATTTCGGGTCAGGGACCTAGATGGATTTCCAAGTTCATGACGGTTTATGGGAATCAGCATGAACCCTGGAAAGGTTATTGTGGTACATGACGGTTTATGGGAACCGAGCATGAACTCTTAAATGGATGTTATAGATCATGACGGTTCAGGGGGACCGGGCATGAATGTTTATGTTATGTATATATATATGTATGTATATTCATATACCTTCCTTTACTTCTATTATCTCCTCCGAGGAGGGTCGTTGGCCTGGGTGGACCCCGGAGTAGTCATGGAGCACTGACTAAGTGGAGTCGCCCCCCCCCCCCCAGTTGGGTTCCTTACTCTCAGGAAGACATGGATTGTAACCTCAGGACAGGTCATTGGTCTACGAACATTGACCTTGGACTCTGAGAGACTTGGGTTTGAGACCCCGGGTAGCACGCGCGTAGCTTTGGAAACCGTGACAGGATTGGTTATGTGAATTATATCTATATATGATATATGATATGTGATATATATGAGATATGATATGTGATATGCACAGGTTTTGGGCAGTGGCCCGTGTACATGATTTCATTATGGTTTTGGGCTGAGTCCCACATGGATTTGGGCAGTGGCCCGTACGGTTGATTCTTTATGATTCTTTCATTATGATTTTGGGCTTAGTTCCCAGTTATGGTTCTTTCGGATAAACGGTTTTTGAATGCATGCATGCTTTTTAGTGAAGGGTACAAATGTCTTCGTTAAAATGTTTTTATAAACTCTTGTTTTGTCCACTCATAGCTTTTAATGTTTTAACTGCTCTTCAGGTTGACAGTGGATGTGGACTGTAGCAGAGACCGAGATATCACATACCTCCTCTGGATCCTAGCGTACTCTGATAGCTCGAGAGGGCAAAGGTTGGAAATATCCCTTGTTTGACACTTCGTGTCAGATAGGAGCAGAGTCGTCCCGTGTTAATCCCAAGGGGATTGGGATGGGTCCTGTCATGGGATTTGAGACCCCGAGTAGCACGGGCGTAACTTTGGAAACCGTGACAGGATTGGTTATATGATATTGGTAAACATAATTTCTTGGATTTGTGAAATGGTGTTTTGTGAATAATAAATGGATTTGGGCAATGACCCACATACTCAGATTTACGGTTTTGGGCTGAGTTCCCACATATGGTTACTATGTTATGAAATTGTGTAAATGGATTTGGGCAGGGGCCCGTATGATTTAGATTTACGGAATTTGGGGCTGAGACCCTAATAATGGTTATTTGAATATATGGTTTGATAAATAGTTTTCGTATGCATGCATGCTTTTAAGTGAAAGGCATAAATGTTTTTATGAAATATGTTTTTATGAACTCATTTATTTTCGTCCACTCACAGCTTTCGATGTTTTTAATGCCCTTCAGGTTGATTACGGATGCGGACTGTAGCAGAGACCGAGACATCACACTCCTCCACCAGATCCTGGCGCACTCTAGAAGCCGGTCGGGCTGAAGGTTTGCATTATCCCTTATCTGACACTTCGTGTTAGACGAGATCATGACACATCTCGTGTTAATCCCGGGGGGGATTGGGGTGGGTCGTGATACTAACTGGATATGGCCCTCTTCCTCCTTTGCTTGCGTTTGAGAGATTCATTCTGTAGCGACCTCAGTTTCTATCTTGCCTGATCCCCCTAATTCCTTTTATTGGGAACCTGGGATCAATAGGTCTTTCTACGCCCTTCCTTTGTGGAATAAGATTCGTTTGAGCTCTATGATGGTCCCTTGGGCCCATCTTATTTGGTTCTCTCAAGCTATTCCCCGAGTTAGTTTTGTGTTGTGGTTAGCTTTATCCTCTCGACTTTTCACTTTTGATCGTATCTGTATCTACTCTATGGGACTTCACCGATCTGTGTTCTCTGTGGCATGGCACTAGAGAGCCATGACCATCTGTTCTTTGAGTATTCTTTTGGTGGAGGTATTTGGAGAGCCCTAATGGCTAAGTATGTTGTTCCCTGGTTGCATCTTCCATGGAGTTCCCTTATTGCGTTGTTAGCAAGTTCTTGGCGTGGTAAGTTTCAAGTTGTGGTTTTGCGCAAGATTGTTCTTGGCTGTTGTGTTTATGGTATTTGGAAATAGTGGAATGCTCGGTTGTTTGCGGGGTGTCATAGGAGTCCCTCAGCTGTGTTGCTTTCTATTTCCAACAAAATTAAGGATTGTCTCTGCTCCTTGAATTTTCCCGCCTCTATGGTAAAAAATTCCCTTGTATCAATGATTGGAATATTTCCTCGTAGTTCTAGGGGCCTTTTTGACTCCTAGGTTGCTGGCCCTTCCAGCTTGTTCTTTGACTTTTCTTTTTTTCTTTAATATATTTTGATTTAACAAAAAAAAAAGTAACATATATATATATATATAAAATATATGTATATAATAATGGTAGTATGAATCCTATTTAGTTAATAGAATAATGAGGTCGCTTAATTAATTATTATTATTTTGTTCATAATATTATAAATTTCTTTTTTATGTAGGAATGTTATACATTCCTTTTTTAAGGAAGGATGCATATTCTTTTTCTTTTAAGAAAGATTAATACATTCCTTAACAAATAAGGAATGGGAACAATCAATTGCACTCTATAAAAAGACTATAAATAGTTTTAATATATATGTAAATACCAATTAAGCTTACTCAAAATGTCTTTCAATTATGGAAAGATATTAAAAAAGAAAATCAAATATTGAGGTATTAGGATCATCATCACCAAAGAAAAAAAAAGACATGAAAGTAGTTCAAAAGAAATTATTGTGGAAGTTGATGTTATTGATATACAACTCCAAGAGTTAGATGACTGGTTTAGCAAAATGGCTACTGAATTACTTCTTTGTGTGACATGTTTAAATCCCAGTAATTCATTCTCTGCTTTTAACAAAAAAAAAATGGTGTGCCTTGCTGAATATTATTTTGGTGATTTCTCTGAACATGACCTTGAGCTACTTAAGGAACAACTTGAGTATTATATTTGGGACATGACTTCAAACAATGATTTCAGAGAATTGAAAGGAATTACTGATCTTGCAAAAAAGATAGTTGAGACAAAAAAAAATGACATAACCATTAGTATACTTACTTTTGACTCTAGCACTAATTCTACCGATTGCAACTATAAGTGTAGAGCATGTGTTTTCTGTTATGAATTACGTGAAAAATGATTTGTAGAACCGAATGAGGGATTTATTGATAACTGATTGCTTGATTCCATATATAGAGAAATATATTTTTAAGAGTATAGATATCGAAATTATTATGCAACGATTTCAAGAAATGAAAATTCGTCGAGCACGACTATGATTGTAATTAATTAATAACATGCGTTGATGTTTTCGATATTTTAATAAATTTGATATATATTATGATAAATTGATAGCATTTAAATTTAATTTTTTTTAAGTATTTTATAAAAGATCATCACACAAATAAAATCCTAACTATACCACTACTTGTTGAGTCTAGGTGATCCTTTGAATGAAAAAGTACCACCACTGAGGTCGGTTAGTTAAATTGTGTTATTAATTTGTGAAGCTGACTTAAATAAGTAGTTGGGGCTGTGTATATATTTTTCAATTTATATATCAAATAAAAGTGATGGTAATACCGGCTAAGGAATTTGTCCTAAACTTGAGGTATTACCTTGCTTGTGTTCAAAATGTATATAGAAATTGCAGAAATTTCTAGGCTCACCTTATTTTAGAAGATATTTAGATTTCAATTAAATAAAAATGCTAATTTTGCTACATAAATTTAAAAACTAGATTTAATGTTTGAAATAATTTTATTAAAAAAAAAAATTATGTAGTATCGAAAAAAAAAAAATTATGTAGTAGCATTGAACGGGATCGAGAATCCACCTACTTTCTTTACGTAGAGTCATACCCAACGTTAATTGGAGCTGTGGTGTGATATACACACACCAAGGAGTTCATCTTCTTCACCATAATAATTGGCATGGCAGATGCTTCATACCCACTACATCCGCTCTAGACACTCAAATTCTTAATCCAATATATCTATTCTACTAAAAGGCTTACGAGCACAAGTGTTTTCTACTTGAGTAATCGCAAATTACCAATAACAGAATCGAATAGAGGCAGTGCTCTGGTTGTGCTTCTAACGAATCAGATCAAGCATGGAAAGTAGCACAATACACAACTGCTTCTAGGAAACTAGATTGCTTTCCATACTACTGAGACAGGAGTCGACACCAAACAACACCGAGTACAATAACTTCCGTTGAGAAGGTAATCTATCTATGAGCCCTGCCCTAAAATGCATAACTACTAGCAGTGATGGCGGCCAAAAGGCACTAACTAAACAGCATAAGGGCCTTGCCATGCTAGTTTTCAATCCAAAGACGAGAGAACATTTACCATTTTCATCTTATGCTACAGGAGCAGCTCTTACCACGTCTATACTGAGAATGCGTTAAAACTTAAATGGAAAATCGAAAGTTATATGCATGAACAATGCTAGGCTCATTACATGAATGTTTTAATGCAGAATGTCTTATCTCCCTACCAGTATGATCAAAACATCAGGAAAATGCCATAAATACCTAGTTTCGGTGAGCAAGCAGTACTTATCTAGAAGATATGAACTCAATCGATAAAAGGTACACTTCAGCAAAATCAAATCAACTATCCAGAAAATTATGGATATACTGATCATCCAGCAAAGAGTTTCCATTTCCCTCCTAACAGCCTAGACTCTCACTCTATAGGAAGCTAAGATATATGACTAGGAAGTCCTGCATCTATTGACCTGGTATATTCTTGTAAGTGAACATAATAAACATCTAATGTTTAAGTAAACATACCACAACAATCAAATTCACAAGAGATAGAGACAGAAATAGAAAGAGAGAGACTGCAAGCCATTTATTATGAAACTCTTATGCCTATTGCAGATGTTTACAACTTGGACAGAGTTGATCAAACTCACTAACTAGGCAGAAAATAAATATATATATTTACACATATAAGAGGACTCAAGGTGTTTTTTTTTTCAGAGTAAAATAGCAAATCATTTTACCAACAAAGCAACGCAAGGATCACAAAGAAACCAATAAACAAAAGAAGATTCTTTAAAACATTATCAACCTGCTGCCTTTGACCTGCGGGCTGAGGGAATCCGTGTGCATGCCCCCCATGGAAGGATCCGTACCCATGAGGGAATCCAGAAGTTGTTCCATATACAGTAGCATCCGGGAACCCATGATAATGAATGTTAAGCAATGACGGAATAAGACCACCAAATGCAGTGGCCAGTGTGAAGTTCCCAATCCTTGCAGTTGCCATAGGTACAAATCCCCCCATGAATCCGAAGCCCATATTAGTAAACTGATTGGTCTCCGAAGGAGAGGCAGTTTGAGGCCTCTGCCCAGCTGGGCGATTAGGAACTTCAATGCCAGGATATGACTTTGATCTTGGGTCAGTTTGCGTCTTTCCCCTACCATAAAGAGGAACCAACTTTTCCTCTTGTATGAGGGCCTTGCAAACCGGGCATTCTTGGGAATGCGAGTGATGGTGAAGCCATCTGTACAGGCAAGGCCAGCAGAATAGGTGACCACATAGGGTTATAATAGGGTCTTGAGCCAATTCAAAGCAAATATTGCATTCAAAATCCCCTGCATCGTTGGCATTGTTACCAGAGCACGATGGGGTTTGGGATGGAACGATTGTTGATTCCCCAAGATCACTCGCCATCTCAGTACCCACAAAACTTCAAACTGCAAGTGTCTGTTATTCAGAGATTCATCATCACTCCTCCCCAAATAATAGAAATAGATTATTACTACCAAATTAAAACAGATTCAGGTACAGCAGGAACACAGAAAAGAGTTTCAACTCGCGCACAACAGTCAGATCGCCCATAGAATTGCTCAAGGCATCAAACAACCATCACTAAATTAAAGCATAAACATATGAATTAATCAATTTCCAAGGGATGTGAAAAAACTAAGATATATCATTTAGAATCAAATCCTTCCTCTCCATACCACCAATCTTATTCATCAAACAGGCACTAAACAAACCCTTGCAAATCTAAACTCATATCAGGAAAAAAACACACAATTTACGCAAAATGAAACACAGATCAGATTATATAACTTTATTCAATATTCATAAACAAACAACGCTAGATACGATTCAAATCCAAACAGAAAAGGAAGAAAAATTATCTAATAAAGGTGTGAAACAAATCGAAATTAAAATTCGAATTCGAAAAAAGAAAAAAAAAATCAAAGGCTCGAAATACCTTTTGAGTGTAAACTTTGATCGATGATCGAAATTGAAAGAGGGAGCAGCCAAAAAAATTGCACTGATTAGTGGGAAGAAAAGTTTTCTAATATTAAGAGAGGCGACCGAGAAACTCTATCGTCCCTGACGAAGATTCCAGGCTTTTCAGAATTTCCGTTTTTCTCCTGATCCACGCTGGCTGGCTGCCTCCAAATAAAATAAAAACTAAGATTAATTATTAAAAGATGAAATTAAATTTATGTGGCTTTGGAATTAGGCGGTCGGAGTTCGTTGATTTTTGCACCAAGCTGCCGAGTTTAATCAGACGGCTGTATTCCGTTTGAGGGTGGTAATCAACGGATGTAGTTGATCCTAGTAGTGAGAGGCAGTTGTTCGTCTTTTATGGCTTAACCAGTTGTCCCAAGGGTTTTATAAAGCCTGGCTCGATCGTAGTTTAGTATGTTTGGGCCACATAATTATGATTGTACAAAATGGAGTTGGATATGGACATCAAAGTCCCTTACCTAGCCCAATTCGTTTAGTATGTTTGGGCCGCTTAAACAAGTGCAAAGTGAGACTCACATCTAACTTAAAGAAGTGCTAAAGAGGCGCCATATGGCATACAATAATAATAAATTTTAAAATAGGCTAAATAATAATAAAAACTATATAAAATTAAAATAAAATAGTTAGTGAGTGGTAATGAGTGCTAAAAAATTGTTCTTTCTTAAAAAAGGAAAAAAGAATAAATTGTTTTTCTTTAGGTGATATGATTCCAAATGGCTGGTTTCACAAGCTCAATGACATGAGCCTAGCAAACCATAAAAACATAGCAAGAAGAAAAAAACAATCCTAAGTGTGTAGAGCTCTCAAAGCCAAAGAAGATGCCTAGCCACCTTTACCATTTCGACCACCACAACAACCACCACAATCCACACAATATTTCAATTTGGGTATGATAGCAGTGAAGCTAATGAACAACCAAATCCAACCCATCACCTCCTCGTTAATCCACATTATCCCAACACACTTGTTGATGAAAAAAATGTGCCAATTTAGGAATGATACTCTATTTGCACCATGTATCCTTTGTATGACCTGTAAAAGATGACAGATTGGCCGTCGGTTAGAGGTAAGTATCAGTGTGGTGCCAGCATAAGGGTACTCTGATGCCCAAGTCAGTATTTGTAAGTTTGTGTGCATAAAGGGTATGTGGTAAATGGTATTTCTTAGAGTAATAATGAACAATAAATCTTAATTACCTTTTATGGGAAAATGCCTAATTTGTATTGATGTTTATGAGAGGCTTGATGAATTGTTTCGATGTGGGATATATGCGCTTATGTTGTGGGACTAACACATGGCATTCTGGATGGATGTCAGAAATCTATACACATGTCAACTAGTGGGTTACCCTTATTAGGGTTGTTTGGTGATGTGGGTCCGGACCCATGGGTTCTTTATCATGACCCAACCCGACCCATGTAACACGATATTATCCGCTTTGGGCTCAACCCTCACAGTTTTTTTTTTCTGGGAACTCACGTGCAACTTCCTAGTAGGTCACCCATCCTGAGATTGCACCAGTCTCAACTCGCTTAACTTTGGGGTTCCAACCAAACTCAAAGCCAATGAGCTCCCAAAAAGTCTCGCACTAGATAGATAAGTGCCCACACATATAAGCCACTTCACTTTTCCCTCCCCCAGCGATGTGGGATTGTTCACCGTTTTTTCCGAGATACGGGTCTTACAATTCACCCCCCTTAGGTCACAGTGTCCTCGCTAGTACACTTCTGGTCGGGGTCCAACTCTGATACCATTCTGTCATGACCCTACCCATCTAGCACAATATTGTTTGCTTTAGGCCCAGCCCTCACAGTTTTTTTTTTTCTGGTAACTCACGTGCCACTTCCTAGTAGGTCGCCCATCCTAGGATTGTACCAATCTCAACTCGCTTAACTTTGGGGTTCCAACCAAACCTAAAGTCGATGAGCTCCCAAAAGGCCTCGCGCTAGATAGATACGTGCTCACACATATAAACCACTTCACCTTTCCCTCCCTGAGCGATGTGGGATTGTTCACCGTTATTTTCAAAACACGGCTTTTACATTCTTTGAGTTTGTAGGTAGAATTTGGTCTTGCTTATTGGATTTGGGTTTGAGGTATTGACCCATTGAGTTTTGTTCAATATTGTGTCAACAAAAGTCCCCTATGTTCTTGTGGGGAGTTGTTATGTTTTTCAGACACAGTGGGGAGCTACACATCTAGTCCCCCAAGTCCTAAGTGAAGGAGAGCATTGAGATGATTGTCCTAGCCGCCGACCGGTGATGATTGAGGTGGAAAGGTAAGGCCTAGAATTGCACGTGGCTCGTACAAATTAGGTGTTACTAGGTCGGTATGTGACTCATTGACTAACCGGTTAGCTGGGTTGGATAAAAGTGTGTTCTAGTGGGTGGACATAGGTATTTGCCTAACTTATCTACTACTTGGTGAGCTATATGAAGAGAATATTGGGCGGTTGGTAACCGATAGGTCGGTGAGCTTTCCATATTGTGAGCCAGTCGGTGCCCGTTGAGCTTCAGTTAGGAAGCATGGCCATTCGTGTGACTGGTGCATGCATTACAAGTGTCGTCCTATGGTGAGTTTTACTTTTATTGAGATAATGTTTTGTATTCGAACTGGACCTCTATAAATAGCGGACAACTGATTCGGAAAAATCACTTTCTTTTTTCTCTCTTATTTTGGTGAGCTTCTACAAAATTACCTAGGCGATTTTTGTCAAGTGGTTGAGAAGGTCGGTGTGGTCGTGCAATTTCCAGTGAGCTAACTCCTTCGTTAAAAAAGGTAAACTGACTTGTCCGTTGTGTTTTGAATAAAATTAAGTTTTTGGATGAATTGGTGAAAAACGGGTGGTCGAATGGTGGTTGGATCCGTGTAGGCTTAGTGGTCGGTCATAGAACGCTTTTTGTTTTTCTTTCCTAGATTGCAAAATTCCAGACCAAGATAACCCATCCAACGAGGTATGAAACTATGAAGATGGTGGCAGGTCGGCAAAATCGACTAGCTTTTCTTTGCCCAAGTCAAGAAGACAGCTGAGCGGAGTAGTGTATTTGAATAGCAGTAAGGCGATGCATACTTAGGGTGACTATCTAGCGTTAAGACAAGCAGTTGGGATAATTAATAAGAGGAAATTGATAACCGATTGGAAGAGAATGTGCCTATGAAGGGACGTGTTTTGAAGACCAAGTCGGTTTAGCATAGTGGCAAGGTGACAATTGTGGGGTTATCAAGAGGGAAGGTGCTCCTTCAGAATGTTATCATGGAATTTCCACTGAAAGAGGTTGAGTTCACGGTGGATGAGCTGGTCACCAAGGAGAACTTGACTTGTCTAAACAAGTGGCATAGGTCATCCCAGATAGTGAGGAGTTTAAGGTGATGGTTGTTGTGGTCTCATGGTTAATAACATGTGAGTTGAGACTTGATTATTTTTTTGTTTATGTCTCTGGTAATTATATGTGTATAAATTGTGCAGGTTTGGAGATAAAAAAGATTGTTTTGTATGTGCCAATAAAACCTTGTGAGTCAGACTGCCTCATGCATGACTTGGAATAGGTAATTGTGGTTAAAGGTTTGAAGGTATGGTTCTTTAGATAAAATTGCAAGACTTCATGGACTATAAACGGCTAAAGTATTCATCACCCAGAGAATTTAAGGTCTAAAATCAAGATAATAAGGTTTGGGTGAAGCTAGTAAGAATTGGGAGTATCCTATCTAGTGTGATCTAAGAAAGCGTATAAAGTGGATAATGCTTTAAGTAAGAACACATGTGAATTCTATGTTTTAACTTACATGATGATTTTAAGAACATTGTTGGTAAATTGGCTTGAGGCAATAGGTGACAAATCACTTGTGTTAAAATGGTAGCTTATCGATTATCGAAAGGATTATAGATTTGAAGAACAACATGTATAGGTTTTATACCAATAGGATAAGGTGAGATAGTGACATCTGTATTTAATGACTTGATACGTTGGTTTTGTGTAATTAGTTATTGTTATGCGTGGGAAATTGTCGTGTAAGAACTAGTTTTATGAATACCGATTTAAGACTCGGAAATGAGTTAGGATAGTGGAATCAGAAAACGAGAGAACAGTTCCAAATGGAATATTATGTGCACGGTTAAATGATGAGATTGTATGAAATTGCTAATCTAGATTCTGGCAGAAGGTCCATAAGTGTTTCAGAAAGGTTGCACATATTAGTACTGCTAATCACCTTCAAATAGATGATTAGTCAAGACGACTATGCAATCTGGGTAAAACTAATGTAAGGATTATATGGTTTAGCAATTATGGAAAAGGGAAGGATAAACAGTGAAGGGAAGTTGGAGGAATTGTATGTCTTCAATTCCGGGCGTTGGATCTAAGCTTGGAATTGAGGAAACAAGTACTTTAGCACCTCTGAAGGCCTTGCGTTTAATTAAAGAGTAATATTAGTGATAATGCCTTATGATTGAGAAGTCAGTGATAGTATGGCGTAAGATGTGGGATTGTGACTTGAAAGAGGGTGGAATTAAGAATTTTAGTTCAGAAGGAAGTTGGAAAGTGAAAATGTCGAGTACAATCTTATGTAATGAATAGAAGTTCGGAAGGAACTCAAGTTATGGTTGCAGGCCTAAGTTTGGTTATATTTAATTTGGTGTTAAGATAAAGTTTTGTGTATATTGGAAATGAATACTTCATGATACTTTATGAATATGATAGTTAAACTTAACTCTGGGTGGTAATTTCTTGGCTTAGAAGGTGAGTCATGGGTTATGTTCGATTAAGTGATTTACTGTATGAGCTATGTTGTTACCAATGTGATAGGTGTTTAGATGTTACTTGAACAGTATTTAGTACCATTCCGAGATGGTTTACCTAGGTTGGTTACTAAGATTAGTATCTGAGTACCAATGAAAGGTTGGTTGAAGTGACGATTTCGATTTTAGCAATTATGAGATCTATGTTTAAGTAATTTGTATTGACCTGATGTGTATGGATTATGGGAACAGACCCTAGTTGGATTAAGAAAGTGTACAATTAACATGGTGCTATGGTTTATGGTTATATGATCTAACACGAGATGTCTAATGTATTGAGATCTGGACAGATAAAGTTCAGGCTGCAAGTTTATGTATAGTATTGTGGTTCGTTGTAACTTGTGCTTGAGTTAATAATTAGTTCTGTATGGCTAGCAAAATCCAAGCCTGAAAGAGATACTGAGATTTTAGACATGCCCAAAGGTACTAGGAGCGGTTTTTGGACATGGCCGAGCGATGCTGAATTTGGTTTCTAGGCAGTCTATTCGTAGAATTGTGATACATTATGATGGAAATTCGAGTTGAGACACCCGGGTATAAGGCTGGTGTGCTTTAGTGGATAGTATTCATTGTTGATGTCATAATGCATAAGTATGACTCAGACGCTGATTCGTGCGCTTCCCGAGGTCAACTCGATTATGTTGGCTGATTTTCGAACCTTGAAAAAAGGTTGCAACATTATGATTCTTATCATGATTCAATTACAATAATCAAAATATCCGAAATTCTTAAAACACATAAATTCAAACATTGGAATATTTGACATACAATATATGTACTCAAGTCAAGATCTCGAAATCTAAATCTGCAACAGTACGTTAATCTTTTTTTGTTTTCATCTTAAACATTTTAAATGTTTATATATATATATATATATATCTAATTTGAATTTCAAACTCCTTTTTTTTCTTACGTTTTCTCAACAAATATTAACTCATATCTTGTCGAGTTTGATGTGACCATGATATATACTTCTCTCTGTTTAAGCCCCTCTATTATTGCGAAATTTTGAAGATCGGTCTACTACATTTCTGGTACTTGAAATGATTTCGTAGGAGAAAGTTGTAAGAAATGTAACTTATATATATATATATATGCTCATTTTAAAATGTTTTCCTAGATTTAATAACATGGCTATTCATTCTATAAAAAACATAGAAGAAAAAAAAAACATCCACCTATGCCAATCCCAACCCATCACACCTAACCCTTAAAAAATATAACATATTCTTTCAATTGCTGAAACAACACGAAACTTCAAGCTTTATATTATGACATGATGGACAAAAGCAGGTTACTAGCTACACAACATATTTGTATCACTGTGAAATCCACCAATGTCCATATTTTCTGAATGCTACCACACCAAAAGGAAAGATCACTCACTGACAATCATCATGAAAGCTATTTCCTCTCTGCAGCGATACAAGCTTCAAAAGAAAATACATAAAATTTCATTTTAATAATACGTTTCTAATATGAGGAGACAATAACTATAAAAATCTTATAACCGATATTCATCTGTAATAATTTACTAGTCATAATGATTAATGAAAGGAGCGGGAAGGTTTTTCCAAAGGTAGAGTCACTACAAGAAATGTAAGTCATGACCACTATTAATTAATAGTGACTTTGAGGTTAAAGGCACAAATTATTGTGCCCAATGACCAATGGCCACGCAGCCACTAATGGATGGTCGGTGCACTAGGTGGCCGTCACCATTGCTAAAGGGCATAAAAGCACTTACTGTGCCATTATATATAGGCACAAATAAAAACTTATTTGGTGTCCATAGATTCAATATAATATAATTTATTTTTTAGTACAAATGTGTTTTTGACACATTTATATATTTGTGTCTTTTGATAATGTATACAAATCTATATACAAACAATTCTGTACAATCTTATACAAAATTGATTTTATACAAATTTACTACATATAATTGTAATTTTTTAAAAAAAGGACCATCTCCAAGAAAAATAAATAAATCACATTTTATGGGAAACATCATTCATTGGTACAAAATAAGAAACTTGGTGTAAATAAAAAAAATCCATTAGGTACCAAAATAAGAGAAACATCATCCATCGATATGAAACCTCCCTAGAATATACATCATCCACTAGACATACAAAATGAGATAGGTCAGATTCTGACATCAACCTCTTTAGATGCAGAAACCAACTCAAAATGAAACATTTACCTAGACTTAAAATTCAACTAAACATCTACATTTACATATCTAATTCAAAGTGAACATCCGTAGATACAAAAAGCCACAAGGGCATCAACTAGAGGAGTATCCCATCAAAATTAACCAAAATATTTTCAGAAGCACTGCCAAGTACACGTTATCATCACTAGAAACACAGCAACAACAAAGTTCATTTAAAGACTAACCTGAATTTTCACTGAGCCAATCTGCAATGTCAGGCATAGTCCTTCCCGAAGGTCCGTTTCGCATACAACCAGTACTTTTAGGTAGTGCATTTCCACATCCCTCTTTATTGTGTGCAGTAAAAACACCACCCATTGTGTTCATGTCTGGATTTAATCCAGAATGTGTAAACATCATCATCATTTTCTCTAACATTTGAGCCTTGGCAACCTTCAAATTTTCCTCAACTTCTGCTCTAAGCTCTTGTTTCAGCCTTTTTGCTACTTCTTGTGCTTCCTGCTTAAGTCTCTCTTTCGCCTGAACGGCCTCTTGCCTCATATTTAACGACCCGTTCCAGAAATTGGGATTAGATTAGTACTTAATGATGGATTAGTGAGGTTAAGCAGTAATTAGTTGGACGATTTCGGACAGACGGTGCAAAATGACGATTTTACCCCTAGAATGGGCAAACATGTTGACTTTTAGTTCAGACGGTCAAATAAACTTTGACTGAGGACTGTGACGTAGTTCGAAACGTCACGAGTTCATAGACAGGTGGCACGTCCGATTCCGACATTTGAGGAAAAAGTTATGACGTTTGAAAGTTCAAGGGTAATTTGGTAATTTGGATGAAAGGAGCAATTTGTTGACTTTTCTAACGACATGATCTTTTCTCGTAATTCGAGGACCGTTAGGTAGGTCCCGATTCCCTGAGTACGATGACAGGCGGCATATGACATTTGGAGTTCGGGAGAGAGAAGTATGGGTCTAGGACTACAAGGGGTAAAATGGTAATTTGTGCAATTAAGGGTAAATTGGTCATTTCCTGCATTGGGATTTGTGCCAGTGAGTAGATGACACTTGGCTGCCTTGGGATGGTGGCCTAATCAGATTGGGACACATGGCCTTCACAGGAAGGTCGTGGAAGCCTCCTTCACCGCCTTGCGTGTTTTGAAAAATGGTGGAATCGTGCACAAATGTGTGTTCGTGAAGATGGCCGAAAGAGAGAGAAAACAGAGAGTTTGTGAGTGTAGCCATGAACCCAATTCTACAAGTCCCTTCAACCCTCATCTATGGCCTGTCATGGATAACCAAGAGATGGAATGGAAGAAATCATGTAACGGGTGAGAGTGAAAAACAGAGGAAACGGGGAGGACGACGAGTGATCGTGAACCCAAACCTTCCTCAAACGTGATCTTTTACCTATGGTGTCTCAATAAGGATGAGAAGTGAGATCTTGATGAGTCTTCTGGTGGTTACGGCGGGGTACGACGGTGACGACAGGTGCATAATCCCGTGAAATGCCCTGTTTACATTCGTAAATGGTAAATTACGTTTTGGGGATTATTAATGGAATTGATTGGATGAGGTTCTGGAGGTCTTAAAAGATTGGTTGAGCTTGAAATCAAGGAACTTGAAGGATGGGATCGTGCTGGTACGATGGTCGAAGGTGGCCGGTGTAATGACCCGGAAATTCGAAAAAGGAAAATTTGGAAAATTTGAAGAAAATAACGATTTTGCCCCTAGCATAGGGCAAACGGTTGACTTTTGGTTTGAGCGATCAAACGGACTTTGACTGATAACTATGACGTAGTTCGGGACGTTACGAGTTCACAGACAGGTGGCACGCCCGATTCTGACATTCGAGGAGAAAGTTATGATGTTTGGAAGTTTAAGGGTAATTTGGTAATTTGATTAAAAAAGGGCCATTTGTTGACTTTTTGATCGGGATCGTGTTTGGACTTTTTGTAAGTACCGTTGGGTAGATCTCAAGATGCTGAATCCGTAGACAGGCAGCATGCGTCAATCGGGATTCAGATGGAAAAGTTACGAACCTTGGAATGCTAAGGGCATTTTGGTAATTAGCCTTGAAAGGGAATTTTGGTCAATTGTGTTTTAAGGGGGCAAATTTTTCCTTTTTCTAATGCTGATGAATCAGCAAATGGGATGACTCATTCAGCTTATTAAGTGACATCTGTCACTTGGTTAGGGGGGGGGGGGGGTGTTAGTGGCCTGAAGTGCTGTTTGATCTTTGGATATACTTAGATGCTGTTTTAAATTATCAAATTGTGTGTGTGTGAAAAACAGAGTATGAGCAAAAGCTATAACTGATCTCAGGTGACAATTGAACTCTTGGGCTGGGTTTGAAAGCAATTAAATGAATTCCAGAGAGAAAAACGAAAGGATATCGAAGGATGAATGATGGGCTTCGAACCCAGTTGTACCCAGACTCAAACCTGAAAACCCTTGATAAACCTTTAGATTGAAATTGAATTTGTGGCCATTCATGAGTGAAATTGACATTGAATTAAGCCTCCTGAGATCATTTCGAGTCGAACCCAATCAAAAACGAAAGAAAAGGACGTCGTTTTGACTATGAACAGACATGGCAAGAACTGGAAAATTCAAAGATTGGGTCGTGTAATTAGAGGAGTTGGATATTGAAATTGAGCTTGGAAGTACGTTTATATGGATCCTGCGAAGCTTCTGAGTGAATCAATTGCACGAATTCGATTAGAATTGATGAAGTTCAAAGAATGAATAGTGCAAGGTAGCCTTCGAGTATTCATCTTCGAAAAGATTAGACTGAGGTAATTATTGATGTAATTGACATTACAGATCTCTAATTCAAGTTAAAACGATACTATTATATTAAATAATTGAAGAATTTGAGTGGAAATTGACAGGATTCCAATCGGGTCATCTCGCGGGCTAACCGGACCCGTTTTACAAGTATCCGGGTTGGGACGATTGTAGCTTTTACTGTAGTAGGCGCGTGGACTCACGCGCAGCCACCCACGGAGCGCGTGGACTGAGGCGCAGCCACTCATGGCGGCATGTGAGGGCGCGTGGGACCAATTTCCAAGGTGAGTTCAACATGACTTTTGTCCTATTTAATGTAACGAATATTTTGGCACTGATTTTGAGGAAATCGGATATCGTTTCGATAGTGTTCTGTGTATCCGAAGTTTTAATATACGTTTAAAATACGTATTTAAATCCCGGAAAAATTGGGGAAAATTATATGAGGTATATTGAGGTGTTAGTGACCCTCAATAATGATTTTGGAATGGTGATTTCTGAAAATTACGGAAAAACGTGCAACTCAGAAAGCGAGCGATATGGACGGTGTGTGAGTGGACTTTTGTTTTCTACCCAAAATGCATGCATATATGTTTTAAATGCTTTATGATATGATTTGAAATGATTTGGCATGATTGATGTTTCAATATGATGATTTCTAGATTTTAGGAATATTGTATTATTTTATATGATTTTGGGCACGATTTTTGAGAAAACTATGATATTTCTGTTTTGGGCGAAGGCCCAGGATTTGAGATTGATTTTGACTCGGATTATGAGTCAGGAATTGATTTGATGGATTTGTAATACTTTGTGCATATATTTTGTGGATTTATGTGACATCTGAGGTTGCGATTGCGCGGATTTACGTGAAAGTGATATTTTGGGCGTGAGACCCAATGGAAATGTGATTTTGATTGGATTGGTATTTCCATGTGATTACATGATGATGTTGATGGTTTCAGACTTATGAAATAATCGGGACTCTAGTTTTATGTTTTGGGCTGAGACCCTGTATTGAAAATGGTTTTGATTTCAAATACAACTGTTTTTCACTGGTTTTCATGGTGATGATATGTTGCAGATATTAGGGCTTTCAGGGTGGAATATGTTTCCCCCGAAGTGCACCTTGGATATTAGGGTTTCCGGTTGGGAATGTGTTTCTTCGGGATGAACCCTGGAGATAATGCTCGCCTCCGGGATGGATGTGTTTACCCCGGAGAGGTCACGTAGCACGGTCTATTGTCGTGCAGCCGAGGGAGGCTCGACTCAGATCAGATGTGATGGATTATATGGAGATCGGTCGGTGATGTGTTCACGACGATCTGGATTGTCGGCTGGTGATGTGTTCACAGCGACGGATGCTCGGATTTTGAGTGGTCCTTAAGCCTATTGATTTGCACGCATTGCAGGAATACCATGACTATATGAGATTGGATATGTAAATGAGTCCCGTGGTTTTATTGATATTTGAGATTTACATTTGTGCCTAGATATATTTTGCTCATGATTTATGATATGCATGCATGTTTTTGAAACTGGAGGGTAGGAATGTATTTTGATAAATGTATTTCTAAAACTTTCTTTTGTCCACCCACACCTTTTCTGTTTTATTGACCCTCCAGGTCGTGGCGCAATGATCGAGGCTATTCAAGAGGTGGAGGCATGAGTGGGCACATGTACGGTTATCCTTTGTTTGGCAAGTGCTGAGGGTAATTTCGGAACTTCAGTTGACTTGTCAGACGGGAGCAGGACTGGGCACGGTTATCTATGTCCTTCGGGGACGGGTCCTGTCAGCCGGTTTGTTCGTGATCAGGAAGGTAAACTTCTGGACCAAGATTTCATGTTTTAATGGCATAGATCGAGTCTATAGGATGGGACGAGGCTAAGGGTTAAAAAAAGAATAAAAAACTGGTTGGAAATGGCTGAAAACCGGCCACACCGGTTCGAGTTGCAGAGACCAGTCTGACCCGGTCTGAATCGGGTCGACCTGAGGAAGACGATGACATTGTAGCAAGCGTGTGGCTCCCATACGCAGCCACTTTGGGCGGCACATGGGGCCCCTTTTGGGAAAGTTTCCAACATGACTCTTAAAGTATTCGATGTAACGAAAATTTTGGGATTGGTTTTGAGTTGATCGGATATCGTCTCGATTTGTTTTGGGAGGTCCGAAGGTTTTAGCGCTCGTTTAAAAATAGTTAAATTCAGAAAAATTACAGGGCTTAAGTATAAGCTTTATGAAGTAAGTAGTGACCTTATTATGGGATTTGGACAAGTTCGGGAAAGCAGTTAATAGTGGATTGGCCGGGAACGGCGTAAGCGCACGCATATCAAGGCAGCAGCGTAATGGTCTGTGAGTGGACTTTGCTTTCGAACTTATGATGCATGCATATATGTTTTATATGTTTTCTATACGTGATTCTATGATTTTGATTTATGATCTTGATAGTTTACGATTTTGCACGGTTTTCGAGATATTTATGAAATTGCACGTTTTACGAAATTTCGATTGATCTTGTGATTTGATCATGGTTTTAATGATTTGACTTCGGGATTTGAAATATGATTTGATTTCAAGGATTTGAAATGGATTTCGGAAAAGTGATTTCAGACTTGAAGCCCTGTTAATGTGATTTCAATAAACGAGATTTCAGTTTTGGAACTGGATTTCGAAAATGATGTTTCGGATTTGGTTTTGGAACTTGGAAAGGAAACTCTGGATTTGGGTTCGGGATGATGGTTCCGGATGCTGGCTTACGAAATCATTGTTGCGAATTCAAATGTGGATTTTCTATGGTTTTTACTGTTGATTGAAAAATGATTTTGGGTTTAAAGACCCGGAAAGAAAAGAAAAACCGCTGGATCTGGTTTTGAGTTTAAAGACTCGGTTGATTGACGGGGGAGGGCCCTGGATTGATATGTTTTGAGTTTAAAGACTCGGTATATGTTTTGAGTTTAAAGACTCGGTTATGATACCCCCTCGAGGCCTGTGATTGTGTTTTGAGTTTAAAGACTCGTTGATATCCTGGGAAGGCTTGATTATGCGCATGGTTTTGAGTTTAAAGACTCGGCCGCACTTAAGATCCAACAACTCGCATGATTGATGTTTTTCACTGGTTTTCAGATGTTTTGGGTAATGGCCCGGATGAATTATATTTCATGAGTTTTGGGACTGAGTTCCTGTACTTTGAGATTGATTTGTGATTTTGGGATGAGGCCCTGGATTTGACTTGCGGATTTGAGTAAAGAACTGATTCTAGTTTTTCATTGATGGTTTTTGATGTGAAATGGTTTCGTGACATGGACGTTATATGCATGCATTGGTTTTTGCGTGGAGGGTAAAACTTATGTTTTCTAATAACTGTTTTCTGTAATTATTATTTATTTTTTCCACTCACAGTTTTTCATGTTTTTGATACCCTCTAGGTTGTTATGGTGTGGACTGTTGGTCGAGAGAGACGGAGACATCACATACGCGAACCACAGTAGAGTCTGCATGCTCTGGGAAGTCCGGAAGTCTGGAACAGTGCGTTGGGAAATCCCTTTGTCCAACTTACGTGTCACATGGAGGTTGGACATCGATTTAGCCTTCGTGTCGTCCGTAAGTCAGACGGGAGCAGGACTTAGCCCTTAATCCAGGGGGATTAGGGGTGGGTTCTGTCATCATAAGGTTGATCCTTTTTTCGGCTGCAGCTGTTACTTTCCTTTGTTCTTCATATGCCTCTCTCAGCAAAGTAACCTCATTTGCCAGTCCTCCTTGCTCGGTGACAACTCCGGGAACATCTTCCCAGGAAACCTCAATCCCATATCCCCTCACACTGTTCCTCTTTTTCGGACCCATTACTTGAGTATAAATCTGATTTCGTACTTCAGCTGTTACCTCATCCCCATTATCCCGAGCCTCTTCTTCAAGTTTTCGAAATTTTGTTTGCATTTTAAATTTTGTTTATATCAAACTAGCTAAAATTGTGCCCCTAGTTTAATGAGCTAAAAAACAGTACTTACCATCACATGTCTGGACTCTTCATCAACTGGTTGCCAATTTGGACCCCTAGTGTGAGTGATCGTGAAGAATGTAACACGATCAGGTTCATGGCCATTTTTTTCAGCCTATAATACAAAATGAGCTAATTAATCATACACATTTATATCAACATAGTCTTCTTATACATGTTTTAAGAAAAATTGCGACTTTTAGTTTATATGGCTATTAACTATGGCTAGTAACTGTCGATAACTATGGCTAGTAACTCTAGCTAACTCCACAAATATAATATAATTATGCTAGTAACTATGGCTAAGTCCATTTATAATAATATAATTATATTAAAATGTATGATTAACTTACATATTCATGTCAATTTTGAGCAAAAGCTGTAGTTCTGGTTGTGTGACTCATCTTTAAATGCTTCCTATTACTTGAATTTGTTTTGTATGTTTCCTAATTTGAAATATAAAAAACAGAAAATTGTTAATATTAGTAGACTTCGATGCACAATATATAGTCTCCATTCTAAATTGAAAATTTGAGAAACACACCTAGTTCTTTTTTTCATCCAAATGTGCTACTAAGTTACGCTATTGGCCTTCATTAACTCGTTCATCTTTATCTCCAATATTGAACCTTTCCGCCAAGTACTCAAATGGAAAATAATATAGCCTACGGAGCTTTGCCCTCCTACTTCGGAAACGATCATTCAATTTATGGGCAACATTGGCCTTCATAATGGCCTCTTTCCCAGCAGCTTCCGGAAGTGTCCAATGAATTGTCACCTACATAAACAAGTACTCCCCTCTTATCAATCATCGCTAAGAAAAAAATCCTATGAAGGCATACAAGATATATGATGGCATACAAGATCATTATGAGTTAATAAGATGGCATACAAGATATAATTAGGAATTAGATGAATGAACAATTTATATGAGGGCAACCAACTACACATGTACACGCTGCCAAGCGAACTCAATCTTAGAAGCGTCTAATTTACGCCAATCAGGAGCATCGAGTGGACACAACCGTGGATCACATGTCAACATTGTTAAAAAAAGTCCATATTTGGCCACGTTCTCATGAGGAGAAATAGCCTGTCCAAATTTGTTGAACGATAATCTTTCCTTCCCTGCCTTGCCCCAGCGTGGCCTATTAATTCCCCTGCAATTTTTTTTTAACCTGATTTGATGGTGCTTCCATCCCAGAACCCCCAGTAGCATCTGGTCCCGCTTCTCCCCCATGCGGTGCATTGTTTTGTGATGTAGAGGCTTGTTGGCATTGATCAATCCCAACAATTGGTGGCTGCAATTCCATGTCAGCACTTAAAGTTTTCATAAATGCGTCATTACCATTTATCAAATAGTTCTCCATTTATATGTCATAAAAATAAAAGAAAGAGTTTACACATCATGTAAAGGGCCTGGCATAAATAACACAAAAACAAGGCCTTACCCTTCTATAAAATTCCCCTTTCTTTCGTTCTCTTTGTACATAGTTTTTCTAACAAGGAATAATGATAGCTAGGAAACTCAAACACTTTATAATGCTAATGACAAAATATCGATTAAACCACATAGAAAAAGGTCAAATCATAATGAACTTTAGCAAATAAACTAGAAAGCCATGAAAGAATAAAACATTGGCCGAGAAGAGAAGCCACGATCTGAAGGCAGAGGAGCATAGAAATTAGAAAGTGAAACAAAAAGGTAAAACAAAATGTTATGAATGTGTAAATGTTCATATCGATAATAACATACTATTTTGAGGTGAAGTTTCGCGAACGCATATGTACTTATCGAATTCCATAGTAACATGTGTAAATGTTATGAATTGTAGATTAATTCCAACGCTTAGAAGCTACAATCAGATCAGATCAGATCATATAAACTCATTAGTCATTTTTTTTTTCCATTCTAATCAAAACCTTGCAGTAACAAATTAGTGTGTTCAAAATCATAGTAGCTATTGTCTGCAGTTCCTACTAAGATGACTATCAGATCTAATCAGAGACTACAGAGTTTACAAAAAAAAAAAAAGATATAGTGAAAGCTTGACATAAACTAAGAAAGTAAAACAAAGATTAAATCATAAAATTTAGCGCAATAATTGACAAAACATCAACTACTTCAACTCAGAAAGAAGTGAAATTTCAAATTGAGGTTATTGAGCAAAATAGGAAGAACTGACCGTTAGGGCCTCCTTCATGGTGATCAGAGCGTTCGCGCCCCCATGGTTGCGCAGATCGACACCACCCTAGAATTGTAGTCTCGGATCTGCAGATGCAACTAAGCTGTGGAGTAAGAGTCCACGGCGATAAGAGACTTCAAACCCTGCAGAGGATTCGAGTCGCTACGAGATCTAGAACAACAGCGAAACCCTAAGACCTCGCGAAAGCGCACAAGGAAAGGGATATGAGAAAGGGGATCAGAATGGCGAGTGTTTTTTTTTTTTGGGATTTTATAAAATGGTATTTCGAGTGAAAAAATATATAATGAGAAGCAGGGATCTCTCTCACATTTGAACTCTCTCACTCTCTCGACCGAAGTGGGAAAAAATATTCAATGAAAAAAACGCTCTCATTCTCAAGAAGACGAAGAGCGAAGCGGTGGAAATTTTCAGGAAACGAGAAACAGGAGGTGGGCAGAAATAAGCATTGAGTTTTGGGTCACGTATATCACAAATGGACGATCAAGATTAGCCTATTTGGACGGTTCAGATGGGCTACTCATTCAAAAATAAAATTGCATCCAATTTTGGGGGAAATTTTGCATTTGTTTCACTAAAAAATGCGGGAATTTAAAAAAAAATGCAGGAGATGAGTGATGTAGGAGGAAAGAGGAGAAGATGGTTGCAAATAGTTAGTGCAATAAAGGCACAAATATAGATTTGTGTCCTTTGGTGTAACGTTATATACGCAATTAATTATGCCTTCTTCTAGTGTGAGTTTTGATAAAAACTTTTGTGCCTATTGTATCAGCCTTTGGGCACAAACAATTGTATTTTTTTCCCATAAAGAAAACATACCAAAATTATTGGCGCCTAATACAATAAAATAGGACACTGAAATATTTTCGGTGTCTAATACAACAATAAAGGACACTAAAATAATGTTGGTGTTTTCAACCATTGTGGCCTAAACCCTATTTTCTTGTAGTGAGTTCTAAGTATTACACCTACATGTAGAAATTTGAATGATTTTACTTAATTGTATCACCATTTGCTTGGTTTCGAAAGAGATGGAAAAACCCTCTACATTTTGTAAACCCTATTTAATAATATATATATATATATATATATATTATGGGGGACGTTGTTAGAAGCAAACAACGCATGATGAAAATGCATATACTTAATTTGGGTGAAGTAACAAGATTAAAACTTATGCAGGAAAGAACAGTTGAAAAGTGCAACATTTAAAACTTATGCCTTCACGTAGGAATTGCAAACTTAATCTTGCTAGTTCATTCAAAGTATATGCATCTCCATCATGTGTTGGGATACACTACAAGAAAATATACCTTGTCCATTGAGAGTTTTCCCAGCGTAGTCATATTCGCCGATAAATGAGGCTTTGCCCTGCGGATGTAGTGAGGACCACCGGGCAAATCTTGCCCGAGAGGCCATGGTCTTTGGCCCGCAAAAGGGGACACGTTTGCCCAGCGAGTGGTCAACCTCTGCCAGGCAAACTTTATTTAACGGCGAATTGTGTTCGCTAGGAAAATATTTTCTGCTGACCCGCGACGGGAAAAGGTTTGGCGCGAAGGTGTCTTGGTACCTAAACGTTGCCCATCGGGTTATTAATGTTGGCCCGACGAAGCCTTCGCCGCGCAAAAGTGTAGTCGGCATTTATTGAGACAATAGATTCATTTCTTCATCTTCTTCCTCATTACTCTCTCTCTCTCACTCACTCTCACCTTCCTTACATAATTTCATCATCATTTTTTCACCACTTCATCATTACTTCATCATCACTTCATCATTACTTCGTCTAAGGTTTAATGATTTTATTTTATTTTTGTTTTTCGATTTTTGTTTGTTATTATAAGCAAAATTTTTTCTTTCTTTTAGGTAATTTGTAGTTGATTTGAAGGATTACTTATAAAAGGTATGTATGTTTGCCTCACAATTTAATTTTGTTAAAAAAAATTTGTTTGATCCTGAAATGACCAGCTCGATGAGACCCGCTGAGGGTTCTAGGACCAGCCGCGTGGTGTCTCGGGCCCGCTGGGGGCGTTGTGGTTCGGCAGGGATCCTGCAAAGACTAGACACCGGTGTGGTGCCGGCCAAAAGGGCTCCGATGCCTAAGTATCTGAGTGCTGAGGGGCAAGTAAATACAGTGCTCTGGATCGGTTCTGAGTGTCTTACCTTTGTGAAGGGTTTCAGGGTATTTATAGTAGCCATAACTGCGGTAGGTGGGCTACTGTTACGAGAGCAGGTGGTGCTTTGTGGCTGAGAGTCGTCTGACAAGCCCTGGACATCCGGAGGAGGCGCCAGCTGGAGTCCCAACCTGCCTCCGTCAGGGAGTTGGTATGACAGAGTTGGTTAGGTGACTGTCGCAGCCAGCTGTCGTCTGTTCATTGTCAGATGCCGAGTGGCGGGTCTGCAGTTTGGTGCCGATCGGCGGGCCGTAGGCCGTGAGGGTGCTGATCAGGCGATCGGTCGGCGACCTTCCTGTCCTGGCGGGCCCTATGCTAGGGTGGTCGATCGATATGGTATCAAAAAAATTGTATTTAATTATGTTAGAAAATTGTCATTTATTGTGGTAAATACTTAGAATTCTGGATATAATTATGCTAGGGAATTGTGATTTATCCGTTAATACGAAGTTAATTAGGTTGATTAACTTTGTATAACGAAATTCGATGGAAAACCTTAGACCCATTTGAGAGTCAGTGAATCAGATTGATTGACTGACTCTTGAATTGCCTATTTATCAGGACAGTGTAGGAGTGCATCACTATGTATTGTGTAGTTTGCTATCTATGTGGTTAGGTTTGGATACTGGAAAATTCGGTTTATATTCCCTCAGTGTTCTCTAAAGCATACTAAATATTCGTTTAAAATATCTATGTCGTGCATTTGGAGAACTGTAGGGTGATGCTGCCAAAATTTCCCTCAGTCAAAACTGCGCCTTGTAAGTCACAAGCTATATAGCACATAATGTGCACTCTCGAATGGGATAGGGCTAAATTACCAGAGGCATAACAAGACGGACGAGTTTTAATATTAATTTGTTCCAACTACGGGACAATATATAATTATCTACTTACATTGATTCAATTTTCTAGAAGCATGCACAATGGACAGAGACTGGATGTAAATGTTGGATAGATCTTCAGATCAGTATTTGGATGGGATCAGCAGCTTCATCACCTTTGCATGTAGTCATTGTAGTGATCAAAGACACATATTATGTCTGTGTCGTAAATGTAATAACTGTTGTTGGATGTCGCTGAGTGATGTTCATTTGCATCTAGCACAGAACGAGATCGTACATAACTACATTAATTGGATCAATCACAATGAACTTAATTTCACTGCATCGACATCTTCAGTTCACAGATCCCATCAAGATGATAGTGATTCGGATAATCAGTTTGATAATGATCAATTTGTTGAGATATTAACCGATATTTTTCCTCCTGCATCTGATGATATGGATGATGATGCCTCTAGGTATAAACCCGAAGAGTCAGACCTCCATTACAAGAGGTTGTTGAAAGAAGGTCAGCACGAATTATACCCTGGTTGTAAATCCTTTTCGGTTCTAGGGACATTGTGGAATTGATGCACATGAAAGTTAGGTATAATCAAACGATTAAGTATTTTGATCACATGATGGACATCATCATCCAAATGCTACCTGAACATAAAAATTTCCCTAAAGATCATTATAACTCAAAGAATGACAGGACCCATCCCAATCCCCCCGGGATTAGTGCGGGACGACCCTGCTCCCGTCTGATACGAAGTGTCAGACAAGGGATCTTTCCTACCTTTGCCCTCCTGGGCTATCAGAGTACGCCAGGATCCGGAGGAGGCATGTGATATCTCGGTCTCTGCTACAGTCCACATCCGATGTCAACCTGAAGGGCAGTCAAAACATTAAAAACTGTGAGTGGACAAAATAAAGAGTTTATAAAAACATTTCATAAGACATTTGTACCCTCCACTAAAAAGCATGCATGCATTTGAAAACCATTTATCCAAAACAACCATATGTGGGACTAAGCCCAAAGCAGATATAAACCAAGGTCGAAAGGACCACAATGAAAACGACCATACGGGCCACTGCCCAAATCCATACGGGACTCGGCCCCAAACCATAAAGAAACCAAGTACACGAGCCACTGCTCAAATCCTGTGCACACCTGTGCACACCACATATCATATATCATATATACATCACATACATATATATAAGTCACACAACCAATCCTGTCACGGTATCCAAAGCTATGCGCGTGCTACCCGGGTCTCAATCCGAGTCATCTCAAAGTCAAGGTCAATGTCCGCAGACCACTGACCCTACCCGAGGTAATAGTAACCATAGCCTTCCTGAGAGTAAGGAACCCAACTGGGGAGTGACTCCACTCAGTCGGTGCTCCGTGACTACTCCGGGGTCCATCCAGGCCAACGACCCTCCCCGGAGGAGATAGTTGAACATGTAAAGGAAGGTAGATGAACATATATATACATAACATAATATCCATGCCCGGTTCCCCTGAACCGTCATGATCCATAATATTCATAGCCAAGGTAACATGCCGGTTCCCATAAACCGTCATGTACCGTAATAACATAACCAGGTAACATGCCGGTTCCCATAAACCGTCATGTACCGTAATAACCAACAAGGGTTCATGCCGGTTCCCATAAACCGTCATGAACCACGATACCATAACAAGGGTTCATGCCGGTTCCCATAAACCGTCATGAACCTGGGAATCCATTTAAGGTTCCCTGACCTGAAATCAAAACCGTAAAGTGACTGGGTCTCGTGCCCGAACATAGGACATCAACTGGGCACCGTGCCCGAAATCCGAGGTCATATGCCCGAGACAAAACCAAATGGGTCTCATACCCGAGTTTATCCTTATGAAATCCAAATCCAGTTCATTAAAAGCAATAAATAAATAAAGACCCGTATAAGCAGCGTATAAGGCCGAAACCTCGAAATACGTACTTATACGTACCACATACAAATGCACCCATGGCATCATCAAACAAGTAATAAAACATATAATAAACATTTATGCATGCATCAATTTAGAAAACAAGGTCCACTCACAGACCGTCCGAGCTGCCGCCTCGATTTGCGTGCCATACGGCTCCCCGAGCCGATCACCGTCACCGGGACTCCCAAACCTGTCCAAATCGTAATAGAAGGTTACTAACTACTTAATTAACCTCCCACTAAAGCCCCGTAATTTTCCCATATTTTTAACTATTTTTAAAATCGAACCTAAACCTTCCGATGCCCCGAAATATATCGAGACGGTGTCCGATCGACACGAAACCAGTCCCAAAATGTTCGTTACATCGAATAGAAGATTTCGTATGTTGGAACCTTCCCCAGATTCCCTACCACGCGCCCTCACGTGCAGCCTGAAGTGGCTGCGCGTGGGCTTCACGCGCCAGGTACAGTACCTGCTGACGTCATCGCTGACGTCAACATGACGTCATCTGACAGCTGTCAGGTCTGACATGTCAGACTCTGACAGGTGCCACGTGTCATGCTCCCATTGGTCCACGTCACTGTGCTGTCAGTGCCACGTGGCAGTCTGACATGTGCCACGTGTCATCACGGCACTGGTCAACGTTTGTGCCACATGTCAGCCCCTGATTGGGCCACGTCACTGACATGTCAGTGCTGACTGTGCACTGACATGTGACACGTGTCGGCTGATGAGTGGTCCACGTCACCTGACAATCTGACAGGTGCCACGTCATCATGCCACGTCACCACCGTCAACCTCGCACAGCCGGTCCGGGCCGACCGGTCCGGTTTTTCCTGCAACTTGGACCGGCGTAACCGGTCCAGGTCTCCTTCTCCCTCATTTTCGGTCCGTTTGCTTCCATTCCAACTCCTAAATTCCTATTTCTTCATTTCCTATCAATCCTAATTAACTAAACAACCTAAAACCTACGAAATCCGACCGGTCCAATTTGAACCTCACGGTTCGATTTTTCCCGATCAGCCTACACGGCTGCTCGGCCGTCAACCACCACCAAAAACTTCCTAAAATGTCCCTAGCAACCTAATGGACTCATTAAAACCATTAAAAACTAACCATAACAACGAAAATGGAAAAATGGATTAAAATGGGCTAACCGGGTACCCGTTCGGGTTTCTCCTCCTCTCGCCGCCGTGGGCGGCGGTTCAGGCCTCCAGGTCGGCCACCTCAGCTCCCTCGATCTCCCTGGTCCTCTGCCTGGTCATGAGTGATGGTTGGCTGGGTTTGGGTTGCACGGGAATGAGAGAAAATGTTGAGATCGGGTGGGTTGTGTTTGAACGAAGAAAATGAAAATGCACGATGAAGTGCATGTATGTAATGTGTTGTCCAGTGGATGAGTGACACTTGTCACTCATCCATTGGTTGCTAAAAAGCAACTGGGCCCACTAAAGACAAACTGCACTTTTTGTCTCGTAAAACGTGTCGTCGTGAATAGTAACCTGGAACTTCCGTGAACCGTAACTTCGCCGTCGAACGTCCGAATTCGACGTGCCACCTGTCTACGGATTCGTATCGTCCTTATCTACGTAACGGTCTTTGGCCCTCGGCCATCGGACCTCCCGGTCAAAAGTCAACATTTGACCCCTTTTATCCAAAATTACCAAAATGCCCCTAAACTTCCGAACATCATAACTCCCTCCTCGAACGTCGGAATTGAACGTGCCACCTGTCTATGAACTCGTGACGTCACGAACTACGTCACGGTCATCAGTCAAAGTCCATTTGACTGCCCGATTAAAAAGTCAACGTTTTGCCACCACTAGGGGCAAAACGGTCATTTCGCATCGTTCGTCCGATTTCGCCCTACTAATCACGGATTAACCTCACTAATCGTGATTAGTCACTAATCTAATCCTGGAATTTGGGACGGGTCGTTACAAAGAAACTCTTGAAGGATCTCGGTCCTAGGTATGTGAAGATTCATGTATGTAAGAACAACTCTGCATTGTTTTAAGTTGAAATCAAGCAACTCGAAAAATTTCCTATGTGTAATGAGCCTAGGTTTCGAAAGAATAAGATTCCAATTAAGGTGTTGTGCTATTTTCCACTGAAGCCAAGGTTACCAAGATTATTTATGCCGTCTCACACAACTCGTGATATGAGGTGGCACAAGGATGAATGCACTTATGACGATTCACTAAGGCAGTCAGTCGATGGAGATGCTTGGAAGGAATTTGATAAGATGTATCCCGATTTTACCTCGGAGCCAAGAAATCTCAGATTATGACTTTTTACTAAGGTTTTAATTCTTTTGGAAGTCTTTCAAGGCCCTATAGCACTTGGCCGGTAGTTGTAGTTTCGTACAACTTGCCTCCTTGAAGATGCATGAAGAAAGAATTCACAATACCCAGTACTTTGATACCAGCGCCCAAATCACCGAGTAATTCCAATGATATTTATTTGCGGTCGTTGATTGATGAGCTTGTGGATTTGTGGAAAAATGGTGTCTGAACCTACGACAAGTTCAGTGGAGGGATGTTCACTCTACGAGCAGCCGTAATATGGACAATTAATGATTTTCTTGTTTACGAGATGCTTGCAGAATGGAGCATCAAGGGTCATCTTGCTTGTTTGACATGTGGACCGGACACAACATCCTTTTGGCACACATCAAAGGTATGTTATCTGGGCACAAGAAGATTTCTACCTTGGAATCATCAATGGCGTATGCAGTTTGACTCATTTGATGGTAAAATAGAGCCACGGGCATGACCAAGGGAGAGGTCCGGTGATGAGATATTGAACATCTAAAACAACATTCCCACATTCATCACAAAAGGCTAAAAGCCTGATGAACGAGAAAATTGGACGAAAAAATTATATTCTTTCGGTTGCCGTATTGGTCGAAATTGAAAACTAGACACATCGCATATCTCATGCATATTGAGAAGAATGTTGCCGAGAGCCTTGTCGGAACAATTTTACCTATTGAGGGCAAGTCAATTGACACCAAAAAAAGTCATATGGGTATGCAAGACACGGGCATCTAGCAACATTTGTGGCCAAAAGTTGTGAATGACAAATACATCATGGCTCATTCAGGTAATACATTTACGCCAGAGAATAAGAAAAAATTTCTTAAGTGGTTGAAGAGTGTGAAATTTCTCGATGGATATGCAGACAACATCTACTGAAATATTAGCACCGATGGTAGCACCCTATTTGGCATAAAAAGTCACGACTATCAGGTTTTGTTACAACGACTCATTTCGATTGACATTCGACCTTATTTGGAGCCTAAAGTTGTTAAGACGATAGTTTATTTGTTTCAATTTTTCCAGATACTATGTGCCAAGTCACTAGCAAAGGTGGACCTCGAAACAATTAAAGAGGACATTGTCTATATCATGTGTTGTCTCGAGCGAATATTTCCACCAACATTCTTTGATGTAATGGTGCACCTACTAATACATCTTCCAGACGAGGCAAAACTAGCTGGCTAGGTTCAATATCGTTGGACGTAGCCAATTGAAAGATATAAAATATTCCTAATATTGGTACTATTTTCTTAATATACTATATATATTAAAATTATTTTGTATATTTCGTTACACAATGTTAGGTACCTACAAGAGGTACGTCCGTAACAAGACACGTCCTGAAGATTCTATAGCGGAGGCATAAATTGCAAAATAGTCATTTACATTATACATCCTTAATATACTGTATATATTAAAATCACTTCTAAACTATTAGGAGTGGGATGGTGTGGTGTCAGAGCATATATATTAGATATCCTTGGGATAGAATCGTGTCAGAGTCAGCTAGAGTCAGTGAGTGACTTTAGCACCTACCACACACTTTTGAAATGTGCCAAATATTTTATTTTATTTTACAATTAATCATACTGAACTTGTATTTCAAATAGAAATATGTGCGTACGGGGTCTCACTGGCTCATTGGGGATGGTCGGAGCACTGATTTTTGGTTCAATAAGTAGTTGGAACGAGGACCTCTAGTCGATAGGGATGGTGTGGTGGTGATCCCTAAGGAGAAGAAGTTGGTTGCATATTTTTTCATTGGGCCAGAGTGGGGTTTGGGTAAGCTTCGTGCCAGACTGCTTGAGTCCTTGGTCTTGCATGTGCTTGCTACTCTAGTGGGCACGCCTGGGTGTGGAAAGGACCAGATTATTTAGACTCCCACCTCTAAAGGGTCCTTTACGGTTCATTCTGCTTATGATTGCATTATGGATGTTATGGGGTGGCAGTGGTTGAGTGGTTGACTTGTGGAAACCTGCTTTGCCTACTAATTCACTTCGTGTTCAGCAGCGGCTAGCCACTAGTGAGTGTTGTGAGGTTTGTTAGTTGAGTATTGTGGATGTGTTGCATATTTTGAGGGATTGTGGGGTCGCCTATTTGGTTTAGGGTGTCGCAATTGTTCCTCAATCTCAAGAGGTCTGTTGGGATGGTGAGCTGATTCAGTGGCTAACTGGTATCCTTAGGTCTAGTGAGGTGGGGGTCTATGGATTGTGTTGGGTTGCTATTTTTGGGTTATGTGTTTGGCATATGTGGCTTTGGAGAAATCAGCGTACTTTTGAGGCAGGGTTTACCTTCCTTACCCAGCCTGCCATATTATGATTAGGGCGACCGTGGCGTGGTCTTTGGCATCCCTACGACGCTTTTCCTTGCCCCGTTGCTAGGTGCTGAGTGTTTCTTGAATAAGGCCCTCGGTTGGTGTTGTCAAGATGAATATTGATGGCTCTCGGGGCCCGAAAAGGACTATTTCGACCAGGGTCCTGCGTGATGATAAGGGTGAATTGATTGCTAGGCTTGCTATGAATGTTAGGTTTGGATAGGTGATTCGGGTCGAGCTCTGGGGCATCTACTAAGGGCTGAAGTTGGCTTGGGATAGATGGTAGTGGTAGATCGTACTAGAATTAGATTCTGCAATGGCTGTCCACTTAATTACCACAGAGGGTACAGTCAATCATCTTTTGGGTTCCATTATTGCGGAGTATGGGCATTTTATGGCTAGAGATTGGGACTATACGATTCATCATGTTTATAGGGAAAGGAATAAAGTTGTTGGTTAGTTTGCGAGTTTAGGGGCTGGGTTGCCTATGGGTGCTCATTTCTTTGATCAGTTTTGTTAGAGGTTGCTGTGTTTCTTGAGGAGGACCGAGTAAGGGTTGGCCTCCCCCGGCTATTGTTGTTTTTTAGTTTCTTTTTTTCTTTTCCGTATCTTACCAAAAAATATATATAGAAATATGCATTTCACTTTGAAAATTTTCTTTTAGATTTTGAAACTGTGATTTTTTGAAACCCAGTATAATTTATATTTTATATTTGAGTTGAAGGTTGAAAAAAAAAAAGAAAAACATATTGCCATTGTTACTCAGTTGCATTATTTTTCCTAATTCATTTGGTAGTTTTAGTATTTGAAATTTTCCATGCCTCTTCCACATATATATATATATATTATTTAGTACAAATACTAATATTAATTTATTTTCTAAATTATTATTTTAATATCATATTAAAAAAAAAATCTACGTAAATCTTCAAGATAATAAATACTTTATAGATAAATGTAACATCCTCATGTAAATAAAAATACAGTTTTTTGTTCCCATCGAAATGTAGGTATGTATTGATACAAAGATATTCTACTTTAAATTAATGGATTCATTATAAAAGTGAGATATATATTGGTCAAAAACGCTATTAGAAACACAATTTCCCCAGAGGGAGTGAATTTCAAAAGGCATAGCTAGCATGTACTTAAATATAAAGTATAATACATGCATATTTATGTTGCACTAAATTATATTAGAATTTAACAATATATAACGATGATGTGAATTTCCCTTTTTAAGATCATATAATAAAAATAATATATTACTGAAACATAAGAATTTAGTTTTTGTGCTTGTATATAAATTCTTATTTTTATATCAAATAAATCAACATATAAAATTTATATTTTTGCTCCAATAGTTTTTCAATTTGGAAAAAATAAAATAAAAACGACCTTTGTTTTTTCCTTCAATTGAATCAATTTTTCCTATGGCGAAACCTTGTGCAATATCGAAACCAAATTCCGAAATGATCAACTACATAATAGAGAAAATTGACACTGAATCCCCAGTATCATCACAAGTACTCATTCCCGAAGCAAAACAAATGCACAAAATCATACTATTTCTTATTCAAAATCATAATAATAATAATAATAATAATTATTATTATACCTACTTCCTCCTAAACCACGGTGAGCAGTCCTATTTTCAGTCATGCACACACGTGAGTATTCAGGCCCCACTTCAACACCACATGCACCACCACCAAACCGGTCCACGTGTCCTATAAAACTGCAGTTTTGTTCAACACTACTGGTTTCCTGGGTCGATGGCTACCAGTAATTCGGTATATCTCCATCCCTGAATTTAATCCTCTCTCGTTTCTCTCTCTAAAAAAAACCGACGACCTCCAAATTTCCCACAAATTAAACGAAAAAGGAAAAGGAAAAAAAAAATGTGGGTGGATGACTCCTTGTGAGAGGGAGCCACCAGACCCATCCGCCACCGCGTAAAGGGCCGTTTCCTGTCGTTCCCCCGTCCCCCAAAACGACGAGACACGTCACCTCCACCGTCTGCTCCATCCCCTACTCGGCAGTTCAATGTTGGGTCAACCCGTGATCCAGACCCTCACGTTCTGGCTCTCGGAGCACCCATCCATCGCGGGGTTCCGTTGGAGCCACTCCCACTCATGGGGCTCCACGTGGTCTTTTCTCTTCACCGCCATCGCCCTCTACCTATCCCTCTCCGTCCTCCTCCACTTGACCCTTCTCCTCATCAACCGCTCGGGTAGACCCATCCCTCTCGGACCCATACCCGCCCTCCACAGCCTAGCCATGGCCTTAATCTCCTTCACCATCTTCGCAGGCATTACCCTCTCCTGTGCCGCGGAAATCCGCGAGACCCGGTGGTTCTGGCGGCGCTCTAAAACCCCGTTCCAGTGGCTCCTCTGCTTCCCGCTGGGAACCCGACCGTCGGGTCGGGTCTTTTTCTGGTCCTACGTGTATTACCTGTCCAGATTTCCCCACATGTTCCGGACATTCTTCACAATCCTAAGGCGTCGTAAGCTGGTGGTGTTCCAGCTGTTCAACCACTCGATTTTAACCGTGATATCGTTTCTGTGGCTGGAATTCTCGCAGTCGATTCAAGTTCTGGCGATTCTGCTGACGACGCTGGTGTATTCGGTAGTTTACGGATACAGGTTCTGGACGGCGGTGGGGTTGCCAGGCGCATGCTTCCCGGTGGTGGTGAATTGCCAGATTGCGCTGCTGGGATGCAACGTGGCATGCCACGTGGGGGTTCTGATGCTGCATTTCATGAAAGGAGGGTGCAATGGGATTCGAGCCTGGGTTTTCAATTCGGTACTGAATGGAGTGATTCTGTTGGCTTTTCTGAATTTTTACGTCAAAATTCATCTGGGCTTTAATAATAAGGGAGGAAGCAGTGGTGGCGGCGGCGATGAGAGAAAGTCCAAGGTTGTTGGGGAATTGGAAGGAAATAATAAGAACAAATAGCTCTGACAGCTAGCAGTACAGCAGTATAGCAGTGGGTGTGGTCGTGTGAGGGCGTGATAAGTAATCGTAGGGGGGCGCAAATTAAAGTTTTGGGGTTAGGGTGGGGGGGTTCTTTATTTTATTTTGCATTAAGGTCTGTAAATTATATATACCTTTATATATCAATGCATTGGAAATATTATTTAGAGTTGTGTGTGCAAGAACTAAGAGGAGGAAGATGGTTTTGGGGTAAGCCGGTAAGGTAAGAATGTAAGGTGAGGTGAGGTGAGGTTGAGTTCAGTTTAGTTTGTGATTGCTGCACTTGTTCTTCAATTCAGTATCTCAGAATGGTAGACTTTATTTTTTTTTATTTTTTTTTTTAAAATACCTTGTGACGATGATGACGATGGCGATGATTATGTTTCTCATAATTCAGCGGTAAAATCTTCGTTGTTAACATCATCACTTTTTTCAACTTTCAAGTTTTAGTATCATGAGAATTCTGGCATTAACTTTAACAAATATCAGGCAAGTACAACTGTACATCACAGAAAAAAGAGGTTCTCCTTACTATCTCTTTTCATTATTTCTAAGGTAGAGTAAATACTAAGCAGAGGGTAGTGAGGTTGTTAGATGAATCTTTGCTGCAATTGTAACTAAAATTGTAGAGCTTATAAATTGTAAATACTAAATGTATGATCATAAATATCCAAAAATTGTAGAATTACTAATAGTTGGTGGGTCAAGTGGAAAATATTTTATTTTCCATAAGCAAAGTCTCGAGTTCGAGTTTTATGAATGAAGTAATCAACGTTAGGGAGAGTTTTCCCCATATCGGCATCTTATACGGCTCGAGGGTTAGTCTTCGCCTATGTGCGAGAAATACCTTAGTTTTCACAAAAAAAAAAAAAAAATTGTAGAGCTGCCACTAGAGATAGTTTATGAACCCAAATTTTAGATGAGATAAATTGACATGTTAGATGTTAAAAAAATAAAAAATCAATTATCCGGATGAATTTCATTAATATACGAAAAAAATTACATCTAATTAGGGAATTTGATAGGAGCATATTTATGCAACATTTTATCTTGTTTTCTTACGTTTTTCTTAACTTGTTTCCTATGTTTTCTTGGTACTTAGCTTGTTTTCGTGTTTCGTAGGATTTTTTTGAAGCAAATTTACAAAAGGAGCCAATTAGTTGCTGTTTTGGACAATAAAAGAGAAAACTTTGAAACTGTCTGTGGCACATGTGTCAACTTCCTGGAATAAACTGCACCTGCTCGGGAAGAACTAGCTGATGAGCCATATATCGTTGGAAAGATACGGAAGTCTAGTTTCTAGAGAATTTTACAGTTCATGAATTGGAATTTTCTACAAGGAGTTATGGCTGTTTTAGTACAGCAAGGTCAGGCTGGGCAAGAATTCAGCATTCGTTCTATCTAAGTTTTCTAATTTTATTCGGGTTTGAACAACTAGCATTTTAATAAGAGAAAGGAATATAAAAAGATAAAAATAACCAAAGCAGCCAGCATAAAAACGTCTTTATCTCCATTCATTTTTTGCAACGTTTTTGTCCTCATCACTTGGAACATTGAACATCACTTTCATTGAGGCAGCAATAAACAAGGAAAAAAACGTTTGGAGCAGCAGTGAAAAGAGAAGAAACCGCAGCAACGGCAGCATCAAAGTAAGACATAATTGCTCATTCATTTGGAGGAGCAACGTCTCCAACCATTAACCCATCATAAAGTTGCTCTCTCATTTTTCCTACTATAAAAGCAGCAGCAACTTTTGAATTGGGAGATAACTTGGCAGCAGCAAGTAGACCAGAGAAGATTTTGGCAGCGACAAGGACACTTGGAATTCTGTCTTTTCTGGCAGAATTTCTTTCCCTCACTTGGCAGCAACACAACAACCACATCCATACCCTACCACCATTCCAAGCGTGACCGTGACGTTTGTCATTCTCTCTTCATCTTTTCTTTTGTTATTCTTGTTTCAACTTTCATATTTGATTATGTATTGCGTTTCAAACATAATAAGTATGTCTAGCTAATTCTCTTTATAGCTAGGGGTGATTTCAAAGCCCCAAACATGTGTTTAATGAATTGATTTTATTCAGTCCTTCTTTACTCATTGGTGAATGTGTTTTGCTTATCTTTTTTTTTTTATAGATAACTTATTCTTATTTGCTTATTAGGTCAGTAAGCATGCTAGGATTTGATACTAGAATATAAGAGAGTTTCACCTAATAGTTATGATCTTATATTCATAAGTAGCAACTATAAATGGACGTTGGTATGTTAAGCAAAACCTAGGTTCAACTAAGATGCGGTTCATACTTATGTTTGCCTAGATAATGTCTAAATTTTCTATAGAGCTTAATGATCTCTACTTATTCATTTAACTTGCAGTTCATGATTAGATGATATGTAGAGAATGGTTTGAAAGCGACGCTAAGTTTAATTCAATAAAATTGGGAAAATAACAAGATTAATTAGTGCTGTTCACGATTGATTCTAGACATTGTCATTCACTAGTTTGTAAAGAAATATCTGGAAGTTAATTCATGTGCATATATTTGGTGTGTGAAGATTGAACCTTTAGCTACATTCTCCTCTTATCAAACTCACCTTAGATTTTATTACATTTACTTTAATTTTTTCATATTGATGATTCACCATTCTCCCCCAATTAATCGTTTTATTTAGTTATCTTTTCTTTTCATTTTCCCTTCGTGTTAATTAGCAAACCCTCTAATCCCTAGCGTAGAACGATCCTTACTTATCCTATACTACATACTACAACTTTTGCAGGGTATTAAATTGTGTGTTCGTAATAAGCATACCAGAATGTAATGAGTCATGCCCTTCCCTTAAATGCATTTAACATAAATAAAAGGTTGATATAAAGAAAAAAATATTCCACCAAAATTATTATTGTTGATGCAGAATTCGTCCGTACTCTCAAAAGTCTCATAGATTCCTGCAAACAGCAAACAGTAATCGTTTGTTCTGATCGAGGCCCCGGGGGGTTGTTCGACCAAAAACGCTCCAATACTTAAACTAGTTTTGAAAGAGAAATCTCAAGAGTTTAAGTAGCGTTGAATCAAATTACCTTTGAAAGTGAGATGATCGTTTTTATTTATAAAGAATCCTTGGAAGCCTTAGAGTGTTCTGATTGGTCGGTTGATTTTGTAATTAATAAATAATATATTATTTTAATAATTATAATAATTACTCATTATGATGATAATTAATGTAATTTAATATTAATATTAAATATCCATTATTATGAATAATGTCAATTAATATTAAGGAGACTTTAACCTGATTAAATAGTATATTTAGCTGGAAATACATTATTTAATGTGCGGCTGTTTATGAGCCGTTAATATCATTACCAAGAACAACTTAGATATTTTGGGAATTATGGACCACATGACAGCTTCACAATTTTTGGGTGATTTATAGTTCCACAAATGTCCCCACATCGCTTAGTAATTCAGGGAATCCTAAGGAATATACATTTTTTCGTGGAATTTCTGCTACCAGGCTTGTTAATATTTTTGTCTCGCTCTATCTCCTTGCTGGGGAAAATTGTTGAGCTAAATCGACATATATTTGTCCGAAAACATATTTCATGAAGATTGAAACCAGCTCCATTGAATTCCAAACCGTTTTGGGAATTGATTGATTTTTAATCATGACAATTAATTTCAATTCAATTGAAATTAATCTAATTTAATTTGATAAATGAATGAGAGGGTTTCTTTGTATATTTAAGGATGGAATGGCTCCAGAGTGTAACCTCATCTTTTTCTTTTGTTTGGATAAAAAAAGAAAGGTTAGGTTGCTGTTCAGAGAAGGTGAGGGAAGGACTCGAGTCTTTTTGAAGGTAAAACATGTTATTTGTTTTTTCTTGTTCTGGTAAAATTTGTAGGCCTCTAGTATGGACTCCACCATGGAGTCAACAAGTCTCATACGGGGTGCCATGAAAGCTGATGGCGAGTGGACATGGAAAACATCGCCAAGGAAAGCGTGCTGCTAGCTGATTGGCGGAGGGGTTATCGCGACAGGTTCGTACTCGCCACGCGGAGACAAGGGGCATGGAGGCGGAATTTTTGTCTGTGACAATCAAGAAATCAGCCACCTAGTTTTTTACAGGTGGCGATAATAACAAAGAAGTTGTCTGGTGTAAGACAAGCACACGTCGACAAAAAGTGACGGTCACAACAGTTGACAGGGAACATGGCCACGTGTTGGTGTTGGATTGGTGAGTTAGATGTGGGCCTACAGTGTCGGCTGTGACAACAAAAAGAGGGGCGCCACGTGTTGTGCGCTATTTGGTAGAGGTACTGTCGCGCCAGGCTCGTGCTCGTTACGAAGATACAAGGGTACTTATAGGCAGCAGATGGCAGGAGGCAAGGCGATGTGTCAAGCGCTGATTGGAGTGACAAGAGGTGGTAGATTGCACCACATATCCGGAACAGGTTGTGGCAGTTCAAGTTGACTACGAGGGGACAACTTGTCAATCGTTGTCCAATCTGTTTTCTCATGTTGCCACTTGGGCGTATTTTGAATGGCTTGTCTGGGTCTTGTTGACCGCTCGGTGACACAAGGAAGTGGGTTGTCAGATGAGATTTCTGTGCTGGCTACCAAGTGACGCATCCTGATTAGACCTTTTTGCAAGCCATTTTGCAGCTATTTACGGGTCCTATGCTTGAAATAAAATATATATATATATATATATATTTATTTGTATTTACTTTATTTTAAAGTAAATATTATAAAGTAAATATATATATAGGTACTTCTTATATTATTTTGGGCACTAATTTCAGCATTGTGTTTTTGTACATTCCGGGAGCTATGAGAGTCTCATCACAGTAATTCAGGCGGCGTTGCACCCCATTTTCAGAGACGTTAATTTCAAGACGAAAGGAGGCATATTTACAGTGAATTTTTTAAGAGCTCACCCCGCGAAAATTGATAGTTGACAGATGCATAAGTTGACGTCTGTATTTCCTTATCAAGCACGATGGTTGGTTGGTGCGGAGAACATTCTATGGCTGTCATCAGTATTGCAAGGGAACTGATGTCAGTGCGGTTTGCACTCTCCTACCAAGAAGGATGACACCTGTGTTTCCTAAGTAGTCTGGTAGACTTGCATTATGGGTGTGTGGAAGTTTGCATAGTCAAAATCCATTCTTTGGGAAGGACATGCTATTTGAAGGACCTGAAAACTTGATGGCATGGAAAGTTTGCAATTGGATTGCCTTTCCAATGGCGTCTTTGTGGAGCTTGGAGAAAGATGCTCTTCCATGAGGGCTTTTAGATGTTGCAAGGGAAAAAATCCAAATCAGCAGTCGATAGAAGAAAGTTCATCCTTTAATCATCAGTTAGGATTTGAACTTTTCATTCTTGAAAAAATTTTGGACGGTAGAAGGTCTTTCGGAAGCTTGATCAAGTAATGGTTGATCACTCCACTGCTTATGAATTGCTGCTACCCTGAAGAACATCAAAACAGAGCCTTGACTTGCCTCCAGAGAAAAAGTAAAGTCCTGAATTATCTTCCAAGTCTACTCGGGGCCATTTCCCCGTTGTTATGGCATAGAAAGGTCATCCAGTAGGTGCATATTTTTTTGTTAACCCTTCCAAGCGCTTGATCAAGTTTTTGGAGGTGGAAATTCAACAAGGGTGGAAATCCAACAATTGAGACCTGAACGATTTTGCTATCATATGTCCCCACCACTTTTCTCTGAAAAGAAAATAAGGAGCTAAAGTTGGGTATGATGAATTGCAATGGAGTCCTTTCCTAAGAGCTAGAGCTAGAGCCGGAGGTTGAGGTTGGGAATAATGGAGGCTTTTCCCTTACTTTCAGCTGAACAATGAACCTGCGTCCCAATGGATGATAGTCATTGATGCCTTTCCCCCAGAATTCCCATAGATTAGTTCCGCTTTGTTGATGATTGTATTTTCATTCTAGTATTGAATACGTGGTTTGAGCAATCGTTATGTGATTTGCCAACTGTTTTTCGAATACAAAAATGAAAATTCCACTCATGGAAAATTTTGAAGTCATGTGCGAAGTTTCTTCTACAAATGTTTTTTGCTTGAATTAACGTATGAACTTGTAGGTTTATCAAATGCCCCCATTTCAGCCATGAGCATCCATTGAGAGTTTTTAGACTCCAATTGGTTTAGAGTGATTCAAGGTTGAGTTCTGGACTGCTTTCAGGATGAATGACACGACCCATCCCAATCCCCTCCCTCCCGGGATTAACGTGCGATGTACCATGCTCCCGTCTATCTAACACCAAGTGTAACGACTCGTCCCAAATTTCCAGGATTTATTAAGATTAAATTAAGGATTAGCGAGGGTAATCGGGGGATTAGTCGAGGATTATTGGACATTCAGGGTGAAATTACAATTTTGCACCTAGACGAGGATAAAATGTTAACTTTTGACCCGGTAGGTCCAATGCTGTGGACCGAGGATCATTACGTAGATCGAGTCAATACGAGTCCGTAGACAGACATCACGTCGAATTCGAACGTTCGTCGGAAAAGTTACGAGTCACAGAAGTTTCAGGGTACTATTACACATTTTACGAGACGAGTGACATTTGTCCTATTGTGGGCCCCAAATAATTGTTTCAGGCCCAATGGATGAGTGACAAGTGTCACTCATCCATTACTCCCATCTCTCACATACATGCTCCTGCACCCCTCCCACTTCATTCGATCCAAAATCGAAACCCTCCCCTTTCCCCTTCCCCTTCATTTTCCATCAGCTAAGACCACAGAGAAGGACTGAGAGTGAGGATGACACGACCCATCCCAATCCCCTCGGGATTAACGTGGGATGCATCATGCTCCCGTCTGACAGAAAGTGTCAGACAAGGGATAATACGTACCTCTACCCATACGGGGCTCCCAGAGCTTTCCAAGATCGGTGGAAGAGTGCGATGTCTTGGTCTCTGCTACAACCCGCATCTGTGATCATAACTTCTTCGTTTGACGTCTGATTTCGATGTGCCGCCTGTCTATGGATTCGTATCGACCCGATCTACGTCACAGTCATTGGTCTTCGTACGTTTGACTCCCCGAGTCAAAGTCAACATTTGCCCAAAACCAGGGGCAAAATGTCATTTTACACTGTCCGTCCGATTCCGCTCAACTAATTACTGATTAATCTCACTAATCCTCTATTAGTCACTAATCAAAATCCCGGAATTCGGGACGGGTCGTTACAACCTTCCCCCTTAAATAATTTCGTCCTCAAAATTCCAACTATCCCGATTCCACATCCATCTCATGGAAAAACACTTTTCTTTCACAATATGTGTACACTTGTACACCCACTAACCAGCACAATACTTGTTTGCACCTAGACGTTCCATCACGAACCCATGTCGTACAGACTACACCTGACCACGTCGAGTGACATTGATCACACGATCCGAGTTAATACCGCTTGACAATTCTACCATTACTCTGACACATTTAGCTGACACATTCAGCTTGACGGTTCTTCTCAAACACCAATCCACTCTGTCATTCGCTCCCACTGGGAGTCACCAAATCTCACTCAACAATCCACGCTGACACACCTAACTAGACTATTATCACTTTCTAGTCACGAATCAATCTGACATCTCTCCCACATCGAGAGTTACCCAAATGTCACAGTTTCTCCGCATTTCCTGAATTTTACCATGTCAACAATACACGTTCCATAACGTCGCGCTCAGCCACCACTGACGGCTCCAAGGTCACAATTCAAATTACCGACACACCCTGACTCACTCTAGAGTCGCACCAAGGTACCTCGTACCAAAATTTCCTCATAATCCATGCCGCCATTAGTGAGACTCACAGAGCAGCAGATCCATGGAAAACAACCCGTGGTTATACTAACCACCAACTCACTCAACCTGAGTATACGTATACCAACATCACACTCGACCTGCATGTAACTGGACTTCATCGAATACCTGCCCAGCAGTAATACACATCCCAACTCTAGGGTTCCATTAGCCATCCATGGCTCTGAGAACCTGCTCAGACAATTACTGAGTCCGTCAAAATCACTCTGCCCAGCACATAGTATTTAATGTCCAGTTCATGTCCTCAACCAATCCAATGATATTGGAACTAAGCCGACTACCAACACGGTCAACCACACACCACTGGTACATCCATCCTCCAACCAGTCCATTGCAAGGTTCGTAGTCAATCACGATTTAATACGGGGGTTCATCTATCCAATTCCGTACCAGACAATTCGATTACTTCAAATCATCACCCAACTAGTATCACATCGTCTACCCCCAAATACGCAATCCAACACGTACCAATCTGACTCACGCCTACCAAGGAATACCCAGTCATGCCAATTGAGTATCCAAACTCACCCACATCTACCGAGACACACTAACACCGAACCCATCGGTTACATGCTCAAACGATTTTCGTACCACATTCGATTGACTTCGAAAGGAAGCCAATCCCATTGTCTACATATCCAAAACTGACCAATCCGACCCCTTCGGATACCCACTCGTTCACAAGTTAAATACTCAAGTTAAATCATAAATATCTCAACTCACTCAAGTACTACCTCATGTTGGATCAACTTCGAAAATAAGTTCTGACAGGACCCATCCCAATCCCCCCGGGATTAGTTCGGGATGACCCTGCTCCCGTCTGACACGAAGTGTCAGACAAGGGATAATTCCGTCCTTTGCCCTCCCGGGCTATCAGAGTACGCCAGGATCCGGAGGAGGCATGTGATATCTCGGTCTCTGCTACAGTCCACACCCGCTGTCAACCTGAAGGGCAGTCAAAACATTAAAAACTGTGAGTGGACAAAACAAGAGATTGTAAAAACATTTTAACGAGAAGACATTTGTACCCTTCACTAAAAAGCATGCATGCATTGGAAAACCATTTAACCAAAGAAACCATATGTGGGAACTAAGCCCAAATCAGATATAAACCAAGGTCGAAAGGACCACAATGAAAACGACCATACGGGCCACTGCCCAAATCCATAAGGGACTCGGCCCCAAACCATAAAGAACCAACCATACGGGCCATTGCCCAAAATCTGTGTAAACACATATCATATATACATATAATTAACACAACCAATCCTGTCACGATTTCCAAAGCTACGCGCGTGCTACCCAGGTCTCAATCCGAGTCTTCTCAAAGTCAAGATCAATGTCCGTAGACCACTGACCCTACCCGAGGTAATAGTAATCATAGCCTTCCTGAGAGTAAGGAACCCAACTGGGGGGTGACTCCACTCAGTCGGTGCTCCGTGACTACTCCGGGGTCCACCCAGGCCAACGACCCTCCCCGGAGGAGATAGTAGAACATGTAAAGGAAGGTAAATGAACATATATATATATATATACATAACATAAACATTCATGCCCGGTTCCCCTGAACCGTCATGATCCATAATATCCAGAACCAAGGTAACATGCCGGTTCCCATAAACCGTCATGTACCGTAATAACATGACCAGGTAGCATGCCGGTTCCCATAAACTGTCATGTACCGTAATAACAGAACCGAGGTAACATGCCGGTTCCCATAAACCGTCATGTACCGTAATAACCAACAAGGGTTCATGCCGGTTCCTATAAACCGTCATGAACCATGATACCATAACAAGGGTTCATGCCGGTTCCCATAAACCGTCATGAACCGGGAAATCCAGTTAAGGTTCCCTGACCTGAAATCAAAACCGTAAAGTAACCTGGGTCTCGTACCCGAACATAGGACATCAGCTAGGCACCGTGCACGATATCTGAGGTCATATGCCCGAGACAAAACCAAATGGGTCTCATACCCGAGTTTATCCTTTTAGAAATCCAAAACCATTTCATTAAAACCAATAAAGAAATACAGACCCGTATAAGCACCGTATAAGGCCAAAACCTCGAAATACGTGCTTATACGTAACCACATACAAATGCACCCATGGCATCATCAAACAAGTAATAAAACATATAATAAACATTTATGCATGCACCAATTTAGAAAGCAAGGTCCACTCACAGACCGTCCGAGCTGCCGCCTCGATTTGCGTGCCATACGGCTCTCCCGAGCCAATCCGACCTCTCCAGATAATCTTGACCTGTCCAAACCATATCTAAAGGTTACTACTAACCTATACAAGTTCATATTAAAAACCCTAAACTTTCCCAGAAAATTCAACGTGCCCCGTACACGTTTCCCGAGGTGAAAACCCTCAATTTGACCAACTTAACGATCTCCGATCGACCCGAAACCACCACCATTGGATCCGGATCATCGAAACCTTTAAAATGACTCTAGGCCCACTCAAAACACTGTTCACACGAACCCCCACGCGCCGGTCAACGCAAAAGTCAACGCTGTTACAGAATCACTGACGTCACTGTTGACGTCATCTGATAGCTGCCAGGTCTGACATGTCAGACTCTGACAGGTGCCACGTGTCAAGCTCCCATTGGTCCACGTCACTGTGCTGTCAGTGCCACATGTCAGTCTGACATGTGCCACGTGTCATGACGGCACTGGTCCACGTCAGTGCCACGTGTCAGCCCCTGATTGAGCCACGTCACTAACATGTCAGTGCTGACTGTGCACTGACATGTGACACGTGTAGTAGTCCTATTGGCCCATTTTCTGACATGTCAGCTGACATTGTCAGACCTGACAATGCTGACGTCATCCCTGACATGATGACGTCAGCAGGATGACGTCATCAGTCATCCCCGTCTTCTCGTCGGGTCGACCCGAATGTCTGTAATCGGGTCGCCGTGACCCGCGGCTTGACCCGGCCGGTTCTCCCAGCTCCGGCCACCAAAACACTCCCCGTTTGTCCCATTCTCTTCGTCTCATCTCAACCTAGAGTTCTATGGCCCTAAAAACTAAGAACAACCTCAAAAACTATACCTTCCAAGTTCATCAATGGCGGCCGTGACTACCTCCGCCATTCACGGCCGTTACAGGCCATCTAAGCCTTCGAAAACAATCCTAAAAGAACCCTAAGACCTCTAGGAACATTTCCCAATGCCTAGATTTGATTAAAACACAACAAAAATCAATTTCCAATTTTTGAAAGAAAACTCACCCATGGGTTCTCTCTCCCCGCCGTGTCCTCCGCCGTGGCCTGCCATCCCCAGCCTCTTTCCACCACCTCACGGTCATGTTCAGCTCGCACAAGCAATGAATGGTGATGGTGTGTGTGTGTTTTGGGTTTTTGAAGAAAATGAAGAAAATGGAGGATTATGGGTTATGGGGTTCGGGTTTGAGGATGAATAAAGAAGAGTGATGGCTGATGAGAGGGAGATGGGATGGATGGTGAGGATTTGAGAGATTAAGTTTAGATGAATGGTTAGGATTGATTGATGAAAAGGTTAATTATTAAATTAATTAAATAATATTATTTTATTATATAGATCCACAAATTGGGGGATTTAGCCAATAGGATGAGTGACACTTGTCACTCATCCATGGGACCCACTAAAAATATCTGCCTAATCAGATTTTGCCAAATGATCCCCGTCTCGAAGTTCGTGCATAGTGAAATCGAACTTCTGTGACCTATAACTTCTCCGTTCGAAGTCCGATTTCAGAGTGCCGCCTGCCTATGGAATCGTATCGTCCTTATCTACGTAACGGTCTTCGGCCCTCGGCCATCGGACCTCTTGGTCAAAAAGTCAACATTTGACTCCTCTTTAACCAAAATTACCAAAATGCCCCTACACTTCCGAACGTCATAACTTCCTCCTCGAAAGTCGGAATTAAACGTGCCACCTGCCTATGAACTCGTGACGTCACGAACTATGTCACGGTCATCGGTCAAAGTCCATTTGACCGCCCGATCGAAAAGTCAACTTTTTGCCACCACTAGGGGCAAAACGGTCATTTCGCATCGTTCGTCCGATTCCGCCCAACTAATCACGGATTAACCTCACTAATCGTGATTAGTCACTAATCTAATCATGGAATTTGGGACGGGTCGTTACAAGTTCAGTCCAATATTCCCATATCCAAATATTCACGACAAGGAAATAAACTCTCCATCTAACCTGATCAACAAGGTCACGAGACAGATCCATCACTATGTCACCCGACCGGTAACATCACGATTCCTAGATAGTCACAATGCCCAAAGGCCAACCTCCTCACAATCCTGATCCACTTAGGATCCACACATGCTCGCTCAGCTAATAATCCACCTGAAATCTGGTCGTAGGGTCTTACACCCTCATTGAAAAACACAAACTCACTGCACCCACCATACCATGTAACCCAACATCGTCTGCCACTAAGAAGAAAACGAAAAATCTCAATCACCTAGCTACGAAGTACCCGAATCCTCCTGATGACCCAAGATAATTCACGGGTCCACCAACCAATATACGCTCAACGTACTGGTAACAACAATCATCGTCTCCCATGGGTAGAAAATAAGAAGCCACCCCAATGACTTCAGAATACACATCACCAATGCTGAAACAAACACTCCTCTCGCCTCCTCAATCACAACTCTCGTCGATTATGAAGTTACAACCATGTTGGAGATAGATATGCTTCCAACTAAATGTCAAGTCCAATCACTGGATTTCCCAATTCTTCAACTTACTAGGACAACCACGTGTCCGTAACCAATCTAATACCCAGACCTCCTGTCCGTTTATCACCGTTTATGCACATCCAAAAGGATGTAATTCGTTATTATCTCATTCTCACATCACAACCTACACAAGTTCAACTCTCGGTCTCCATGTTATTCACAATCACAAAATCTCACATCAAAACCACCATTGTTTTTCTTTGGCTTCTCCCAATTTCTATAATTTCCTTGTACTTCCTCGGGATACTAGAAACACACAACCACACAAGTTTCGGAGTTGACGACAACTCCTCGAATCCACTAATTTCCATGACGTCCCCTGTGTCATCCAAAAACTCCTCATGTCTCAATCGTACCTCTTTCATCCATTCATCACTTAGTCATCTCATAACTGTTGGGACTTATCCCAACACATCACAATCCCTATTGGATCCCATCCAGTCCAACTCAACCACTACCGAATCTCAGATACCGAACATATGCCCATCACGACGGAGTCACATCCCAACTCGTGGCTCATCGTCATCACAACCACTAGCACACAGTGTACGAATCAGTCAACCTTGGGTCGTTACTCATACCGAGCAACAACCCCGTATCTCTACCCAGGTGGAAGGAACTTTGCCTCTCTTGTACTCCACAACTATGGGTACCACCATTCTGACAATCCACAGCAAGCTAATGAACGTTCCTTGAACGTCCCCCGATCCTCAACTACCACAACTACATCAATCACCCTCGATAGCCAGCCATCTCCACACGACTGTCGACCAACAATCATCGTTATCGAGATTTGTATCCATACATCACACTATTATCCGGTCCAACTCGGGATTCCATATATTATCTCAAAACCTTACTCGTGGATCGAATCCCATCATTTCACTTTATGTCAGGCCAACCAACCTCTATAGTTTCAACTAGATTCACTATAGTCATCCACATGGTCATCCATGACCTCAGCCGCTCATTGCAGCACAAGTTCCACTCCAACAGTCACAATCTGGGGTTCGACTCGACAGACCATCCCGACTTCAGAAAGTAGTCCAATCCTCAACAACTACGGACTCATATTTCCAATTCATAAATCACTATAAAGGTTCTCCTTTCCAGTCCATCCATCATAAATTAGGGTTCCACAATCACACCCTAGGGTTCCCCTGAACTCACTGCTCTCTGCAATAAAATCCACAATCTGACCGACCCCGCAGTCCTGACATCGTATGGACGTCAATCCAATCCTACCATCAATGCAACTAAGGTTCCACCACTAAGGTCATCAGCTAAATCCGATGTAATAACATTCCTCACACCAGCACTCACCACTAGGGTTCACATTCTCATACCACCACTCAAATGAGGTTCCCCAAACCCAACTGCTCCCGGCAGCACCACACACTAACATCACATGACCGAACCAATGGTCCCACATTACCAGTTCGTCATATACAACCCTCTTGAGTCGGATCACACTAACGTACGATGTATCGTGCCAATCACACACTATCCACCATTCAAACCCAAAAACTAACAAACCGGTATCCTACTATCAGGAAGATAACGGGCTGACCACGTAGAGACATCACATCCTCAACATGCGCGTACCACACGAACTACTGAATAGTGACAACCTCTCTCTAATACCACTTGACACGACCCATCTCAATCTCCCTGGGATTACCGTGGGATGCATCATGCTTCCGTCTGACACGAAGTTCCAGAAAAGGGATAATACGTATCTCAGCCCATACGGGGCTCCCAGAGCGCGCCAGGATCGGTGGAGGAGTGCGATGTCTCGGTCTCCACTACAGCCCGTATCCGTGATCTTAACTTCTTTGTTCGACGTCCGATTTCGATGTGCCGTCTGTCTACGGATTTGTATCGACCCGATCTACGTCACGGTCATATTTCTTCGTATGTTTGACTCCCTCAGTCAAAAGTCAACATTTGCCCAAAACTAGGGGTAAAACGGTAATTTTACACTGTCCGTTCGATTCTGCTCAACTAATCACTGATTAATCTCACTAATCCTCTATTAGTCACTAATCAAATTCCAGAATTCAGGACGGGTCGTTATAGAGGAAGTGACTGAGAGATATAGTGAGGTGACTAGGATGGCAGAACCGTCATGAAGGTGACCGAAAAATAGGTAAAATCCGAAACCCATGGTTTTTCAATTCTTAGAAATTGTGTTTGGGCATTTGGGGGACGGTTTTATTGATTGGGGTGTGTTCCTGAGACATGGACGAGCTGTTAGGGATGATTTTGGATGGAGGAGGTTGGCTGAACAGCTCAGGTAGGGGACGAGATGCTTGGCCGCAACTGTGGTATTCGAATAGGTCTGGAAGACCCGGAGAGGTTGGATTAGCCTGGAGAGACTTATGGCGCACGTATCGAGGCGCATCTTCGACGGTCTGTGAGTGGACCTTATTTTACGAACATGATGCATGCATAAACGTTTTATATGTGTTAATTAACATGATTTTTGATGCCATGAGTGCATGTGATTTGAATGTGAATTGTTTGGCATTTTCGGAGGAAAATGCGTTATAGCACGTAGTTTGATATTTCTATTTTATGTGATATTTGGGCTTCGACCAAGTATTCCACGTGCATATGTTTTACATGATTTTGTATGAATTTGAGGGTTTCATGGAGAAGCGTGAAACCGAGGATTTGAGACACGATTTAAAAAGATTTCACGGAGATGCGTGAAATCGAGATTCAGGCATAAGACCCATTTGAAAGACCTTGACTTAACGTGAAGCCAGGGATGATTTGAAAGTGTTTTGGAAATGAGGAATGGTTTTTGGATTTGAAAATATCTTTTGGGCATATGACCCAGTTGATTTGAGGTTTGACTTAGAGTATAGTCAGACGTGTGATAAGTCAGGCTACGACCTAGTTACGAGATTTTGAAAGATATTTTGGGCATGAGACTTAGTTGTGAATTTGGTAGGATTCGAGGAATCCTGGATTTTATTTTGGGCATGAGACCCAGTTGTAGATTTGATAATTCGAGGAATCCTATGTGTGATACTACGAGTTAGAGTCCCGGACGATCAAGTTAGAGTCCCGGTCGATGATGACATTCGGGTTCAAGTCCCGGGTGGTATGCGCTCGCCTCTAGACTACGAATGTGTTCCTTCTAGAAAGGTCACGATGAACTGCCTATTATCGAGCAGCCGATTGGGGCTATAGTCGAGGGAGGCTCAACTTAGGAGTGCCGATATTATTCTCTGAGATCGATCAGTGATGTGTTCACGATGATTTAGAGATGGTCGCGGCGGGTGACGTGTTCACACCGACAAGCTAGGATTTTAGCGGTCCTGAGCTATTTGCACATATGCTACGATTGGAATCGTGACTGACATTGAGGATGATGATAGTGGGCAGAGATCCCACATGGTTTTTTATTTGGGCTGAGACCTTGTTTGATTTGGTTTTGGACTGAGACCCTACTACGATATTGGCTTCGATTAAGAAGCATTTTTCACTGGATTTGACTTAGGATGCAATACGTCTTGCTTCCGAGAAAGTATGAAATGTTATTTTAAGATGCATGCATGCTTTTACAAGAAGGGTATAAATGTGATTTTCGATAAAATGATTTTTATAAACTGTTGTTTTGTCCACTCACAGCTTTTATGGTTTTTAATACCCTTCAAGTTGATCGCGGATGCAGGCTGTAACAGAGATCGAGACATCACATGCCACCATCGATCCTGGCGTACTCTGGCTAACCCTGAGCAGGTGACGTGTAACGAACCGTCCCTGATTTTAAGGATTAATTAAGGTTAATTATGAATTAGTGAGGCTAATCAGGGATTAGCCGAGGATTAACGGACGTTCAGAGCGAAATTATGATTTTGCCCCTAAACGAGGGTAAAAATTTAACTTTTGATCTTGGAGGTCTGACGCACGAGGGTCGAGGACCGTTACGTAGATCAGGTCAATACAAATTCATAGACGGGTGACACGTCGAAATCGGACGTTTGACGGAAAGGTTACGGTTCACTGAAGTTCCGTGGAACTATTGCATGTTTTACGAGACGAGGAATTTTGTCATTTAGTGGGTCCCAGATCTTTTGAACATGCCCAATGGATGAGTGACAAGTGTCACTCATCTATTGCCCCTTCCCTTCATTCATGCATATCACCCCTTTGTCTGTTTCATTCCACCAAAACCTGAATCCATTACCACCCCATCACCCCTTCCCATGTTGGTTCGATTGAGGACCTGAAGAGACTGAAAATAAGGCCGTGAGTGAGTAGATGGTGGCTGCGTGATGACTGGGCCGTCATGAACGGCGGTGGCACCATGACCAGGTAAACCTGAACCCATTCTCCATTTTAACGATTGAAAATTTGGATTTGAATGTTTAGGATGTTAGATGGCGATTGACGGTGGAGGGGGGAGGGGGGTGGCTAGCTGAACAGCCCAGGGAAGACAGGGAAAATCTAGGCCTTGTGAAGAGATTCAAACCAAGGGGTTTTGTGTAACGACCAGTCCTGAATTTCGGGATTAGATTAGTGACTAATCAAGGATTAGTAAGGTTAATCGGTGATTAGTTGAGCGAAATCGGAAGAACGACGCAAAATGACCGTTTTGCCCCTGATCGTGGGGAAAATGTTGACTTTTGACCCAGGAGGTCCAATGGCCAAGGGCCGAGGACTATTACGTAGATCGGGTCGATATGAGTCCGTAGACAGGCGGCACGTCGAATTCGGACGTTCGAAGGAAAAGTTAAATTCACGGAAGTTTCAGGTCTCTATTTCACGTTTTACGAAATGGGTAGCTTTTGTCCTTAATTGGGCCCAGATATTTTAGGAAGGCCCAATGGATGAATGTCAAGTGTCACTCATCCATTGCCCATTGAGATTGTATTCATGCATTTCCCATTCCTTTGTTCGTGCAAAACCAAACCCAAACAATCCCGATCTCACCCCTTGGAACCAAATCCATATCCCTTCCCTTTTGATTCTATGAGAGGCCAGGAGAGGAGGGAGGATGAGTTTGTGATGGATGGTGATGACAAGGGCCGCCGTGGACGGAGGAAATTGCCCAGAACCCCAGGTAACCCGGCATCCCCATTTTGATTGTTTTAATTTGAATTTTTGGTTTAAGATGTTATGGATGGCTTTGAGTGTTAGGATAATGTTTAATGGGGTTATAGAAGAGTTTAGGAATGGTTTATGGTGGTGGAAGGTGGCTATTTAGCCCTAGGGGTGGCCGGGAAAAACAGAGGCCGTGAGGGACGAATTGAACCACAACGGTTTTCATAGTTTTTCTTGAGTCTAATTAGGTGAATAGATAGGAATCCTTAAAATAGGAAGATTAGGATTGGATTGGATCTAATTGGATGAAAAATGAAGAGGTAATAGCCCTGGACCGGTGACGCCGGTCCAGTTAGATAGGCTGTGTAGTGCTGGATCGGTCTAGTTGAGAATGAAGAAGAACAGTGAATTGGCGCGTGGCTCCCACGCACAGCCCCTTTGGACGGCGCATGTGGGCGCGTGAGCCATCTTCTGGGGAAGCTTCCAACACATGAAATCACCTATTCAATGTAACGAACATTTTGGGACTGGTTTCGTGTCGATCGGACATCGGTTCGATAGGTTTCGGGGTGTTCGAAGGTTTAGGATCGAGTTTAAAAAAATACTTAAAAAATCAGGAAAATTACGAGGTTTTAGTGAGAGGTTAATAAGGTAGTTAGTAACCCTCTAAAGTGATTTGGATAGGTTTGGGAGTCTTGGTGAAGGTGATTGGCTTGGGAGAGCCGTGTGGCACGCGTATCGAGGTGGTAGCTCGGACGGTCTGTGAGTGGACCTTTTTTCTAAATTGATGCATGCATAAATTGTTATTATGTGTTTTAATACTTGTTTTGTGATGCCATGAGTGTATTTGTGTGTGGTTACGTATTGGCACATATTTCAAGATTTCGCCCTTATACGGTGCCTATACGGGTTTGTATTTCTATGATGGTATAAATGAAATTGTTTTGGATTTAAAAAGGATAAACTCAGGCATGAGACCCTTTTGGTTTTGTCTTGGGGATGTAGCCATATTGATGACCTATGGGTCCGAGTCGTGGTCGTGGCGAGTTCTATGTGCACAGTGACGGACGATACGACGCTCACCTCTGGACTGGGATATGTTCCTTCTAGAGAGGTCACGATCATGTGCCGTTGTCGAGCAGCCACTGAAGGCACAACTTCGGAGTGCTGACGATTCAGGATATCGATCGGTGATGACTGCACCATGATCTAGAGGTGGTCGCGTCGGTTGATTCGTTTAGGACGACATACTAGGATTGAGGGCGGTCCTGGACGGATAGTTGCACGCATCACTACGATCGGAATCGTGACTGACCCTGAGATATCGGGCACGATGCCCAGTTGAGCCATGAGTTAGGGCTTGAGGCTGAGTTGGTGTACGTTTATGTTTTCGGGTCGGGGACCCTAAATGGATTTCCTAATTTATGACGGTTTAAGGGGACCGGGCATGAATCCCTTGAAAGGTTTTAAGAATTTTTTCGATATATATATTCATATACTTTCCTTTATTTGGATTGTCTCCTCTGGGGAGGGTCGTTGGCCCAGGTGGACCCCGGAGTAGTCACGGAGCACTAACTGAGTGGAGTCGCCCCCGTTGGGTACCTTACTCTCAGGAAGGCTTATGGATTATAACCCCCAGGGAGGGTCATTGATCCACGGACATTGGTCGGGATGGACCCTGGGGAGACTTGGGCTTTGAGACCCCGGGTAGCACACGCGTAACTTTAGAAACCGTGACAGGATTGGTTATATGATTTATATTTATATGTTATGTGATGTATACGGGTTTTGGACTGAGTCTGACATGGATTTGGGCAGTGGCCCATATGATCAGTTTCATTTACGTTTTTAGGCCAAGGCCCTAGTGTTTTCGTAAATGGTTTTCGAATGCATGCATGCTTTTTTAGTGAAGGGTACAAATGTCTTTATGAAAATATTTTTATAAATTATTGTTTTGTCCACTCACAGCTTTTAAATGTTTTGACTGCTCTTCAGGTTGATCGTAGATGTGGGCTGTAGCAGAGACCGAGACATCACATACCTCCTCCGGATCCTGGCGTACTCTAAAGCCCTGAGTGGGCTAAAGTCGGAATATCCCTTGTCTGACACTCCATGTTAGACTGGATCAGGCGCGTCCTGCGTTAATCCCGGAGGGATTAGGACAGGTCCTGACATTTTGAGGGATTTGTTTTTGGTTTTATTCACTTGGGAAGGTTTCTAGGATTGAAACAAAGAGAATGGAATTGAAAGGGAAGAAAAAGGACGAAAAACGGAGGAGATATAAGCTTGAACAGGTTCTGCCAGTTCGACTGGACCGGGTTATAGGGCTGGATTGGACCGGTTGGTCGGCTGGAGGACAAGGATGAAGTACAGCCACGTGAGGCCCACGTGCAGCCCCTTTGGGCGGCGCGTGAGGTCGTGTGGTCGACATTCTGGGGAAGTGTTCAACATACGAAATCATCATTTTCGATGTAACGAACATTTTGGAACTGGTTTCGTGTCGATCGAACGTCGTTTCAATATAGTTCACGATTTCAGAAGGTTTAGGATCGAGTTTAAAAATTGTTACGCGCGGTGACCACCCCCCAATCACCATCTAACATCTTAAACATTCAAATCCAAATTTTGAATCGTTAAAACAGTGAATGGGTTCGGGTTTAACTGGTCGTGGTTCCACCGCTGTCCACGATGGCCCAGTCATCACGTAACCACCATCCACCCACTCACGGCCTCATTCTCAGTCTCTCCAGGTCCTTAATCGAACCAACATGCGAATGGGTGATGGGGTGGTACTAGTTTTGGGTTTTGGTGTAATGAAACAGACAAAGGGGTGATATGCATGAATGAAGGGAAGGGGGAAATGGATGAGTGAAACTTGTCACTCATCCATTGGACCTGTTCAAAATATCTGGGCCCCACTAAATGACAAAAGTCCTCTATCTCGTAAAACGTGCAATAGTTCCACGGAACTTCCGTGAACCTTAACTTTTCTATTGAACGTTCGATTTTGACGTGCCACCTGGCTATGGATTCGTATCGACCCGATCTATGTAACGGTCCTCGGCCCTCGTGCGTCGGACTTCCCGGGTCAAAAGTTAAGTTTTTGTCCTCGTTTAGGGGCAAAATTATAATTTCACCTTGAACGTCTGTTAATTCTCAGCTAATCTCCGATTAGCCTCACTAATCCATAATTAACCTTAATTAATCCCTAAAATCAGGGACGGTCATTACAACCTTCCCCCCTTAAATAATTTCATCCTTGAAATTCAAACTAACCCCATTCCACAACCAAACGGTGGAATTCAATCACGTCCCCAACTCGGGCACTTTCGTGTAAAAGTACACGTCCGCCATAACCACCGTACTCGTCGGTACGCACTGTCACCGGAGCTTCCAAAGCTCCAACCCACTCTCGAGAAACCACACGTCAGCTCGTTTGTCTCACTCGAGACATCAACACTCGTCGATCTCACTTGTCACTCACTCTTGACAGGTCAGCAATACCAAGCTGACATCAAGTCGGTTTTTTAGCCTGATGGTTCTTCTCATCTGACAATCAAAGCTGACATCCTATTCAGCATCCAATCCGATAACATCCTACTGATCATGCCATCGCAATGACACAAATAACATCTCTCAGGTCATGCTCAAACCTATGCCCTTTACCAACCTCGGTACTTATATCTGCCAACGTTCTCGTTTTCTCATATTCAAACTGACTCCCACTAGAGCAACATCGATCCTTACCAATCCGAACGCATCAAATGCCAATTAAATCCATCACCCCTATATGTCTGATTAACTTCATACAGAAGCCAATCCCACCGACAAACCTCGTGACCAACCGACAACTCCCGGCTCCACTGTGCTACTCTAATCTCGACTCGCTCTCGAGTCCCCATATCGTATCTCGTGTCACTCTGTGACCTACGCTGAAATCTGGGCTCACTCAAGCTGTAACAACTGCATTGTGTATTCTGTCGAAATACATTTAACATCTCACCTGTCTTGGGTGTATCTGGACCCTAATCGAATACTTATCTCAGCAGAGATAACACATTTGCACTGTCGGGTTCCCTTAGTCATCCACGACTTGAGCCCCCCGCTCACATCAATCACTGAACCCTACCAATCCTCTCTGCTCGAGCACATAGTAGTCGTCGTTCAATCACCCTATCATCATTTCGGAACACATCCGATCATGGTACTCATCGAACTGTCACTATCGGATCTGATCCGATCGCCATTTCATGTCCATCTAGGGCTCCATCGGAGAACCCATTAGAAAAAACACTCATCCTCTCTAGTAATTTTAGCCTCAAACAGATATTTAAGACAGGGCAATAAACTTTCCACCTAACCTGACCATCAAGATCACGATCCTCGATCGTCATAATGCCCAAAGTCCTCGATCATGATCGTCACGATCCTAATCCACCTCGCGTTCCAGATCCACCTAGGATCCACACATGTTCTCCCTCAGCTAAACTACTAGATTTCAGGTCATAGGGTCTTACACCCTCTTTGAATCCTTTGTCACTCACCTCACTCCTCAACCATTTCCCATATCTAAACAGATCAGTCAACGACGAGACACATCAAGACTGTGGGTCCTCTCCAATTACCTCATATCGATCCTCGTCATCCCACATACGGAAAACCAAGGATGATTCAATATGGTGATGTCAAAATCCCTCCTACGTGAATGCAAACGAAACTCGCTGCACTCACCACGCCACGTAGCCTAACATCGTCTGCCACCAAGCAGAAAATGAAAAATCTCGTTCACCTAACTTCAAAATACCCAACCCTTCCTGATGACCCAAAACAAAAAGTAGGTCCACCAACCAATACACGATCCATGTACTGGCGACAACAACCATTATCTGCCATTACCGAACCTGAGAAGGCACCCTAAAAGACTTCGAAATACCCATTACCAATGCGGAATCAAGCACTCCCCTCATTGCCTCATACACAAGCTTTCTCGATTTCGAAGTTCCAACCATGTCAGAACTAACACTCTCGGACATCAACCACGTATTCGTAACCAGCCTAATTCACTACCAAGTTCGCCTATCGGCCTATACCGTTCATGTACATCCAAAAGAATGTGGTCCATTACTACTCGATCCTCATGCCTCAATCCATGCTGGATCTCGTCTAGTCCAACTCTATTCGTGATCCACTCCCGAACCGCAGATACCGAGCATATGCCCATCTCGATAGAGTCACATCCCAGCTCGTGACTCATAGTTATCACAATCACCGGCACCAGCACCAGCACTGGTACCAGCACCACCATCAGCACCAGTACACTGTGTGCAAAGAAGAAAACCCTGGATCTTTTCTCATGTCGTGCAACGACCCCGTACCACTGCTCAAGTTGGAGAATTTCTACCTCCCTCGTTCCTAACAACTCTAGGTACAGCCACCCTGACAACTCAGAAATGGAAACGTTCCCTGAACGTCCCCCGATTCACAACAACCACAACTACAACCACTCTTGATAGTAGTGCCTGCCACAACTCATGCAGACCCAACCACCAGACACCGCTATCGACACTCCGTATCCAACGGAATCAACCGCTCGTACTAACTACTCAGTGTCCCCAACCAATCTCTAACCAATCTTAACTCGACTCAGCCAATGTCGTGTACCAGGTCGTCCATGACCTAAGCTGCACCAACTATCCAACACAACTAAAGTAGTACGACAACCAACTAGGTCTAACCGATTAATACAACCTTGACTGCAGAGTGCAGTCCCATCACCAAAACTGACATGACATGACCGACCAACGGTCTCGACTCTGAAAAGTCATCAAAGTCAAACCACTCGCCAACTCACATTTTTGAACCATACTTCATACCTTAGGGTTCCAATATCACACCCTAGGGTTCCTCTGAACCCAACTGCCCACAGCAGCAAAATCCACATCCCGACTGACCCCGCCGTCCTCACATCGTTTGGACGTCAATCCAATCCTACCATTAACTCAAATGGGGTTTCATTTCCTGACCATCACGCAAATGCTGTTCCATCACTAAATTGGGGTTCGAGGAAACCCGACTGCTCCCAGCAGCATAACCATCTAACCCCACATGATCCGACCATCTAATGGTTACGACTCCATACTATCGTCATAACTGATCCTACAACATCATGAAAGACGATGCCGACCTAACCGTGGGGATGGTTAAAACTCTAAAGTACTATTACGTTCATCCCTTAGTAGAGTCCCATACTACCAAACCACGATAGAACTATGGAAATCCCGGCATCAAATGCCGAACTAAAACTATCCACGATGCGTTCCTACTAACTATCATACCGACATCCTAACTATCAGGTTGATAACAAACTGCAGCCCATAGAGACATCACATCCTCGACCTGCGCATAACACAACAGGAAACCTGCTCTAATACCACTATGTTAGGACCCGACCCTCCTCAGTCAGGATTCGACTCATCTAGCACGTTATTTTCCGCTTTGGGACTCTTTGCCCTTGCCCTCATCGTTTTATTTTTGAGAACTCATGGTGCAACTTCCCAAAGGATCACCCATCATGGAATTGCACCAACCTCAACTAGATTAACTTTGGAGTTCCAACCGAAACCAAAGCCAATGAGCTCCCAAAAGGCCTCGTTTAGATCAGAGTTGCACAGCGACCCAATCTATCTAGCACGATATTGTCCCCTCTAGACTCACTGGTCGAACCATCCCAACCTGCAGGGTTTTGTTCCCGAGAGCTCACAGTGCAACTTCTCAGTGGGTCACCCATCATGGGATTGCAGCAGCCTCCACTCGATTAACCTTGGAGTTCCCCAAGAATCCAAAGCCAGTGAGCTCCCAAGAGGCCTCGTGTTAGATAGGTGTGCTCACACCTTTAAGGCATACCACCATTCCCCTCCTAGACCATTCCCCCTAGCAGGAATGTGGGATCGTTCACCATTCCCTCCAGGACACGGGTCTTACATGATAAGTTTATCTCTTGTCTGACACGCATTGTCAGATAGGAATAGGTACATCCCACGATAATCCAAGGGGATTGGGATAGGTCCTCTCACCAAGTGCCAGACAAGGGATAATCCAAGCCTTGACTTGGTCTATGTTACAGCCCGCATCCGCAATCAACCTAAAAGGTATTACAAAAAAACGGTGAGTGGACGAAAGTAACTAACTTAATAAAACACAATCCGGTAAAATACCTTTATACCCTTCATTTAAAAAGTATGCATGCACATGAAAACCAGTTATTCCAAACACGTTCATTAAACCAAATCATAAGGCTAGTCAAGCCGTGATCAGTGAAAAATGTTTCTCAAATCAATACCATATCCACAATAGGGTCTCAGTCCAAAATCAGTAAAACATAAGGGGTCTCTGCCCCAAAACCAAAACATGTGGGTCTCTGCCAAAATCCACAAAATATCATATAACCAGTCCAATAAAACATATTTAATCCATCAGATGCCTCATCCATATTGTCACGATCTAAGGCTACGCGTGCCCCTCAGTCTCAAGTTTGAGTCTCCCCAAGGTTCACATAGAGCAACCCCTCTCAAGAAATGCTCTGTGACTACGCCAGTGTCCCCGAAACCTGGAGAGAAAATCAACACATAGGATGTTATGTTTAAAAACCAAAATCCAACCAGTGGAAAACCATCGTAAAACCATTTATATCTCAAATCCAGTTTAAGCATTTCAACAGGATCTCACCCCAAGGTATAATTTCCAAATCAAATTAGGGACTCAGCGTAATTCCAAATCCAAATATCATTAAGGTCTCAAGCCCAAAATCACTTTTCATAACCACAAATGGGACTCATGTCCAATATCATAACCAACTGAGCCTTATGCCTGATACCACAAACAAACTGGGCCTCTAGTGTAACAAGCCGTCCCGAATTTCGGGATTAATTAAGTGTAATTATGATTAATTAAGAATTAATTAGGTGTTATCGTGACTAATCAGAGGTTAGTCAAGGAATCGCGGACAGACGGTGTAAAATGACCGTTTTGCCCCTAGGATTGGGCAAAAAGTTAACTTTTGACCTCCTGAGTCAAATGCACCAGGCTCGATGACCGTTACGTAGATCGGAACGTTAAGAGTCCGTAGACTGGTAGCACGTTGAAATCGAACGTTCGACGAGTAAATTACGAGTCTAATTGGAAATCGATACTATTGCACGCAAACCAAGAAATTGGACACGTGGATTGTTTTGATTGGATAAATATCTGGGGAGGACCCACCAGATGAGTGACAAGTGTCACCCATTTGATTGGCCCAAAACGCAATTATTTGGGCTTATCTTCATCTTCATCATTCATCCTTATCTTCTCTATTTTCTTAACTCGTGAAACACCCAAACCCATTACCCAATCCCACACAAACACGCTTTGATCCTCATCCATTGTGGCTGGTAAGTGAATGAAAGTGAAAGCTTATGCTGGGACGATCACGACGGTGGCAACGGTGTGGACCGTCGTGCACGGTGGTCGGAAAACCGTGAAGGTATGGTTTTTGAGTTCAACATTCGAAATCAAGGTTTAAGTGTTTATGAGTCGATTTGATGGATCAGATGATGTCCTAGGGAGTGAGACTAACTCAGGGTAGTCGGAATCGAAGGCAATGGTGACCTAAGTTGGCTGGAATCCACGTTTGTAGGTGGCCAGTTACTATGCATCCATGAACAGGTAATTTTAGGTTGAATTTCATAGTTCTAATTAGGTAGATCAATTTCTGGGGCATATACGATCAATTAGGAAGAAATTGGGATGAAATCGGGTTACAATCGATGGTTTTAGAATCGAAATTGGATCCTCGGGTCTGTACGACCTGGTTCAGAGAAACGGGTGACCTAGATGAAGGTTGAAGATGATGACGATGTTATCATCTGACAGGTGTTAGAGGTGGACCAGTCATGGATCGACACGTGTCACAATCAGAGGTTGCCACGTGTCACTGACATGTTAGTGATGTGGACTATTGGCTTGCTGACACGTGGCACTGTCAGATCTGACAACTGTCAAGGTTGTCAGACGCGACGTCAGTATTGACTTCGACCGTTGACCTAACGTCAACGTTGACTTTTTGGTCAACGCTGATCGTGAATTTGAACCACACGTGGGGGCGTATGGGGTCGATTTTCTAGGTGTGATTGTGCCATTTCTAATGTTTCGATGATATGAATCCAATGGTGGTGGTTTCGAGTCGATTGGAGATCGTTAGGTTGGTTAAATTGAATTTTAAAGCCCCGGGAAGCATGTTTGGGAAGCGTTCATGGGATGATACTATTTATAGGTCTTAGGTATGACCTTATAGAGTCCTTTAATTATTGTTGGTATGATTTGGACAGGTCTAGAAGTTCTGAAGATGGTGAATTAGCCTCGGGGAGGCTTATGCATGCGTATCGAGGTGCAATTTGGATGGTCTGTGAGTGGGCATTTGTTTTCAAAATACGATGGATGCATAACTATTTTACATTCTTTTATATATGTTATTTATGATGGATTTGATTGTGGTATTTCGCATTTACGTATTCGCACATATTTTGAGGTTTATGGTTTTATATTGTGTTTAGACTTGGTGGTATTTCCATGGTGATTTAAGGGAATGGTTTTGTATTTGGACATATGGAATCGGGCATGAGACATTTGATTTGGAAACTATCAGACTTGGAGTCCATTTAATTTAATGAAATATCAAGCTGAGACCCATTTAGTATGAACTCTAGGGCTGGAGGCCTAGTTGATTACGATATTGGGCATGGGTCCCATTTCTGGATTTACGGTGGTTTATGGACACAGTTTTTCGGGAAAGTTCCCCTTTGAGTTGCTTTGAAATGGTTTTATAAAACGTTTTCCATATACCATCCTTTTATGTGGATATGCAGATGGTCTCCTATAGCTGTCTAGGACACTGGGGTAGTCACGGCGCATTGCCTGCGAGGGGTCATTTCACGGAGTGACCGGACCGTATAGTGACATAGGAGAAGGATTGCTATTATTAGATGTTTAGGACGTCAGACATCTGGGATGTCATAGATAGGATCAGATAGACCCCGAGCAGCACGCGTAGCCTAAGACCGTGACATGACGTCTCGGACATCAGGCGTCTAGGACGCCATGCATCTGGGATGCCAAGGATTGGCATAACTGTGTTTTATTGGATTTACTGATTTACAGATTTCTGTGTTTATGGATTTGGGCAGTGACCCACATGATTTGGATTTACGATTTTGGGCTAAGTTCCTACACGATTGGTTTTATGGTTTTGGGCTAAGGCCCTAATGATTTGATGAAGGAAATGGCTTTGTTTTTGTAAATGGTTTTATTATTTTTGAATTAACTGGTTTTCGTAAGCATGCATGGTTTTAAGTGAAGGGCATAAATGTCTTCTTTATGAAATGAGTTTTTATTAAATTATTTATTTTTGTCCACTCACAGCTTTTATGGTTTTTAATGCCCTTCAGGTTGATCGCAGATGTGAGCTGTAGCAGAGACCGAGACCTCACACTCCTCCACTAATCCTAGCGCACTCAGGAAGCCCTATTTGGTCTAAGGTGTTGGGTTATCCCTTGTTTGGCCATTCGTATCACACGTGGGTTAGACGGGAGCATGGCACGTCCCGCGTTAATCCCGATGGAGATTTTGATGGGTCGTGCCAAAGTGGTATCAGAGCGAGGTTAACATGTGATACTTTGATACCAAAGTGGTATCAGAGTGAGGTTTTTAGTTGGAACCAGAGCAGCAGTGCACATCCTGCACTTGCGCAGACGATGTGATGTCTTCGGGCTGTCTACTCGGTATCATCAACCTGAAAGTTACGGTTAGAGTTTGATAGTTAGTGGAAATGATCTGTGGATAGGTTACGTTTGGCTAGATCTGTACCATGTTTTAGTGTTCAGACAATGGTGAGGGTCAGATATGACGATTGTGTTGGATTTGAGGATCTTGCAGTGTCGATACCGTTGAGCGGTTAGGTTAGGTCATGTCATGTCAGGTTGGTTATGCTGCCAGGGGCAGCTGGGTTCGAGGAGACCTTAATTTGAGACTATTTGAGTTTGATGGTTTGGAAATGTGAGTCAACTACTGGTTTGGATTTGGCGACTTTACGAATTCAAGACCTTGGGATTGGTCAGATTGGGGATTGTGCTGCAGAGGGTAGCTAAGGTTGCGGATGATCCAAGTGCACGACTCTTGTTGAGTCTAGTTGAGTCCAGTTGGGACTATGGAGATTGGTTGGTCTGACACTAAGTGTAATGGTGGGATCCGATTCATGAGTACCATTATAAGATGATATTTGGGGTCCGGGGGTGGACCGATTAGTAATGTTGACGTGTGAATATGGAGACTCGATAGCGATGTGTTTTGGTTAAGTCTGCATGAGGTTGTGGTAGAGACGACTATCGAGGGTGGTTGTAGTTGAGACTGTTGAGAATTTGGTGACATTCGAGGAACGTCATTTCTTGTATGATTTGTCATGGTGGTTTTGTCAAAGTGGTTTTATCTAGAATTGGTGAGTTGAGGGAGGCAGAGTTCCTCCAACATGAGTAGAGAGTTACGTTTGGATTGATTCGCACATGGTGTGACAGCAAGTGCAATAATGATAGAAGATGACGAGCCACCAGCCGAGGATATAACTCAGTCGTGATGTGAATGTGTTCGATATTTGAGATTCCACAACTGAATCTCATATAGAGATGAACTGGATGGAATCCAGCAGTGGTTGAGACGTGTTGGGTAGAGTCCTGCTCAACCATGGGGAACATAGAGGATCCCGAATGACTTGGTGAGTTAGAATTTGGATTGGACAAACCAGGTATCCTGACATTTGGTGACCGATATCTTAGTGGTTGTGATACTGGAGGCACACCCTTGCGTGCTCAGGGGTTGTAACCATAAAGGTGGAAACGTGAGAATCAGGTGGTGATGGATGACATCCTTTTTGGATGTGCATAAACGGTATAAAACGGACAGGCGAGTTGGGTATTCAGTTAGATTGTCTACGGGACACATGAATGGATATTTCGAAGTTGGTGAAGGAGACTTTTCATTTTCTACTTGGATTAGCAGATGGTGCTTGGTGTCACCAGACGTGGCAAGTGCAGTGGGATTTGTGTTTATATTCACGTAGGATGACTTTTGATGTCATCGTCTTGGATCATCCTTAATTTTCCCTATGTGAGATTACGGGGAGAAATATGACGAGGGAGTCCGGATAGGTAACTATAACAAGGAATGATTATAACTGATCAATATGAGGTAATTGAAGAGAACCCATAGTCTAGAGGTGCTCTGTCTTTGGGCGATCTAATCAGATGTGGAAATTTGATGAGGAGTGATATGACAGTTAATGGATTCAAAGAGGGTGTAAGACCTTATGAACCGAAATCTGGTCATTATCTGGGAAATAGTTAGTTTGGATCCTAGGTGGATCGGGATCAGATGGATCAGGATCGAGATGTTATGCATTAGGTGGTGTTATGATGATCAAATGGATCTAGTGTTGTCACGATCGAGATAATCAAGATGGGTAGGCGAGTTTTGGTCGATTTGGCTAGAACTCGAATGGATCAAAATGAGTGAGATGATCGTGTCAACTCACAGTCGATTAAATCGAAGCAAGTGGGATCCCAAGAATGATGAAGTATGAGAATGCAAGACAGAGGTTGGATATGTGAGTGAGTATGGATCTTGGATTCACTCATTCAAGATAGGTGTATGATGGAGGCTATCTCGTCAATCCCATCAACATACCGTAATCACGGAGTAGACAATGGGGATTGGCTTCCATTCAGAGTTAATATGGTATGAGATGGTAATGGATGTGTAGGATGTTGGCAGGTATCCGATAGGTTTGGAGTTGGTGCGCCTTGGATGATGTGATTGGGACTGGTGTATAAGATCTGTCTAGTACATGGTTGGATAGACAGACTCCAAAATTGAACCATGATTGGCTGGGAAGCCATGTAATGGGCGGTTTAGATACGAGGATCTGTGATCGCTTGCGGTATGCACTAGCCATGTTATAGACTGGTTGGTGGATGTTTGTACGTACTAGGTATGCTGTATGAGAACAATGCTTGAACAAGCTTGAGTGGTGCCTGGTGGCGGTGTATGGTATGCCCCAGTAGTGGTTGTGACGGATTAGTGGGGTTAATCGGGGATTAGCAGAGTATTATCGGACGTTCAGGGAAAAATTACTATTTTACCCCTAAACGAGGACGAAAAGTTGACTTTTGTTGCAGGAGGTCCGATGGTCGAGGGCTGAGGACCGTTACGTAGATTGGATCAATACGAGTTCGTAGATGGGTGGCACGTTGAAATCGGAAGTTCGACGAAAAAGTTACGGTTCACGGAAGTTTAAGGTAACTATTACACGTTTTACGAGACTAGGGACAATTGTCATTAATGGGTCCCAAATATTTTATCTCTTGCCCAATGGATGAGTGACAAGTGTCACTCATCCGTTGCCCACCATTTCCCATACATGCATCCCCCTTTCCTGTGTCGTCCAAACCAAACCCGAAACCCCCCATTTTGTACAACCTGATCTCACACAAACACCACCCCATATCACCCCCTACCGTGATAACTGAGGGACTGAGAGTGAGAGGGGGGCTGAGAATAAGACAATGATGATGAGGGGGTGGCAGGACGTGGATGGCAGAGGGAAGGCAAACCCGTGCAGGTGAATTTTGAATTCAAAATTCCATTTTTTTATTTGGACATTGGGGGCTATATTTTTTGATTGGGGAGTGTCTAATGGGTTTTTAGGAAAGTCTAGGGGTGGTTTTGGATGATGGGAAGTGGTTGAGCCACCCTCGGGATGGACGGGAAAGATAGGACCGTGAGAAGGGATTTGAACCAAGGAGTTTTACAGGGTTTTTCTTCATTCTAATTATATGGTTAGGTTCCTAGGGATGAGATAAATAGGATAGAATTGAAAAGGAATCGAAACAAACTGAAAAATGAGGGGAAATCGAGTGGACCGGTTCTGCCGGTTGGACTGGACCAAAAACTAACAGACCGGTTCGGACCTGGTCTGCCGAAGGAAGAAGACGGGTACTGTAGCCGCGTATGGCTTTCAAGCACAAGGCACCCAGGCCACGCGTGGGGGTACGTGAGGCCTTTTTTGGGGAAACTTCCAACACATGAAATCTTCATTTCGATGTAACGAACATTTTGGGACTGGTTTCGAGTCGATCAGACATCATTTCGATATAGTTCGGGGTGTCCGAAGGTTTAGGATCGGGTTTAAAAATAAATAAAAATTATGAAAACTTACGGGGCTTTAGTGAGGGATTATTTAAGTAGTTAGTAACCCTCTAAAGTGATTTGAGCAAGTTTGGGAACCCCGAAGACGGTGATTGGCCCCGGAGAGGCGTATGGCACGCTTATCGAGGCGACAGCATGGATGGTCTGTGAGTGGACCTTGTTTTCTAATTTGATGCATGCATAAATTTTTTATATGTGTTTATGAACATGTTTTGTGATTCCATGAGTGTATTTGTGTGTGTTTACGTATTTTCACGTATTTCGAGGGTTTTAGTTTTATACGGTACTTATATGTGTTTTTGGTTTCGGTTTAAATGAAATGGATTTTGATTTGAAAAGGCAAACTCGCGCATAAGACTAATTATGTTTTGTCTCGAGCTTGTGGCCCTATTGATGACCTACGTCTGTGAGTCGTGGTTGTGATGACTGCTGGACGACATGACGCTCTTCTCCGGACTGGGATGCGTTCCTTTCGGAGAGGTCACGATGCACATTCTATTGTTGAGCAGCTGCTGGAGGTTCGACTTCGGAGTGCTGACGATTTAGGAAATCGATCAGTGATGTGTGCACCATCATCTAGAGGTGGACGCGCCCGTTGATTTGTTCACGGTGACATATCAAGATTGAGAGCGGTCCTGGACGGATGGTTGCACGCATCACTATTATTGGAATCATGACTGACCCCGAGATATTGGGCTCGATGCCTAGTTGAGTCATGATTTCGAGCACAAAGCCCAGTTGGTTTACGTTGTGATTTCGGGTCGGGGACCCATAAATGGATTTCTAGTTTCATGACGGTTTATGGGGGCAGGGCTTGAATCCTTTAAAACGTTTTAAGAACGATTTCAAATGGATTTTCATATATACCATATGTTAATTTATGGATTGTCTCCTCCAGGGAGGGTCGTTGGCCTGGGTGGACTCCGGAGTAGTCACGGAGCACTAACTGAGTGGAGTCACCCCCATTGGGTGCCTTACTCTTAGGAAGGCTTATGGGTTGTAACCCCCAGGGAAGGGAGGGTCATTGATCTGCGGATAATGACCTGGTTGGACCTTAGGGAGACTTCGGATTTGAGACCCCAGGTAGCACGCACGTAGATTTAGAAACCGTGACAGGATTGGTTATGTGATATATATTATATGTTATATGATATTTATATTGTTTTTGGGCTGAGTTCCACATGGATTTAGGCAGAGGACCGTATGATTGGTTTCATTTACGATTTTGGGCCAAGGCCTTAATAGTTTGGTAAATGATTTTCGAGTGCATGCATGCTTTTTAGTGAAGGGTATAAATATTTGTCTTTTTGTGAAAATGTTTCCATAAATTCTTTATTTTGTCCACTCATAGCTTTTAATTTTTTGAATGCCCTTCAGGTTGATCGAGGATGCTGGCTGTAGCAGAGACCGAGACATCACACTCCTCCTCTGGATCCTGGTGCTCTCCGAAGCCCCGAGTGGGCTAAAGTCAGAATTTTCCCTTGTTTGACACTCCGTATCAGATGAGATCAGGCACGTCTCGCGTTAATCGGAATAGGATTGGGACGGGTCCTGACAAGTGTTTTCAGAGAGGGTTTTGCTCTTAGAGTGGTGCACAGGTCGAGGATGTGATGTCTTTACAATGGTAACAGCCAGTCATCAACCTGATAGTTAGGGTAAGAGTAGGAGGATTCAGTGGAATTGAATCCTGGTCCGATTTGGCATAGGATGTCGCGTGTTTTGAGGAAGTAGATCCCGAGTAGGATCGATATTCGTGCGAATTCAATGGCTTAGAGCTGCATAGTTACTGGAGATAGGATCTAGTGGACTAGTAGGCATGGTATGACGACCTGAGAGTCGGGACCGTCGAGTAGTCATGATGGACATGGAATGGAGCAACGTGGAATCAGTGTAGGTTGGACGTTAGGGTCGTCCACGATAGAATTTCGAAATGAAGATTATACTGCTGGATGCAGTCAGGCGCACGATGACCCTAGTTGAGACTGTTGGCAATAGGAACAAGTGATTTTACTTGGTGTGTCGAGTTCTAGAGGGATGTCTACTAGAAGGGGATGCCACTGTATAGTTTTTTTGTAGAGTTAGGCACAGAGTATGGTCGAGTCCTTGTGGAGGCCAGCGGCTAGGAGCCGTAGAGTTACGAAGGGACAAAATCCTCAAATTGTGGTTACTGGTTGATTGGACACCAGTATCAGAGTATGATGACTTTTTGAAGTCGAGCACAAGGGATCACTCGAGATGGACGTGATGCATGGAGCAGCCGGGTTCGCAATAACCCTAGTTGGTGAGTGATAGGACGAGTGACCAGAAGAGTGTTACTTGTCGACCGGATCCTGCGATGGATCAATCGGTGGATGTTGTGTGTTAAGCAGTTGGTGCCGTCGATAAGTTGACCACTTAGGTTCATAGTCTCAGTCGTGTCGTACGTGGGTTGTGTTCGTACGAGCTCGTGGTAGGTACCACCATCGAGGCTGGATTGGTTGATGGTTTTTGAGAATTAGGGGACGTTCAGAGAACGTTCATCTTCTGGTATGGATTGAGGTGAGTGAGATCGAGTCATGTGGTAACGATCAGGATGATCGAGATGATTGAGGTGATTGTGGCGACCGTGAGACGAGTAGACCGAGGTCTGGTGGTCGTTGGAGTGAATTACCTTGCTGATTATGCTAAGCTTGGAATAGAGGAGAACCGTATTGTAAGACTGTTGAAGGATCGCTTAGCATAGTTGGTGAGATGACAAGACAGAGATTGGATGTGGGAATAAATACGAAACAAGGACAATACAGGGATATTGATCAGGAAGAGATGAATAGCCGATGCCTCGAGTTGGATACGAGGATAGAAATTGTGATGGATTGAGGCTAGTTTGTGACGAGCGGTTGAGTATTGAACCATAGTCGAAGTGAGCAATTTTAGGTGTTGGACGTGAGATGGCGATTGGATTAGATCCGATAGTTATGGTTTGTCGAGGATCATGTTCGGATGTTTTCCGACATAGGGATAAGTTGACTAGACGTTGAATATAGTGTACTCGAACATAGTGGATTAGTAGGGTTTAGTGATTGTTGTGAGCGGGGGCTCAAGTCGTAGATGACTAAGGGAACCTTTCAGTGCAGAGTGTTTTCTCTCCTGGGATAAGTAGGGTGTATCTGGATCCCATATACACCCCGGATGGGTGAGACGTCAATTGTGGGTCGACAGGATGAGTAGTATGACAATTGAGACTCGAGATGAGTCCAGATATCAACGGAGATTGCTGAGTGATGTGAGATGCGATACGAGTACTCGACAGCGAATCAAGATCGGGTAGCGTAGTGGAGCCGAGTGTTACCAGCTAGTCACGATCGTGATCGTGGACTTAGAGGAAGTTAGAGGGGAAATGGTACTCCTCTGAACGATGGATTACAGTTGCGAATTGTGTAATTGAGAGGAGAGGAGATATCACTTAATGGGAGCAATGAGGATAATTGTCGGATCGGATACTGAATAGGATATCAGCTCCAGTTTTCGAATGAGAAGGTTCGTCAGATTGAAAAGATGACTTTAGGTGTCAGATGAGAAGAACTATCAAACTGAAAAGCCAATTTGATAACCACTTAGTGTAACCGACCTGTCTGAGTGAGCGACAGGCCAGACGTCGACATTCGTCTTGAGTGAGACTTACGAGTCGAAGTGTGGCTGTGTCGAACGTGTACTTATACATGAGAGTGCCAGTGTGCAAGGACATGATTAGATTCCACAGTTTGGTTGTGGAATTGGGTCGGTTTGAATTTCGAGGAAAAAATTATTTAAGGAGGGGAGGTTGTAACGACCCGTCCCCGATTTTATGGGTTAATTAAGACTAACGACGGATTAGTGAGGCTAATCGGGAATTAGCTGAGGATTATCGGACGTTCAGGACGAAATTACGATTTTGCCCCTGAACGAGGATGAAAAGTTGACTTTTGATCCGGGAGGTCCGATGGCCGAAGGTCGAAGATCGTTACGTAGATCTGGTCGATACGAGTCTGTAGACGGGCGACACGCTAAAATCAGACATTTGACGGAAAAGTTAAGGTTCACGAAAGTTTAAGGTAGTTATTGCACGTTTTACGAGACGATGGACAATTGTTATTAATAGGGCCCAGATATTTCATTTCTGGCCCAATGGATGAGTGAAAAAGGTCACTCATCCATTGTCCACCATTTCCCATACATGCATCCCCCTTTCCTGTGTCGTCCAAACCAAACCTGAAACCCCCAATTTTGTACAACCCGATCTCGCACAAACACCACCCCATATCACCCCTTTACCATGATGACTGAGGGACTAAGAGTGAGAGGGAGGCTGAGAATGAGACAATTATGATGAGGGGTTGTAGGACCGCCGTGGATGGCGAAGCGAAGGCAAACCCGTGCAGGTGAGTTTTGAATTCAAAATTCCATTTTTTTTATTTGGACGTTAGAGGCTGTATTTGTTGATTGGGGAGTGTCTAATAGGTTTGTAGGAAGGTCTAGGGATGGTTTTGGATGATGGGAAATGGCTGAGCCACCCTAGGGATGGACGGGAAACACAGGAGTGTGAGAAGGGATTCCAACGACGGGTTTTACAGGGTTTTTCTTCATTCTAATTATATGGTTAGGTTCCTAGGGATGAGATAAAGAGGAAAGAATTGAAAAGCAATCGAAACGGACTGAAAAATGGGGGAAAATAGAGTGGACCGGTTCCACCGGTCGGACTGGACCAAAAACTAGCAGGCCGATTCGGACCCGGTCTGCTAAAGAAAGAAGACGAGTACTGTAGCCGCGAGTGGCTTTCACGCACAGGGCACTCAGGACGCGCGTGGGGGTGCTGAGGCCTCTTTTTGAGAAACTTCCAACACATGAAATCATCCTTTCGATGTAACGAACATTTTAGAACTGGTTTCGAGTCGATCAGACATCGTTTCGATATAGTTCGGAGTGTCCGAAGGTTTAGGATCAGGTTTAAAAATAGTTAAAACTCCGAAAAGTTATGGGGTTTTAGTGAGGGATTATTTAACTAGTTAGTAACCCTCTAAAGTGATTTGGACAGGTTTGGGAACTCCGGAGACGGTGATTGACCTGAGAGAGGCTTATATCATGCGTATCGAGGCGGCAGCTCGGACGGTCTTTGAGTTGACCTTGTTTTCTAATTTGATGCATGTATAAATGTTTTATATGTGTTTATGAACATGTTTTGTGATTCCATGAGTGCATTTGTGTGTGTTTACGTATTTGTATGTATTTCGAGGGTTTCGATTTTATACGGTTCTTATACGTGTTTGTGGTTTTGGTTTAAATGAAATGGATTTGGATTTGAAAAGGTAAACTCGGGCATAAGACTCATTTGGTTTTTTCTTAAGAATGGGTCCCTATTGATGACCTACGGGTCTAAGTAGTGGTCGTGACGAGTGATGTGTGCACGGTGACGGACGAGACGACGCTCGACTCCGGACTGGGATGCGTTCCTTCCGGAGAGGTCTCGATGCACGTTCCGTTGTCGAGCAGCCACTGGAGGTTCAAATTTGGAGTGTTGACGGTTTAGGAGATCGATCGGTGATATGTGCACCATGATCTAGAGGTAGTCGTGTCGGTTGATTTGTTCACAGCAACATACTAGGATTGAGAGTGGTCCTGGACGAATGGTTACAAGCATCACTATGATTGGAATCGCGATTGACCCCGAGATATCGGGCTCGGTGCCCAGTGGAGTCATGAGTTCGAGCACGAAGCCGAGTTGGTTTACATTGTGATTTCGAGTCGGGGACCCATAAATGGATTTCTGTTTTCATGACGGTTTATGGGGACCAGACATGAATTCTTTAAAAGGGTTTATGAACGATTTCAAATGGATTTTCATATATATATATATATATATATATATCATCCGTTATATTATGGATTATCTCCTCCAAGGAAGGTCGTTGGCCTAGGTGGACCCCGGAGTAGTCACGAACCACTAACTAAGTGGAGTCGCCCCCGTTAGGTACCTTACTGTCAGGTAGGCTTATGGATTATAACCCCCAGGGAGGATCATTGATCTGTGAACAATGACCTGGGTGGACCCTGGGGAGACTTGGGATTTGAGACCCCGGGTAGCACGCGCGTAGCTTTCGAAACCGTGACAGGATTGGTTATGTGATATATATTATATGATATATGATATATATATTGGTTTTGGGCTGACTCCCACATGGATTTGGGTAGTGGCTAGTATGATTGGTTTCATTTACGATTTTCGGCTATGGCCCTAATAGTTTGGTAAATGGTTTTCGACTAGATGCATGCTTTTTAGTGAAAGGTATAAATATCTGTCTTTTGTGAAAAAAATTTCATAAATTCTTTGTTTTGTCCACTCAAAACTTTTAATATTTTGAATGCCCTTCAGGTTGATCGTGGATACGGGCTGTAGCAGAGACCGAGACATCACACTACTACTCCAGATCCTGGCGCTCTCTTAAGTCCCGAGTGGGCTAAAGTCGGGATTTTCCTTTGTCTGACACTCTGTGTCAAACGGGATTAGGCACGTCCTGCGTTAATCCCGAGGGGATTAGAACGGGTCCTGACAGAGTTACCTTAATTAGACTCTGGAGTGAGTCAGGGTTGTATTGGTAACTCGAATAGTGACGGTGGGCCCTTGAGGGCCAGCTATATACAATGTAAGGAATTGTAAGGAAACTGTGAGATTTGGTAACCCTCTGTGTGTGAGGAATGTCATTTTGATTTAACGACTATCAAGTGGTATTAACTCGAAAGGTGTGGTCAATTTGTGAACTTTTACTTATACGCGAGGACATACACATGGGTGCGCTGGATGTGAGGCCTGATTATGAGGCAAATTTGTACTTCCACAATTCATATGTGGAATCAGATTAGTTTAAATTTCGAGGACAAAATTTGTTTAAGGGCGAAAGATTTTAACAACCCGTCCTGAATTTCGAGATTAATTAAGTGTAATTATGATTAATTAAGAATTAATTAGGGGTTATCGTGACTAATCGAGGGTTAGTTGAGGAATCGCGGACGAAAGGCGTAAAATGACCATTTTGCCCCTAGAATTGGATGAAAAGTTGACTTTTAGCTCTCGAGTCAAATGCATGAGGCTTGAGGACCGTTACATAGATTGGGAAGTTACGAATCGGTAGATAGGCAGCACGTCCAAATCAGAAGTTTGACGGCAAAGTTACGGGTCTAAAATGGAAATCGATACTATTGCACGCAAACCGAGAAATTGGATATGTGGACTATTTTGATATAATAAATATCTGGGGAGGATCACCAGATGAGTGACAAGTGTCACCCATCTGATTGGCCCAGAACCCAATTATTTGGACTTTTCATCATCTTTACTATTCATCCTCATCTTCTCTGTTTTCTTAATCCGTGAAACAACCAAACCCATTACCTAATCCCACACAAACACCTTTTGATCCTCATCCGTTGTGGTCGGTGAGTGAATGAAAGTGAGAGAGTAGGATGGGACGATCACGATAGTGTCAACGGTGTAGATCGTTGTGCACGGTGGCTAGAAAACCGTGAAGGTATGGTTTTTGAGTTCAAAATTCGAAATCAAGGTTTAAAAGTTTAAGAATCGACTTGATCGATCAGATGATGTTCTAGGGAGTGAGACGAACTTAGGGAGGTCAGAATCGAAGGCAACGGTGACCTGATTTGGCTGGAATCCACGTTTGCAAGTGGTCGGTTACTATGCATCTATGAACAGGTAATTTTAGGTTGAATTTCATGGTTCTAATTAGGTAGGTAAGTTCTTGGGGCATAAATGATCACTTAGGAAGAAATTGGGATGAAACCAGGTTTGAATCGACGGTTTTATAATCGGGTTGGATCCGCGGGTCTGCGCGACCCAGTTTAGAGAAACGGGTGACCTGGACGGAAGTTGAAGAAGAAGATGATGTCATCATCTGACAGGTGTCAGAGATGGGCCAATCATGGATCGACATGTGTCACATGTCAGTGCATAGTCAGCACTAACATGTCAAGGATTGGTCCATGTCACTGACATGTCAGTGCTGACTGGGAACTGATAACAGCGACCTGGCAGTCTCTAATTGGTCCACCTCTAACACCTATAAGATGATGATGTCACCCGATGATGTCATCATCCTCTTCAACCTTCGTCCGACTCGACCTGGACCTCTGTAACAAGGTCATGTAGACCCGCGACTCGACCCAACTTGTTCTTCCTCCTCCTACCACTGTTTCATTCCGTTCTTCGCCCATTCTCTTCGTCTCACTCCCAGAAAACAACCTATGACCTCAAATGTAAGACCTGTGTCCTAGAGGGAACGGTGAACGATCCCACATTCCTACGAGTGGGGAATGGTGGTGTGCCTTAAAGGTGTAGGCATACATCTATCTAGCACGAGGCCTTTTGGGAGCTCATTGGCTTTGGGTTCGGTTGGATATTCAAAGTTAAGTGAGTTGAGGTTGGTGCAATTCCATGATGGGTGGCCCCCAGGGAAGTTACACCGTGAGCTTCTGAAAATAAAAACGTGAGGGCGATGAGGCCCAAAGCGAACAATATTATGCTAGAGTTGGGTCCTGACTGAGGAGGGTCGGGTCCATAGCTGACAAGGCTCATCCCGATCCCCCTGGGACCATCTGGGGATGTGCCCTGCTCCCATCTGATAATAACTCTAAAATACCGAATTTACTGTTAACGGGCTTAATGTTTTTCAAATTAAATAAATAAAGTCAAACATACGATTTTAGAGTTCTACACTGTCAGACCAGGGATAGTACAAATACAAAATACGAGCACAAATGTCAGGTTACAATACAGTGCTCAACCTACCCAACAGGGTGTACCGGTGTGCAACAACAAAATCTATGCCTTAGATTCTAGGTCCTCTTCCTCTACCTCGGTAGCACGGTCTGGAGGGGTTAATAAAACAATAAAGTGTGAGTGGGCCAAAAATAAACAATGTTTCCAAAACCAGTTTAATAATATAATAATCATAAGGTTTTACCCCTCCATTTCAAACTTGCATGCATTGAGTCAAAACATAAGTAATTGTAATCGTATCATAAAATCATATAATCATATATAATCGAATAAAGAAAAGCAATCATGATAATAGTGCACTGTAAAACCCAACCCCGACATCCCTGATGTCTGGCACCCCTGATGTCTAATAATGTCACAGTCCTAAGGCTACGCGTGCCACTCGTGGTCTCAATCCCGAGTCTCCCTAGGGTCCACCTAGGTCAATGAACCGCAGATCAATGACCCTCCCTAGGGTATTATCCATAATTGCACTCCTGACCATGTTCTACACCTCGGGCAGCCCCTCTCAAGTAGTGCGCCGTGACTACTCCAGGATACTACGAGACGTCTGAAGGAGATAGTAAACATAAGGTAGGTATGTACAGCGTAATAATATATAAATGCACTCAAATCCCTGATTGACTCCAAAAACAATTCCATATATAATCCAGAAGGGTCTCATGCCCAAAACATCTTAATATATATAAAACATCATAATGTAATACCCAGAATAGTCCAATCTCAATGATAAAGTGAAATAGTAAAAACAGTTATGCATGTAATAATTTCGAAATCAAAAGCCCACTCACACACAGTCCTCGCTGCTCAAACGAACCACCTAAACCTGTCCAAACACATGTAATGGACTCTATAAGTTCAAACATAAAACTCTAGAACAGTATCGTCCCACGAAAGCCGCCCGAACACACTTCCCGAGGTATTAAACCCAATTTTGACCAACTTAATGATCTCCGATCGACACAAAACTACCACCATTGGATTCATATCGTCGAAACCTTGAAAATGGTGTTGGTCCTACCTCGAAACTCGACTTCACTTGCCCCCACGCGCGGGGTCATGAAAGTCAATGTTGGAAGTCAACGGTCAATGTTGTTGACGCCAGCATGACGTGACTGCTGATGTCATCTGACAACTGTCAGAACTGATGCATGTCAAACTCTAACAGGTGCCACATGTCAATAGTTGATTGGCCACGACACTTCCACGGGTTAGACTTTGACAGTTCCATGTGTCAGCTATTGATAGGTACACGTCATTGAAATGTAGTGACACATGGCAGCCACTGATTGGGCCACGTCATTGACATGTCAGTGCACAGTCAGCACTAACATGTGACATGTGTCACATCTTGAATGGATGTTGGTCTGATAGGTCTGACATGATGACGTCAGCATGCTGACATCATCATCCCCTACCTTTTGATGGGTCAACTCGTCAGTCTGCAACCGGGTCGCGCAGATCCGCGACTTGACCCGAACACCATTTCTCCATTTCTCAACCATTTTACTTCTAGTTTTATTCCCAGGTGTTCGTCTCAGTCTCAGTAAGAGTTCTACTCGACTAAAAACACTAAAAACAGACAAGATCTCACTTGTAATTTCGATGAACAGTAGCCCGTACTTCCCCCGTCGATATCTCTCAGTTCCGGCCACCGTCCACTTTGAAATCAAGCTCACTGTGCTCGCCTTAGTCTCTAAAGTGCATTAGGGCCCATTAAATATATAAGCATACGTTCAAAACTCAACTTCCATTTTTGGCCTAAAATACGATTTCGGGTTTCGAGTTCTTCTCACCTCTCCGCCGTAGCTCCGCCGTGCTCAGCCTCAACATTCACCTTCGTCTGCTCGTCCAGGCCACATTCTCTCAGTGTCCCTCGGCTGACTACAATAACAGATGAAGTTAGGGTGGTTGGGTTATGACAAGACGCATCCCAATCCCCCGGGATTATCGCGGGATGTGCCATGCTCCCGTCTGACACGAAGTGATAACTTAAAACCTCAGCGCGACTGGGGCATCCAGAGCGCACCAGGATCGGTGGAGGAGTGCGATGTCTCGGTCTCTGCCCGCATCCTTGATCAACCTGAAGGGCATTAAAACCATTAAAAGTTGTGAGTGGACGAAAATCAATAGTTTAATAAAACACATTTCATAAGAAGACATTTATGCCCTTCACTAAAAAGTATGCATGCATTCAAAAACTAATAATCAAAGCATTTAACTTAATTAAATCATTAGGGCCTTAGCCCAAAACCATAAATCCAAGTAAGTGGGAACTCAGCCCAAACCCGTAAATCCAAACCATGTGGGTCCATGCCCAAATCCATTAACACTGAAAACCAAATCATAAATCCAATAAATCTGAAATCCAAATACATAATCCAGTAAATCCATAAATCATAATTCCATAAAATACCATTATCTACCAATCATTGGCATCCCAGACGCCTGATGTCCCAGACGCCTAACGTCCCATACGTCATGTCATGGTCCAAGCTATCCCGAAATGGTGTCCGATTAACACGAAACCAGTCCCAAAATGTTCGTTACATCGAAAGGATGAAAACACATGTTGAACACTTTCCCAAAAATGCCCCCACGCACACCACCAAAAGGTGCTACGCGTGGGCTTCACGTGCCTGCTATAGTGTCGTCCCTGTCCTCTGTCAAACCCTGCCCAGCTGGTTCTCTGCAAGTCCGGTTCAACCGGACCAACGAGGCCGGTTCATCCTTATTTCTCACCTATTTTTAATCCCATTCATTCCTATAGCTTCATTCCAACATTTCTAGTCAATTTACGGTTTCGAAACTGGAAATTTAGGCCGAGAACATACCTCCCAAATCGAAGCATAAACCGGCCTTCTTCTTCCTTTGCTTCCGGCCACCACAACCCACTTCCAACCTCAAAATCGATCCTAGTCGACTCATAGAACCTCCAACAACCATTTCCAATCATTTGAATCACTCAACAACAACTAGAATCAAAAGTGACATTTTTGAATCACAAAGCTTACCTTTCGCCGTTTACTGGCCACTGTCCACAACGGTCCTTGACCTCGCCATCGTTCGACACATCTGAGTCTCCTCTCTCATTTTCATTCAGTGCCTAATAGCAAAGGGTAAAGATTGAGGGTCGTTTGTGTGATTGTGTTATGTGTTGGTGTAGAGAGGAAATGAAGATGATGATATGCGGGAGGGAAAGAGATGAGTGAATCTGATAATAAAATAATACCCTCCCCCAATAACAACACAAATCCATAATTTAGGGGCAAGGACCAATAAGTGTCACTCATCCAAGGGCCACACATTAAAATATACACCAATCAGATTTAATTAACATTTAATGCGAATCCCGAGAAGTTAAATTCTCGATTGCGATCCCTTGACCATAACTTCTACGTTTGACGTCCGATTTCGACGTGCTGCCTGTCTACGTACTCGTGACATCCCGATCTACGTCACGATCATCGGTCCTCGTACGTTTGACTCCCCGAGTCAAAATTTAACATTTTACCCAATTTTAGGGGCAAAATGGTCATTTTACACCGTCCGTCCGAATTCTCTCAACTAATCCCCGATTAGTCATTCTAAATCCATAGTTAATTCATATTTAATCCTGATGTTCGGGACAGGTCGTTACAACCTTCTCCCCTTAAATAATTTCGTCCTCGAAATTCCAACTTACCCAGTTCCACATCCACAACGTGGAAAAACAAGCTCAGTCTCACCGCCAGGTTTAACATCCCATGTATACGTGTACACACACTAACCAACATAATACTTGTCTGCACCAGACGTTCCATCACTAACTCATGTCGTATCGACTACACCCGACCACGTCGAGTGACATTGATCAAACGTTTTGAGTTGATACCACTCGACAATTCTACCATTATGCTGACACATCTAGCCAAATTGTCACCACTTGCCAGTCGCAAACCAATCCGACAACTCTCCCACACCAAGAGTTATCAAATCTCACAATTTCTCCGCATTTCTTGAGTTTTACCACGTCACCATCACACATCCCATAATGTCGCACTCATCTGCATTTCTTGAATTTTACCACGTCACCATCACACGTCCCATAATGTCGCACTCAGCTAGCACTCACGGATCCATGGTCATAGTTCGAATAATCAACACAATTCTGACTCACTATAGAGTCGCACCAAGGTATCTCATACCAAAATTTCCTCATAAATCCATGCTGCCATCAGTGAGAGTCACAGAGCAGTCACTCCATGCAAAAAAACTCACGGTTACACTAACCACCAACTCATTTCACTTGTGACTACACAATCCACGTCTCACTTACCTAGGAACTTGTAGTAAGGATTTCTTGCCTTCAATTTCACTATACATTAAAGTCAGCTCGATAGGATCCGCATCGAATATCTGCCCAGCAGTGATAACACATCCCAACTCTAGAGTTCCACTAGCCATCCACGGCTCTAAGCACCTGCTCATACAATCACTGAACCCATCAAAATCACTCTGGCCCAGTGCATAGTATCCAATGTCCAGTTCACGTTCTCAACCAATCCAATGATATCGGAACTAAGCCGACTACCAATACGGTCATCCACATACCACTAGTACACCCTATATACCGTCACCAAGCACCACTCAAGCCTGTCCAGAGTCCATCTGTATGTACCACATACCAATACGTTCATCCACATACCAATACATCGATCCTCGCACAACGTACCCTGCATGTACATCCATCCACCAACCTTCCTACTACATAGCTCGTAGCCAATCACACTTCAATTCTGAAGTCCATCTGTCCAGTCCAGTACTAGACAGATCAAATACTCCAACTTATCATCCATCACGAGTCTCATGGTCACCCGACCAGCATCACAACGGTTACTCCCAATCACGTAATCCAACACTTACCAATCCTACTCAAACCCACCAAGGCGTCCCCATTCATGCCAAATGGGCATCCAATCTTACCCATGTCTACCAAGATGCACCAACTTCGAACCTATCAGTTACCTGCTCATTCGATTACTATATCATATTCGATTGACTTCATAGGGAAGCCAATCCCCACAACATAACCTGGCCCACAATAGGAATCTCGTTTGCTCTTAACTTAGCATAATCAGCAAGGAGGAGTCTGCCAGTACGGCACGACATCACGATCCATGCCATCCCTATCCACCACATAACCTGATCATCAAGATCACGATCCAGATCCACCTGGGATCCACACATGCTCACTCTCAGCTAACTACCAGATTTCAGGTCTTAGGGTCTTACACCTTCTTTGAATCTGTATACTATCAAATCGGTTCTCAACCACTTTCACCTCTAAACAGATCAGTTAACGGCGAGACACGTCGAGACTGTGGGTTCTCTCCAATTACCTGATATCGATCCTTGTCATTCCACCTAGGAAAAATCAAGGATGATCTAAGACAATGACATCAAAATTCATCCTACGTGAGTGCAACATAATCCCGCTGCACTCACCACACTAGGTAATACCAAACATCGTCTGCCACAAAGCAGAAAACGAGAAATCTCATTCACCTAACTTCGAAATACCCAACTCCTCCTGATGACCCAAAATAAATCACGGGTTCACCAACCAATAAACGATCAACGTACTGGTGACAATAACCATCATCTGCCATAGGCGGAACACGAGAAGTCACCCTCAATGACTTCGGAATACCCATCACCAATGCTGAATCAAGAACTCCTCTCATCACCTTAATCACAACTTCTCTTGATTCTGAAGTTCCAACCATGTTAGAACCAATTCACTCCTGCATTAACCACGTATCTGTACCAAGCTAACTTGGTACCCCAACTCGCCAATTTGTTCATACAGTTTCATTCATTTACCACTTAATCATTTCAATCACATCAGTTATCACACTCACGGTTGGGTTAGAGTCCCAACACATCTCATCCACTGCTAGAACCCGTCCAATCCAACTCATCCACTGCCAAACCTCAGATACTGAACGTATTCCCATCACGATGGTGTCACATCCCAACTCATGGCTCATCGTCATCTCCTATCGTCATTGCAATCACCAGCACACAGTGTACAAATCAGACAACCTTAGATCTTTGCTCATAAAGACAATGACCCCGTACCTCTGCTCAATTTGGAGGAACTCTGCCTCCTTCGTACCCGACAACTCTAGGTACAATCACCCTGACAACCCATACAAGAAAACGAACGTTCCCTGAACATCCCCTGATTCTCAACAACCACAACTGCATCCATCCTCGATAGTAGTGCCTACCATAGACTCGTGCAGACCCAACCACTAGACATCGCTATCGAGACTCCGTATTCAGCCCGAATCAACCGCCAATACTCACTACCATGTATCCCTACTCCGGGATTCCATCGACAAGTATCACACCCTGGTAACCCGTCCAACCAATCACTAATCAATTTTTAACTAATCTCAAATCGACTCAACCAGTGTCGTCCACCAAGTCATCCCCGACCTCAGGTGCACCAAACTATACATCACAAATTAGGGTAGCACGACAACCAACTAGGCCTAATTGATTACACAACTTCGGCTGCAGAGTGTAGTACCATCACCAAAGTTGACATGACATGACGACCAACAGTCTCGACTCCAAAAAGTCGCCAGATTCAAACCACTTGCCGACTCACATTTCCAAACCATACATCGCACACTAGAGTTACCCACTAAGGTCATCAACTTACTCTGTTGTACTCACATTCTCCACACCACCAGTCACAACTAGGGTTCGAGAAACCCGACTGCTCTCAGCAGCACCACTATCCAACTCAACATAACCTTACCATTTAATGGTCACAACTCCACACTATCGTCATATCCAATCTTGCAATATCATGATAGACGATCCAGACATAACCGTCCCACGGTCAAAACTCTAAAGCATTGTTATGTTCATCCCTCAGTAGGGTCCCACACTATCAAACCACGACAGAACTATGACATACACAAGCATCAAATGCTGAACCAAAACTATTCACGATTCATTTCCACTAACTATAAATACCGGCATCCTAACTATCAGGTTGATAATGAACTGCAGCTCATAGAGACATCACATCCTCGACCAACGTGTACCACAAGAGCAAACCGTGCTCTGATACCACTTGACACGACCCATCCCAATTCCCCCGGGATTATCGTGGGATGTGCCATGCTCCCATCTGACACGAAGTATCAGACAAGGGATAACTAAAAACCTCAGCCTGATTGGAGCTTCCAGAGCGCGCTAGGATCGGTAGAGGAGTGCGATGTCTCGGCTCTACTACAGCCCGCATCCATGATCAACATGAAGGACATTAAAACCATTAAAAGTTGTGAGTGGACGAAAATCAATAGTTTAATAAAACAAATTTCGTAAGAAGAAATTTATGCTCTTCACTAAAAAGTATGCATGCATTCAAAAACCAATAATCAAACTAGTTAACTTAATTAAATCATTAGGGCCTTACCCAAAACCATAAATCCAAGTAAGTGGGAACTCAGCTCAAAACCGTAAATCCAAACTAGGTGGGTCCCTGCCCAAATCCATTAACACCGAAAACCAAATCATAAATCCAATAAATCCGAAATTCAAATACATAATCTAGTAAATCCATAAATCACAATTCCATCAAATACCTTTATGTACCAATCCTCGGCATCCCAGACGCCTGACGTCCCAGACATCATGTCACGGTCCAAGCGACGAGTGCTACCTAGGGTCTCAACCCGAGTCAATCTCTGACATCCCAGATGTCTGAAGTCCCAGACGTCTAGCAATTCTGCTCCTGAGTCACTATATGGTCTGGTCGCTCCGTGCAGTGACCCCTCGCAAGCAATGTGTCGTGACGACTCCATCGTCCCAGACGACTGGAAGAGACAATCCATAGATATAAGGATGGTATATGGAAAACCAATTCATAAATCATCTTGAACCGTTCAAATGGGACTATGCCCGTGATTTCCACAAAAACATCGTAAACAAATCCGATTTCTCAAATCCAAATCCATTTATGGGTCCCCGACCCGAAATCACATTCATAAAACACAACTGGGCCTCATGCCCAATTTCGTAAACCAACTGGGCCTCTGGCCCGATGCCTCATTCAATCAAATGGACTCCAAGTCCGATAGTTTGTAAACCAAATGGGTCTCAAGCCCGATTCCATATTTCTAAATCCAAAATCATACCATTGAACCATTATTAAAATCATAAACCTCGATAACGTACAAATACGAAAAATATCTCGAAATACGTACAAATATGTAAATCACCCATACCATAATCATCATCATAGAAATCACATATGTAAAACATATAAAATAGTTATGCATACATCACAGTTTAGAAAACAATGTCCATTCACAGACCGTCCTATGCTGCTGCCTCGATATGCGTGCCATTAGCCTTCCCGGGCTATATCACCGTCCTTGGAATATCTGAAACTTTTCCCAATCATACTAGAGGGTTACTAACTACTTCAATAACCTCTCATTAAAGCCCCATAATAGGGTTACTAACTACTTCAATAACCTCTCATTAAAGTCCCCTATTTTTCGCGATTTTTAAACGTATTTTTCATAGACTTTAAACCTTCGAACACCAAAACTACCCCGAAACGGTGTCCGATCGACATGAAAGCAGCCCCAAAATGTTCGTTACATCGAAATGATGAAAACACATGTAGAACACTTCCCCAAAAAAGCCCCCACGCGCACCCACGAGCCTCCAAAGGCGCTGCGCGTGGGCTTCACGCGACTGCTACAATGTCGTCCTTGTCCTCTATCAAACCCGATCTAGCCGATTATCTGCAAGTCTGGTTCAACCGGACTGGCGAGGCCGGTTCACCCTTATTTCTCACATATTTTCAATCCCATTCATTCCTATATCTTTGTTCCAACATTTCTAGTCGATTTACGATTTCAAAACTGGAAATTTAGGCCTAGAACATACCTCCCAAATCGAAGCACAAACCGACCTTCTTCCTCCTCTGTTACCAGCCACCACACCGCACTTCCAACCTCGAAAATCTATCCCAATTGAATCATAGAACCTCCAGCAACCATTTCCAATCATTAGAATCACGCAACAACAACTAGAATCGAAAATGGATTTTTTTGAATCACAAAGCTTACCCTTCGCTGTTTGCCAACCACTGTCCATGACGTTCCTCGACCTCGCCACCGTTCGACTCGTCTCAGTCCCCTCTCTCATTTCCGTTTAGGGCCCAACAACAAAGGGTAATGATTGAAAGCTGTTTGTGTGATTGTGTTATGTGTTGGTTTAGAGAGGAAATGAAGATGATGATATGCGGGAGGGAGAGAGATGAGTGAATCTGATATTAAAATAATACCCTCCCCCAATCACAACACAGATCCATAATTTAGGGGCAAGGACCATTGGGATAAGTGACACTTGCCACTCAATCAAGAGCCCCACATAAAAATATCTTCCAATCATATTTAATTAACATTTAATGCGAATCCTGAGATGTTAAATTCTCGATTTCGATCCCGTGACCATAACTTCTCTGTTCGATGTCTGATTTTGACGTGCTGCCTGTCTACGTACTCGTGACATCCTAATCTACGTCACGGTCATTGGTCCTCGTACATTTGAGTCCCCGATTCAAAAGTTATCATTTTGCCTAATTTCAGGGGCAAAAACGGTCATTTTACACCGTCCGTCCGAATTCTCTCAACTAATCCCCGATTAGTCATTCTAAATACATAGTTAATTAATATTTAATCCCGATATTTAGGGCGGGTCGTTATAGGTTATGTTGTTTGTGCAGTTCTATGGGTGTGTGTTTAGTCTTTTGGAAAAACTGAAGATGATCAAATGGGAGGGAGAGAGATGTGAGGAAAATAATTAAATAAGCCTTGCCAATCAGACATAGATCCATAAATTAGGGAAACCCTAACAATGGGATGAGTGAAACTTGTCACTCATCCAAGGGCCCACATTTAATCTCCAACCATTCAGATTATTATATTAATTAATTTGAATCCCGAGACGTTGTAATACCCAATTTTGATCCCATGACGGTAACTTCCTTATCCAATTTCCGATTTCGACGTGCCACTTGTCTACTGGATCGTGATATCCCGATATACGTCACGATCATAGATTAAAGTCCAAAAAGATTCTCGAGTTAAAAATCAACTTTTTCCCCACCAGGGTAAAAATGGTCATTTTGGATTAATTAATAGGAATTACAATAAAATAATGTTCAGGTCGTTACAATCTACCCCTCTTATAAAAATTTCTTCCTCGAAATTACTCAAACAGATGCGGATATTGCTCCCTCATTTGATCTTCTGGCTCCCGCATGGCTTCCTCCACGTCGTGATTCCTCCATAGCACTTTCACTAAAGGAATTGTCTTGTTTCTCAGAACCTTGTCCTTCCTATCCAAAATCTGCACTCGTTTCTCCTCAAAGCTCAAATCAGTCTTCAGTTTCAACGATTGTTCTGGCAAGACATGTGATTTCTCCCGTACGTACTTCCGAAGCATGGACACATTGAACACGTCATGCACTCTAGCAAGTTCGGGAGGTAAAACTAACCGGTACGCTACCAACCCATCCTCTCAGTAATCTCATAAGGTCCAATATAACGGGGACTCAGCTTCCCACGTCGACCAAATCAAAAAATTCCTTTCCATGGAGATAACTTCAAGAATACCCAATCTCCGACTTTGAACTCCAGATCCCTGATTTGCCTATTGACATAACTCTTCTGGAGATCCTGTGCCGCCTTCAACCTTTCTTTAGTAAGTTGAACCTTCTCTTGGGTTACATCATCAAATCTGACGTCGAGGTTGCCAGTTCCCCTACCTCTATCCAACAAACAGGTGTTTTGCACTGCCGACTGTACAATGCCTCATATAGTGCCATCCCAATGCTAGCCTGGTAACTGTTGTTGTATGAAAATTCCATCAGAGGCAAATGCGTATCCCAAGAATCCTGAAACTGCAGCGCACAAGTCCTCATCATATCCTTTAGTGTCTGAATAGTCCTCACAGACCGACCGTTACTCTGTGGATGAAAAGTTGTGCTGAAATGTAGGCATGTACCCAGAGCCTTCTTGTGACGACCAGTATCAAAGGGATTAATTAAGAATTAATGAGAGAGACTAATCGGAGATTAGACGAGGATTAGCGGACGTTCGGGCGAAATGACGATTTTTCCCCTAGAATGGTCAAATCCTTGACTTTTCATTCAGGTAGTCAAATGGACTTTGGCCAGTGACTGTGACGTAGTTCAGGACGTCATGAGTTCATAGACAGGTGGCACGCTCGATTCTGATGTTCGCGGAAAAAGTTATGACGATCGGAAGTCCAAGGGCATTTTGGTAATTTGGTTGAATATGGGCCAATAGTTGACTTTTGACCCGAGAGGTCCGATGGATGAGGGACGAGGACCGTTACGTAGGTCTAGACGATACAAATCCGTAGACAGGTGGCACGTCGAATTCGGACTTTCAACGGCGAAGTTACGGTTCACGGAAGTTCGAGGGAACTATTGCACGAATTACGAAACGGATACTTTTTGGAATTAAGTGGGGCCCAGATATTTCTGTGCTACCCAATGGATGAGTGACAAGTGTCACTCATCCAGTGGACATCACTCTTCATTCATGCATCTCCCATTCCTCTTCATCAATCATTTTCTTTGTTCAACCAAAACAACCAAACCGATCTCCCATCCAACCCCAAAATCCAAACCCCATTTGATCATGCCTGTGAGGCCCTGAGTGAGAGACAGAGTGAAGATAAGACTGAGGATGGTGGCAGGAGCTGGCTGGGCCGCCGTGCACGGCGGTGAAGGCCAAGAAGAAACCAATTTCACGGTTAGACCCATTCTCCTCTTTAATTCGATTTTGACATTATGGCCTGTTTTGGATGATTAGGTTGAGGTTATTAAGTTGCTAGGGAGATTTTAAGAAGCTTTTAAGGGTAGTTCACAGCTGAGGAGGCCGTGAGGGTGGTCGGGAAAAACATGGCCATTAGGCCCTTTGAACATGGATTGGATTTAGGGCGTATTTATTAGTTTTGAGGATTGGAAATGATAGAAAACAAGGAAATAGGAAGAATGAAATTGAAAAGGGAAGAAACATACTGAAAATGAGGGGTTTAGAGGGCCGGACCGGTCACGCCGGTCCAACTGGACCTGCCTGTAACGACCCGTCCCGAATATCGGGATTTAATAATATTTAATTGTGATTTACTAATCTGGGATTAGTTGAGCGTTTCGGACGAATTGTGCAAAATGATCGTTTTGCCCCTAGGCGTGGGCAAAACGTTGACTTTTATTTCGGATGGTCAAATGGACTTTGACCGATGACCGTGACGTAGTTCGGGACGTCACGAGTTCATAGACAGGTGGCACGTTCGTTTCCGACGTTCGTGGTGAAAGTTATGATGTACGGAAGTCCAGGGGCATTTTCGTAATTTGGACGAAAGAAGGGGAAATGTTGACTTTTTGACCGGGATGTCCGATGGCCGAGGGCCAAGGACCGTTACGGAGGTTTCGTCGATGCGAATCCAACGACAGGCGGCACGCCGAAATCGGACTTCGTACGGAGAAGTTATGGTCTAAAACGTGAATTCGGGAAGTTCGTGTCTCGGTTTTCGTGTCGAATTTTATATTCAGAATTGGTGGTTGGAGGACACTTGGATGAGTGACAAGTGTCACTCACCCATTGGCTAGATTGGATCTTGATCCACTAATCATAAACTATACTAAAGGCTCCCATTACATAATAATCTAAAATTTAATCCTTGCTTTTGATCTGAACCATCCATTCCACCCCCAGATTGCATCACAGCCGTCCCTCTCATTTTCCCCCTTCCATTTCTGATCATTCCTCCCTCACCGTGAACAACAAAATTGAGAGATTGGGTTCTGGCCATTGCCAATCTCTCTTCCACAATTGAGTGCACAAATGTTTAATTGGTGAGTTGGGGAAGGTTCTGGCTGAGGGAGAGCACGGGGGACGGTGTGGGGTGGTGTAATTCGAGAATCAAAGTTTCGGGGAATTGGAGGGAATTTCGAATTGGAGTAATTGGGCCGTGTCGATCAAAATGGGGATTAGCTGGAGTCTTCTGGGATCAAAACGTGAAGCTTTGCAGCAAAAACGACGGGAAACCATGTCGGATTGAGGGAGAACTGAGCTTCCATGGCAGCTCGATTTCGAGCTTGGGTTCAGTAAGTTTAAGGTGTGAATTCATCAAATTGTTTGTGCAGAAACATCCATTACACTCTCACGATGCTTACTATATGATTTAATTTGGAAATCAGGGATGGAATCGGTGAACCCGATTTGAAAACCCGTCGAGGATCCATCGTGAGTCGTGGAGATTTTTACCCTAAATTGTGTAATTCAATCTACAGAACTTAGTTGGTGATTGATTACAAGGGATCAGTGGAAAGAACGGATGGATTTGATGTCGAATTGGGTGAAATTGGACCGGGTCTGTTCGCGGGTTTTTCAACCCGTTTTACAGACAAACGGGTGAGAGGGATGACTGTGCGGGTTACTGTAGCAGGCGCGTGGCTTCCACGCGCAGCCGCTTGCGGTGGCGCGTGGGGGCACGTGAGTGCGAATCCCGAGGTATGATCAACATGACTTTTATCCTATACATTGTAACGAACATTTTGGGATTGGTTTCGTGTCGATCGGACACCGTCTCGATATTGTTCGGGATGTCCGAAGGTTTTAAATCCAGTTTAAAAATACTTAAAAATTCGGGAAAATTACGGGACTTGAATAGGATGTTAATGTTGAGGTTAGTGATCCTCTAAATTGATTTGAACAGGATTGGGAGTCCCGGTGATAGTGAGGTGGCCCGGGAAGGCCTATGGCACGCGTATCGAGGCGCTCGGTTAAACGGTCTGTGAGTGGACATTGGTTTCATAAATTCGATGCATGCATAACTGTTTTATGATTGTTATAATTATGATTAAATGATTTACTTTGGATATCGGTGAATTTAAAATGATTTCACGCATTTCGAGGTGAATTACGTATTTGCACGTAAACCGAGATTTTCTGGATTTTCACCGATTTCCATAAATGTGGTTGAATATGATTTCATGAAACGGTTACGAACTTGAATAAAGTAAAATCGGGCCAGGGGCCCAGTTGAATTATGAAATCGGGCCAGGGGCCTAGTTAACTTGTGGAATCGGGCCAGGGGCCCAGTTGATTTCTACATGTGATTGCGGGTCGGGGACCCTAAAATGGAATTGAATAAATGTTTCTGGTTTACATTTTATATATGTTCACATGCTGGAATCTATAAATGGTTTTGATGATATTTCGGTTATGGCACGTTTCACGGTATTTGGGCATGAGACCCGTTTGATGAAACGTAACGAATGGTTCGGATTTTATCTATGTATACCTATATGTTTTGCATGTGGATATCTATAAAATGTATTTGGTACTGCACTGTATAGATCCTTCCATATTATATTGTCTCCTCCGGCGAGGTACCCCGGAGAGGTCACGGACGTCTAGTACGTCCAGCGTCTATGACGCTAAGCATCGGGGATGCTGTACCCGAACGGGGTTCGGGGATTGAACTCGGAAATTGAGACCCGAGTGGCACGCGTAGCCTTGTGATTGTGACCTTATTGACGTCAGGGACGTCAGACATCAGGGATGTCGGATTGGAGTGTATAGTGCAGCAACTAAAATTATGGTTATGGTTATTATTATATGCCTTATGGTTTATATTACTGGATTTATGAAATAACTCTTGGATTTACTGTTGGAAATTGAAAATATGCTTTGGTTTCCGGGCTAAGGCCCTATTGGTTATTTCTAAATAAATATGGGATTATTGGTATTTGGTGCATGCATATGATTTTACTGAGGGGCAACAATGTCTTATCAATGTTTTAACAGACTTGTTTATTTTCGTCCACTCACAGCTTTGTTTTTAATGCCCTTCAGGTTGATTCCGGATACGACTGCAGCAGAGACTTGAGCATCGCACACCTCCTCCATCGATCCTTACGCACTCTGGAAGCCCGGTTGGGCAAAGGCAATCGGTTATCCCTTGTCGGACGCCTCTTGTCCGACGGGAGCACGTCACATTCCATGGTAATCCCGGGGGGATTGGGATGGGTCGTGTCAAGTGGTATCAGAGCAGGTTTTGCTCTTTTGTGCGCGAAGGACGAGGGTGTGATGTCTCTTTGGGCTGTTGTTCCGTTGTCAACCTGATAGATAGTTTTGGGTTGTATGGTGAATTGGGTGTGTTTGGCCCGATACGCCGTGCATGGTTGCGATTCAACCCAGGTGGGGTTGTATACGATTAACTGGTAATGTGGGACCGTCGGTTCGGTCATGAGATGATGGATTGTTGTGCCACTGGGCACAGCTAGGTTCAGGGAACCCCATTTGATTGGAAATGCGAAACTCAGTTGAGTATTGGTCTAAGTTTTGGACCCTAGTAGTGTTGGCTAGTGTACGGGGGTTGGTGCATCGGAGTTAGCCGATGACCTTCGTGGTGGAACCTACGATGGAACCCACGTTGAGTTGACGATTGGATTGGATTGGACGTCTATATGATGTCAGGACCGCGGGGTCGGTCAGGTTGTGGATTTTACTGCAAAAGGCAGTTGGGTTCGGTGGAACCCTAGGGTGTGACCTTGGAACCCTAATTTATAATTGATGGACCGAAAGGTGAACCTTAAGTGAGAATTTGTGCTGCGACGAGCGGCTGAGGTCATGGATGACCATGTGGATGACTCTAGTGAGTCTGGTCTGGATTATGGGATTCGATCCACGGATGCGGTTATGAGATAAAATATGGAATACCGTGTTGGATCGAATAGTAGTGTGATGTGTGGATACGGATCTTGACAACGATGACTGTTGGTCGACAGTTGTGTCGAGATGACTGGCTATCGAGGGTATTTAGTGTGGTTTTAATACTTGGGGATGTTCAGGGAACGTCCATTATCCTGATGTGCCAGTGGTCAAATTGGAGGTACCCATAGTCGTGGGGTACGAGTGGTGTTACGGGATCGTCGTTCGTAATGAATGGAGATCCAGGGTAACAACTTTGCACACAGTGTGCTAGCATGGATGTTCGTGTGCTAGCATGGGTGTTCGTGTGCTATGTTTGGATGTTGGGATGGTGATACCTATATGCCAATACTAGTATGGATGCCTGTGTGCTGATACTAGTGTTGATGATGGTGCGCTGGTATTGGTACTAGCGCTGGTGCCGGTGTCAGTGAGTGTGATGACGATGAGCCACCAGTTGGGGTGTGACTCTGTCATGATGAACAGATGATTGGTATCTGCGACTCAGTGGTGGTTGAGTCTTGGACTGGATGGGATCCAGTGGAGGTCGTGATGTGTTGGGATAAGTCCTAACAGGTATATGATGACAAGTGATGAATGGATAAAATGGTATGATTGAAACTTGGGGAATCTAGGGACGATGTTCCCTATGTCATGCGAGTTGGTGGATTTGGGGAGTTGTGGTCAACTCCGAGATTGGTAAGTTGGTGTACTGCTTATATCCCCTGAGAGTACAAGGAAATTATTGGAATTGGAAAAGTCGGGGAAACCATTCGTGGTATTGATGTGGGATTTTGTGATTGTGAATCACTTGGAACCTGAGGATTGAACCTGTTTAGGTTGTGATGTGAGACGAAGGCAATTGGGTATGCACATCCAGGCAGTGTTGTGGATATCCCGTTCGGAATCGGGATGTGTGCATACATGATTATTGACGGACGTGAGGTCCGAGTAATGAATTGATTTTGGACACGTGGTGGTCCAAGTGAGGTATGGACATGGGCAGTCCAGTGGTTGGACTTGACATCTCATTGGGAGCATGTCTGTTTCCAACATGGTTGGAACTCCCGATCTGGGGAGAGTTGTGATTGGGGGAACGAGAGGAGTGCTCGTTTCCGCATCAGTGATTGGTATTCCGAAGTCATTAGGGTTGACTTCATATTTTCTGCCGTGGCAGATGATGATTGTTGCTACCAGTACGTTGAGCGTGTATTGGTAGGTGGACCCAGGTTTGGCCTTGGGTCATTGGACACAAGCAGTTGTGTATGATTTTGGATTTGGTGGTGAAATGCGTGGTCATCTTTCCACCAAGGGGAATTTGGCAAAGGATTCTATTGAGGGTGTAAGACCCTACGATCAGCTTCCAGATGGATTGTTAGCTATGTGAGCATGTGTGGATCCCAGGTGGATCTGATTTGTGATGTTGTCGACTTTGGTCGATGTGACGATCTAGGATCGTGATGTTACTTGTCGGGTGACGTAGCGATGGATATGGATTGTGATCTTGATGATCCAGATGGGTGGAGAGTTTATCACTCTTACCTTGGTACGTGAGTCGTTAATGACGGGACTGAACTTCTTTTCGGAGTGAGTCCATATGGTTGTTACTCGGTTAAGTAGGTTTCCGATGTGGTCGGATTTTGTCAACCTTTGACGTGTGGATATTGGGTTTGGCTTCCCTATGAAGTCAATCGAGTGTTTTGAGTAGGTAACCGATAGGTTCGATTTTGTTACGTCTTGGTGGACATAAACGAGATTTTGGGTTTTGGAATCGAATTTCTGGGTGACGATTCGGGATTCGATTGCGAAGCTCGAAAATGGATTACTGGATTTGGGTGCGGAATGATTATTCCAATGCTAGCTTACGGAATAATGATTTCGGATTCGGATTTGGAAATGGGTTGAAAATGTGATGTTTGGGTTTGGATTCGGAATTTCTTACGAAATTGCGGATTCGGATTCGGAATTGGAACTAGATGACGGGTGGAGTTCGTTTTGTCTCATGTTGGGTTGGGCAAATGTACTCCATTATTGGAACGTGTTTGGCTATGACCTGAGTGGTTGTAGGTAGATTGATGGATAGATGTACGTACAGGGTACGTTGTACGAAGATTGATACTGGTTAGGCTGAGTGGTGCCTAATGGCGGTACGTGGGAGGTACCAGTGGTGTGTAACTAAGGTGTTGGTAATCGGATTGGTTCTGATATCATTTGTTTGGCTGTATTGTGGACTGGACATTGGATACTGTGCACTGGGCAGATTGATCTTGTCGGGTTCAGTGATTTTATGAGCAGGTGCTCTTAGCCATGGTTGGCTTGTGGAACCCTAGTATTGAGATGTGTGTTCACTGCTGGGCTGGTATTCAATGTGTTCCAGTTACACCACTTGATGGAGTAAGTTGACGGTATACGTTCACTCAGGATGAGTGAGTTGGTGGTCAGAGTAACCACGAGTAGCCTTGCGTGATGCTACTACGCCGTTATATTTTCCAGCGTCTTGGTTCGCTGAGGGAGTCGGCGATTATGGACATTGAGATTTATTTATGTCGCAGGATGGGCTTGCCCTGCGAATTGAGATCATGTGGTTGATCTTACGCTACATCAAGGGCGATGTAGTACATGGTGTTGTCTTGATTTGACCGATCGGTTGGGGCTTTACTAGGGTGGTAAAGTTTTGTGATGACAGTTTGACTAGTGGTGTCAGCATGGACTGACAAATGAGATTTGGTGACTCCCAACGGGAGCAAATGTAAGGATTTATTGTTAATGGAAAGGAACCATCTAGCTGAAGGAGTCAGCTAAATAGTTAGGCGATTTTATCGCGGATCTGGTGATCATTTCCACTCGAGGTGGTCGAGTGTTGTTGCTATTATGACGTATGACTGTGATGGGATGTCTGGGTACAAAACGTGACTGGTGTTGTCCCAGTATGTGGGTGTACAAGTGTACACAGAAGTGTGGTCGAATTGTTTTCCACAAGGTGGTTGTGGAATAAGGAGATTGGTAATTTCGAGGACGAAATTCTTTAAGGAGGGAAGGTTGTAACGACCCGTCCCGAATATCGGGATTTAATAATATTTAATTGTGATTTACTAATCTGGGATTAGTTGAGCGTTTCGGACGAATTGTGCAAAATGACCGTTTTGCCCCTGGGCGTGGGCAAAACGTTGACTTTTATTTCGGATGGTCAAATGGACTTTGACCGATGACCGTGACGTAGTTCGGGACGTCACGAGTTCATAGACAAGTGGCACGTTCGTTTCCGACGTTCGTGGTGAAAGTTATGATGTACGGAAGTCCAGGGGCATTTTCGTAATTTGGACGAAAGAAGGGGAAATGTTGACTTTTTGACCGGGATGTCCGATGGCCGAGGGCCAAGGACCGTTACGGAGGTTTCGTCGATGCGAATCCAACGACAGGCGGCACGCCGAAATCGGACTTCGTACGGAGAAGTTATGGTCTAAAACGTGAATTCGGGAAGTTCGTGTCTCGGTTTTCGTGTCGAATTTTATATTCAGAATTGGTGGTTGGAGGACACTTGGATGAGTGACAAGTGTCACTCACCCATTGGCTAGATTGGATCTTGATCCACTAATCATAAACTATACTAAAGGCTCCCACTACATAATAATCTAAAATTTAATCCTTGCTTTTGATCTGAACCATCCATTCCACCCCCAGATTGCATCACAGCCGTCCATCTCATTTTCCCCCTTCCATTTCTGATCATTCCTCCCTCACCGTGAACAACAAAATTGAGAGATTGGGTTCTGGCCATTGCCAATCTCTCTTCCACAATTGAGTGCACAAATGTTTAATTGGTGAGTTGGGGAAGGTTCTGGCTGAGGGAGAGCACGGGGGACGGTGTGGGGTGGTGTAATTCGAGAATCAAAGTTTCGGGGAATTGGAGGGAATTTCGAATTGGAGTAATTGGGCCGTGTCGATCAAAATGGGGATTAGCTGGAGTCTTCTGGGATCAAAACGTGAAGCTTTGCAGCAAAAACGACGGGAAACCATGTCGGATTGAGGGAGAACTGAGCTTCCATGGCAGCTCGATTTCGAGCTTGGGTTCAGTAAGTTTAAGGTGTGAATTCATCAAATTGTTTGTGCAGAAACATCCATTACACTCTCACGATGCTTACTATATGATTTAATTTGGAAATCAGGGATGGAATCGGTGAACCCGATTTGAAAACCCGTCGAGGATCCATCGTGAGTCGTGGAGATTTTTACCCTAAATTGTGTAATTCAATCTACAGAACTTAGTTGGTGATTGATTACAAGGGATCAGTGGAAAGAACGGATGGATTTGATGTCGAATTGGGTGAAATTGGACCGGGTCTGTTCGCGGGTTTTTCAACCCGTTTTACAGACAAACGGGTGAGAGGGATGACTGTGCGGGTTACTGTAGCAGGCGCGTGGCTTCCACGCGCAGCCGCTTGCGGTGGCGCGTGGGGGCACGTGAGTGCGAATCCCGAGGTATGATCAACATGACTTTTATCCTATACATTGTAACGAACATTTTGGGATTGGTTTCGTGTCGATCGGACACCGTCTCGATATTGTTCGGGATGTCCGAAGGTTTTAAATCCAGTTTAAAAATACTTAAAAATTCGGGAAAATTACGGGACTTGAATAGGATGTTAATGTTGAGGTTAGTGATCCTCTAAATTGATTTGAACAGGATTGGGAGTCCCGGTGATAGTGAGGTGGCCCGGGAAGGCCTATGGCACGCGTATCGAGGCGCTCGGTTAAACGGTCTGTGAGTGGACATTGGTTTCATAAATTCGATGCATGCATAACTGTTTTATGATTGTTATAATTATGATTAAATGATTTACTTTGGATATCGGTGAATTTAAAATGATTTCACGCATTTCGAGGTGAATTACGTATTTGCACGTAAACCGAGATTTTCTGGATTTTCACCGATTTCCATAAATGTGGTTGAATATGATTTCATGAAACGGTTACGAACTTGAATAAAGTAAAATCGGGCCAGGGGCCCAGTTGAATTATGAAATCGGGCCAGGGGCCCAGTTAACTTGTGGAATCGGGCCAGGGGCCCAGTTGATTTCTACATGTGATTGCGGGTCGGGGACCCTAAAATGGAATTGAATAAATGTTTCTGGTTTACATTTTATATATGTTCACATGCTGGAATCTATAAATGGTTTTGATGATATTTCGGTTATGGCACGTTTCACGGTATTTGGGCATGAGACCCGTTTGATGAAACGTAACGAATGGTTCGGATTTTATCTATGTATACCTATATGTTTTGCATGTGGATATCTATAAAATGTATTTGGTACTGCACTGTATAGATCCTTCCATATTATATTGTCTCCTCCGGCGAGGTACCCCGGAGAGGTCACGGACGTCTAGTACGTCCAGCGTCTATGACGCTAAGCATCGGGGATGCTGTACCCGAACGGGGTTCGGGGATTGAACTCGGAAATTGAGACCCGAGTGGCACGCGTAGCCTTGTGATTGTGACCTTATTGACGTCAGGGACGTCAGACATCAGGGATGTCGGATTGGAGTGTATAGTGCAGCAACTAAAATTATGGTTATGGTTATTATTATATGCCTTATGGTTTATATTACTGGATTTATGAAATAACTCTTGGATTTACTGTTGGAAATTGAAAATATGCTTTGGTTTCCGGGCTAAGGCCCTATTGGTTATTTCTAAATAAATATGGGATTATTGGTATTTGGTGCATGCATATGATTTTACTGAGGGGCAACAATGTCTTATCAATGTTTTAACAGACTTGTTTATTTTCGTCCACTCACAGCTTTGTTTTTAATGCCCTTCAGGTTGATTCCGGATACGACTGCAGCAGAGACTTGAGCATCGCACACCTCCTCCATCGATCCTTACGCACTCTGGAAGCCCGGTTGGGCAAAGGCAATCGGTTATCCCTTGTCGGACGCCTCTTGTCCGACGGGAGCACGTCACATTCCATGGTAATCCCGGGGGGATTGGGATGGGTCGTGTCACTGCCGAACCAGAGAACCGGTCAGACCAGTCTGCTGCATGAAGAAGATGAACAATGCGCTGGGCGCGTAAGGCCAACGCGCAAGCCCTTCTAGGGGCTTGTGCCGGCGCGTGAGCCCTCCTTTGAGGGTGATTTCAACATGTAATTTCATCTATTCGATGTAACGAACATTTTGGGACTGGTTTCGTGTCAATCGGACACCGTTCGATATAGTTCGGGATGTCCGAAGGTTTAGGTTCGCGTTTAAAAATAGTTAGAAATTTCGGAAAATTATGGGACTTCAATGAGAGGTTAATGAGGCTATTAGTAACCTTCTATTACGGTTTGGACAGGTTCGGGAATCCCGGAGGTGACGATTGACCCGGGAGACGATTATGGCATGCGTATCGAGGCACGGTTTCGGACGGTCTGTGAGTGGACCTTTCTTTCGAACTTGATGCATGCATAAATGTTTTATAAGTTTTTTAATACATGTTTTGTGATGTCTTGAGTGCATTTGATTGTGGTAGCTTAGGATCGACATATTTGCACGTTTTTCGAGATTTTCAGCTTTATGTCGTACCTTAGCGTACTGCGTTTTCAACGAGGGTTTCATAAATGGATTTTGAATTTGGAAATATGAAATCGGGCACGAGGCCCATTTGATTTACAAACTCTCAGATTTGGAGTCCATTTGATTTGACGAGGAATCTGACCGAGGGTCCATTTGAGTTATACGAATGGACCGAGGGTCCCATTGATTTATGATCCGGGCTTGAGGCCCATTTGGTTGTAATATCGGGCTGGAGGCCCAGTTGACGGTAGTATCGGGCTTGAGGCCCTATTGGTTGTGAAATCGGGCTTGAGGCCCCGTTCAGTTTGTGAAATGAGAATTCAGGCATGAGACCCTATTGAACTGTGGATTTAGACCGAGGCCTGTGAAATGGATTTGAATCAGATTCGAGGAATCCTGTTGAAATGAATCGAGTATGAGACCCAGTTGAGAAAGGTTTTAAGAAAGAAAGAAAGTGTTTTGGAAATGTATGAACCCTCCATATGATTATATGGTCTCCTCCAGACGTCGACCTGGAGAGTCACGATCCATAGACCAGGATGGGTATCCCCATAGGGATCTCGTTCCAGGAGTAGGGGTTACGATTTATGATGTGATAGGACTAGATCCAGATATTGAGCCTCCCAGATGGAGATTCCTAGGAGAAGACTCGGAGTGAGACCCCGGGTAGTGTGCACACTAGATAGATATGATTAATCGTGACATATATCGGGGATGTGTTCCCTAGGGGCTGTGTGCCCCGAGTTGGCATCTTCTCAGAAGTGTCGCGGATGGGTTATATCTATTTTGATACGTATGTGGTTTACAGAAAGTGATTTGGGGCGAGACCCCGTATTCGATGTTTTAGAAAGTGATTTGGGGCGAGACCCCGTATTCAATGTTTTGAGAATGGTTTTGGGCTGAGTCCCACTGGTGTTTGATTTGGGCTGAGTTCCCATGTTTTGATTTATGGTTCTTTTGTGATTTCGGGTCGGGGACCCAAATGGATTTATGGTTCATGACGGTTTATGAGGACCGGCATGAACCCTTAAATGGTTTTTATGGGTCATGACGTTTATGGGAACCGTGCATGAACCCTCGAGAGGTTTTGAGAATATATTTGACAAATAATTTTATGAACGTTTGGTAAATGGTTTTTGAATGCATGCATATGCTTTTAATGAAAGGCATAAAGGTCTTAAAGTGAAAATGTTTTCAATGAAATGTTTGTTTTGTCCACTCACAGTTTTCGTGTTTTAATGCCCTTCAGGTTGATCGCGGATGCGGGCTGTAGCAGAGACGAGACATCACAGTCCTCCTCCTTCTACGATCCTGGCGTGCTTTGGAAGCCCCGATGAGGGCTAGAGTTGGAATTTTCCCTGGTCTGACACTTCTGTTACTTTGTCTCTTTCCTTGTCTCCCAAAACTGTTCATGACAAAACCCATTCTTAAAAACTCTTTGGTAATCACGTCTATTCCAGCTCTCGTCTGACAAAAATCCTCAAATACTGAGTTTACTCTTAAGTTTTTTCAGATAAGGGATAATCCTGATTTTATCCATTTCTACAACCTGCTAAGTTAACCAAACATGGTCCATTCTTGCGGGGTCACCACCCACATCCAACCCATTGATGACATATTATAAAGAAATTTAAGATAATAATTACGCATAACAATTTACGAAAAAGAAAAGTCTATTCATGCATACTCCTTACACGTAATCAAATCTTCGTAACCTTCATAAATCTTCTGTTATTCATATTTCACCGTCTTAAGATCATTATTGTCCAAATTAATCTTATATTTAAATTCCAAATTTTCAGAATTAGAATACAAATTTAAAACTACTCAATATAATTCGAATAGTCGAAACTACCCTGAGACGATATCCATTTGTCTCGAAAACTGTACTATTGGATTCGTAACAATGAAAACATGAGAAGTTTTGTTGGACGGACGACGGAGGACCTCCGTATGAACCCATTCGAACTCTGATTTTTGGCATACCACCTGCTAATAGACTCAGGAGTCTGAGAGCTTTGTAAGTGTCCTCTCAGAATGTCCAAAAAAATGTTCAGGTCAAAAAGTCAACATTTGATCTTATAAGGGCAAAACCATCATTTTCATTTTTAATTTCCAAATTTACTTTTCTCAAATTTCTGGACCGTTACAGTCCAGGCTTAGTGCCTTAATATGTTTGGTAGGGGCTGCTTAATTTAGAGGTTTATCCATGTAATTTTTTACTTTCCCTCTAAAAAAAATTGTTTATCTCTCAGATAATTATTTGGAGGTCATCTTGGCAAAGTATTTGGAGGTCTCTTAGATAATTTTTTGGAGGTCATCTTGGCAAAGTATTTGGAGGTCATCTTCGCAAAGCATGCAAGCTAAAAGATTTCAAATTTGGTTGATTATTGTAATGATGATCTTAAAATAATATTTAAAAGATTAAAGTTCCAATTTTGAGAACATAAAGCAGAAAGTTTGCCAAACGGAAAGAATGAACAGAGGAGGGGACAAATATATTGTCCAAATTATAGGTATAAGTTATGAGAACATTTGATTGTATACATTCGCAAAGTTAATATCTCTAATTAATTTCATAACCTGAAACATGACATGCGCATAATAAGAAATTATATAATAGCATGGATCATATGTAGGCAGTGACAACACATTTTCTTGAAGAATAAAAAATGTGAGTTAGTGTAACAGTTTTCTATAATTATGGATCTATCTCTTTTCTTTACATGAGTAATCACATAATTAACCGTTAGAAACTTGTGAATTTGGTGCATATCTCGTGCGTAAGAGTCAAGAAGATGATCCATGAACAAGCCTTGGCCATTGGCTACTGGGTATGGGAGGGTGGATCCAATGTGACAATATCAATATATAAATAAAACATATAAAAAACCTAATATTAATAAAAAGGCCAAAGGATAAAAAGACAATCAAGACTTGGCCTCTCCAATTGAAACCTCCCCTGGCCCTACCCTGATATTAATCACTCTTAACACTCGCCAGGAAGGCGGAAATGCACGTATTGGTTACTAGGTGGGTGATGTATGACAGTACGTGTTAATGCATATGAGCTAGCCTATTTTATAAAACTAATTGTCTATTTTTTTTTTTCATGCACACACTAACCATTGATTGATTGTAGCATCCAATAATTATAAAACTGAATTTAAGATCACAAGCAGGTTAAGAGAGTATGTTTATGGCCATGATTCACTTTGGAAAAAATATTACAGGGGATAAAATAATTTTTTTTTTTATATTGCTTTCATTTGTCCAATTCCAAAGCAAGAAAAAGAAAGAAGGAAAAAAAGCCTTGGATTGGGGGTGAAGTAATCTTTATTGGTGTGCTGGAAGCCTGGAGTGGAAGCGCTCCTTAATGAGACTCCAAAGTTGGACTTTTGCTTCTGCAGTTTTTTTCAGAAGCACATGGGGCCGGTACATTTGAATGGCCCCTCCTACTCTCCCAGTCAGTCAATAGCAATTAGCAATGAGATAATCTCTCTTATTTCCCCAAAAAAGAGGCCACTAACTTGGGAACTACAGGCCGGCCGAGAGGGGCGGGGGGCGCAAAGGGGCCCAAGATAAAATACGATTCAAAATTATTAATATTATAAATATGAAGTAAATAAATTAATAGCTAAATAAAGTATGTAAAAAAATAAATAATATAGGAGTATATAACTTTGATATTGATTCAAATTTTTTAAATAATAGAGTTCTTATTTGAAGACTAAGCTCTTATTTAAAAATTAATTGCTTGTATTTGGTATAAAAGTTGTAATCTATTAGTTTTAAATGTAAACAATTTCATCTATATATAAGTTAAAAATAAAAGATTTATTTTTTTTTGTTTTGTTTTTGAACCGAATGTAACACTTTAGACATGACATTGTCTTTTTTCTTTGTCACGAGTTTTCTTCCTATGAGTTTTCCCTAACCAGATTTTGAAGAGGCCTCATAAGATAAAAATGAAATAATCGGTTTATAAAAAAAAATTACATTTTAATGGTTAAGTGGACGAATTGAGGGTACATTTTCTAATTTTGCCATGAATCTTCAAATCTCTGGACTGGCCCTGAAAAATTATATGCTCACATGGAGCTCTATTTTATTTATTCATATATTATATGACCATTTTGTAATTTGGTATTATAAGTTTCTATCTATATATATGTTGAATCAAAGATTGAACCCGTCGCGAAAAGTCCTCACAATTCCTGCAAACAGCAAACAATTAGCTATCGTTGCCTCGATCGATTTACCCGGGGGGTTGTTCGACCAAGAACACTCTGATGCCTAAGTTAGCTTCGAGAGAGGAAAGGGATATACTTCGAAACGAAGAATCAACGTCCCTTGGAAATGAAATGTGCCTTCCTATTTATAGGAAAATCTTGGGAGCCTTGGAGCGTTTTGATTGGTCGGTTGAATATTTAATTAGTAAATAATATATTATTATTAAATATATTATTTAATAATTGTAATGATGGCTCATTATGATAGTAATGATATTTGTTGTATTTTAATATTAATATTAATTATCCATTATTAAGAATAACGATAATTAACCCTCGGGGAGAATATCAATATTACGGAGGTTTTAATCCGATCAAATAACGTATTTAACTGGTAAATAGATTATTTAATGTGTGGGTGTTTTTCAAATGATCAACGTTATTTGCCAAGGGCAATTTGGTCATTTTTGGGAATTACGGGACACGTGGCGGCTCCATAATTTTCGGATGATTTTGGGTTCCACAAATGCCCCCACATCGATTCGTTATTCAGGGAATTCGGATGGATGTACATTGTTTGGAGTCTTATATTACCGGGTTACCGGTTACTGTTGGGTCCAAGAATCGAGTCAGTGTTTATTTGACGGTTTTGCCCTTGGTTATAAGGGTAAAAGTCAATTTTTAGTTTTAGAATGACTATTCTGGGTTTAGTGGTGTGAACCAGACATAATGTGCAAAATGACCATTTTGCCCCCAAGCATGGGCAAAATGTTGACTTTTGAACCGGGGGGTCCAAAGGACGAGGGCCAAAGACCGTTACGTAGGTCGAGTTGATACGAATCCATAGACAGGCGGCATGCCGAAATCGGAGATCGGATGCGAAAGTTATGGGTCTACGAAGGCGAGGGGCATTTTCGTAATTTTGGAAGCGAAGGGCAAAATGGTCCTTTTGAGACGGGCGAACGGTGGACGCTGACTCATGCTACCTGCCAATGATATTTGCTGCTTTGTCCAGACAAAGTGGAGGAAATCATGGATTTAGGGACCCTAAAACCCTTAATTAGGGAAAACTTAATCATTTTGTCCAAATCTTGACATTGTTAAATAGAAGAGCAATTCGGTTGTGAGAATGAGAGATTGGAGAGTCTGAATTGGAGCAAAACAATCTCGAAGGACAGAGGGGTCGCTGGTTTTGCAGATTTTCGAAAATTCGAAAATTGTGGGGAGAATTCGAATTCCGATTGGCGAGCTCTAAGGATCAAAATTGAGACTCGATTGAGTCTTCTGAGGTCATTTCGAATCGATTCACAACAAAAACGAAGAGAATTGGGGCTTCCCTGAGCAAGAACAGAAGCTCTGATTTTTGCTCGAAATCGAGCTTGAGTTCGAGCAGCTGGAGGTATAATTTTATGAAATTGATTATGTAAAAACTTTTGTTTTATTCTCACAATACTCTCTGTGTGATTTAATTTGAAGAACAGGGATGAATTGGACGAACCCGATCACGAAACCCGTTTGAGAGTTCATTGGGGATTTATCGGATTTTGGTTATAATTGAAGTTTTAAACGTTACAGAACCTAAATTTAAATGGTTTAGATGAAATCAGTTTAAATAATGGAAGAAAACAATGCCCAATTGAAGGAGAAAAAATCGGGTCTCAACGCCGGTCTCCAACCCGTTTACCAGTCATTCGGGTAGAGGAGACGCACTGTAGCAGTTACTGTGCTACGCGCGTGGCTTCCACGCGCAGCCGCTTGCGGCGGCGCGTGAGGGCGCGTGGAGGCGTTTCCGGGGAGATTTTCAACAGGTGTTTTATTATATTTGATGTAATGAACATTTTTGGTGTTGGGTCCGAGACAAACTGACATTGTATCAATACTGTTTCGAGGGTCCGATGGTTTAGGTTATACCTTTAAATTTTTTTTAAAATTCCCGAAAAATTGTGGAAAATTGATATGATGTTTTTAGAGTCATTAATGACCTTTTATGTTGTTTTTTGGACAGGATTCGAGATTCCTGGAAAGCGTGGGAAATTACGGAAGTGCGTCTGGCTTGGAAAATGAGCGGTTTGGACGGTGCGTGCGAGCATTGGTAGGCTGGCTCACATTTAACGTGACCCTTGCTAGTACCGCAAATATGCTTGCTACGCATCAAGAGTCCGTCGAAGGTGTTTAGAAACTTTGTTGGAGCGGGAGTACTACCGGTGCCACGTGGTGGACGGAGTTTGGCTGAACAGTCGACGGGGACTTGGCGGTGACTGAGTACACTTGCGGACGTGACTAGTGAGCATCGGTAGGCAGGATCACACTTACTGTGACTCTTGCTAGTACCACATACATGCTCGCCATGCGTCAAGGTGTTGATAGACCCGGCAAACTTGCCCTGTGGGAGCGTGGCGGTTTTCGTGGCCTGAGTCCATTCCGAGGGAAAGATATGGAATCTGAGAAACCCGAAGACTTCATGGAGTGGAAGGCTCGCAATCAAATTTCCTTTTCAAGCGACGTTCTCGTGGAGTTTGGCGACAGATGTTCTTCTAGAGTTTCGGGACATGAGCCGACTACTCTCTCCATGAATGGCGAGAAGCTTTCAGACATCCCAAACAAGGAGTGGTTGTGCGTTCCACTGTGCTTGAAGGAGACCGTTGTTCAGAAGAAGGACAATAAACAAGGACTTACCGGTTCTTGGGAGAAAAAACCATGCCGAGCAACTTTTTTCCTAACCCATAAGCATACCGAGCAACTTCTTTCCTAACCTTTCCGTTCTGGCCCTACGAATGTGCCATCTTGATGCGAAGGGCAGGCAGAAATGGAAAGTTATGTTGTTGATGTGAGATTGCGATAACTTAAGAAAACTTGAGGTGACAGGACCCATCCCAATCCCCCCGGGATTAGTGCGGGATGACCCTGCTCCCGTCTGACACGAAGTGTCAGACAAGGGATATTTCCGACCTTTGCCCTCCCGGGCTATCAGAGTACGCCAGGATCCGGAGGAGGTATGTGATATCTCGATCTCTGCTACAGTCCACATCCGCTGTCAACCTGAAGGGTATTAAAAACAGAAAGACTGTGAGTGGACAAAAATAAAGAATTTATAAAAACATTTCATCAAAGACCTTTATACCCTCCACTAAAAAGCATGCATGCATAGTAAAACCATTTATCCAATCAGATATGTTAAAACATCCATAAATAGGGTCACAACCCCAAGTTCCATAATACAAGTCACACGGGCTCCTGCCCAAAACCAATTTACAGAAAACCAGAACATAGTAAACATATGTGGGATCTCAGCCCAAATCCATTTATCATTATAAACACAATTTTCCAAAACCAATTGAAATCATGTTTATCCATTATATTCATATCCAGAACCTGTCACGGTGAAATAGAGCTACACGTGTGCTAACCGGGGTCTCAAACCCAAGTCTCTCCAGGGTCCACCCAGGTCAATGTCCGTAGATCAATGACCCTCCGTGGAGGTAACGAACCATGCCCATCCTGAGAGTAAGGAACCCAACCGGGGGGTGACTCCACTCAGTCAGTGCTCCGTGACTACTCCGGGGTCCACCCAGGCCAACGACCCTCCCCGGAGGAGACAATCATATATATAGGACGGAATATGAAAAACCTTTTGAAATCATTCTTTAAACTTTTCCAGGATTCATGTCCGGCCCCCATAAGCCGTCATGAACCATAAAACCTTTCATGGGTTCATGCTGGTTCCCATAAACCGTTATGAACCATAAAAACCATTTGTAATACATAACTGGGCCCTAGGCCCGAATCCACATAGAAACTGGATCTCAAGTCCGAATCGTAAACCAACTGGGCCTCCGGCCCGATTCTGTAAATCAAATGGACCTCAAGTCCGAGAGTTACCTTTTCAAATCCAAAATCATTTCATGAAATTATATCCAAAACCATAAGTACGGAAAATCAGTATAAAATCGGAAAACCTCGATTTACGTGCAAGCACGTAAATCGCCTCGAAATACGTGAAACCATATAATTCACAAGCATCCAAATCAACATCATAAAATCATATTCATAATCCATTTGGAAATCAAAAACCATTTCATTTAGACCAATAAAGACATACAGCCCCGTATAGGGCCGAAACCTCGAAATACGTGCCTATACGTAACCGCACATCCAAATGCACTCATGGAATCACAAACAAGTATTTAAAACATATAATAAACATTTATGAATGCACCAATTTAGAAAATAAGGTCCACTCACAGACCGTCCGAGCCGCCGCCTCGATTTGCGTGCCATTCGGCTCCCCGAGCCGATCACCATTACCGGGACTCCCAAACCTGCCCAAATTTTAATAGAAGGTTAATAACTACTTAATTAACCTCCCATCAAAGCCCCGTAATTTTTCCGAACTTTTAACTATTTTTAAACCGACCCTAAACCTTCCGACACCCCGAAAACTATCGAATCGATGTCCGATTGACGCGAGACCAGTCCCAAAATCTTCGATAGATCGAATAGAAGATTTCCCATGTTGAACACTTTCCCAAATTATGGACCACGCGTCCTCAAGAGCCCCTAAAATGTCGAAAACACTGTTCATCATCACCTAAACCCTGAAAACCGGTTTTTTTCTGGTTTTGGACCGGTTACTGTAGCAGTACTGTTCCGAACCGGCGAGAATTTTTCAGAGGTTTTCTCCCCCTATTTTGGTCCGATTTCAACCCTAATTAATCCTATAATTCATATCTCTTCATTCCCTATCAATTCCAATCATCAAAACGACCTAAAAACATCAAAATTCCATGGTTCAATCTTTGAACCATACGTTTCAAACTTCCAAAACAGCACCCATGGCTTCACAGCCCTTCCAAGCTTCCTAAAACCTTCCTAAAATGTCCCTAGCAACCTAATGGACTCATTAAAACCATTAAAAACCAACCATAACAACAAAAATGGAAAAATGGATCAAAATGGGCTAACCGGGCTACCTTCGGGTTTCTCCTCCTCTCGCCGCCGTGGACGGCGGTTCTGGCTGGAAACCACCTCCTATTGTCCTCTCTTCCATCCCTGGTCTCAGTCCTGGTCCCTTGAGTGAAAGTTGGATTGGTTTGGGGTGAATGGTTGGGTGAGAAAATGAGATCGGGTTGTTTGGGTGTGTGTTTGAAATGAGGAAAATGGAATGCACGGTGCATGAAGGGAAAAATGGTGTCCATTGGATGGGTGACACTTGTCACTCATCCATTGGGTCCTCCATTAAATATCTGGAACCCACAAAAGTCCAAAAGTTAACTCGTTCCGTAATTCGTGCAATAATGCACTTGAACTTCCGTGAACCGTAACTTCGCCGTCGAACGTCCGAATTCGACATGCCGCCTGTCTACGGATTCGTATCGTCCTTATCTAGGTAATAGTCCTCGGCCCTCGGACATTGGACATCCTGGTCAAAAGTCAACTATTTGACCTCCTATTCACCCAAATTACCAAAATGCCCTTGGGCTTCCGAACGTCATAACTTCTTCCTCGAACGTCGGAATTGAACGTGCCACCTGTCTATGAACTCGTGACGTCACCAACTACGTCACGGTCATCGGTCAAAGTCCATTTGACTGCCCGAATGAAAAGTCAACGTTTTGCCCACGCCCAGGGGCAAAACGGTCATTTCGCATCGTTCATCCAATTTCGCCCAACTAATCACCGATTAACCTTACTAATCATGATTAGTCACTAATCTAATCTAGGAATTTGGGACGGGTCGTTACAACCTTCCCTCCTTAATTAATTTCGTCCTCGAAATTCCAACCGACCTAATCTAACCGTTCTTCCCTCCTTAATTTAGTTTCGTTCTTGAAACTTCAACTATCCTGATTCCACATCCATCTCGTGGAAAGTACCATCTACTTCACAACACGTGTACACTCGTACACCAACTAACCAGAGTAATACGTACTCGTCCGCACCCAGACGTACCCCTAACACTCACGTCGTTTCGACTACACTCGACCACGTCGAATGACAGTAGCCATATGCTCCGAATTGACATCACTTATCAAATCTACCGTTTTCGTTGACACAACAACTCGACGGTTCCCTTTCTCACTCACCAATCTATCCTGACGTCTGCTCCCACTGAGAGTCACCAGACCTCACTCAACGATCCATGCTGACACCTTCGACAAACTGTCACCACTTGACAGTCGTCAATCAAGACTAACACGATACACTTGTGGTTACACTAACCACCAACTTACTCAACCATGAGTGAACACTAACCAACCATGCACTCGACCTGTGTGTAACTAGACCCATCGAAATACGATGACCCACTGCACAGTATCCAATGTCCAGTCCACGACCTCAACTAATCCGATGGTATCAGAACCAATCCGACTACCAATACGCTCACCAACATACCACTGGTATAACCTATATACCGTCACCAGGCACGCTAAGTCTGCCTAGTATCATACCTCGAACAACGTACAAGATACGTACATCAATACCAACTTGACTATAACCACAACAATAACAACAACACGACCACCTAGGTCGTAGCCAACACGTTCCTATTATAGAGTCCATTTGTCCAATCCCGGATTAGACAAATCGAAACTCCAACCCATCATCTATTTCCAAATCCGAATCCGCAATTTCGTAAGAAATCCCGAATCCAAACTCAGAAATCATATCCATAACCATGTCCAAATTCGAATCCGAAATCATCATTCCGTAAGCTAGCATTTGGAATAACCATTTCGAACCCAAATCCATAAAAAGAAAATCTACAGTCAAGCTCTAGAATCAAATCCTGAATCGTCACCCAGAATCCGATTCCAAAACCCAAATCTAGAAATCCTCTTTCAAGTTCTAAAATCAAATCCTGAATCGTCATCCAGAAGTCTGATTCCAAAACTCGAAATATCGTCCTCGTCTACCGAGACGTATCAATCATGAACCTATCGGTTGTCTGCTCAACCGATTACTCCAACACCATCGATTGACTTCATAGGGAAGCCAATCACAATATCCGCACATCCCTAAGGCTAACCATATCCGACCACGTCGGAAAACTACTCATCAGACAACTACTCAGGCGAGTAGTAAGCCATATGGGATTTACCTCGAAAAGAAGTTCAGTCCCATCATGCTCCACTCAACATCCAAGTAAGAGTAATAAACTCTCCACCTATCTGGATATCCAAATCATGATCCAGATCCAACACTACGTCAACTGACCATAGACGTCACGATCGAGAATCGTCACGCCGACCAAAGTCCTTAACTATTTCCCACATCTAAACAGATTAGTAAACGATGAGACACGCCGAGACTGTGGGTTCTTACTGATTACCTCGTATCAATCCTTGTCATTCCACCTAGGAAAAATCAAGAATGATACACGACAATGACACAAATTCATCCTTCGTGAATGCAAATAAAACTCGCTGCACTCACGACGTCACGTAATCAACATCATCTGCCACCAAGCAGAAAATGAGAAATCTCAGTCATCCAACTTCGATATACTCAATTCTCCGGATGGCCCAAGATAAATCACGGGTCCACCAACCAATACACGATCGGTGTACTAGTGGCAACCAACAACATCTACATCATCAACATCATCTACCATCATCAATCATGGTAGAACCTAAGAAGTCACCCTGAATGACTTCGACATGCCCAATACCAATGCGGAAAATCCGCATTCCACTCGTCACCTCAATCGCAACCTCTCGCAATTTCGAAGTTCCAACAATGTCGGAACCAACACACTCGGACATTAACCACGTGTCCCCGTTAGACTGGTTATGGACACATGCCCATTTACGATCGTATATGTACATCCAAAAGGATGTCAATTCATCCTAACCTGATGTACCACTCGACTGAAAAGTCACAACAGACCCCTGCTGTGATCTGCAGTCAAATCTCTGCATACCGCCGTATCTGACCAATCCTGGCCAATACTGACCAACTAGTCGCTAATCCCCCATGATAATACTCGAACCTTACTCCTCAACTACCGCTGAATCCTATCCAGTCCATCACTATCCGTGATCCACTCTCGAACCACAGATACCGAACATATGCCCATCACGACGGATGTGACTCAACGTCATCACAATCACCAGTACCAGCACCAGCGCTAGTACCAGTATCATCACCTGTCAGCATCGGCACAAAGTGTGCAAATCAGACAACCCTAGATCTCCGCTCCTACCGAGCGACGACCCCGTACCTCTACTCAAATTGGAGAAACTCCGTCTCCCTCATACCCAACAACTCTAGGTACAGTCACCCTGACAACTCAACCAAGAAAAGGAAAAAGTCCCCTGAACGTCCCCGATTCCCAACAACTGTAACTACAACCATCCTCGGTAGTAATGCCTGCCACAACGCGCGCAGACCAAACCACCAGGCATTACAATCTAGACTCCGCATCCAACGAAATCAACCGCCCGTATTAATCACTCCGTATCCCACTCAAGGATTCCATCGACAAGTACCAACCCTAGTAACTCGTCCAAATCAAACTCTACCAGTCGTAACCCGACTAACCCAATGTCGTCTACCAGGTCATCCATGACCGTAGTTGTACCAACAATCCATCACAACTAATGTAGCACGACAACCTACTAGGTCTAACCGATAAGTACAACCTCGGCTGCGAAGTGCAGTCCCAACACTAAGCTGACATGACTAGACCGACTAACGAATCCAAATCCGAATAGTCGTCCAAGTCAAACCACTCGTCAACTCACATTCCCGAACCATACACATACGGTAGGCTTCCACGATCACACCTAGAGTTCCCCAGAACCCAACTGCATAAGGCAGTAAAATCCACGATCAGACCGACCCCGCGGTCTGGACATCATAAAGACGTCAATCCAATCCTACCGTCAATCCAACTCAACAATATTCGACCATCCGATGATCACAATTTCTAACCAGTCGTCGGAACAGATCCTACGACATCGTGAAGACGATCCCACATAACCATCTCACGATCCAAAACTCAAATGTAATAGTACGTTCACCATTCCGTAGGGTCCCACACTGTCAACCCTGACAGAACTATGGTAACCCCGGCATCCAGTGCCGAACCAAGACATTCCACGATACGGTCCTACTAGCTATCGTATCGATACCCTAACTATCAGGTTGATAACAAACTGTAGCCCATTGAGATATCACATCCTCGACTTGTGCATTACTCCAAGAGCTACACGGTTGCTCGAATAGAGACAACCCCGCTCTGATACCACATTGACAGGACCCATCCCAATCCCCCCGGGATTAGTGCGGGATGACCCTGCTCCCGTCTGACACGAAGTGTCAGACAAGGGATATTTCCGACCTTTGCCCTCCCGGGCTATCAGAGTACGCCAGGATCCGGAGGAGGTATGTGATATCTCGATCTCTGCTACAGTCCACATCCGCTGTCAACCTGAAGGGTATTAAAAACAGAAAGACTGTGAGTGGACAAAAATAAAGAATTTATAAAAACATTTCATCAAAGACCTTTATACCCTCCACTAAAAAGCATGCATGCATAGTAAAACCATTTATCCAATCAGATATGTTAAAACATCCATAAATAGGGTCACAACCCCAAGTTCCATAATACAAGTCACACGGGCTCCTGCCCAAAACCAATTTACAGAAAACCAGAACATAGTAAACATATGTGGGATCTCAGCCCAAATCCATTTATCATTATAAACACAATTTTCCAAAACCAATTGAAATCATGTTTATCCATTATATTCATATCCAGAACCTGTCACGGTGAAATAGAGCTACACGTGTGCTAACCGGGGTCTCAAACCCAAGTCTCTCCAGGGTCCACCCAGGTCAATGTCCGTAGATCAATGACCCTCCGTGGAGGTAACGAACCATGCCCATCCTGAGAGTAAGGAACCCAACCGGGGGGTGACTCCACTCAGTCAGTGCTCCGTGACTACTCCGGGGTCCACCCAGGCCAACGACCCTCCCCGGAGGAGACAATCATATATATAGGACGGAATATGAAAAACCTTTTGAAATCATTCTTTAAACTTTTCCAGGATTCATGTCCGGCCCCCATAAGCCGTCATGAACCATAAAACCTTTCATGGGTTCATGCTGGTTCCCATAAACCGTTATGAACCATAAAAACCATTTGTAATACATAACTGGGCCCTAGGCCCGAATCCACATAGAAACTGGACCTCAAGTCCGAATCGTAAACCAACTGGGCCTCCGGCCCGATTCTGTAAATCAAATGGACCTCAAGTCCAAGAGTTACCTTTTCAAATCCAAAATCATTTCATGAAATTATATCCAAAACCATAAGTACGGAAAATCAGTATAAAATCGGAAAACCTCGATTTACGTGCAAGCACGTAAATCGCCTCGAAATACGTGAAACCATATAATTCACAAGCATCCAAATCAACATCATAAAATCATATTCATAATCCATTTGGAAATCAAAAACCATTTCATTTAGACCAATAAAGACATACAGCCCCGTATAGGGCCGAAACCTCGAAATACGTGCCTATACGTAACCGCACATCCAAATGCACTCATGGAATCACAAACAAGTATTTAAAACATATAATAAACATTTATGAATGCACCAATTTAGAAAATAAGGTCCACTCACAGACCGTCCGAGCCGCCGCCTCGATTTGCGTGCCATTCGGCTCCCCGAGCCGATCACCATTACCGGGACTCCCAAACCTGCCCAAATTTTAATAGAAGGTTAATAACTACTTAATTAACCTCCCATCAAAGCCCCGTAATTTTTCCGAACTTTTAACTATTTTTAAACCGACCCTAAACCTTCCGACACCCCGAAAACTATCGAATCGATGTCCGATTGACGCGAGACCAGTCCCAAAATCTTCGATAGATCGAATAGAAGATTTCCCGTGTTGAACACTTTCCCAAATTATGGACCACGCGTCCTCAAGAGCCCCTAAAATGTCGAAAATACTGTTCATCATCACCTAAACCCTGAAAACCGGTTTTTTTCTGGTTTTGGACCGGTTACTGTAGCAGTACTGTTCCGAACCGGAGAGAATTTTTCAGAGGTTTTCTCCCCCTATTTTGGTCCGATTTCAACCCTAATTAATCCTATAATTCATATCTCTTCATTCCCTATCAATTCCAATCATCAAAACGACCTAAAAACATCAAAATTCCATGGTTCAATCTTTGAACCATACGTTTCAAACTTCCAAAACAGCACCCATGGCTTCACAGCCCTTCCAAGCTTCCTAAAACCTTCCTAAAATGTCCCTAGCAACCTAATGGACTCATTAAAACCATTAAAAACCAACCATAACAACAAAAATGGAAAAATGGATCAAAATGGGCTAACCGGGCTACCTTCGGGTTTCTCCTCCTCTCGCCGCCGTGAACGGCGGTTCTGGCTGGAAACCACCTCCTATTGTCCTCTCTTCCATCCCTGGTCTCAGTCCTGGTCCCTTGAGTGAAAGTTGGATTGGTTTGGGGTGAATGGTTGGGTGAGAAAATGAGATCGGGTTGTTTGGGTGTGTGTTTGAAATGAGGAAAATGGAATGCACGGTGCATGAAGGGAAAAATGGTGTCCATTGGATGGGTGACACTTGTCACTCATCCATTGGGTCCTCCATTAAATATCTGGAACCCACAAAAGTCCAAAAGTTAACTCGTTCCGTAATTCGTGCAATAATGCACTTGAACTTCCGTGAACCGTAACTTCGCCGTCGAACGTCCGAATTCGACATGCCGCCTGTCTACGGATTCGTATCGTCCTTATCTAGGTAATAGTCCTCGGCCCTCGGACATTGGACATCCTGGTCAAAAGTCAACTATTTGACCTCCTATTCACCCAAATTACCAAAATGCCCTTGGGCTTCCGAACGTCATAACTTCTTCCTCGAACGTCGGAATTGAACGTGCCACCTGTCTATGAACTCGTGACGTCACCAACTACGTCACGGTCATCGGTCAAAGTCCATTTGACTGCCCGAATGAAAAGTCAACGTTTTGCCCACGCCCAGGGGCAAAACGGTCATTTCGCATCGTTCATCCAATTTCGCCCAACTAATCACCGATTAACCTTACTAATCATGATTAGTCACTAATCTAATCTAGGAATTTGGGACGGGTCGTTACATGAGGTCTCAATTTCACATCGGAAGCCAAAATGGGCGAGTTGGAGATGAGCCGTGCAGAGAGGATGCTGATAGAAAATGAGCGAGATACCACTCGAGATGAGCTCTCCCTGCTGCACAGAAATTTGCAGGACTCAGAAGGCTTTGATGCTTCGATGACGAAGGCTTGAATGCTTTGCAGGGCGAAGGCTTGGATGCTTCGATGACGAAGGCTTAGGTGCTTCGCATGGCGAAGGCTTAGATGCTTCGCAAGGCGAAGGCTTGTATGCTTCGATGACGAAGGCTTGGATGCTTCGACGATGAAGGCCTAGGTGCTTCGCATGGCGAAGGCTTAGATGCTTTGCAAGGCGAAAACTCAGATGCTTCGATGACGAAGGCTTGGATGCTTCGATCATGAAGGCTTTTTACACTAGAGAGAATAAGCTTTGAAAATTGTACATGGTGAACAAATCAATTTGTTAATCTCATTTCATTGATACTTGAATTCAGAAGGCAACTTGAAGAGCAAAATTGAAAAGCTCCATAGAGTTTTATGTCTTTCCAATGTTGACTTGCGTCTAGTTGATGCGGATCACCTTTGACGCTGGCTTGTTTGACTCTTTGTTCTCCATGTGATTTACAGTCTTGTTTTTGATGTAGTCTGTACAATGCCCCTCCCTCAGGAGATTTCGGAGATATCTTTCGAAAGATATACATGTGCTGATATTGTGCCCATAACATTCATGATAGGCGCACCATTTGGTTTTATCAGCATTCTCTTGATTGCCTTTGACTGGCTCTGGCTTCTTAAACCATGGCTTGTTCTTAATTTCATTGTGGATCTGATGGGCTGGTAAAGATAGCTGCAAGTTAGGCTTCCCCATAACTGGCGTTTGGGAGTGTTGCCCTGCCTTTCGCTTGTTGAGCTTTCCAGTTGCAGACTTTCCATGGGGTTCATCCTCATCGGAGGCTTTTTCGCTAGTCCCAGCATGGCCATGAGTATGAGCGGCGCACTTCTCGTCCTCCCAACTTGCATGTCGCTCTGCTAGCGAAAGTATTTTGGAAAGACTTCGCGCATTGCTCATGACGATGTCCCCGTAAAGCTGGCTGTCTCGAGGGAGTCCTTGCTTGAATGTCATTGCCGCAACAAAGTCATTACAGCCGATAATGCGAGATTTCTCCTCACAAAATCTCCATATATATTGTCGCAGAGTGTCTTTCGCTCTCTTTCGGACAGAGAAAAGATGGTCGTCTTTCACCTCGATTGTCCGAAGTTGTGCGTATTCCTTCACAAATGTCAAAGCCAACTCTTCGAAGGACTCAATCGACCTCGGGGGGAGATGATTGAACCAAGTCATGGCTTGGCCTTGAAGGGAAGCTTGAAAAACTTTGCACATGAGCGCATCGTTAGACCTGTGGGGGATCATGACTCCTCGATAATGATCTATGTGTTTTACCGGGTCGGTGGCTCCTTTGAATGAAGTGAAGTTTGGCGTTGCGAACCTCTGGGGGAATAGTTCCTCCTCAATATCCCTTATAAAGGGCGTAGAGAGCCGTATCTGGCGACGTAGATCGTCCTCTAGATCACCACCTTGTTGAGCACGAAGGTGCATGTCCAGCATTTTTTGAACATCATTAGCCTGCAACGCTCCTTGCTGAGGCGATGAGTCCCTTTTTGCTAATCGTTGAGAACCTCTTTGAGCTTCTCCCCCTGTTCTCTGGGATCGTGCAGGGGAGTAGGCTTCATTTTCCCCTTTACTACCGTGGGCAGATAGTTTTGGGTTTTTGTATAGAGCTCGAAGTTGCCCTCTGCTCCTATGTGAGTGTTGTAAGTGCTCTGCCCGTGAAGTTGCCCCAGTCCTACCTCCTAGCTGTTCACGTACTAACGGCTTTAGGCGTTGTGGGCTTTTCGCTCGATGAGCGTGACTTTCTTCTCCAGAGTCGCCTAGCGAAGTATCTCGTGACATTGTTTGGCAGCGAACATGCTCTTTCCTAGGACGTCTTTGGGCATTCTCTTGTCTTCCACGTGACGTGGATCGTCTGTCCTGCTCCTAGATTGGTCTCTCTGCTAGGAGTTGCTGCAAGAGCTTTGACTGGAGTTGAACTTGTTTGCTTAACCCTTCAACTTGCTGCGCCAAGTTGTCCTGGGGAGGTTGGTGATGACTTCTCCCTGAGATGTCATGACACCCGTCCAGAAACTCCCTTTGGACCATATTTGTTGTGAGTTGATCATGTCGTGATGCATTTCCTATCAAACTCTCGTTTGCCTATTGTAAAGTCGAAGTTCCATCCCCTAGCGCGGGTACTTGGTTAGCTGGAGAGGGGAATGCTTCAAAACTGAAGGTTGGCCTCCCTTCGAGTGTCTCAAAGGGCGCTTCTATGGACATACGCCCGAGTCGAGCTGGGCGCTTCTCCGGAGTTTCTATGTGAGCTTCATTCCTCGTCTGGGCCGTTGAGGCAGAAACACCTTCCCCGGCTGACTGAACGGATCGACGAACTTTAGCCATGCTGATTCGAAGAATGTTGAGTTGGAAAGCTGTTTGATGGATAATTTGAACAACGTTCAGAATCTTCGAACAATGTCGATGAACGACGAACGAAGGGAGATGAACGATGAACAAACGTTCAAAATCTTCGAACAATGTCGATGAACGACGAATGAAGAAAGATGAACGATGAAAGAATTCCTGATGAGTGATGAAACAACGTTCAAAATCTTCGAACATTGTCGATGAACGACGAACGAAGAAAGATGAACGATGAACAAATTCCTGATGAGTGATGAACAACGTTCAAAATCTTCGAACAATGTCGATGAACGACGAACGAAGAAAGATGAACGATGAACAAATGAGAGAGCTTCTTCTGAGTATAACTCAATAACTCTCAATGAAAGCACCAATTGTTGAATCAAAGATTGAACCCGTCGCGAAAAGTCCTCACAATTCCTGCAAACAGCAAACAATTAGCTATCGTTGCCTCGATCGATTTACCCGGGGGGTTGTTCGACCAAGAACACTCTGATGCCTAAGTTAACTTCGAGAGAGGAAAGGGATATACTTCGAAACGAAGAATCAACGTCCCTTGGAAATGAAATGTGTCTTCCTATTTATAGGAAAATCTTGGGAGCCTTGGAGCGTTCTGATTGGTCGGTTGAATATTTAATTAGTAAATAATATATTATTATTAAATATATTATTTAATAATTGTAATGATGGCTCATTATGATAGTAATGATATTTGTTGTATTTTAATATTAATATTAATTATCCATTATTAAGAATAACGATAATTAACCCTCGGGGAGAATATCAATATTACGGAGGTTTTAAGCCGATCAAATAACGTATTTAACAGATAAATAGATTATTTAATGTGTGGGTGTTTTTCAAATGATCAGCGTTATTTGCCAAGGGCAATTTGGTCATTTTTGGGAATTACTGGACACGTGGCGGCTCCATAATTTTCGGATGATTTTGGGTTCCACAATATACAACAATTTATTCTATTTATTTTTCATATTAGAGTAAAGAGATGATATCTATTAAGTATTATTCATCTTCTTTATAAATAATTAGATCCAAGATCTCCCTCTACAAAGTGGAGTTATCGAGAGAAGGAAATCTGAAACCTAATGGAACATGCTATGAAAAGAGTATATACATTCTTCATGAAGAGTATGGTGAAAATCTCGCCTAAACTTAGCAATTAAACAGTAATTATAGTGTCAACTGATGTTTTATTTTTATTCACAAAATAAAAAACACCATCGGGATATATGAAGCACACATACAACAAAAGCGACTAATTTGCAAAGAAAACTTTGATCATATGGAGAACATTTTAAGGAGAAGAACTGTCCAAAATCCCCCATTTGCTAAAAACCTATCCCAAAATCCCCACTCCATTATCCTAACTTAAAACAATAAATGAAAATTGGGCATTTTCACTTTTGGCACTCCCTTTAAAGAATGGAACTAGAAAGGATCGAGGATTCAAACTTTGGGAAAATAAGAACACACCTAGCCTAATTAATGTGTCATAACCATAACCTGTGTCATTCAGTCCCCCAACCCCACCCCCACAAACAAAACAAAAAAAGGACTTGGTGTCATTATAATTACTTAATACTTTAAGGTGCTTTTGGTCACCAGCCCAGCATCTGCGTCTCTTGATTTTTTACTGATTATTAAGTCAGGGAGGTCATGAAACATAATTTGAGTAAACAACTTTAATTTCATTCATCAATTGCTGTAAATCAGAGAATTTTTTTTGGTAAAATGAGAACCTACAGCCTACAAACCTAAACACTCCACATCATTGTTTACAGAAAACCGGTGACTAAATTTCTAAAGTTAAATCCGTGTGGGAACGGCGGGTTACACAAAATTGGGGTTTTCAACCATATTGTTATTTATCTTTTGTAGTTTTCCTTTATTTAACCATGTATGGAACCAAACTCAAACCTCTTTGCCCCATCAAAAGCAGTTGATGAGGCCACTTCGGACGAGGATGAACCAAGATGAAAAGCATTTCGGAGCTGATTATACCGTCCCAGATCGAAATTTTCAAGCTTCATGAGGCGCTTCTGCTTGGCATAAAACCGGCTCTGGAAAAAGCCCTCGAAAGAGGGCTCTTTGGAGGTCCTGAGGAAGAAGGCATAGCCAGCCATGAAGTACATTGAAGTAACATAGAAGCAAATGGGTTCCATGACATCCCATGAGAGTTCCCAAAATGTGAGCCTAATGAACCCTGCTGTTTGGGCAACCAGATAGCCAAGTCCTAGCCAGAGCTCCTTCCGGACAAGGGACTCCGCCTTCCTGTCGATTTCAAACTTGCGAGTCTCCATGTGTTCCAATTCTTTCAATCTTGGGTCATTTGGGTTCACTTCTACTCCTGGAATGGGAATTAAGTCCTGGATGGCTTTGGCTACCTGCAGTAATCAAACAGTTTGAAACATTTGGGTAAAGCATGCCTCAGCCTATCTTCATCAATCTTTGGGCTTTTATGCTCATTATATCTTTTGCGTTAACATAAACTTGGCACTGACAATCCTACATCAAAATTTTGGACTCAAATTATATTCACGATAACACACAAAAACTTGTTCTGCCAATATTAAAAAAACAAAATGCCACGCTACATGCATCAAACTAATATATTTCTGTTTTGCTGAAAACTTAGGAGAACTGGAATGTCATTTCAAGAGTGATGCAAGCAAACAAAAGATAGAAATAACCCAAACAGATAATTGGTGCATGAAAGCAACCAAAACAAATCCCAAAACAAATCTAAGAACTAAATAGGTAAGCAATCCGCTACTTAAAAAAGAACTCTTTAATTCATACAATCCCATAATGGTACTTGAGCTTAGCATACGCTGAGATACGAACTCTAAACCCAAAACCCAAAAAGAGAAAAAGCCCCCGACTCTACGAACTCTACGCCAATCAAGATAGAAAAATTTAAACAATCACAAATCTTTTCCATTTGAGTAAAAATGGTCCCTTTTTCTTAATGATTTTTTGCTAAATTTTTAGGTAGGAGTAATTTTCAAGAAGACTTCATAATTCTCCACCACCCCATCTAACCTAAATAATCCCAATTAATATCCCAATTTACTTCCTTTTTTTCCTTTATCTTCTACAGGATTGGCACCAAAACAATTTCAACCCTCAATCATGCATCAAAGTTTCCAGTTCCTTCAAGAACTAACCCACCAAAAGATTTTCTATTTTCAGTAAAAAAACCATATCTTTTTGTTTTCTCTCTTTCTCTGTTTTTTTTTAAAATTCACTGTAGTCTCCTCAAATGGGATTAAAATCCCATGAACATACCACCCAAAGGTGAAAAATAAAATCTGCCACTGTAGAAACTGAAACGTGGAATCCTTTTCACTTTTAAGATTTGGCCTGTTGAAGAAAACAAACAAAATAATCATAAAAGAATATCAGTTTTCGGTATTTTCCAAATCACAAAAAAGAAAGGCAATCAACAATTTCGTAATTTTAATTCTACCCTCTCGGCCTACAGACCAAGACCATCAATTTTATCTGAAACAGCAAAAATATGTAAAAACAATAACAACAAGAATGGTAATGGAAATTAAATTTCAATGACTAAATAATGAACTACGAGATAATTTGGATTGATGAATACGAAATTAACCTGTTCAGGCCTCAAGCAAACGGCGTTTCCCAGAACGATAACGGACCCGTTTTCGTCAAGCGATTTAGCGAACCCGAGACCCAGCTCCTGATCCGAACAACCTTCCTGGCAAATCCTAACAAATTCCGAATATGACACCCAACCTTTCTGGACTTCTCGAAGCTTCGATTTCACAGCCTCCAATTGGGCCACTCTCAACAACTTCTTGGTTTCCTCCGTCGTCAATCCTGACTTCACCGCTGGAGAGCACTCCTTCTCCCGCTGTTTCGGAGCCAGACCGTCCAATCGAATCCGGTCCGGGCGATGGCCATGACCTTGAGCTTCTCCATTAGGTTTTCACCCATCGGCAAATACCACATCTCCGGCTTCTGGAAGGTCGCCGGCGCCGATTTCTTGTGGAGGAATCGGCGGTAAATAGCATTATCTCCCGGGTCGGGTGCAATGCTTGTTTCGCGGGGCTTGGGAGCGGGCCGCGTGTGGACCGCCGATGATGAAATCCGGCAGTTTCTGAGGGTTTGGGTGGACATCTTGGAGATGTTGAAAAGACGCTCGGCTAGGGTTTTCTTGAACGCCATTGTTTAATCAAAAGCGTTAATCACGAGGCTTTTTGTTTGATGAAGATATAGAGTTAAAAAGCTTCGAATTGGATTTGAGCGCATCAACAATGGAGACGTCTGTGGGTTTATATAGGTGTCCCAATTGACGGGAAGACCCGAGATTTTGATACCCTCGCAATATTTTACAAATTAAAAGGATGAGAAATTCCGGGTTGCACGGTTCTCAACGACTCTAGAAATTAATATAGCCTTACGTTTTTTGGGCATTATTCGTTCATACTTATCGCGAATTTATGTTGGTTTTTAATTTCTCTTACGCGGGGAACAAAAGCCGCGTTCACGGGCGTATAGATCATTGAGGTTGGCCTATTCATAACCGTACACGTGGCTGGTAACGCTTATGCAACGTCAGCCTTATCAACTGTAGACTGTTGGATTGAATGAAAGCTGAGCTCGCTGTTTGGTATTGCCTAGTGTACAGGTGGACTCGCAAGGTAGAGCAACTTAATTGACACGTGGAAGGTTGAGAGCCATCGCTATCCTTGAAACGCAGGGTTTAATAATAGGGCGGGCTGCATGCAATTTTGAAGGGTTCTTTTATCTCCCCTAGAAAGTTGGATGGCCAGCGCATCAAGGCGTTTGCAAATGTTCACGCAGACGTGGAGCCACATAGCCGTTTTTGTTCGTATCAAAAAAAAAAAGGAAAGAAAAATAACCCATAAAATAAAGAAAAAGAACGGCTCAACCATTAAGAGAGGTTGGTGAATTTGTGGCTGAATATTCGGTTGGAAGGTCCTCTAGATTGGTGATTGAGGCAGAAGCTTGGGCCCTGTTGAAGGGTGTCAACTTTGCTGTCAACCGAGGGTATAAATTGGTGGTTTTTTGAATCGGACTCTCTTGAACTGATCAAGGCAACTCGTGGATCAATTAGGCGTGGTCGGTGGAGTATTTTCCCTATCTTGGCGAGAGTTAAGGAGTTGAAAGGTACTTTGATTCTGTGAGTTTTTCCTAGACTCACCGATCTTCAAATATGGTAGCTGATGCCCTAGCGAGCCGTGCTCGGCGGGCGCATGCGCAGAGAAGTCTGGCTTGACCGACCTCCATCGTCCTTAGTGCACGTACTTACCAGTGATGGACATCCCTGCCCTCCACAAGCGACCCTCCTTAGTTTGGTTGCGTGCCTCTGCTGTTGTTTTTCAGTTCCTTTTCATTTGTTGTTCTATTTTTGCTGTGCTTTTCTTTCCTTCTTGCTGTTTTCAGCATTGTTCAAAAAAAAAAACCATTAAGAGAGGTTCACACGCGTTTTCGTCCCCTCCCCTTATTTGTGCCTTCTCTCTAAGTTCCCCTTCTCTCTGCAGCCCCTAGTCGCTGCCTCCCTCTCCTGGGGTCGGTGGCAGCAGCCCCTCCATCCTGTCCTCAGCTCTTCATTTTTGTTTCCCTCCTTGTCATTTTTCTCATATCTCTCCCTTCACACTTCTCAGCCCCCTTCTGTGCAATTTATGTGTTTGGGGTATGCTATTGCTTGCTATTGTGCGGTGATGGTTCTCCGGCGGCTGCTGCTTCATCTTGCTGGGCTGAAGAGCGGCGTCTACCGCTCCTTGCTGCGGTGATGTGGTGGGCTTTTGGTGGTTCTGCTTCAAAGCAGATCACGCGGTGGATCTTGCAGGTGGCCGACTGGCTCTCCAGGTTGTCCTGCTGCTCCTATCCGTGCCAACCGTGGTGGTTTCTATCATCTCTCTGCTTCGGTTCAGCTCGGCTGGTATTGTGGGCAGTTTTCCCTGTGGGGAGGGGCTACTGTTAACTTCTTTACATTTATTTTTGTTCCTATTTTCTGATGTTAACTTCAGTTTTTATTTGCTGTTTGTTTTTTTCTTTAATTTGCTTTCCTTTTTCTGCTGTTCCTGAATCCTTTTTCTGCTGCATTTGGTTTTTCGATTTTGGTGGTCTTGTAACAACCCATCCCGAGAGCCGGGATTAGAAGAGTGATTAAGGTGTGATTAGGGAGGTTAATCGGTGTTTTAGGTGGTCCCGGTGGGTCCGGGAGCCTACAATGACGCTTTTGCCCCTAGTTCGGGCAAATAGTTGACTTTTAGTTCGGGGTGGTCAATTGGGCGTGGACCAGTGACCAGGACGTAGTTTAGGACGTCACGAATCCATAGCCATGAGGTACGTTTGATTACGACATCCGAGGAGGAAGTTGTGATGTTCGGAAGGTTGAGGGCATAACCGTAATTTGGGTAAATTAGGGGGGAATAGTTGACTTTGTGTGTAATCGGGTTTTGGTATGTTGACCGAGGATGGTTACGTAGATCTTGTTGTCCTGAGTTCGATGACAGGCGGCACGTGTTCATCGAACTTATGATGTGGAGTTACGGGTCTAGGAAGGTTGTGGCAAAACCGTAAATATGAGTTAAAAAGGAGGGTATTTTGGTCTTTTTGTTTTGCACCTGGGGATTTGTGCAGAGAGAAGAGAAGATGGAAGGATGAGATTGAACCAGGTGGGAGAGGAGTTGAGAGATTGGTGACATGTGGCACAGGACTAGAGGGTTCTGGTTGGATCTCGTGTATGCGCGGTCCCAATTATTTGGGTGCAACTGTGTGTGCCGTGTTTGTCTTCGACACAGACAGAGAGAAACAGAGAGGGGGAGACTAAGAGAAAAGGGGATGGTGATGGTATGTGGTGGTGTGAATTGACGAGTGAGGAGTGACCGGAGAGTGAAGGAGAGCTTAGGAGGAGACAGGGAGGCACGGTTGGCCGTGTGAGTGAGCCACGGGAACCAGGGAGGAAACTTAGGGAGGAAAACAGAGAAGTTGGGTGGTGGTGCAGCCGTGATCGATCACTCGAGGTCAGCAGAAGTGCTCAGAGGACGGAGGAAAGCATGAGGAGCTACTACCTCACGGTTGAGCTCACGACGGCGACAGGAGGACAGGTAAATCCGCACCCCGTTTCTTTGCTCTGTTTTTGTCGTTTGGATTCCGAAGCTAAATCGTGGACCTAGGGTGAGAGTCGAGGGAAATGGAGGTTAAAGTGAGACTCCTGGAGGTCCCAAGAGTCGACTGTGTGTGCTGCCGTGATGGGTGGTGCACGGTGGAGGCGAGATGACGGAGGTGCTCTGTTTTGCCGTGAGATTCAAACGGCGAGTCGTGAAGGTTGGGGCTGAGTCGAAGGTCTAGGAGGGTTGGTTTAGGTTCAGTGAGGCCCTAGGAAGAGTCTGGGACAGTCACCGTGACGGGGGGGGGGGGGGGGTGATCGGAATGGCTGAATCGTGAAACAGGGGCTATCGGGCCGTCTGGTTCGAGCTTGAGTCGACGATGTAGGGGATGAATCGAGGTGAATGGAGTTGGGGATTGATTAGGGCAGGTCTGGACGAAGAGAATGGTGAAGGAAGAAGGTGAGATGGTGGCCGGACGGCGGATAAAGGTTCTCGCCGGTCTGAGTTGCAGCCCTGGTGCGAACCGGGTTCGATCGAGGAAGACGGTGGTACTGTAGCAGGCGCGTGAAGGCCACGCGCAGCCACTTTGGGCGGCACGTGGAGGCGCGTGCGACGGCGATGAGGAAAGTGGTCAACAGGGTTTTTGTTTTAACGGTTATGACAAGTCTAATGGAAGTGGTTTCGGGTCCATCGGACATCGTTAGAGTATAGTTTCGCGAGGGTGACGGTTTAGTGTTCCAGTTCGTTTCGATCAGGAGTCGGGGAGTTTTGAGTGAATTTAGGTGAACTTTAGTAGACGTGTTAGTGACGTAATTTGACGGTTGTTGGCAGGATCGGGATTTCCCGAGGAAGCTAAAAAACGTGCAGGACGTTCGGGACGCGAGTAGGGATCAGTACTGTGAGTGGACCCTTTCCTTAAACTCGAACATGCATAACTGTTTTTCTATAAATGTTTTATATGTATCTATATATGATTACATGAATGTTGTATTTATGATGATTTCTACATGGTTGCACGTTTTTCGAGAAATAACGTATTTTGCACGTTTTACGGAAAAAGGGTGATTTTGGAAAAATAAAGCTATGATTTTTGAGATTTCAAACGTTAAATGATTTCTAATGATTTTAAGTGGATTTTGGAACATGATTTTGAGGAAGGGTTGGTTTTGAAATCGAAATTGACAATTGGACTTTGGTTAAAGGTTGAAAAGTGGATTCCGGATTTGGGTTCGGAATGACGGTTCGGGATGCTGGAAGGGCATCGGACCGGGGATTTCGGATTCGAGTTTGGATATGGATTTCAAGTGGTTTTCAAACGGTTTTGGGATTGGATTTGCTGGATCTGGTTATTGGGTTTAAAGAACCGGATATTGATTGACGGGGGACGGGCCCGGATTGAGTTTAAAGACTCGGGAGTTTAAAGACTCAGATATATTGATATTTCCCCCGTAGGCCTGTTGAGTTTAAAGACTCAGGAGTTTAAAGACTCGGATAGGTCCAGCAGGTTTGATCGGAAAATGAGGATTTCATGTTTATGGTTTGGATACGGTTTTATGATTTCTGTTCTGAGATTTCTATAACTGTTTTATAGTGTTTCTGTTTCTTATGATGTTTTTCTGATGGTTGATTTATAACTGTGTTCATAACTGGTGGTTATGCATGTGGTTTCAAAACGTAGGGTTAAACTCGTTTTTACTTTTCTAATAACTGGTTTTAGAACATTTATTTTATTATGGTCCACTCACATCTTCTGTTAAATTGCCCTCCAGGTTGTGGAGCTAGCGCGGGGTCTTGACGTCGAGGCAGTGTCTGAGGCATAGAAGTGACGAGTGGGATCCCAAAGTGTTTAAGTTTTTCTTCCACGTGCGTGTAAATATCATCGGTTTTTATTTCCTTGTGTTTCGTACTATGCTCTGTAAATTATAACTTCGGGATATTTTATATAGTTTCTCCTGCGTCTGACTGAGCTTTGCGTGATTTTGAGTGAGTTGTACTTGAGTGTTGTGTCGGGGAGTCAGACGGGAGCAGGATTTACCTCGGGTTTTGGGGTGAACCCGGGGTGGGTCCTGGCAGTCTTTGGTTGGGTTTTTGGTATGTGTTTTTGCAGCCCCACTTTTTTTCGGCTATGCCCTCTGCCCTTTGTGGCATTTTTTTGGCTCCTCCTTCAATGGAGGCTCTTCTTGCTCCCCCGGTGGAGATTTTCGGAGTCCCCTTAGATCTACATTCACATCATCACTTCAGCATCCTTCCATACTGCCTCAACCCCCACATCTTCCCTCATTCAATGCTTTTGCCGGCGTTGAACCTTGAAAACACTAGCACAGAAGTCCATCCACAACCTAGTGGCTCTTTTGGTATTGGACTTTCTCAAAAGTGCATTTTGCACTCGTCAAATGGATTATGCGAGCACTTATTGTGCGGGTGATATGCTTACTCCCATTTTCTGCTGACTTCTTCGATTTCATCTTCACTGAACTTGCTTCTAGTGGTTTTGTGTTTGTTGGTTCATGGTGGCTCATGCGGCGACCGATGGTGGCAAATCGGGTGATGGCGGCTTTCCATTTTTTAGATCTATGGTTACTTTTGGGTTGTGATAATTTTATATTTTTGGACTTATATGCACATGAATCTAGTGTTGTTAGTGATTGAAATATCGCCGGAATCGTCGATATATCGGGATTTCCGGCCACCGGCAGATAAGAGGGGGGTGAAGGTTTATCTTCCCCCAATATCGGTGAAATCGTTCAATATCGATACGTATCGACGATTTCAGTTGATATTGTCCGAATTTCCCGATATTGATGTTGGACCCCAACCCATCGAACCCACGAGTGAATTTCAACAGCAAAGGGCCGAAATTAAAAAAAAATGAAAAGCATACACAGAAGCGATGGAAATCACAGATTGAATAGAATTTGGGAAACTCAATTGATTCAATTTCAATCATCATACACACAAGGATTCACAAATTCAAAAAGGCAATGATTCAATTACCACAGACTAACAGAATTTGGGAAAAAACAAAAAACAATTATTCACGGACTCACCAGTCACCTTCACATGCATAAATTTGGGTTTGGGGGGGGGGGGGGGGCAACCAAAGAAAACCTCGAACCCAGCCAAGGATTGATCTGTCGACGCCGAAGCACCGCTGCATCTCCAATTCTCTGCTTCGCTCCACTCCTCCTCGACGGCTGACTCGACCCTTGATGAGAGCTTCAACCCTCTCGTCTCGTCCGTTGCTCGCACCGTCTCGTCCTCACCGTCACAGTCGCCTTACCTCACTCACTAGGGACGACGAGAGAGATCTCTCAACCGCCTCGCCAGTCGCCCCTCACCCGGTCACGCCCCTCACATTTTCGGATTTTCTCCAATTGCAATTTCGATCGATCTCTGTTGAGTAAAGAAGAAATTGAGACGAAACGCTGCGTTTCGTTTCAATTTCATTTGTTAACCTTTTTAAAAAAAATTATTTACATATTTTATTTAATTATTTGTTATAATAAATTATATCATTTATTATTAACTTTTTTTTAACCCCAAATATCAAAAATAGATTAAGTCTTCAAAATTAAAAATTTATTATTAGGTAAATAATATGGCTTAATTCATATATATGATAATATTTGGTAATCATTTATTATTAATAAATTTATCATTTGGTACTAAAATATGTTTTAGTAATGTATGTTTTAATATAAAATATGACTTAATTCATATATTTGGTAATGTTTGTTTTAATTTAGAATATATATTAAAATTATGAATATATTTGTTTTTGCTCCTTAATTTTTCATCAAAATCTAACTTAGAATATAAGTTTTAATTGAAATAATTTTAATATTATTTGGTAATATATTTGGTAATCATTTATTATTTAATTTTTTATCATCATCAAAATCTAACTTAGAATATAAGTTTTAATTGAAATAATTTTAATATTATTTGGTAATATATTTGGTAATCATTTATTATTAATAAATTTATCATTTGTTTTAATATAAAATATGGATTAATTCATATATTTGGTAATATTTTTAATTTAGAATATATGATAGGAACCGCCCCGTCCCCCCCCCCCCCCCCCCCCCCCCCCCTCTTCTTGAGGATCACCGGGGGAAGGGCCTGCTCCCATCTGACAGTTAACTCAAAATACCAAAAATACCCTTCCTAGGGTTACATTAACACAAATACCCCTACTGGGGGTCTAAATACACACCGGTGTGTTTCTTGCAACAATAATGTCAGACAAGGGACATGAGCATTATGTTCGTACTAATACAATACCTACCCCTCAGGGTGGTGCAAAACGCAACGGTGGTATTTATGCCTCGGCCCCGGAGTCAGTGCCCGTCTCGATCTCACCTCCTGGAGGGTCAAAAAACAGTCAAAGTGTGAATGGACCAAAATAAAGCAGTTATAAATTTATTTTGAAAATATATATAGTTTGACCCTCCGTTTTGGAAACATGCATGCATTCAAGAGAAATCGTATAAACACAGTTAACCACTTATATATGCAAACATATTTATACATATATGTACACATGACCCATCATTGGCATGCTAGATGCCAACCCGGGGCACACAGCCTGTAGGGAACTAATCCCCACAATAATCTGCCATGATTTATATAAAAGTATGCATACACTCGAGGGCTCACTCCAAGTCTACCCCCAGGATCTATGCCGTCTGGGAGGACCTAGGTTCGGACCCTATCTGTCTAACTTCTAGAATGTGCTTCCTCTTGAAGTCACTCATCCCAAGTAGTGTATCGTGACTCTCCAGGATCTACGACGTCTGGAGGAGAATAATCCGCTCAGATAGGAGGGTATATACATATACGTGTGAAAACATTCAATTCAAAGATACAATATTTGAAATCCGTCGTTTCAAAATCTTACCAAACCTTACCAAAACCTGTGCCCAGGAATCTCTTTTATAATTCATACCTCAAAAGCGTTCGTCCTAAAACACCGGCCCATTCATTTAGTCCAGAATTCCTTCAAAACACCGTTGATTACCCAAACTCCAAGTCAATGGTCACCAAATGGGTCTCAAGCCCGAACACTATTGTTTTCACATAAATCCGAAACATTTCTCAAAACTAATGATTCAAACATCAAATTCCACAGTTCTAAAACATTCAATTTAAAACACTTTAGAAAACAAGTAAAACGGTTATGCATGCATTTCATTATAAGACCAACTGACCCGTTTCAAAAATCGTTGCTACCATTAGGATCGTCTAGGTGCCTAGGTTGGATCTACGGGTTCAAAATTAAGAAAACACAATCGAATCAATACCTAGTTTGCTGCAACAGTGGAGCTCTGGTTCCTTCATGTTTTCCGGTCGATTCCAGCGCCGTCGTGCCTGGTTTTGGGTTCCAGTGAACGCGTACAGGCCTAATAATCACATTAAAGTCCTCAAATCTCCCAAACAAGAATGTAAAATCAAAAAATCGACCCATGAACTGGTTTCAGGTTTTGACCTGGATCTTCTCTCTCCACCTCGCACGGCTGTTCTCTACCCCTCAGTTCATCCAACACGTTCCCAAGCGCTCACAAGGGCCACTAATTGCGATTTAGCTATCAAGAGGAAAGGGTTGATGGCTGTGTGTGTGTGTTTTCAATAAGGGTTCACGGTCGAATATGCACGAGGAAAGAAAGGGAAGCAGATACATGCACTCCTATCTTTTGGGTAACTGGGCCAATTGGATGAGTAACACTTGTCACTCATCTGATTAGTCCAAGAGATCAGTCAACCAATCCAATAATGTCACTTGGAACGATTTCCCGTAAAACAAAATAGTTCTCTCCCGAACTCCGTGACCCGTAACATCCACGTCGGGCATCCAAATTCGGCATACCACATGTCTACGAACTCATGGCGACACGATCTACGTAAAGGTCAAGGGTTCATATCCAAACAGCGTCACATGTCAAAAGTTAACATTTTGTTCTAACCAGAGGAAAAATGGTCATTTTACATATAACATCCATTTAATAATAATTTTACAGAAAATATGGGTCGTTACAATCTAGTCCCCTCACAAAAATTTCGTCCTTGAAATTACTCAAACAAATAGGGGTGTTGCTCTCTCATCAAGGCCTTTGGTTCCCACGTTGCTTCCTCCACAAGGGAATTCCTCCACAATACCTTCACTAATGGAATAGTCTTGTTCCTCAGCACTTTCTGTTTCCAATCCAGGATCAGTACGGGTTACTCCTCAATACTCAAACCTGTCCTGAAATCCAATGGTTGTTCCGTCAAGATATGTGATTGTTCCCGTACATATTTTCGAAGCATCGACACATGGAAGACATCGTGCAATCGTGCTAACTCTAGAGGTAAGTCCAGTCGGTACGCCACTTTACCCACTCTCTCCACGATCTCATACGGTTCGATATACTGAGGGCGCAGCTTCCCTCGTCTTCCAAAACGAACTATGCCCTTCCACGACGATAGTTTCAGGAACACCCAGTCTCCTACCTCAAACTCAAGATCTCTAACTCTACGATCCGCATAGCTCTTTTGACGATCTTGAGCTGCCTTTAGTCGTTCTTTGATGACCTTGACTTTTTCTTGAGTTACGTCTATAAGTTCTGGTGTCAACAATGCCCTCTCACCAATCTCAGTCTAGCACAAAGGCGTCCTGCACTACCGCCCATACAGTGCCTCAAACTGTGCCATCCCGATGCTCGCCTGGTAACTATTATTATAAGCAAATTCCATCAGGGGCAAGAATGTATCCCAAGTACCTTGGATCTATAACACACAGGCTCTTATCATGTATTCCAAAACCTGGATGGTCCTCTTCGACTGTCCATCAGTATGAGCGTGAAACGCCGTACTAAAATGCAGCCTCGTACCAAGGGCTTTCTGTTAGCTCTTCCAAAACCTCCATGTAAACCGCGGATCTCGATTCGACACAATCGACTCTGGGGTACCATGTAATCTAACTATCTCATCAATAACAACTGTGCCAGACGATTGGGGTTAAAAGTTTCGCGCACAGGTAAGAAGTGCGCCGACTTAGTAAGTCGATCCACGATCACCCAAACACCATCAAATCTACTTCGGGTAGTCGGTAACTTGAACATGAAGCCCATCGTAATATGGTCCTACTTCCACTCGGGGATCGGAAGGGGCGGCAGGGGTCCATACGGTCTCTACCGCTCAGATTTTACCTACTAGAAAATCAAACATCGACTCAAGAAGTCCGCAATCTCTCTTTTCATTCCTACCCACCAATAATGTTCTGGAAGCGTTGTCACTGAGAAAGGCTAGATTAGTGGCAATGTGGACTGAGTGGGGTGTTAGGCGTGCTGGAGGAATAGAGCACAGGGGGAATTGTTTTTGGTTTTGGGTCAGTTGCGGGAAAAAATACATAGAGGGACTGAGAGATTCTTTTAGTGGGATGTGAAGGACGAACTGAATATAGGGAGTTAGAGTGAGTCGAGAGGATCATTTTGGAGAGGAAAGAACTGAGAAACTTGAGAGAAAACAAAATCGGGAAAATTGGGAAAACGGAGTGAAATATTCGATTTCGAATTGTAGGCCAGCCCAAGGCAAATTAAGGCTTCATTGAGTTCATTGGGATCAATTCAAGTCGATTCAGTGCAAGAAAGAAGAGAATTGATGCCGTTTTGGCTCTGAATGGACCTGGCGACCGAGAAGAAAATCGAGCTTCGAGTCATGAATTTGGAGGGGTTTAAGGGAGAAATTGACATGAGAAACAAGTTTATACGAACCCTATGAAGCTTCTGGGTGAGTCAATTTCAAGAAAACAATCGAAATTGGTCGAGATTGAAGAATGAACAGTGCCCACCTCTTCTTCGAAGTTCGACTTCGAATTGTCTGGATTAAGGTGAGTTGTTACAGAATTGAGATCACAGAGTCCTAATTAGATACATGGCGATCCTACTGAATGATTGAATTGATGAAATTAAGTTGGAATTGACAGGATTCTAATCGGGTCCTCTCGCGGGCAAAACGGACCCGTTACACAGGTAGCCGGGTGAGAACGATGAACAATGCTTGCACTGTAACTGGCACGTGAGTTCCACGCGCAGCCACTCACAGCGGCGCGTGAGGGCACGTGGACACGATTCTCGAGGTGAGTTCAACATGACTATTGTTCTATACAATGTAACAGATATTTTAGCGTTGGTTTCAAGTTAATTGGACATCGTTTCGACATTGTTTCGAGGGTCCGAAGGTTTATGTTACATTTTTAATTAATATTTAATACATCGAAAATTATGGGAAATTAGTATGATGTTATTTGAGTCCTTAGTGACCCTGGAGAATAATTTTGGACAGGATTCGAGATACCTGGAAAATGTCAGAAATTACGAGAACGCATGCAGCTTGAAAAACGAGCGATATGGACGGTGTGTGAGTGGACTTTGTTTTCTAAACTTCAATGCATGCATAATTGTTTTCTATGCTTTATAATTATGATTCATATGCTTATGCTTATGGTAATTGCAATTTCCGTATTTATACGTAATTCGATATGGAATACCCAATTGCACGTATTTCGAGGATATGGTTTCTCCTATGTTTTCATGATGGTTTAATGAATGATTTTATATGATTTGTGCTTATCATGTTTTGATGATATTTTGACTATGATTGTGACTATGATTTACGATTTTGGTACGTATTTCGAGAATGTTACGGATTTGCACGTTTTACGAGATTTCGAGTATGGTGTGGTTTGACCGTGATTTTGGTGATTTGAATTTGGTATTTAAAATATGATTTGATTTTAAAGATTTAAAACGGATTTTGGGAAAAGTGATTTCGGGCTTGATGCCCAGTTCATAAAAGTGGCTTTGATGAACGAGTTTCGGGTTTCGGAAATGTGAAAGTGGATTTCTGGATTTGGGTTCGGGATGGTGGTTCCGGATGCCGGATTTCAGAATCATTATTGCGAATTTGGATTCAGGAATGGATGACGGGTACGATTGGGGGTTTGAATGTGAAATTCGGACGTGAGTTCCATTTCGATTAAGTGTGATCTCGAATTTGACTTGGGAAATTGGTTTACGATGGATTCTAGATTGTTGTGATTTACAAATGGTTTTGGGTTTAAAGACCCGGCACTATTGCTGGATGATGTTTTGGGTTTAAAGACCCGGTTAATTGATGACTGGGGCGGGCCCAGATTGGGTTTAAAGATCCGGATTGAGTTTAAAGACCCGGTTATTGTGATAACCCTCGAGGCCTATTGGTTATGCTTGAGTTTAAAGACTCGTTGATATCCTGGGAAGGCCTGATTATGCGCATGGTTTTGAGTTTAAAGACTCGGGTGCAATTGAGATCCAGCAGATTGATTGAATTATGAATTACTGTTGATTTCTGATGTTTTCGGGTGTGTTGGGTAATAGCCTGGTTTACATGGCTTGATAGATTTTTGGGTTATGTTCTGTACTTAGATTGATTTATGAGTTTAGCCTGAGGCCCTGTGTTTATGATTGCGGGCTAAGACCCGAAGGTTAAGAAAAGGAAAATGGTTTTGATTTTCATACACAGTTTTCTTATATTGGAATTGAATTGGATTGTGAAATGATTTTCGAATGCATGCATTGGTTTTACGTGGAGGGTAGAATGTCTTTTCTGTAACATTTTTTAGAACTGATTTATTTTCGTCCACTCACACCTTTTGTGTTTTTATTGACCCTCCAGGTCGTGACGCGATGATCGAGGCTATTCGAGAGGTGGAGGCATGAGTGGGCACACGTATGATTATTCCTTGTTTGGCAAGTACTGAGGGTAAATTGGGAACTTCAGTCGACTTTCCAGATGGGAGTAGGACCGGGCATGGTTATCAATGTCCCTTCGGGGACGGTCCTGTCAACTTGGTATCAGAGCACTAGGTTGCTGATTTTGTTACCACATCATGCCTCCGAAACATAAGCCTTGTGCGCGACCTGGTAGTGAGACGGGTAGACGAGGGTGTATGAGACCTTGTGATAGATCTCGGATGAGATTGACCCTGGATTGAGTGTTAGATGTAAATTGGTGTATACTGTTTGTTAGACATAGCATTGTGTGGGTCCCGGGGACGATTGAGAGGCTAGGAAGGTTGCACAATTGAGCAAGTTGCACTCGTGATGAGATTATTCTCATTGAATTCCTTAAGTGGAATGTGTATTTAAAGAGTCTAAAATGTGATGGGATGTCTCTTAGGCCTTATCGGTGTTGACCATCGGTATTTGCTCGGTGACTGGGTATGCCAATGATGGCATGGCTGATTGGTATGGGATTGGACTCAGGAGTAGTCGAGATATGGATGTGGGACTCAAGATGAGTCAGGATATTGGTTAGAAACTTGAGATGAGCCATGGTAAGGTATCAACGCTCGAGAGGAGCCAGAAAGGCTGATTAAGGAATGTTTGCCACCTAGGATGCCAAGGACTGGTGTATGGTCAGATACTGATGAGTTAGGAAATCATGGCTTGGTCTTATTTTGGACTTGTGGGATGCGTCAGTGTTCTTAATGACTGAGGTTCGGGCGGAGACCCGGGGTAGACAGGGATTTGGCCTTAGGAGATAGGCCAGTGGGAGGCGAAGTGATAAGGGTATTTATGCAGTAATAGTTAGGATTGTGGGTCGACTGGTCACATCATAAAGAAATGGTTATATAGATTGATTGATATAAGTGAGATGACACTGTTGGGGTGTGATAGAGCAAGGATTAGTTCCTGTATTGGTTGTTGATGTGTCAAAAGTGGGAAGAATTGGTAGGGCCCGTGATGAACCATAGGGGCGTGGTCAGTTAGGACCACATGCCCGGGGATTTGCAATTCCTTCGTGGGAAGTCTGAGTAGCCCCAGAGTGATGACCTAGATACCTATTATTGGTGGTCATGAATATGTATTTGGTAGGTCCCGGGCTATCCAATCTTCCATGTCTTGAGATTGGCTATTGGACGGATATGGTGTTGTTTGTGATTGGTTATGGTATGGGAGTTGTTGAACTGACTAGAGTTACTGATGTGATACTTTGATAATAGTTATGTGGTAACCTTGGTAATTGTATATGGTACAATTGGTGAGACATAAGGGGGGTAGACCTCTTGATGTGAGGTTCCCAGGAGGACTGGCGTTGTTCGCCTAGCGGCTGACATAGATTTGGATGAATTGGATGTAATCCTTAGAATGGATTGGTTGATGACTCATGAGACCTCTATCGAGTATGTTGATTAGGAAGTGATATATGGAATCTAGGATTCCAGAGGTTATGTTCAGGGAGACTCGAGAGTGTTCCCCTCTAGGATGATTTTGATCCTCACAACCAGTAGATGGTTGGTACGAGGTTTTCAAGTTTGCTGGCCACATGTGTGGTGTATGTGCTTCGTGTATGAGATGCCTAGTGAGGGCTGAGGATGCCCAGAGTTCTCAACACATTCCTAAGGTTTTTCCAGGATGAAGAATTGAGTTTACGATGATCTGGGCTTACATGTTGATTATGGATGACTTAATAAGATAGCGGTATGGAATAAGTATCCTGTATCACGAGTTAAGGATTTGTGGTTTCGTGGGAAGGATGTGATTAGTGACCTTATTAAGAATGGTGGTGATTGGAGATTTTGAGTAAAAGAGAGAAGGGGATGATGTTCGGACTTGATATGGCTAAGGTTAATTGATGGTGATACCCTTGGATAGCCAAATGGACTAGTTATAGTTGAGAGATGAGGAGTCGGGTAGTCTAACCACATTTAGATGATGTTTGGTACCTTGAGTGATGATTGGTTGGTGTCCTCCTATGTACGGATGAGTGTGTGAGATACTGGAAAAATGTAGCGAATGCCTCAGGGAAAAATATATGGTTAAATAAGTGTTGGGTTTGGTCGAACGAATAACGGTCAGTATTAGTGTGAATCCTAGGAAAAAAAGACTTGTTAGTCAACGGAAATAAGAACTGAGATAGAATGGTTACAAGTGGAGAAACGGTGACTTATGTCGATCACTCACTATGAGATTTGAGACTCGGTGAGTCGTGTGTTGATGCTAGTTAACCCCTCAGAAGTTGACCTTCCTTGTATGAGTTGAGATCGACCCATGGGGTTGAGTATGCAGAGGTCATATACCTTTGGGAAGGAATGTACGGGTACTGTATTGACCATTAGGATTAGTAAGGATGGTTAAAAAGAAAGGCTTAATGTGTGATAAGGTGATGGTCGGAACATATTGAGATGACGACCACATTGGCAGATCAGGTATTATTTGGGGGAGAGGATTGTCATGTTTGGTAACTTAAGGATAGGTGAAATCCTCTTAGTTATGGAACTCCATAGGATTGGAGTAATACATAATTTATGATTAATCGGGATATTGGAGTCGAAGTTAAGTAAAGGATGTGATTTGCGATATAGTATGAATGGTTGTACTGAGTGCTTATTGGCAATAGGAAGGAATCAGGATGAGAGGTTAAAATCATTATACATAGTGACCCCGGGAAAGGGATATGGTGTAATTGACCTAGTGAGGGGAATGAGTCCCTGAGTTGTTGGACCTTCTGAGTTTATTGTCCTGGTGGCCTGTTGGCATATGCATGAGGATTTAGCTATTGTTCCATGGCACGAGTAGATGATGTGTGACTGAGAAGATATGACTGATACTTGTGATTCTTGGATTAAATGGACTCGGATGTTGAGCGAAGCCCTCGATACACCGAGTGAGCTGTGGTATGACTGCCCATGGGGCAGGGATTTACACAGAGGTCGAGAATGGATGTGTGATTTCTATAAGTGGGTATGACTTATATCCGGTTGAGAGTGATCATGTTGCGGGTTCATCTTAAACATGTTTCTTCGGGAAAATATTTTGGCACCTACTCATTGGAATTTCGAGGATGAAATTCTTTAAGGGGGGTAGGTTGTAACGACCCGGACAGTCGAAAAAGGAAAATTTGGAAAATTTGAAGAAAATGACGATTTTACCCCTGGAATTAGGCGAACAGTTGACTTTTGGTTTAAACGGTCAAACGGACTTTGACCAGTGACTATGATGTAGTTTGGGACGTCACGAGTTCATAGACAGGTGGTACGTCCAATTCCGACATTCGAGGAGAAAGTTATGATGTTCGGAAGTTCAAGGGTAATTTGGTAATTTGGTTTAGAAGGGGCAATTTGTTGACTTTTCAAACGACATAGAATTTTCACGTAATTCGAAGACCGTTAGGAAGGTCTCGATACCCTGAGTACAATTACAGGCGGCACACTAAAATCGGGCTACGGACGAGTAAGTTATGATTCTAGAACGAGAAAGGGCATTTGGGTAATTTTGTGAAGGAAGGGCAAAATGGTAATTTTCAAGGCTGCAGTTTGAAACAGCCGTGAGTGGGACTTTGAGGGGAATTGTTTAACAACGTAAGTGACTTTGAGGGAATTGTTTAACAAAGCAAGTGACAATTGTCACTGAGGAAGGCTGGATTAGTGGCATTGTGGACTGAGTGGGGTGTTAGGCGTGCTGGAGGAACAGAGCACGGGGGGAATTGTTTTTGGTTTTGGGTCAGTTGAAGGAAACACATACACGGAGGGACTGAGAGATTCTTTTAGTGGGATGTGAAGGACGAATTGAATATAGAGAGTTAGAGTGAGTCGAGAGGATCATTTTGGAGAGGAAAGAACTGAGAAACTTGAGAGAAAACAGAATCGGGAAAAATTCGATTTCGAATTGTAGGCCAGCACAATGCAAATTAAGGCTTCATTGAGTTCTCTAGGATCAATTCAAGTCGATCCAGTGCAAGAAAGAAGAGAATTGATGTCGTTTTGGCTCTGAATGGACCTGGCGACCGAGAAGAAAATCGAGCTTCGAGTCGTGAATTTGGAGGGGTTTAAGGGAGAAATTGACATGAGAAACAAGTTTATACGAACCCTATGAAGCTTCTGGGTGAGTCAATTTCAAGAAAACAATCGAAATTGGTCGAGATTGAAGACAATCGAAATTGGTCGAGATTGAAGAATGAACAGTGCCCACCTGTTCGTCGAAGTTCGACTTCCAATCGTCTGGATTAAGGTGAGTTGTTACAGAATTGAGATCACAGAGCCCTTGACAGGACCCGCCCCGATCCCACGGGGACCACAAGGGGACGTGCCCTGCTCCCTTCTGACACCCAAAATAACATACCAATTTTAACCTCAAACGTTCAAATTAATAAATAACCAAATAAAGTTATACATCAAATCCAAATTTAACAGATGTCAGACAAGGGAAGAAAACCAAATTACAAATTGCGAGCACAACTCTAAAATAATCCTGCAGGTCAAACCACCCGACAGGGGTTCAGATACGCAGAAATAGATCTATGCCTCCGCCTGAGGATCCTCCTCTACCTCAGTAGCACAGCCTGGAGGGGTTACCAAAACATTAAGGGTGAGTGGGCCGAAATTTAAGTTTATAAAACCGTTTAATAAGTAAAACATATAATTTACCCTTCCGTTTTCCTAACATGCATGCATCAGAATTTAAAACCATAAATCATATAATATGAATCATAAGGCATGCAATACAACCATAGACATAATTATAGCCACTGCACTATACACTCCAATCCTGACATCTCAGATGTCTGACGTCCCTGTCGTCCTATAAGGTCACAGTCCCAAGGCTACGCGTGCCACTCGGGGTCTCAATCCCGAATCCAATCCCCGAACCCTGTCCGGGTACGGCATCTCAAATTCCTAGTGTCCTAGACGCTCAACGTCCCTGACGCCAAATAAACAATCCTGCCCTTGAGTCATTTTACGGTCCGGTTCCTCCGTAGAATGACCCCTCGCAGGCAATGAGCCGTGACCACTCCGGGGTACCACATCCGGAGGAGACAGTATCACAAGAATGGATCTATACAGTGCAGTACCAAATACATTTGGTTGATATCCATATGCAAAACATATATACATAGATAAAATCCAAACCAATCTTTAAGTTTCACCAAAACGGGTCTCAAACCCAAATATCGTGAAACGTGCCATAATCATAATTTCAATATCATCAAATCCATTTCTTGATTCCAGCATGTGAATATAAGTAAATCAGAAAACATTTAAGCATGCAAGGGTTTAATGAAATCGGGCTCACTCACAGTACGATCCCACGGTGAATCTGCGCGTACGGACCTGTACCGGGATTATCGTACAATTCCTGTCAGTCCAAATCACACGTAAGGGTCACTACAAGTCTTAAACATTTATCTAAAAAGTTGGAAACAGAAACCGGCTCGGGGAAACCGTCCAACACGTTTCCCGAGACAACCGGCCCAAAACTGACCCTCCTAACTATCTTAGATCAACAAGGTTAATTCACCAAAAATGTTCAGAATGATGAGAGGAATAAAAGTCATGTTGATCGTGATCAGAGATAAGCCCCAACGTGCCCTCACGAGCCGCCTAAAGTGGATGCGGGTGAAAGTCACGCGCCTGACACTGTAGCTGCTACAGTGTCAACTTCTTCACTCGATAGCCCTGCTATTCGGATCATAAACGGGCGTCCAGACCCGGATAATTAACCCTTAATTTCCACTTGATTTCACTTGTATTTGATCCTAACATGTTCATTATCTATCAAATTTAGGTTCTGAGACACTAATCAGTCTCGACAAGTCCCCAATCGACCCTTCGACCCGTGATCAACAAAGCGGGTTAATCACCAGAACTCCCTGGTTTCAAACCCATTCTCCAATTAACTTCACAGGAAGCATAAGAGGATCAAAACGAACTAAAATGAACGATCAATTGTGCCTGAAAGTACCTGAAGGTTGTCGTCCCAAGCTCTGCAACTTCTCTGAAAATGGCAGCCTCCGTCCCAGCTCAACCGTGGCTGGTTCCCCTCGATTTCGATGTGGTTGAGTTCCAAATACTCCCAGAAGACTAATCCAGGCCTTGGTTTGGTCCAACAAGCACCAGAAATCAAAACCCGATTTTCCCTCCAATTTTCCAGAAATGGTTTTCTCTGGTTTTCCTCTCCAATTCTCAGCCCTCACTGCAGCAGAGTGAAGCACACTTAAATCCCACTCAGTTTAAACAACCCTTGCCAGCCAACAGCTCGTGGAAGCCTCACTGTCCACTGAGAAATGTTTCCCGCAAAAGTTCGAATCTTGAATTAACAAATGGTGTCCATGTTCAGCCATGTTCTGATGTCTATAGTGCTTTAAACAATCCCAACTTTCCAACTCACACACTGATTAAACAATTGGGACTCAGAACCACCGCACATGGTGGTGCAGCAATTGTTCCCCCGCGGTTCCTACAGTGACCAGGGGTGAAATGACCAAAATGCCCCTAGTTCAGAAATTACCAAAATGCCCTTCACTTTCCAGACCCGTAACTCCGCCATCCGACGTCCGATTTCAGCGTGCCGCCTGTCAACGGACTCAGGGCGTCGAGACCTACCTAATGGTCCTCGAGTCGTGTGAAAATTAGTTGTCAAACGAAAAATTCAACATTTTCGCCCCTATCGTCCAAATTACGGTAATGCCCCTGAACTTCCAATAGTCATAACAATTTCCCTGATCATCCGAATTGTACGTACCACCTGTCTATGAACTCGTGACGTCCCGAACTACGTCACAGTCATTGGTCAAAGTCCGTTTGACCCACCAATCAAAAAGTCAACAAATTGGGCAATACAATTCGTAGGGGTAAAAACGTCAATTCATACATTAATTTACAATATTAAAATATTTGAATTTCCGAGGCGTTACAGCCCTAATTAGATACATGGCGATCCTAATGATTGATTGAATTGATGAAATTAAGTTGGATTTGACAGGATTCTAATCGAGTCATCTCGCGGGCAAAATGGACCCGTTACACAGTTAGCCGGGTGAGAACGATGAACAGCCACTCCCAGTGCTGATCTGGCCTTCTGCTGGGTCATAGCAAAAACTCGCGCCTGAGGTCATGATGACCTACCGCGCCCTCTGGAACTGCTCGTGGCACCACTGCCACCCCTAGGGCCTGCCACCCCTAACACAGATGCAGTACTCCGCCCGGGTTCTGCTGTACCTCGGCCTGCTCCACCCTCCTGGGCTAACAACGGGCACTCTCTCCGAAAGTGGCCGCGCTCTCCACAATAATAGAAGACATCTCTACCGAGTCCACCAGTTTGTCTCCCCGTAGAAGCAACAGAAGTTGCACTCACCTGAGGGGTCGGCTGTGCTCTAGCTCCCCGAAATCCAGAGCCCTGAAAACTGCATGGTCTGCCAAACCGGGCACTACCAGCCGATGAAGTACCTCCATAGTTGCCCCGCTTTGGGGTCCTCTAACTCGACGCTCCAGGAAAAGAATGCTCACGGCGTCGCACACTGCCCGAGTACTGTGGCAGGGCAGGCAAACTGGCCTCCACTCGCACAGCAGCGTCTGACAACTCCCTGAAAGTAGCAAATGTGCCGGCAATCACAATGGCTCTAATCTCTCCTCGAAGACCCAACTTAAACCGACGACACTTCTCCGCCTCGGTAGCCACAAATGCAGGAGCGAATCGGGACAACATCTGAAACCTCTGCTCATACTCGGCCACTGTCATGCTCCCTTGTTTCAACTGAAGGAACTCCGCCTCTTTGGCATCCAGAAAAGAGAGAGGATAATACTGGTCCAAGAACCGCTCCCGGAAAGTCTCCCAAGTCACGGTATGAGCGTCCCAACCGGATAACTCCAGCGTATACCACCACTCATACGCTGCACCGTCTAGCGAAAACGTAGCCAACAACACACGGTCTCCTGGAGGACAATGCATCACCCCGAAAATCCGCTCAAGCTGGGTGATCCATCGATGAGCTTCCTCTGGGTCTGCCCCACCACTGAACGTAGTAGCCTCGAGCCGCTGGGCTCGCTCAATCGACGCACTCTCTGCTTTTCTCGCCACGTCTTCAGGTCCTGGAGGGGGTTGACGTCTCGGAGGCATGGTCGAACGTACGCTGAAAGAGGCATAGAGTTAGTAAAACAACCTAAATACGACCTTGTATCGACACAAACTGACAAACCTATGCTCTGATACCAATTGTCATGACCCGTCCCCAATATCACCTCGATACCCGGGACGAACCCTGCTCCCGTCTGACAATCACACTTAAAGTACCACAAGAACCTCAACACAACCATAAGCATAACTATCAAACAAGGGAGAAATATAATACAACCGTAATTCAGAGCATAGTTTATACAAAACAGGCACAAAATCCTACTAGGCTAATCTCGCAACGGAAGAACGTCGTAAGCTCTATGCCTCGATCCCTGCCTCAACTTTCACCCCAGCGCTATCACCACGACCTGGAGGGTAAGTTAAAACCAAAAAGTGTGAGTGGACTAAAAGAAATAAAAAGTTTAAAACGCAAGTTAAGAATAAAACAGTTTAAGGAAAACAATATGATTTACCCTCCGTTTTAAAATATGCATGCCTAACCAGTATTAGAAAACCACAATATAAAACAGTATGATAAGTATGCTAAGATCGTATCATAAAACCAAATCCGCAAATATCAAAATCCGATCAAACCTGCTGGGTCTATTCGAGTCTTTAAACTCAACCAGGCCTCAAATGTAATCCAAGTCTTTAAACTCCCGAGTCTTTAAACTCAATGGGCCTACGAGGGTAATATCGTAAATATCCGAGTCTTTAAACTCCCGAGTCTTTAAACTCAATCCGAGCCCGTCCCCCGTCAATCAGAATCCGGGTCTTTAAACCCAATATCCAGATCCAGCAAACCCAATCCAAAACCAATTCTAAAATCCATCTCCAAACTCGAATCCGAAATCACTGGTCTGATGCCCTTCTGGCATCCAGAACCGTCATTCCGAACCCAAATCCGGAATTCCACTTTTTCCGACTTTAAAACCAAATCTCGTTTCTCGAAATCCGATTTTAAAACCAAAACCTTGATTACCAAAATCGTATCTCATAATCCACTTATAACCATCAGAAACACTAAAGATTGGAAACCCAGAAGTTTAGCATCAAAATCAGAAATCCAGCCTTTTCTCGAAAAACGTGCAAAAACCCGAAAATGTCTCGAAAACTTACAAACATATCAACCACGTATAATCACCATTAAAAAGCATAAAAACATACTTTAAATCATAAAACATAAATAAAAACAGTTAGGCATGCTCTTAAGAAAAGAAAGAGTCCACTCACGAATCCGAAAGTGTCAATCGCTCTCCGTGCGCTCCTCGACCGTCTCAAGCGTCTCCCGTCCTGTCAATAGGCACCAAATAGGGTCACAAATATGTCAAATATACTAACCCTAATTTCCCCAAATTTTCGGAAATTTATACATAATTCAAACTTAAACCCTAAATCGTCCGAATCCTCGAACTATCTCGTAACATCGTCTGATTAACCCGAAAATTACACCAATAGATTCCTTAGAACATTTAGAACAAAACCCATGTTGGAAGTTTGTTCAGAATCCTCCCCACCCGCCCCGACGCGCCTCCCAAAGTGGCTGCGCGTGGGCCTTACGCGCCTGCTACAGTGCATCGTTTACCTCGAGTCACCCGGTTCAACTGTGTTGAACCGGCGCGACCGGTTCTCCTCCATTCTTCCACCATTTCCGTCCAATCCAATCCCAGAAGCTTCATCCAGTTCCCTGCAACCAAACCCAGTCCTAAAACCTGGAAATCGACGCCTAAAACCCATCGTCTTCATCCCTGAAACAAACTACCCGTTTGCCCTGTTTTGGCCTCCGGCCACCCAGGTCATCCCCCGTCACGAAACCAACCTCAGACGACTCCAGAGACCTTCAGGAGTCTCACCCTAACCTCCAAAACCCTCGACTCTAGCCCAAAGTCCATGACTTTCGAATTGAAGGAAATGGGAAAAACAGGGGATTCGAATCATACCTTCGATTCCTCCTCCGCCGTCTGCACCGCCGTGAACCACGGTGTTCAAAGAGTCCTATGGGGTCATCCTAACTCCTCCCCATCTTGGATTGAACCACAACACGGCACAACCACCACCTCTGTCCCACGGCCTATCTGTTTTCTCTGAAAACTCAGCCTCACCACCGCCGTGTTTCTAGCAAGATCTCACCCCCAAATTCCGATCACCAGCTTCCTCTCTTCTCTCTGTCACTCTCACAATTCACCAAACACTCTCCCACACACTGAATCGATCACAAACTCTCAATTTCTTCCTCTCTGTTTTCTGTTCTTCACAGCACAATTGCACGGTTAAATTTTGGACAATTTGTGGTACATTTTAGACAAACCCAGAACCCTCTAGTGTCCATCCACGTGTCCCAAATTCCATGGATCAGTACAAAATATCCAAGCCCACTCAGCCACTTGCCTTTATCTGATTGGTCTTAAGGGGAAAAAGACCAAATTGCCCCTAGGTTTAGAAATTACCATTTTGCCCTCAAACGTTCCAGACCCGTAACTATTCCGTCTGACGTCCGATGACAGCGTGCCGCCTGTCGTTGTACTCAGGACGTCGAGACCTATCTAACGGTCCTCGGTCTACGTGAAAATCACGAGTCCACTAAAAAGTCAACATTTTCTCCTAATTAATCAAAATTACGGCAACACCCTCAATCTTCCGCACGTCATAACTTTTTCTCCGATTGTCCAAATCGGACATGCCACCTGTCTACGGACTCGTGACGTCCTAAACCACGTCACGGTCAATGGTCAGCACTCATCAAACCGGTAAATCAAAAAGTCAACTTTAGCGTACTATTCACAAGGGCAAAATCGTCCTTTTATACAAATCTTTTTACAAAATTACATTTATACCCTTCCTGAAGGTACGGGTTGTTACAGCTTGCACTGTAACTGGCGCGTGAGTTCCACGTGCAGCCACTCAGGCCGCGCGTGAGGACGCGTGGACACAAATCTCGAGGTGAGTTCAACACGACTATTGTTCTATGCAATATAACAGACATTTTAGCGCTGGTTTCGAGTTAATCAGACACCGTTTCAACATTGTTTCGAGGGTCCGAAGGTTTATGTTACATTTTTAATTAATATTTAATTCCCAGAAAATTATGGGAAATTAGTATGATGTTATTTGAGTTCTTAGTGACCCTGGAGAATGATTTCGGACAGGATTCGAGATTCCTGGAAAATGTCGAAAATTACGGGAACACGTGCAGCTCGAAAAGCAAGCGATATGGACGGTGTGTGAGTAGTGATAGGTCCTCAAATAAGCATTATTTTATATTATTTTATACCCTTTATACTTGACTTTTAATATTAAAATATTAAATAAATAGATAAATTAATTTATTTTGTGTTATTTTTATTTAAATAAATAAAGTTTGTAATTTGGAGTATTTTGGCGAAAGAATCGTCCCGATCGAAATTATAACGAATAAATTATGGACGAATTTCGGGGAAATATTACTAATTAATTGTTTAATTAATTTTGCAGCCCAAACCAATTTTTCATTCTTCTGCAGCCCAAAGCAAGTAGCAGCCCAGCTCCAGGCCCAACCTGCTTCAGCTCCAGGCCCAACCTGCTTCAGCCTTCAGCCCAATCTACAGTGCAACCAACTCAGCCCAAATCCTGCACAGCCCAACATGTTCAACCCACTCCAAAACTGCTCCACTTTCTCATATTTTTCTGATTTTTCAAGCCACTTTCCAACCCAATTTTTCAACTTTACAACTCAAACCACTTCTAAACATCATCACAAATCTTTATTACTCATCATTCCATTATTCCACATTTTTTATTTTATTTCTATATTATTTTTGATAGCTTTTTTCACCTATAAATAGGGATTCAATTCTTGTATTTTGGGAGTCCCCAATTAGTTTCATTCTTCCATTTCTTTCTTAGTTCTTAGTTCTTAGTTCTTAGTTCTTAGTTCTTAGTTCTTAGTTCTTAGTTAGTTCTTTTGTTTCTCTCTTTTGAGAGACAATTTTGGGGACCATTTTTACTTCTTGTAGATTTTCTTATTAATTAGTTTTCTTTTAATTCTTATTCGTAATTTATGTTATTTTTATGTTATTTTCATTTCTTCTTTACTATTGTTCTTGGTATTTTCTTTCTAACATTTGTAAGTAAGAATGCAATCTCCATGTGTTTTACTTTTTGAATTTCTTTTACTTCATATGTTTTAGTGCTTAAACTTCAATTTGATGTTAAGTGTTTTATCCGCTGTCGGTGCACTTAGAGTAGAATTGAAGAGATTAAATATTGATCGCTGTCGGCGCATTTAATTATAAACTTAAGGTAAATCATGTTGTAAATGTTTGAAGCATATTGATGTTTGACGCACATTAATGGTTGATGCATTTATAATATTGAAAGATATATGTAAGTATTTGAGATGATGAAGGTAGGATTTCGTGATTGGTTTATTATGAGCAAAATGTTAGAAAGAAGTCTATTTTTAGGAGTAGTTTAAATAATGTGATTGTTAATTCGAAATTACTTACGTAAAAGTGTGGGTTTTGTCTATGAAACTACTCTATGGTTTGTAAATTCCAATTAGCATGAGCATTTGCATTTTAATTCTTAATTAGTGTTTTCTTTAATTTAGTTATAAATCTTTTCAAAACCCCCCTTCTTTATTCTTTTATTCTTTTATTCTTTTATTCTTTTAATTCTTTTATTCTTTTATTCCTTTAATTCTTTATTCTTTAATTCTTTAATTCATTATTCTTTTATTCATCTCCCACTAACACATTATTAATGTTCCCTAATTTCCCCGGTTAAGAACGATCCCTATTTACCAATACTACTTCTACACAAAAAGGGTTTAAATTGCAAAATACTCAAATTACGTATTTAATTTAATGCGTAGTTTGGGCATAGTCAATTTTTGGCGCCGTTGCCGGGGAAATTGAAAATCATTTTTAATTTGTTAGTGTATGTATATAAATTGTGCATATTATACTTGTTTATAAATTTTACTTTTGTTAATATTATATTTATCCATCTTATTATTGTTCTTATTATTTTTGTTTATAATGCTCATACTTTACTTATTCTTAATTTCTAATTTATACTTGTTCATAAATGTTCGTAATTTTTTTTTTGTATTTGTTCATATTAAAATTGATACTTGTTCATAATTTAATTTCATTTGTTTACTTTTACTTTTACTTGTTCATAATTTAATTTCATTTGTTTACTTTTACTTTTACTTGTTCATATTAAAATTGATACTTGTCATAAATGTATATTGTACATATTCACTTTTCCTTACTTTTAATTTTTTTTTCTTTACACTTTCTAACTTTTTCTTTAATCCATTAACTTTAATTTTATTCCATAAACTTTTTCTTTATTCCTTTAACTTTAAATATATTCATTAACTTTTTATTCCACTAACTTTTTATTCCATTAACTTTTTATTCCATTAACTTTTATTCCATTAACTTTATTCCATTAACCTTTTATTCCACTAACTTTTTATTCCATTAACTTTTTATTCCATTAACTTTTTATTTCATTAACTTTTTATTCCATTAATTTTATTCCATTAACTTTTTATTCCACTAACTTTTTATTCCACTAACTTTTTATTCCATTAACTTTATTTCATTAACTTTTTATTCCATTAACTTTTTGATTACACTTATTTTATTCTTATGTAATTATTTATTTGGTTATGTCTTGATAAAATTTAAATTTAAATTTAAATAAAAATCAAAGTAAATAAAAAAAAAATCTTATCTTAGCTTATGTTAGTGTTAATTCATACTTGTAAATAAATGTTGTATATATGTTACTTGTTACCTTTTATACTTGTTCATAACTTTTATATTTCATAGTATACATACATACTTGTTCATAATAGACTTTCATTTATGTTTGTTTATAATTCTCTTACTTGTTATATTATTCTTGTTCATACTTGTACATAATGTTCATTCTTTTTAATTGTTCATAAATGCTTATGGTAAATATTCACTTTTCCTTATTTTTATTTTTATTTGTAATTAAAAAAAACATAAAATTCATAAAAAAAATTAAAAATTAAAAAATTTATTTTTCTTCATTTATTTAATTTTTAAATTCAGAAAAAAAAATTAATTAATAAAAAATAAAAAATTTATTTTTCTTCATTTATTCGTAAAAATATTCATTTATCTTCACTTTGTGTTAGTGTAAATCTAAATTGTTAAATAAATCTTATACTTATGTTAGTTTGTTAACGAGAAATTGTTTTGTAAATATCATTACTTGTGAATAAAACCATACTTGTAAATAAATTGTTCATACTTGTATAAATTGTTCATATGTAATTGTCATGTTATATTTGTAAATTGTGCATAAAAACCTACTTGTAAATAGTTATTGCATTCATGCATTAGTTTCGGCTATATGTAGATCACTTGTGTTTCGAAATTTAGATTTTGATCTTTATCGGCGAAGACTCTTTTGTTAACTCTCACCCACGGTGATTGTTAACACTTGAGTCATCTTAATTCCTCTGGAGTAAGAAATTTTCGAGGGTGATGTCTAGGACAAGAGACGGTACTCATAACGGGTTTTGGGTCTAAGAAATTAGCCCTGCCTCTTATGTGTATTCTTCCTAACCTGGTCACCTTTGAACTTGCCCAAACAGTTGAATTAATCCAAGATATTTACTTGGACCGCACGGACATATAAGTCTCCATCTAAACTTTGAACCTATGTGAACCATATATATCTTTGACTTCCCCCGACATTTAAATATTGTTTATATCTTAATTTACATTATTTGTCATGACAAAATTAAATTGCATCTTTAGTGTAACTAACTTGCATCTTTCATTCTAACTTGCATTTCATCTTTCATTCTAACTTGCATTTCATATTTCATTTAACTTGCATTTTCACTTAACTTGCATATGTAGTTTAACTTGCATTGCACTCTTCCTCTAACTTACATCTTTAACTCAAATTGCATCCTTAACTTCAATTTGCATATTTAATTTGCATTCTTGACTAACGTACATCTCTGACTAACTAACTTGCATCTCTGTCTAGGCTGGATGGACGTTAAACTTCAAGCGCTTGTTGGGAGGCAACCCAATGTGTTCCGGGGATGTGAAGGAGTCATCAATACAGATTTGCTATCCTTTTACCCTTCACTCTCTTTTATTTTGTTTATTTAATGTTTTCCTATTATTTTCGTAAATCATCTTCCTTACTTTGATTCTATGTTTAATTACTTCGTATTTTCCTACATTGAGGACAATGTAGAATTTAAGTGTGGGGGAATGGTTTACAATTTTGAATGTTCAAAAAAAAAAAAAATTACATAAAAAAAAAATTACTGTTTTGTATCTTTTTGTTTTAACTTAGTATTTTTATGAGTTTTTTTTATTTGTGCAATTGAAATTTTTTTTATTAAGTATTTCTTACGAAAAAAAACAAAAAAAAAATTTAAAAAAAATAATAAAAAAATATAAAAAAAAAGAGGTGAAAAAAAATGAAAAAAAAAAAATTTGTTTTCTTGAATCTTTTAACTTAGTGTTTTTATGAGTCTTAAGTTGCCATTTAACTTGTCAATGATATAAATGAACGGAAATGAATATGTTATGGCTATAAAGATGATCACTACAACTTGAATTTGTTTGTTAATATTTTGTGATTAAGTGTTATAACTTGAAGATAATGCATGTAAATTGGCATATAAACGAGCATGATAAGATAAGTATGAATCATATGAACCTTATGTGAGCTTTAGAACTTTATATACATCTTTGATGAGTGATTCATAAGTTCTTTGTTTAAATTGATATACATATGCCTCATAACTGCTTGCCATAATTTTTTATGAACTCTAGAGTACTAGAACTTATTTTATGTGATTTTCAAAGCTTTTGAGTCAATAAACTCTCTGATTTTGGATATGATTAAGGCATTAGGGTTAACACCACAAATTCAAACATCCATGTTCCCTATTTTGTGCGCACAAGTTGCGACCCCCTTAGTTTTAACCCTTTCGAGCCCACATTAAGCCTTTCTTTCATCACCATGATTATCTAAACACTTGAGCTTAGTATAGACGTCATTTACTCTTGTTCCAAGAACTCGGTTGAAGACATAATGATTGTGTAAAGAAAAAATAATGATGTTGGAAAGACTTTTATGTGAATTATTTGGATTTATCGACTCAAGCTTTGTTGTATTGTTGACACATGTTATTACCTTGGTATAAAAAAAATCAAAAAAAAAAGAAAAAAAAAAGTTGAGTCTCGATCAAGATAATAAGGTTTGGTTATGTAATGTTTGAGTTAAGTCCCTTACATTGGTAAATCCGACACAAAGAATGACTATGAGGCCCAACATGATGAAATTAGGCCTATGTTCGAAAGGATGGATTACTGACATCATTGCACTAAGGTTGGGAAGCTATGATACGTTTTGGGAGTCTATTGAGTCTTGGAACGAATTGAGCACCACTTGTCCTATATTTTCCTTGCCTCTAAACTTAGCCCCATTACAACCTTTATAAAGACCTTATGATCCTTAAGATGGTAAATTTTGATTAGTGGAGTCAATCACTTGAGTAAGCTTATGGTTTTGGTTCATTTGTGCAAGTATGTTTTGTTTTTATCTTGAGGTGTTTGTTTGAAATTTTGCAAAAGTACTTCATTTCGATTATGTGAGTATTTCTCACATACTTTGAGTGCAAACACAAACCCTCACAAATTGAGTGAACTTATGAGTGCATATCCTTGTGAGTTGATTCATACTTGTTTTATTCATGTTGAGATCCATTTCACCATATTTACTCATTATCTTACTTGTTAAAACATTTTGTTACAATGTATTAACTCTTGAATTCCATATGCTTAAATGTTTTAAGTGAAAATCTTTTATGCCATGATTGTAATAATGAAATATTGAGACAAATGGTTAAAGGTTACTTGTTTTGAATTTGTAGTTTAATTTTAGTATTTGCTAAGGGACTAGCAAAGTTTAAGTGTGGGGGTATTTGATAGGTCCTCAAATAAGCATTATTTTATATTATTTTATACCCTTTATACTTGACTTTTAATATTAAAATATTAAATAAATAGATAAATTAATTTATTTTGTGTTATTTTTATTTAAATAAATAAAGTTTGTAATTTGGAGTATTTTGGCGAAAGAATCGTCCCGATCGAAATTATAACGAATAAATTATGGACGAATTTCGGGGAAATATTACTAATTAATTGTTTAATTAATTTTGCAGCCCAAACCAATTTTTCATTCTTCTGCAGCCCAAAGCAAGTAGCAGCCCAGCTCCAGGCCCAACCTGCTTCAGCTCCAGGCCCAACCTGCTTCAGCCTTCAGCCCAATCTACAGTGCAACCAACTCAGCCCAAATCCTGCACAGCCCAACATGTTCAACCCACTCCAAAACTGCTCCACTTTCTCATATTTTTCTGATTTTTCAAGCCACTTTCCAACCCAATTTTTCAACTTTACAACTCAAACCACTTCTAAACATCATCACAAATCTTTATTGCTCATCATTCCATTATTCCACATTTTTTATTTTATTTCTATATTATTTTTGATAGCTTTTTTCACCTATAAATAGGGATTCAATTCTTGTATTTTGGGAGTCCCCAATTAGTTTCATTCTTCCATTTCTTTCTTAGTTCTTAGTTCTTAGTTCTTAGTTCTTAGTTAGTTCTTTTGTTTCTCTCTTTTGAGAGACAATTTTGGGGACCATTTTTACTTCTTGTAGATTTTCTTATTAATTAGTTTTCTTTTAATTCTTATTCGTAATTTATGTTATTTTTATGTTATTTTCATTTCTTCTTTACTATTGTTCTTGGTATTTTCTTTCTAACATTTGTAAGTAAGAATGCAATCTCCATGTGTTTTACTTTTTGAATTTCTTTTACTTCATATGTTTTAGTGCTTAAACTTCAATTTGATGTTAAGTGTTTTATCCGCTGTCGGTGCACTTAGAGTAGAATTGAAGAGATTAAATGTTGATCGCTGTCGGCACATTTAATTATAAACTTAAGGTAAATCATGTTGTAAATGTTTGAAGCATATTGATGTTTGACGCACATTAATGGTTGAAGCATTTATAATATTGAAAGATATATGTAAGTATTTGAGATGATGAAGGTAGGATTTCGTGATTGGTTTATTATGAGCAAAATGTTAGAAAGAAATCTATTTTTAGGAGTAGTTTAAATAATGTGATTGTTAATTCGAAATTACTTACGTAAAAGTGTGGATTTTGTCTATGAAACTACTCTATGGTTTGTAAATTCCAATTAGCATGAGCATTTGTATTTTAATTCTTAATTAGTGTTTTCTTTAATTTAGTTATAAATCTTTTCAAAACCCCCCTTCTTTATTCTTTTATTCTTTTATTCTTTTAATTCTTTTATTCTTTTATTCCTTTAATTCTTTATTCTTTAATTCTTTAATTCATTATTCTTTTATTCATCTCCCACTAACACATTATTAATGTTCCCTAATTTCCCCGGTTAAGAACGATCCCTATTTACCAATACTACTTCTACACAAAAAGGGTTTAAATTGCATAACACTCGAATTACGTGTTTAATTTAATGCGTAGTTTGGGCATAGTCAAGTAGACTTTGTTTTCTAAACTTCAATGCATGCATAATTGTTTTTTATGCTTTATAATTATGATTCATATGCTTATGCTTTTGGTAATTGCGATTTCCGTATTTATACGTAATTCGATATGCAATATGCAATTGCAAGTATTTCGAGGCTGTGGTTTCTCCTATGTTTTCATGATGGTTTAATGAATGATTTTATATGATTTGTGCGTATCATGTTTTGATGATATTTTGATTATGATTGTGAGTGTGATTTACGATTTTGGTACGTATTTCGAGAATGTTACGGATTTGCACGTTTTACGAGATTTCGAGTATGTTGTGGTTTAACCGTGATTTTGGTGATTTGAATTTGGTATTTAAAATACGATTTGATTTCAAAGATTTAAAACGGATTTTGGGAAAAGTGATTTCAGGCTTGATGTCCAGTTCATAAAAGTGGCTTTGATGAACGAGTTTCGGGTTTCGGAAATGTGAAAATGGATTTCTGGATTTGGGTTCGGGATGGTGGTTCCGGATGCCAGCTTACGGAATCATTATTGCAAATTCGGATTCGGGAATGGATGACGGGTATGATTGGGGATTTGAATGTGAAATTCGGACATGAGTTCCATTTCGATTAAGTGTGATCTCAGATTTGACTTGGGAAATTGGTTTACGATGAATTCTGGATTTGTTGTGATTTACAAATGGTTTTGGGTTTAAAGACCTGGTACTATTTCTGGATGATTTTTTGGGTTTAAAGACCCGGTTAATTGGTGACGGGGGCGGGCTCGAATTAGGTTTAAAGACGCAAATTGAGTTTAAAGACTCGGTTATTGTGATAACCCCCGAGGCCTATTGGTTATGCTTGAGTTTAAAAACTCGTTTATATCCCGGGAAGGCCTGATTATGCGCATGGTTTTAAGTTTAAAGACTCGGGCACACTTGAGATCCAGCAGATTGATTGACTTATGAATTACTGTTGATTTCTGATGTTTTCTGATATGTTGGGCAATAGCCCGGTTTACATGGCTTGATGGATTTTTGGGTTATGTTCTGTACTTGAATTGATTTATGAGTTTGGGCTGAGGCCCTGTGTTTATGATTGCGGGCTAAGACCCGAAGGTTAAGAAAAGGAAAATGGTTTTGATTTTCATACACGGTTTTCTTATATTGGAATTGAAATGGATTGTAAAATGATTTTCGAATGCATGCATTGGTTTTATGTGGAGGGTAGAATGTCTTTTCTGTAACATTTTTTAGAACTGATTTATTTTCGTCCACTCACACCTTTTGTGTTTTTATTGACCCTCTAGGTCGTGGCACGATGATCGAGGTTATTCGAGTGGTGGAGACATGAGTGGGCACACATATGATTATCCCTTGTTTGGCAAGTGCTGAGGGTAAATTGGGAACGTCAGTCAACTTGCCAGACAGTAGTAGGACCGGACACGGTTATCAATGTCCCTTCAGGAACGGTGCTGTCATGGCGTCTGGTTTTGTCTCTATTTGGTGCTTAGTGTTCGTCTTTGCTACCTAGATTTATGGTCCTATTTTATGTCTTTGTTGCCCAATTTTTTTTTTTTGATTTTCTAGGTTGGGTGCTTGGGTTTGTCCCTCATTATTTTAATTTTGAATTATAAAAAAAATGCAGGGAAATTTTAACTTGATGGGTGGAATGATTCCACTTGGTTTCTATAACAAACTGCAAAGTGGTGCTGCTATCTCAGTTGGTAAATTAAGAATTTAACAAACTACAAGGTGGTGCTGCTATTTCAGTTGGTAAATTAATGTTGATGCAGAAATCGTCTGGTTTTGTGAAATTCCTTCTCGATCCCTACAAATAATAACGAAAATCAAACGGAATTAAGGTTGAATCTAGGAGGTGGTTCAACCGTAAATGCTCCGATACTTAAATCAGTTTTCTGAGAGAATAAACCGACAGAGTATTTTTAGGAGTTTTTGATTACCTTTAGAAGTGAGATGAGACCTTCTATTTATAGTGAACCTTTGAGAGCCACCAGAGCGTCTGATTGGTTGAAGGAGAAAGTATTAAATAAGTAATTGTACCGAGTGTAATCACTTATTTGTTAATGAATAAATAATTCGCTGGGAAGTTCTTTATTATCGACATTGATCTGATTAATTAATATATTTAGCTGGCAATTATATTGAATTAATGCGGAGATCGTAACATGTCGATGTCGATTTTACCAAGGGTAATATTGGCATTATGGGAATTATTGGCCATGTGGGAGCTCCAAAATATCCCGGTAATTTATGGTTCCACAATTAAGAATTTAATAGACCCAATTTGGATTCAGTTTTAGATAGACACTTTTGTTCTATTTTATTTAGCAGTCTCTGGTCTTATTCCATTTATTACCATGTTGGAACTGATGATCATACTTTCCTTCAAAATATCACTTGATTCTTTAAATGCACTGCAAAATTTTCAGATATAACTATTTAAGCAAGTATTTCGGTATTCTAGGTGAAAAGGTGGGGAAGCAACAACATAGAACAAAAAGAATGTTGAAGAAAATACTACTGGTATTTAAGGGCTCAACATCAAGGTATGTAAATCTATATTTTCCTTCTAGCTAAAACCAGATGGATTTGGATTGAATTCGTTATACTTAAACAAACTTTGGTTACTATTTGAATTGAGAAATGGTTAATGAACAACTTCATATTTTTTGCATTAGCCGTAGACAATTTTTTGTGTGCATTGGTTGTTGAATTAAGTAAATTGGATTGTATGTTATTACATATAAACGCGCACACACTCTCCCCACATTTCTTGGATTTGGTATGCTTCTTGAATTGTTGAATTAACTGATGGTTAAGTATTTATGCTTGTTCGAGTATTGATTCAAATATTACTTTTGAAAACTCATTGTTGAATTTGTACGTAGAGCTTGTTCAAGTCCTGTTTGCCTTGTTTCTATTTTTCTGGTTTGTTGCTTGCTGCCTTGATGGGAAGTAAGTCTTTGTCTAGGTCCTTATTTTTTATTGTTTTGCTGATTTGTTGTCTGTTGCATTGCTAGGGAATAAATCCTTGTCTAGGTCCTTGCTACTTTATTTTATTTTTGTATGTTCTTTGCTATTGGCGTAAGTTATTTAAACTTAGAAAGCATTAGGGTGATCAAACTTAGAAAGCATTAGGGTGAACAAACTTGCTCTTGTAGAGTGAACAAATATTTTAGAAATTTACATTTTAGAAGTATAACTTTGATATTACATATATGTAGTTCTTTTGCAATATATACTAATATTTATATATAAATAATTTAGAATGGAAAAATCATGGATGTCTATGGATAGAAAATCACGAGAATACAAGGAAGGTGTTAAAAAGTTTCTGGATTTTGTACTGCTTAATGTTAATGATCCTAAATACATGCAGTTAATTTTGAGAGTGTATCTTATGTTTCTCTCAGTTTCTTTTCTTTCAATTTAATTCTCATATGTGATAAATTATATTTAATTTTGATAGTTTTATCTATTTGGATTCAATTATATATATGTTTGGTGGTGATGTGAAAATATTCTCAACCACCATAAATATATAGCAAAGGTTACGGGCAGATTGATTTGAGTAGTAAGTTAGGATTTTTATCCCACAAAGGTGGCCAAAAATTGGAGGCCAGTATAGTTTTTTTTTTTAAGGTTGAAATCGAGGCTAAAGGTGGCTAAGGAGACCCGACCAAGAGGAGTAAGGTGCAGTTGAATTGGCAGAGAGGAAGGAAGATATTTCCTTGATTGGGTGCGGTTGGATGGTTTTTTTGTCCTATATAATGCATTGGGTGCGGTTGGATGCTTTTATTATATTTGCAAAATTTGAATCCATAATTGACCTCCTCTAGCCGCATATACATCTCACGCTTGCATATGTATATATTATATTTAAATGGGTCATCTACCCGGTGATGTAGTCAGAATCTAATATTAGTGAGCCTATCCTTTTTTTTTCTTTCTACAAAATACTCTAATTAATTGATGATATTTTTTATTTGTTGGTTATCACAAATTTATAAGCATAGTCATAACAAATTTCACTATTAAATAAATTTCAAGGTCATTTTTTCGTGGTTTCTCAAAAAAGAAAAATTGTTTCATGACTTTGTTTTTATTCTATTTATTTGTATAAACCATGTACACAGTATGAATTATAAATGCATACTCTAAAATCTAATAAAATAACAACTTACGAAAGTTCATAAGCTTTACTATCTCTCTAAACATTCAAAAATGAAACAGATAAGTAGAGAAATATAAATTAAATAATACATAACCTTTGGAAACATAAAGTAAATATATTTTACGAATATTTATAGTTAGAAAAGAAAAGAAATAAATTAGCAGAAGAGAAAAATAGAGCAAATAACGTCGAAACTTAGAAATTCTAAATGTATATATAGTAAATTATTATAGTATCATATATAAAATATTTTTTTAATGCATAAAAAATTCAATACAAAGTTACCAAAGAAAAAATATATGCATTGTAAATAAAAAATCAAAATATATTAATTATTTTATAATAAACAATATCTAATTCTTATATATTATACATAAAAATAACAAATAACAAAAAATTGGAGTGGAGCCCAGCCCCCCGGCACCCCTTTAGCTCCGCCCTGCTCCTACTCTTGACCTTGATGTAGAATATGTATTATATTTGTAAAAGTGGTGCGGCCTCCTCCTAGCCGTATATGTGTTTCATATATACATGTGTATATACCTAGATTATGTATGTATATATATATATACTCTATATATAAAAAGAAGAAATAAGGAGAAAAGCTATGAAGACCTTATGATCAGGGCGAGCCAATTTGAGAAGGAAAAAAAAAGGAAAGTCACGAATTTTTCGGCCATGATGGGTTAGCCGAATATCTACTTGGCTAGTCACCCTACTATTCTTATGTTGTAAGACCAACTAGCATAGAATATGTGGGGTATGATCGGTGTGATTTATTATATATTCAGGGTTATTGATAGAGCATAACTCATTTTAATGGTCTTCGGACTACGAGATAAATGGTGGCCATTAATGGCCTAATGGTACCCAATATGTTGATTTTGTAATTTTACTAAGTTCGACTTTCGGCCCAACTCAAGCCTAAAAAACTGATGTTGGTCAGATTCTCATCGACCCACATCCGACCTTCGTTTTCAAATGGTCGAAATAGGAAATAATTCAAGTAAATATAAAGTCAACTTAGAATCTTCCCAAGAAAAAAGATTTCGATTGAACCTCAATCAAATCATTTTTGTATCAATCCGATCTTAAATCAAGTCAGCTTAACAAGGCAAGATTTTTCCATTCAGACTTTGAGAGATTTGGGCGGCATAATAAGGAAGGATTTGGGTGACTCAATAAGGAAGGATTTGGGTGGCTTAACAAGAAAGGTTTACAAGTCAGAAGAGTGGAGGCCAAACATGGCCAATTCGTGGGTTGACTGAATCCTATAAATAGTCAAGGTGAAGAAGAGAAGATGACATCCACATCAACACACAAGCTTATTCTTTATCTTGCAACTTTCAATTCCTAGGCTAGATTTTCTCACTCAAGCTTAGTATATACAAGTTCCTCAATTTTTGGAGTAAGTTAATTTTTCTTCAAAGTACCTCCTTTTAATTACTTTGTTTCAAATTCAAGTTTATTTTTATTTAATTGTTATTCTGATTCAAGTTATTTTACTTCCATATATTTAGTCGCTTTACGTCAGGACCCGTCCCAAATCCCTTGGGATTAACGTGGGACGCGCCTGATCCCGTTTGACACTAAGTGTGAGACCAGGAAAAATTCCGTCTCTAACCCTCACCGGGCTTCCAGAGTATGCCAGGATCGTAGGAGGAGGAGTGTGATGTCTCGATCTCTGCTACAACCCTCATCCGCGATCAACCTGAAGGGCATTAAAACATCAAAAGTCGTGAGTGGACAAAAATAATATTTTAATAAAATATTTTCACATAAAGACATTTATGCCCTTCACTAAAAGTGACAGGACCAGCCCCGATCCCCTAGGGACCACAAGGGGACGTGCCCTACTCCCGTCTGACACCTGAAAAAACATTCCAAATTTAACCTCAACAGTTCAAATGGATAAATAACCAAATTAAAGTTATACATCAAATCCGAATTTAACAGATGTCATACAAGGGATAAAGTCCAAAATTACAAGTTCCGAGCACGACTCTAAATTAATCCTGCGGGTCAACCCACCCAACAGGGGTTCAGGTACGCAGAAGTAGATTTATGCCTCAACCTCAGTGTAACGCCCCGGAAATTCGAGGATTTCAATATTGTAAATTAATGTATGGATTGACGTTTTTACCCTTGTGAATTGTATTGCTCAATTTGTTGACTTTTTGATTGGTGGGTCAAACGAACTTTGACCAATGACCGTGACATAGTTCGAGACGTCACGAGTTCATAGACAGGTGGTACGTCCAATTCGGACGATCAGGGAAAAATTTATGACTATCGGAAGTTCAGGGGCATTACCGTAATTTGGACGATGGGGGCAAAAATTGTTGACTTTTCGTTTGGCAACTAATTTTCACACGAATCAAGGACCGTTAGGTAGGTCTCGACGCCCTGAGTCCGTGGACAAGCGGCACGCTGAAATCGGACGTCGGATGGCGGAGTTACAGGTCTGCAAAGTGAAGGGCATTTTGGTAATTTCTGAACTAGAGGCATTTTGGTCATTTTACCCCTGGTTACTGCACCATGTGCGGTGGTTCTAAGTGACAATTGTTTATGCAAGTGTGTGCTGGAAAGTATGGATTGTTTAAAGCTTTTGGAAGCATCAAACGTGGTCTGATTCATCCACCCAGCACGGCCACATTGTTTAATTTCGATCGAAGCTTTTCGGGGAATAAATCTCAGTGGACAGATTGGACTTCCACGAGCCTCTGGGACGGCTTAAGTTGTTTAAAACTGAGTAGGATGTGAGTAAGCTTCACTCTGCCGTTGAAATAACTGAGAATTGGTGAAGAACCAGAGAAAAACCATTTCGGGAAAATTTGGAGGGAAATCGGGTTTTCAATTTCTGGTGCTTGTTGGACTGAACCAGGGCCTGGTTTAGTCTTCTGGGAGCATCAGGAGCTCAACCACGTCAAGTTCGAAGGGAATCAGCCACGGTTGAGCTAGGACGAAGGCTGCCGTTTTCAGAGAAGTTGCAAAGCTTGGGACGACAACCTCCAGGTACTTTCAGGCCCAATTGATCATTCATTTTAGTTCGTTTTGATCCTATTATGCTTCTTGTGAAGTTAATTGGAGAATGGTTTGGAAACCAGTGAGTTGGGGTGATCAACCCGTTTGGATGATCACGGGTCGAAGGGCCATTTAAGGATTTGATTTGGCTAATTCATGACTCATAACTTAAATTAGATGATTGTTTAACATGTTAGGATCAAATTGGATTGAAATCGAGTAGGAATTGATGGGTAATCAACCGGGTCAAGCCGCGGGTGGCAGGCCCGTACTACAGACATTCGGGTAAGGAAGGTGACACTGTAGCATCTACAGTGTCAGGCGCGTGACTTTCACGCGTAGCCACTTTGGGCGGCGCGTGAGGGCGCGTTTGGCCTTATCTCCGATCACGATCAACATGACTTTTGTTCCTCTCATCATTCTGAACATTTTTGATTAATTAAACATGTTGATCTGAGATAGTTTGGAGGGTCAGTTTAGGGCCGGTTGTCTCGAGAAACGTGTTGGACGGGTTCCCCGAGCCGGTTTCTGTTTCAAACTTTTTGGTTAAATGTTTAAGACTTGTCGTGACCCTTACGCGTGATTTGGACTGACATGAATTGTACGATAATCCCGGTACAGGTGCGTACGCGCAGATTCACCGCGGGATCGTACTGTGAGTGGGCCCGATTTCATTAAACCCTTGCATGCTTAAATGTTTTCTGATTTACTTATATATTCACATGCTAGAATCAAGAAACGGTTTTGATGATATTGAAATTATGGTTATGGCACGTTTCACGGTATTTGGGTTTGAGACCCGTCTGGTGAAACTTAAAGATTGGTTTTGATTTTATCTATGTGAATTGTTTTGCTTGTGGATATCAATAAAATGTATTTGGTACAGCACTGTATAGATCCACTCTTATGATACTGTCTTCTCCGGATGTGGTACCCCAGAGTGGTCACGGCGCCTTGCCTGCGAGGGGTCATTCTACGGAGGAACCGGACCGTAAAATGACTCAGGAGCAGGATTGCTATAATTGGACGTCAGGGACGTCGAGCGTCTAGGACGCTAGGCATTTGAGATGCCGTACCCGGACAGGGTTCTGGGATTGGATTCGGGATTAAAACCTCGAGTGGCACGCATAGCCTTGAGACTACGACCTTATTGGACGTCAGACATCGGGGATGTCAGGATTGGAGTGTATAGTGCAGTGGCTATCATTATGTTTACGGTTTTATTACATGCCTTATGATTCATATTATATGAGTTATGGTTTTAAATTCTGATGCATGCATGTTTGGAAAACAGAGGGGTAAATTATATGTTTTACTTATTAAACTGTTTTTATAAACTTGAGTTTCGGCCCACTCACCCTTAATGTTTTGGTAACCCCTCCAGGCTGTGCTACCGAGGTAGATGAGGATCCTGAGGCTGAGGCATAGATCTACTTCCGCATACCTGATCTCCTGTTGGGTGGTTTGCCCGCAGGTTTATTTTAGAGTCGTGCTCGCAATTTGTAATTTGGTTTTCATCCCTTGTCTGACATCTGTTAAATTTGGATTTGATTTATAACTTTATTTGGTTATCTACTAATTTGAACGTTTGGGGTTAAAATTGGTATGTTATTTTGGGTGTCAGACGGGAGCAGGGCACGTCCCCATGTGGTCCCAGGGGGATCGGGGCGGGTCCTGTCAGCTTGGTATCAGAGCACTAGGTTGTGGTCAGCATGCTAGACTAGCGATTAGTACTAGTTACTTTTCGAGTTTAAGGATAATGTTATCTGATCTATGCCTCTTGACAGTTGGTTATGCCTCCAAGGAGAATTCCTCATACACGAACTGACGAGGATCTGGAGAGGAAAATGGAATGCGCAAGCATTGAACGGGCTTAGCGTCTTGGAGCCACTCCTTTCAGCAGGGGATCAAACCCCGAAGATGCTCATGATTGGGCCACCAAGTGGGAAAGGATGTTCACGGTGATGCACTGCCCTCCAGGCGAGCAGGTGACCTTGGCGGCCTTCTTACTGGAAGAAGGAGCCTATCAGTGGTGGCATGGCCTTGAAATGTCTGGATGGTCTGTCCACACCACTACCTGGGAGGTCTTCCGTTCCCGATTCCTGGATCAGTATTACCCGCGATCGTTTCGCGCGGCACGGGAGGCAGAGTTCCTGCGGCTGGAGCATGGGGATATGTCCGTTGCGGACTACGAGCAGACTTTTGGGAAACTTTCCCGGTTCGCTGCATCTTTCATGAGCACTGAGGAAGACAAGTGCCAGAGGTTTGAGCTTGGACTCCGAGGGGAGATTCGGGCGAGTGTGACTGCTGCCACTCATGCTTCGCTGAGAGATATGGTCGACGCTGCGGTTCGTGTCGAGGCCAGTTTGGCGGCACACCAGACACGACAGTCTTCGGGAGAGGGGAGACGTTAGGACCGCCCACACCGTGGGCCATCAGGCCAGAAGAACAATAAGGGAGGGGGCTACAGGGGAACACCCTCATCCTTTAAGGGCCGTGGCTGGTCAGGTCGACGTGGGGGCTCTCAGGGCAGAGGATCAAGATTCAACTCTGGGCAGCGTTCATCTTGGTACGGTGCTTCTGGTGGGCATTCGGACAAGCCGAGGCCAATAAACTGTTTTGCTTGCGGAGAAGAGGGCCACTATGCCTGTGATTGCCCAATGTTGTCTAAGAACAACGGTGCTAGGGGCTCTAGTGTGGTGCAGAGCACGACTTCCCACACTAACGGAGGTCGAGGTCAGGGAGGTGACCGTGGTGCTGGGCGTGGCGCGCGCGGACGCGGACGAAATGGAGGGCCTAGGGGCCAGGTGTTTGCAATGACCCAGCAGCAGGCGAGGACAGCCCCAGGCGTGGTTACAGGTACACTACACATCTTAAACCTTCTTGTACGTGTATTGATGGATGCGGGGGCTACACATTCTTTTATTTCGAGGAGTTGTGCTGGTATGCTTGATTGTGTGGTATAAGCCTTAGATTGCGAAATGGGTGTTGGCACCCCGATGGGCATCGTGTACCTTGTGAATCAGGTGATTCGGAGGTGCCCGGTGAGAATTGAGGATGTGGATTTGCCAGCGGACTTGATTATACTGGATATCCACGACTTCGATGTGATTTTGGGGATGGATTGGCTATCGGAGCATGGGTCGCTCATTGATTGCTGTAGCAGGCAAGTGATTCTGCGAAGTCCGGGTTTGCCGGAGGTTATCTTTCAGGGGGAACGTGATGGTTCGCCTCCTTAAGTGATTTCTTCACTTACTGCTACCAAACTTCTACGGAAGGGATGCCGGGGTTATCTGGCGCATGTCGTGTCGGAGCAGGTTGATACTCCGGGTATCGATGAGATACCAGTGGTACGTGAGTTTCCGGATGTGTTCTCGGAAGACTTACCTGGATTACTACCATCACGGGAGATCGAGTTTACAATTGAACTACTCCTCGGTACCCGACCTATATCCCAGGCACCATACCGGATGGCGTCGGCCGAGTTACGAGAACTCAAAGCTCAGTTGCAGGAGTTGGTGGATTTGGGATACGTCCGACCGAGTACTTCACCATGGGGAGCACCGGTGTTGTTCGTGAAGAAGAAGGAAGGGAGTCTCCGTTTGTGCATTGACTATCGACAACTCAACAAGGTGACACTGAGGAACCAGTATCCTCTACCCAGGATCGATGACCTTTTCGACCAGTTGCGGGGAGCACAGTGCTTCTCGAAGATTGATTTGCAGTATGGGTATCACCAACTGAGGATTTCAGAGGAGGATATTCCGAAAACTGCTTTTCGAACCCGTTACGAACACTACGAGTTCCTTGTGATGCCTTTCGGCTTGACGAATGCTCCGGCAGCATTCATGGATCTGATGAACCGGGTCTTCTGACCCTACTTGGATAAGTTCGTGATTGTGTTCATCGATGATATCTTGGTGTACTCAAGGAGTGCCCGAGCACCTGAGGAACATCTACGGTTGGTGCTGGAGAAGCTGAGACAGGAACAATTGTACGCCAAGCTGAGTAAGTGTCAGTTCTGGCTGAGCAGTATTGGTTTTCTGGGACATGTGATATCGACGGATGGGATTAGCGTGGATCCCCAGAAAACAGAGGCGGTGACTAACTGGGCTAGACCGACAACGGTAATGGAGGTGCGGAGTTTTGTCGGGTTAGCAGGTTACTACAGGGGATTCGTGGAGGGTTTCTCCAAAATTGCTGCACCGTTGAATCGATTGACTCGGAAGGGAGTAAAGTTTATTTGGGACGAGCAGTGCGATTGGAGTTTTCAAGAATTGAAGGATCGATTGACCACTGCACCTGTCCTTGCACTGCCGGATGACAGTGGAGAGTTCGTAGTCTTTAGTGACGCATCGCTACAGGGTTTGGGTTGCGTGTTGATGCAGACTGGTAAGGTTATCGCCTACGCATCCCGGCAGCTAAAGACTCATGAGTTGAACTACCCTACCCATGATTTGGAGTTGGCAGCAGTGGTTCATACTCTAAAAATCTGGAGACATTACCTATTCGGCACAACGTGCCAGGTATACACCGACCACCAAAGCCTAAAGTACCTATTCACTCAGAAGGAGCTTAACATGAGACAACGGAGATGGTTAGAGCTGTTGAAGGATTATGACTGTACAATTGAGTACCATCCGGGTAAGGCCAATGTGGTGGCAGATGCACTCAGCAGGAAGTCAGCCGGATCATTTGCACACCTGAGGATGGTGTATCTTCCTTTGCTGGTGGAACTCCGGAAGGCTGGAGTTATTTTGGATACAGATGAGCATGGAGCTTTGTTGGCCAGCTTTCATGTACGACCAGTGCTGATTGATCGGATCATTGAAACACAACTTCAGGATCCGATACTCTGTATTTACAGGATTGAGGTCGATTAGGATGGGAGACAGGATTTTGCCATCCGGGATGATGGAGCACTTGTGAAGTTGGGGCGTTTGTGTGTACCTGCAGTGGCAGAGTTACGGGCCGAGATTCTGGAGGAGACCCATAGTTCGGCTTATGCTATGCATCCGGGAGGTACAAAGATGTACAGTACCCTCCGGAGCCATTATTGGTGGACAGGGATGAAGAAAGATATTGCAGAGTTCGTGAGCAGATGCTTAACCTGTCAGCAGGTTAAGGCAGAACGACAGAGACCTTATGGGGCTAGGCAGCCACTTCCGATTCCAGAGTGGAAGTGGGATCACATCACCATGGACTTCGTCTTTAATTTACCAAGGACTCAGAGTGGAGTTGACGGAGTATGGGTAATTGTGGACCGGTTAACCAAGTCAGCCCATTTTCTGCCGGTTCAGGAGACTTATAAACCTAACCGACTAGCTCAATTGTTCGTTAAGGAAATCATACGATTGCATGGTACGCCAGAGTCGATCGTGTCTGATCGTGATCCGCGTTTCACTTCCAGGTTCTGGCAGAGTTTGCAAACTACTTTGGGAACAACCCTACGTTTCAGTACTGCTTTCCATCCACAGACCGATGGACAGTCTGAACGGACTATTCAGACCCTGGAGGACATGATGAGGTCTTGTGTGCTACAGTTTCAGGATTCATAGGATACTCATTTACCATTGATGGAATTCGCCTACAACAACAGCTATCAGGCAAGCATCGGGATGGCACCCTATGAGGCACTGTATGGTCGACAGTGCAGGACACCTATCTGCTGGATGGAGATAGGGGAACGAGCGGCTGTAGGGCCAGAATTGATGGACTTAACCCAGGAAACTGTTCGGGTTATCAAGGAAAGATTAAATGCGGCACAGGATCGCCAAAAGAGTTATGCCGATCGACAGATTCGAGACTTGGAATTTGAAGTGGGAGATTTTGTCTTCCTGAAGTTATCTCCGTGGAAGGGGATTATCCGTTTTGGTCGACGGGGGAAACTGAGTCCGCATTTTATCGGACCATATGAGATTGTGGAAAGGATTGGCAGGGTTGCTTACAGATTGGCACTACCTCCAGAACTTTCTAGAGTTCACGATGTTTTCCACATATCGATGCTGCGGAAGTACGTACATGATGCTTCCCATGTACAGGAGGAACAACCTATCGAACTCCGAGAGGATTTGAGCTTTGAGGAACAACCAGTACAGATCTTGGATCGGAAGGACAAGGTACTACGTCGGAAGATGATCCATCTCGTGAAGATTCTCTAGAGAAACCAGAATGTGGAAGAAGCCACATGGGAGCCCGAGGCTCAGATGCGAGAACAATTTCCTTTCTTATTTCTTTGAAATTTCGGGACGAAATTTCTTAAGGGGGGAAGGTTGTAACGCCCCAAAAATTCGAGGATTTCAATATTGTAAATTAATGTATGGATTGACGTTTTTACCCTTGTGAATTGTATTGCCTAATTTGTTGACTTTTTGATTGGTGGGTCAAACGGACTTTGACCAATGACCGTGACGTAGTTCGGGACGTCACGAGTTCATGGACAGGTGGTACGTCCAATTCGGACGATCAGGGAAAAAGTTATGACTATCGGAAGTTCAGGGGCATTACCGTAATTTGGACGATGGGGGCGAAAATGTTGACTATTCGTTTGGAAACTAATTTTCACACGACTCAAGGACCGTTAGGTAGGTCTCGACACCCTGAGTCCGTGGACAGGCGGCACGCTGAAATCGGACGTCGGATGGCGGAGTTACAGGTCTGGAAAGTGAAGGGCATTTTGGTAATTTCTGAATTAGGGGCATTTTGGTCATTTTACCCCTGGTTACTGTAGAAACCGCGGGGGAACATGGGTGGCACCACCATGTGTGGTGGTTCTGAGTGCCAATTGTTTATGCAACTGTGTGCTGGAAAGTATGGATTGTTTAAAGCTTTTGGAAGCATCAAACGTGGTCTGATTCATCCATCCAGCACGGCCACATTGTTTAATTTCGATCGGAAATTTTCGGGGAACAAATCTCAGTGGACAGATTGGACTTCCACGAGCCTCTGGGACGGCTTAAGTTGTTTAAAACTGAGTAGGATGTGAGTAGGCTTCACTCTGCCGTTGGAAGAACTGAGAATTGGTGAAGAACCAGAGAGAAACCATTTCGGGAAAATTTGAAGGGAAATCGGGTTTTCAATTTCTGGTGCTTGTTGGACTGAACCAGGGCCTGGTTTAGTCTTCTGGGAGCATCAGGAGCTCAACCACGCCAAGTTCGAAGGGAATCAGCCACGGTTAAGCTGGGACGGAGGCTGCCGTTTTCAAAGAAGTTGCAGAGCTTGGGACGACAACCTCCAGGTACTTTCAGGCCCAATTGATCATTCATTTTAGTTCGTTTTGATCCTATTATGCTTCATGTGAAGTTAGTGGGAGAATGGTTTGGAAACCAGTGAGTTGGGGTGATCAACCCGTTTGGATGATCACGGGTCGAAGGGCCATTTAAGGATTTGATTTGGCTAATTCATGACTCATAACTTAAATTAGATGATTGTTTAACATGTTAGGATCAAATTGGATTGAAATCGAGTAGGAATTGTTGGGTAATCAACCGGGTCAAGCCGCGGGTGGCAGGCCCGTACTACAGACATTCGGGTAAGGAAGGTGACACTGTAGCAGCTACAGTGTCAGGCGCGTGACTTTCACGCGCAGCCACTTTGGGCGGCGCGTGAGGGCGCGTTGGGCCTTATCTCCGATCACGATCAACATGAATTTTGTTCCTCTCATCATTCTGAACATTTTTGATGAATTAACCATGTTGATCTGCCAGGAATTGTACGATAATCCCGGTACAGGTCCGTACGCGCAGATTCACCGCGGGATCGTACTGTGAGTGGGCCCGATTTCATTAAACCCTTGCATGCTTAAATGTTTTCTGATTTACTTATATATTCACATCCTGGAATCAAGAAACGGTTTTGATGATATTGAAATTATGGTTATGGCACGTTTCACGGTATTTGGGTTTGAGACCCGTCTGGTGAAACTTAAAGATTGGTTTGGATTTTATCTATGTGAATTGTTTTGCATGTGGATAGCAATAAAATGTATTTGGTACTGCACTGTATATATCCACTCTTATGATACTGTCTCCTCCGGATGTGGTACCCCGGAGTGGTCACGGTGCATTGCCTGCGAGGGGTCATTCTACGGAGGAACCGGACCGTAAAATGACTCAGGAGCAGGATTACTGTAATTGGACGTCAGGGACGTCGAGCGTCTAGGACGCTAGGCATTTGAGATGTCGTACCCGGACAGGGTTCAAGGATTGGATTAGGGATTGAGACCCCGAGTGGCACGCGTAGCCTTGAGACTGTGACCTTATTGGACGTCAGGGACGTCAGACATCGGGGATGTCAGGATTGGAGTGTATAGTGCAGTGGCTATCATTATGTTTATGGTTTTATTACATGCCTTATGATTCATATTATATGATTTATGGTTTTAAATTTTGATGCATGCATGTTTGGAAAACGGAGGGGTAAATTATATGTTTTACTTATTAAACTGTTTTTATAAACTTGAGTTTCGGCCCACTCACCCTTAATGTTTTGGTAACCCCTCCAGGCTATGCTACTAAGGTAGAGGAGGATCCTGAGGCTGAGGCATAGATCTACTTCCGCGTACCTGATCTCTTGTTGGGTGGTTTGCTCGCAGGTTTATTTTAGAGTCGTGCTCGCAATTTGTAATTTGGTTCTCATCCCTTGTCTGACATCTGTTAAATTTGGATTTGATGTATAACTTTATTTGGTTATCTACTAATTTGAACGTTTGAGGTTAAAATTGGTATGTTATTTTGGGTGTCAGACGGGAGCATGGCACGTCCCCATGTGGTCCCAGGGGGATCGGGGCGGGTCCTGTCACTCAGGATCCTCCTCTACCTCAGTAGCACAGCCTGGAGGGGTTACCAAAACATTAAGGGTGAGTGGGCCGAAACTCAAAGTTTATAAAAACAGTTCCATAAATAAACACATACTTTTACCCCTCTGTTTTCCAAACATGCATGCATCAGCATTTAAAACCATAAATCATATAATATGAACCATAAGGTATATAATGAAACCATAAATATAATCATAGCCACTGCACTAGACACTCCAATCCTGACATCCCAGATGTCTGACGTCCAATAAGGTCACAGTCCCAAGGCTACGCGTGCCACTCGGGGTCTCAATCCCGAGTCCAATCCCCGAACCGAGTCCGGGCACGGCATCCCAGATGCCTAGCGTCCCAGACGCTCGATGTCCTAGACGTTCAATTATAGCAATCCTGTTCCTGAGTCATTCCACGGTCCGGTTCCTCCGTAGAATGACCCCTCACAGGCAATGCGCCATGACTGCTCTGAGGTCCCACCTCCGGAGGAGACAGTGTCACACAAGTGGATCTAGACAGTGCAGTACCAGATATAGTCATCGATATCCACATGCATATACATATATAGATAAAATCCAAAACCATTCTTAAATTTCACTCCCAAACATCGTAAAACGTGTCATAACCATAATTTCAAGATCATCAAAACCATTACTTGATTCCAGCATATATATATATTAGTAAATCAGAAAAAATTTATGCATGCAAGGGTTTAATGAAATCGGGCCCACTCACAGTACGATCCCGCTGCGAATTGTGACAGGACCCATCCCAATCCCCCCCGGATTACCGTGGAATGTGCCCTGCTCCCGTCCAACAAGGGGTGTCAGACAAGGGATAACCAAAAGTCACTGCCCAAACGGGGCTTCCAGAGTGCACAAGGATCGATGGAGGAGGCGTGCAATGTCCCAGTCTCTGCTGCAGTCGTATCCGTAATGAACCTGAAGGGCATTAAAACCAATAAAAGTTGTGAGTGGACGAAAATCATTAAGTTCATTAAACACAGTTATAAGAAATTTATGCCCTCCAATAAAGACGGATGCATGCTACGAAAACCAGTAACCAAAACGTTTGTTCAATCAAGCCATTAGGGTCTTAGCCCAAAAACCGTAACTCAAAACCAAGTGTGGGAACTCAGCCCAAAACTGTGGAATACCACATCCAAACATACAAAAACCATGTGGGCCACTGCCCAAATTCATAAACGTAAATCCGTAAATCCAAAACCATTTAGGGTCCCCGACCCGAAATACCATTTCATCAACCAATAATCCATTTTTACCATATAAACACAAATCCAACCGAAAAGCCATTTCATAGATTCATTAATCCATATTTACCACATTACCATCTCCAGCATCCCAGATGCTTAGCGTCCCAGACGCTTGACGTCCCAGACGTCATATCTCACGGTATAATAAGCGACGCGTGCTGCCCGGGGTCTCTCTGGGTCAATATCTTTGACATCACAGATGTCTGACGTCCCAGACGTCAATCATAGCAATCCTGCCCCCGAGTCACTATACGGTCCGGTAACTCCGTACAATGACCCCTCGTAGACAATGCACCATGACTTCTCCAGTGTCCCAGACATCTGGAGGAGACCATTCTATATCCTCGTATCCAGATGGTATATGGAAAACAGTTTTATTAAATAATTTCACAACACTACAATGGGCCCTGCCCGAAATCGTCATAAAACATCACAATTCCATTTAGGGTCCCTGACCCGAAATCACATTTATTAAACATAGGTTACCAGACCCAAAATCACATTTATTAACATAGGGTCCCAGACCCGACATCACATTTATTAACATAGGGTCCCAAACCCGACATCACATTTATAACCCAACTAGGCCTCATGCCCGATTTTATAAACCGCTGGGCCCACAACCCGATTTTATAAACCACTCGCCCCACGGCCCTAATTCGTAAATCAACTGCGCCCCTGGCCCGATAATATAACTCAAATGGGTCTCAGCCCGATTTGGTAACAACTGGTCCCCTGGCCCGATTTCATAAAGCAACTGGGCCCCCGGCCCTATTACGTAACTCAAATGGACTCCCAGTCCGAGGTTTCCAAAACAATTGGGCCTCAAGCCCGAGTTCATCTTTCCAATTTCAAAACCATTTCATCATATTATATCCAAGTCATAAGTATGGAAAATACGTGTAAAACCGAAAAAATCTCGATTTACGTGTAAGCACATAAATCACCTCGAAATACGTGAAACCTTATAATTTACCAATATCCAAATCAACATCATACAATCACAATCATAATCCATATAAAACAGTTAAGCATGCATAGAATTTATAAAACCAAAGTCCACTCACAGACCTTTTAACGATACGCCTCGATACGCGTGCCATAGGCCTTCCCGGGCCACACCACTATCACCAGGACTCCCAATCTTGTCCAATCACTTTAGAGGGTCACTAACCTCTTCATTAACATCCTATTAAAGACCCGTAATTTTTCCGAATTTTTAACTATTTTTAAACTCGATTTAAAACCTTCGGACTTCCCGAACAATATCGAAACGGTGTTCGATCGACACGAAACCAATCCCAAAATGTTCGTTACATTAAATAGGATAGAAGTCATGTTGACCTCACCTCGAGATTCATGCCCATGCGCCGTCACGCGCCGCCGTGAGTGGCTGCGCGTGAAACCCACGCGCCTGCTACAGTGTCATCTTCCTCACCCGTTTAACTGATAAACGGGTCCTTTTGCACGCGAGGTGACCCGGTTCAATGTCCATCAATTCAACCCTAATTACTTCAATTGAACATTCAGTTAGCTTCTCTTTAAGTGCAATTAGAGATCTGTAAACCTGATTACATCAATCCTTACCTAAAATCCCACGATTCGACGTTGAACAATGAAGAACACCTGTCACTGTTCCTTCTTCGAAATTCGTCAATTCCAACTGATTTCTTCCAATTGATTCACCCAGAAGTATAAGTGGACCATGAGAAACTCATTTCCCAAACCAATTTCATTGTTCAATCATCCCACGATCACGACTCAACCTTCAAATTTGTTCACGGTCATCAAGTCCGTTCAGAGCCAAATAGTCACCAAATTGCTTCGTTCTTTCGTTGATTATGATCGTAGGAATCCCAGAAGGCTGAAAGTGAGCTCCATTTTGATCCTCAGAGCCCATCATTTGACATTTCAATTTTCCCCCCAAATTTCTCAATTTCGAATTCTGGTTCCAGCTCTCCCTCACAGTCCTTCGTGTTTCTCTCAGCTAAATTTGATCCTTAAGCCTCTCAATTTCACACTCTCAGGCTCAGTTGTGGAGGGGAATGATGGTGAGAAGGGAATTTTCCCTCTACTTGTTCACGGTTCAATGAAGAACAGAGAAGGAATAATGGTGATTAATTAAGGTTAGAGTTGATTAATGGTGATGATGATGTAGTAATGATGATGTTGGGAGGGAAACATGGATAAGATTTTAGGGCTTAAATCAAGGGATGGGTGACACTTGTCACTCATCCAGGTGTGCACAGTCAACAGTCACTATTCATTATTTTAATATTATTTTAATTGAAGCCTCGGTTCGTTCGGTTAATCGAATTCGTTCCCGTGACCACAACTTCGTCGTCGAATCTCCGATTTCGGCATGCCTCCTGTCATTGGATTCGTATCGACACGCTCTACGTATCGGTCCTTGACCCTCGTCCATTGGACCTCCAGGGTCAAAGTCAACATTTGGCCCCAATTCTGCCAAAGTACCAAAATGCCCCTAAACTTCCGAACATCATAACTTTCTCCTCGAATGTTGGAATCGAACGTGCCACCTGTCTATGAACTCGTGACGTCCTGAACTACGTCACGGTAATCGGTCAAAGTCCGTTTGACCGCCCGATCAAAAAGTCAACATTTTACCCACGACTAGGGGCAAAACGGTCATTTTGCATCGTTCGTCCGATTTCGCCCAACTAATCACCGATCAAACTCGTTAATCAAGATTAGTCACTAATCTAATCCCGAAATTTGGGACGGGTCGTTACAACCTTTCCTCCTTAATTAATTTCGTCCTTGAAATTCCAACCGATCTAATCTCAAACGTTCTTCCCTCCTTAATTAGTTTCGTTCTCGGAACTCTACTATCCTGATTCCACAAACACCCCGTGGAAAGTACAATCGACCTCGGAACACGTGTACTCTCGTACACCAACTAATCAGACAAAACTTGTCAGCACCCAAACATACCACTAGTATTTACGTCGTATCGACTACATTCGACCCCGTCGAATGACTGAAACCACTCGTTTCAAATTGACACCACTTGTCAAATCTACCCTTTCGTTGACGCAACAACTCGACGGTTCCTTTCTCACTCACCAATCTATCCTGGTATTTACTCCCACTGGGAGTCATCAGACCTCACTCAACAATCTACGTTGACATATCCCGACAATCTGTCACCACTCGGCAGTTGTCAGTCGAAAACTGACACTCTACTCACTCGTGGCTACACAAGCCACCAACTTACTTGACTCAACTATACACTTACAAACATTTCACCCGACTCGTGTGTAATTATACTCATCGGAAATACCATGACCCATTGCATAGTAATGTCCGGTCCACGACTAATCCAATGGTATCGGAACCAATCCGACTACCAACACGTTCACCAACACATCTCGGGTATAACCCATCGACCAGACTACAATCACCTAGGTCATAGCCAAACACGTTCCAATAATGGAGTACATTTGCCCAATCCAGCATGAGACAAAATCGAAACTCCACCCATCATCTAGTTCCAATTCCAAATCCGAATCCGCAATTTCGTAAGAAATCCCGAATCCAAACCCAAACATCACATTTTTAATCCATGTCCAAATCCGAATCCAAAATCATTATTCCGTAAGCTAGCATTTGGAATAATCATTTCGTACCCAAATCCATAAATATACTTTCAAGTTCCAAAATCGAATCCTGAATCGTCACCCAGAAATTCGATTCCATAACCCGAAATCTCGTTCACGTCCACCCAGACACACCAAAACCGAACCTATCGGTTACCAGTTCACTATATTCGGTTGACTTCATAGGGAAGCCAATCCAACAACCACACGTCTAAGGTTGAAAAAATCCGACCACGTCGGAAACCTACTCACTCGAGTACTATACCATACGACCCCACTTCGAAAAGAAGTTCTGTCCCGTCATTTACCACTCACATACTCAAGTAAGAGTGATAAACTCTCCCTCTTTCTGGATCATCAAGATCACGACCCAAATTCGACATTGCATCCCTGACTATAAACGTCATGATCGTGCTCCACCTAGGACCCACACCTTTAACTACTAAATTCCAAACCATAGGGTCTTACACCCTCATCTAATTTGCATACTGTCACAACGTTCAACAACCAATTCCCACAACTAAACAGATCAATCAACGACGAAACACGCCGAGACTGTGAGTTCTAACTGATTACCTTGTATCGATCCTTGTCATCCACCTAGGAAAAACCAAGGATGATCCAAAATGATGACGTCAATAATCATCCTACGTGGATGCCAACAAAACTCGCTGCACTCACCATGCCATGTATCCCAACATCGTCAGCCACCAAGTAGAAAATGAGAAATCTTGTTTACCTGATTTTGAATACACAACTGCTCTTGATGACCCCAAAACACACATGGGCCCACCAACCAATACACGCTCAACGTACTGGTAACTATAATCAACGTCTGCTAGGGCAGAAAATAAGAAGTCAACCCCAATGACTCCAGAATACCCATCACCAATGCGGAAACGAGCACTCCTCTCGTCCCACAATTACAACTCTCCTCGAAACTAAGGTTCCAACCGTGTTGGAAACAGACATGCTCCCAATGAGATGTCAAGTCCAACCACTGGACTTCCCACATCCTCAACTCACTTGGACAACCACGTGTCCACAATGAATCTATTATTGTTTCTTTCGTACATCCCAACCTTTACAGGTTCAACACTCGGTTTTCCAAGTTCTCAATTACAAATCCCCACATCTATACCACCAATGGTTTTCCTCGACTTTTCCAATTCCAATCATTTCTTTGTCATTTCTGGAGATATTAGAAACATACAATCACACCAACCTCGGAGTTGCCAACAACTCCCCAAATCCACTAATTCTCATGACGTAGGGGACGTCATCCCAAGGTTCCTCAAATCTCAATCATACCTTTTTATCCACTCATCACCTGTCATCTCACTACTATTGGGACTTATCCCAACACATCACAATCTCTGTTGGATCCCATCCAGTCCATCACTCACCCACTACCAAATCTCAAATACCGAACATATGTCCATCATGACGGAGTCACGCCCCAACTCGTGGCTCATTGTCATTACAATCACTGACACCAGCACCAGCGCTAGTAGCAGCACCAACGCACTATCAACAACACTAGTATCAGCACACAAGCATCCATACTAGCATCAGTATAAAAGTACCAACCTACAAACATCCATACTTGCACACCGTGTGAAAATATGACAACCCTGGATCTCCGCTCATACCGAACGACGATCCCGTACCTCTACTCGTACCCCAAAACTATGGGTACCACCTTTCTAACAGTTCACATCAGGATAATGAACGTTCCCTGAACGTCCCCTGATCCTTTATTATTGTAACCACACTAAATACCCTCGATAGCCAGTCATCTTCACATGACTACCGACTAACAGTCATTGCTATCGAGATCAGCATCCACACATCACACTAATATCCGGTCTAACTCGGGACTCCATATTTTATCTTGTAACTGAACCCGTTGGTCGAATCCCATAGTTCTAACTAGACTCACTAGAGTCATCCACATGGTCATCCATGACCTCAGCCACTCTTCGCAGCATAAGTTCTCATCCACTAGTCACAACTAAGGTTCACCTTTTTAATCCATCATATACTAGGGTTCCACAAGCACACCCTATGGTTCCACCGAACCCAACTGCTCTCTGTAAAAAAAAAAATTCACAACCTGACCGACCCCGCGATCCCGACATCGTATAGACATCAAATCCAAACCTACCATCAACTCAATGTGGGTTCCACCACTAAGGTCATCGGCTAACTCCGATGTACCAACATCCTTCACCCTAGCAATCACCACAAGGGTTCACAATATAAACCATTACTCAAATGAGGTTCCTCGAACCCAGCTGTGCCCAACAGCAGAAAAATCTAATATCACATGACCGAACCGACGGTCCCACATTACCAGTAAATCACAATCAACCCCACTTGGGTCGAATCACATTAACGCACGGCGTATCGGGCCAAACACACTCTATCCGCGATTAAAACCCAAAAACTATCTATCATGTTGATAACGAACTTTAGCCCAAAGAGACATCACACCCTCGACATGAGCGCACAAAAAGAGCAACCCTGCTCTGATACCAAGTTGACAGGACCCATCCCAATCACCCCGAGATTACCGTGGAATGTGCCCTGCTCCCGTCCAACAAGGGGTGTCAGACAAGGGATAACCAAAAGCCACTGCCCAAACGGGGCTTCCAAAGTGCGCAAGGATCGATGGAAGAGGCGTGCAGTCGCATCCGTAATCAACTTGAAGGGCATTAAAACCAATAAAAGCTGAGACTGGACGAAAATTATTAAGTTCATTAAACACAGTTATAAGACATTTATGCCCTCCAATAAAAACGTATGCATGCCACGAAAACCAGTAACCAAAACGTTTGTTCAATCAAGCCATTAGGGCCTTAGCCTAAAAACCGTAACTCAAAACCAAGTGTGGGAACTCAGCCCAAAACTGTGGAATACCAAAACTGTGGAATACCACATCCAGACATACAAAACCATGTGGGCCACCGCCCAAATTCATAAACGTAAATTCGTAAATCCAAAACCATTTAGGGTCCCCGACCCGAAATACCATTTCATTAACCAATAATCCATTTTTACCATATAAACACAAATCCAACCGAAAAGCCATTTCATAGATTCATTAATCCATATTTACTACATTACCATCTCCAGCATCCCAGATGCTTAGCGTCCCAGACGCTTGACGTCCCAGACGTCATATCTCACGGTATAATAAGCGACGCGTGCTGCACGGGGTCTCTCCGGGTCAATATCTTTGACATCACAGATGTCTGACGTCCCAGACGTCAATCATAGCAATACTGCTCCTGAGTCACTATACGGTCCGGTAACTCCATACAATGACCCCTCGCAGATAATGCACCGTGACTTCCCCAGTGTCCCAGACATCTGGAGGAGACCATCATATATCCTCGTATCCAGATGGTATATGGAAAACAGTTTTATTAAATCATTTCACAACATTACAATGGGCCCTGCCCGAAATCGCCATAAAACATCACAATTCCATTTAGGGTCCCTGACCCAAAATCACATTTATTAAACATAGGGTCCCAGACCCGAAACCACATTTATTAACATAGGGTCCCAGACCCGACATCACATTTAGTAACATAGGGTTCCAGACCCGACATCACATTTATAACCCAACTGGGCCTCAGGCCCGATTTTATAAACCGATGGGCCCACGACCCTAATTCGTAAATCAACTGGGCCCCTGGCCCGATAATATAACTCAAATGGGTCTGAGCCCGATTTCGTAACAATTGGGCCCCTGACCCGATTTCATAAAGCAACTGGGCCCCCGGCCCTATTACGTAACTCAAATAGACTCCCAGTCCGAGGTTTCCAAAACAATTGGGCCTCAAGCCCGAGTTCATCTTTCCAATTTCAAAAACATTTCATCATATTATATCCAAGTCATAAGTATGGAAAATCCGTGTAAAACTGGAAAAACTTAGATTTACGTGCAAGCACGTAAATCGTCTCGAAATACGTGAAACCTTATAATTTACCAATATCCAAATCAACATTAAACAATCACAATCATAATCCATATAAAATAGTTAAGCATGCATAGAATTTATAAAACCAAAGTCCACTCAAAGACCGTTTAACGATACGCCTCATACGAGTGCCATAGGCCTTCCCTGGCCACACCACTATCACCGGGACTCCCAATCATGTCCAAATCCCATTAGAGTGTCACTAACCTCTTCATTAACATCCTATTAAAGTCCCGTAATTTTTCCAAATTTTTAACTATTTTTAAACTCGATTTAAAACCTTCGGCCGTTCCGAAAAATATCGAAACAGTGTCCGATCGACATGAAACCAATCCCAAAATGTTCGTTACATTAAATAGGACAGAAGTCATGTTGACCTCACCTCAAGATTCGTGCCCACGTGCCATCATGCGCCGCCGTGAGTGGCTACGCGTGAAACCCACGCGCCTGCTATAGTGTCATCGTCCTCACCCGTTTAACTGATAAACGGGTCCTTTTGCCCGCGAGGTGACCCGGTTCAATGTCCATCAATTCAACACTAATTACTTCAATTGAACATTCAGTTAGCTTCGTTTTAAGTCCAATTAGAGACCTGTAAACCTGATTACATCAATCCTTACCTGAAATCCCACGATTCGACGATGAACAATGAAGAACACCCGTCCATGTTCCTTCTTCGAAATTCGTCCATTCCAACTGATTTCTTCCAATTGATTCACCCAGAAGTATAAGTGGACCATGAGAAACTCATTTCCAAACCAATTTCATCGTTCCATCATCCCACGATCACGACTCAACCTTCAAATTTGTTCACGGTCATCAAGTCCGTTCAGAACCAAATAGTCACCAAATTGCTTCGTTCTTTCGTTGATTATGATCGTAGGAATCCCAGAAGGCTGAAAGTGAGCTCCATTTTGATCCTCAGAGCCCATCATTTGACATTTCAATTTTCCCCCCAAATTTCTCAATTTCGAATTCTGGTTCCAGCTCTCCCTCACAGTCCTTCGTGTTTCTCTCAGCTAAATTTGATCCTTAAGCCTCTCAATTTCACACTCTCAGGCTCAGTTGTGGAGGGGAATGATGGTGAGAAGGGAATTTTCCCTCTGCTTGTTCACGGTTCAATGAAGAACAGAGAAGGAATAATGGTGATTAATTAAGGTTAGAGTTGATTAATGGTGATGATGATGTAGTAATGATGATGTTGGGAGGGAAACATGGATAAGATTTTAGGTCTTAAATCAAGGGATGGGTGACACTTGTCACTCATCCAGGTGTGCACAGTCAACAATCACTATTCATTATTTTAATATTATTTTAATTGAAGCCTCGGTTCGTTCGGTTAATCGAATTCGTTCCCGTGACCACAACTTCGTCGTCGAATCTCCGATTTCGGCATGCCTCCTGTCATTGGATTCGTATCGACACGCTCTACGTATCGGTCCTTGACCCTCGTCCATTGGACCTCCAGGGTCAAAAGTCAACATCTGGCCCCAATTCTGCCAAATTACCAAAATGCCCCTCAACTTCCGAACATCATAACTTTCTCCTCGAATGTTGGAATCGAACGTGCCACCTGTCTATGAACTCGTGACGTCCTGAACTACGTCACGGTAATCGGTCAAAGTCCGTTTGACCGCCCGATCAAAAAGTCAACATTTTACCCACGACTAGGGGCAAAACGGTCATTTTGCATCGTTCGTCCGATTTCGCCCAACTAATCACCGATCAAACTCGTTTATCAAGATTAGTCACTAATCTAATCCCGAAATTTGGGACGGGTCGTTACAACCCTCCCTCCTTAATTAATTTCGTCCTCGAAGTATAAGTGGACCATGAGAAACTCATTTCCAAACCAATTTCATCGTTCCATCATCCCACGATCACGACTCAACCTTCAAATTTGTTCACGGTCATCAAGTCCGTTCAGAGCCAAATAGTCACCAAATTGCTTCGTTCTTTCGTTAATTATGGTCGTAGGAATCCCAGAAGGCTGAAAGTGAGCTCCATTTTGATCCTCAGAGCCCATCATTCGACATTTGAATTTTCCCCCCAAATTTCTCAATTTCGAATTCTGGTTCCAGCTCTCCCTCACAGTCCCTCGTGTTTCTCTCAGCTAAATTCGATCCTTAAGCCTCTCAATTTCACACTCAGGCTCAGTTGTGGAGGGGAATGATGGTGAGAAGGGAATTTGCCCTCTGCTTGTTCACGGTTCAATGAAGAACATAGAAGGAATAATGGTGATTAATTAAGGTTAGAGTTGATTAATGGTGATGATGATGTAGTAATGATGATGTTGGGAGGGAAACATGGATCAGATTTTAGGGCTTAAATGAAAGGATGGGTGACACTTGTCACTCATCCAGGTGTGCACAGTCAACAGTCATTATTCATTATTTTAATATTATTTTAATCGAAGTCTTGGTTCGTTCGGTTAATTGAATTCGTTCCCGTGACCACAACTTCGTCGTCGAATCTCCGATTTCGGCATGCCGCCTGTCATTGGATTCGTATCGACACGCTCTACGTAACGATCCTTGGCCCTCGTCCATTGGACCTCCCGGGTCAAAAGTCAACATTGGCCCCAATTCTTCCAAATTACACAAATGCCCCTCAACTTCCGAACATCATAACTTTCTCCTCGAATGTCGGAATCAAACGTGCCACCTGTCATTGAACTCGTGACGTCCTGAACTACGTCACGGTAATCGGTCAAAGTCCGTTTGACCGCCCGATCAAAAAGTCAACATTTTGCCCACGACCAGGGGCAAAACGGTCATTTTGCATCGTTCGTCCGATTTCGACCAACTAATCACCGATCAACCTCGCTAATCAAGATTAGTCACTAATCTAATTCCAAAATTCGGGACGGGTCGTTACAAACTGCCCGTACGAACTTGTTCCGGGATTATTGTATGATTCCTGTTAGTCCAAATCACATGTAAAGGTCACCACAAGTCCTTAACATTCATCCAAAAATTCCGAAACAGAAACCGGCTCCGGGAAGCCGTTCGAACACACTTCCCGAGACAACCGGACCTAATCTGACCCACTTAACAATCTCAGATCAACATGGTTATTTAACAGAATATATTCAGAATAATGAGAGGATAAAAAGTCATGTTGATCGTGATCGGAGATAATCCTCAACGGGCCCTCACGCGCCGCCCAAAGTGGCTGCGCGTGAAAGTCACGCGCCTGACACTGTAGCTACAGTGTCACCTTCTTCACCCGATAGCCTGTTAAACGGGTCTGCCACCCGCGGCTTGACCTGATCAATTACTCATCAATTCCTACTTGATTTCAATTGTTTTTTTATCCTAAAATGTTCATTAACCATCCAATTTAGGTTCTGTGACATTAATTAGCCTTGACAGGCCCTCAAACGACCCTTCGACCCGTGATCAACCAAACGGGTCGATCACCAAAACTCCCTGGTTTTTAACCTATTATAAAATTCACTTAACAGGAAGCATAATAGGACCAAAACGAACTGAAATACACAATCAATTGAACCAACACTCACCTAGAAGTGGTCGTCCTTAGCTCTGAAATTTCTTAGAATCAGGGGCTTCAGTACCAGCCCAATCTGTGTTTAATTCCCTTCGAACTCGACGTGGTTGAGTTCCAGTCACTCCCAGAAAGCTAAACCCGTCCTTGGTTTGGTCCAACACTCCTTAGAAATCAAAACCCGATTTTCCCTCCAATTTTCCAGAAATGGGTTTCCACGGTTTTTCTCTCTGATTCTCAGTCCTCACTCCAACAGAGTGAAGCTCACTCAAGCAGAGTGAAGGTCACTCAGAAACCCACTCAAATAATGGAACCGTGCCACCTAACAGCTCGTGGAAGCCAACCTGGCCACTGAGAAATGTTTCCCGCAAAGCTTCAAATTGATTAAAGAATGATGCCCGTGCTTGATGGATGAATCAAGCCATGTTCCATTGCTTTTAAGGCTTAAACAAATCCGCCTTTTCAGTCCACTAACAGTTTAAACTAATGGGTTGATCAGAACCACCAAGTATAGTCGTGTAGTCTCTGTTTTTTCCACGGCTGCTACAGTAACCAGAATGTAAAATGACCAAAATGCCCTTAGTTCAGAAATTACCAAAATGCCCTTCGCTTTCCAGACCCGTAACTCAGCCATCCGATGTCCGATTTCAGCGTGCCGCCTGTCCACGGACTCAGGGCATCGAGACCCTCTTAACGGTCCTCGAATTGTGTGAAAACCAGTTGTCAAACGAAAGGTCAACATTTTCACCCTTTTCGTCCAAATTATGGAAATGTCCCTAAACTTCCGATAGTCATAACTTTTTCCCTGATCGTCCGAATTGGACGTGCCACCTGTCAATGAACTCGTGACGTCTCGAACTATGTCACGGTCATCGGTCAAAGTCCGTTTGATCCACCAATCAAAAAGTCAACAATTTGGAAATACAACTCACAGGGGTAAAAACGTCAATTCATTCAAGAATTTCCAATATTAAAATCCTCGAATTTCCGGGGCATTACAAAAAGCATATGCATGCATTCGACAACCATTTATCAAAAGTTCATAAAACCATTTGTCAAAACGTATTCTCAAAACCTTTCAAGGGTTCATGCTCGGTCCCCATAAACCGTCATGACCCATAAAAACCTTTCAAGGGTTCATGTCGGTCCCCATAAACCGTCATGAACCATAAATCCATTTATGGATCCCCGACCCGAAATCACAATCTTAAAACCGTAAACCAATACATGTGGGAACTCAACTCAAATCCATATCGTCAGTGAAATACTAAAACATAGAATACGGGGTCTCCGCCCCCAAACCATTTCCAAAACATCAAATACGGGGTCTCCGCCCCAAATCACTTTCTAAAACATGGAACACGGGGCCTCCGCTCCCAAATCACTTTCCAAAACATCTCATACGTATCGACATACGTATAACCCATCCGCAGCACTTCCGAGAAGATGCCAACTCGGGGCACACAACCCCTAGGGAACACATCCCCGATATATGTCACGATTCATCATATCTATACTAGTGTGCACACCACTCGGGGTCTCACTCCAAGTCGTCCCCCAAGAATTCTCCATCTGGGAGGCTTAATCTCTGGATCTAGTCCGAGCTCTCTCTCTGGATCTAGTCCGATCATCTCTCCGGAATCTGGTCCAGGACCACATCATGAATCATAACTTCCACTCCTAGAGCGGGATCCCTATGGGGATACCCATTCTGGTATGTGGATCGTGACTCTCTAGGTCGACGTCTGGAGGAGACCATATAATCATATGGAGGGTTTCATACATTTTCAAATACTTTCTTTCTTTCTCAAATATATTTCAACTGGGTCATCATACCCGATTCATCTCAATAGGATTCCTCGAATCCGATTCAAATCCACTTCACAGGCCTCGGCCTAAATCCTCAATTTAACAGGGTCACATGCCCCAATTCTTATTTCATAAACTGAACTAGGACTCAAGCCCAATGTTACAATCAACTGGGCCTCCAGCCCGATATCATGACTAACGGGGCCTCAAGCCCGATTTCACAACCAATAGGGTCTCAAGCTCGATACTACAGTCAAAGGGGCTCGAGCCTGATATTACAGCCAACTGGGCCTCAAGCCCGAACTCGTAAACCAACGGGACCCTCGGCCCGATCGTATAACTCAAATGGACACTCGGCCTGATTCCTCGTCAAATCAAATGGACTCCAAGTACGAGAGTTTATAAATCAAATGGGTCTCATGCCCGAGTTCATATTTCCAAATTCAAAATCCGTTCATTAAATCATCATTGAAAATGCAGTACGCAAAGGTACAACATAAAGCCGAAAACCTTGAAACATGTGCAGATATGTCGATCCTAAGCTACCACAATCAAATGCACTCATGGCATCACAAAACATGTATTTAAAGTATCTATAAACATTTATGCATGCATCGAATTCATAAAACAAGTCCAGTCACAGACCGTCCGAAGTTACGCCTCGATACGCGTGCCATACGCCTCTCCCGGGCCAATCGTCGCCTCTGGGATTCCCGAACCTGTCCAAATTAATTTAGAGGGTTATTAACTACTTAAATAACCCCTCACTAAAGTCCCGTAATTTTCTGGAATTTTTAACTATTTTTAAATGCGAACTTTAACCTTCGGACGTCCCGAACTATATCGAAACGATGTCCGATTGACACGAAACCAATCCAAAAATGCTCGTTACATCGAATAGATGAAATTACATGTTGGAACCATCCTCAAAAGGACTGTTCACGCACCCTCACGCGCCCCAAGAAGGTCCTGCGTGTAGGCCTCACGCGCCGGGAGCAGTGCTCCTTCTTCAACCTCCAAACTGGCCGGTTCGGTTCAGGGCCTGTAACTGGACCGGTGTGACCGGTCCAACCCTATATTTTCCATATTTTTCGTACAATTCCTTCCCAAAAAATCTTGAACTTCCTATTTCATCCTTTCCCATCTATTCCAATCCCTAAACCTAAGGAAAAACCCTTAAACCCGACCCGTTTTGGTTTGAATCCTACTGTTCAAAGTTCCCACTTTTTCCTTGGGTAGCACCTCCCCTTTCAGCCATCAAAAACAGCCCTTGCACACTCCTAACAACCTAATAACCATCATCCAAACACTCAAAACCGTCCATGATGCCCAAATCGAATTATGGAATCCAAAATCAAAACCGAGTTACCTCTCTCCAGCGTTCACAACGGCTCAGCCGATCCTGACACCTCCTTCATCATCTCAGCCTCCTCTCTAGCCTTCCTTCATGGTCCAAAAATAGTAGGTGAGGATTGGGGAAGATGGGTCTGAGTTTTGGGGTGGTTTGAACGTGGGTTTCGTGTTTGGTTTGGAAGCAACAAAGAAGATGATCGATGCATGTATGTGGGAAGGTGGGCAATGGATGGGTGACACTTGTCACTCATCCATTGGGCCTGCTAAAATATCTGGGCCCCACACTAAATACAAAACTTAAGCCATCTTGTAAAACGCGCAATAGTTTCCTCAAACTTCTGTGAACCATAATTTCTCCGTCGAACGTCCGAATTCGACGTGCCGAATGTCTACGGATTCGTATCATCCCGATCTACGTAAAGGTCCTCAGCCCTCGGACATCGGACCTCCCGGGTCAAAAGTCAACTATTTGCTCCTATTCAACTAATTTACCAAAATGCCCCCGGACTTCCAAAAATCATAACTTCTTCCTCGAACGTAGGAATCGAACGTGCCACCTGTCTATAAACTCGTGACGTCCCGAACTACGTCACAGTCATTGGCCAAATTCCATTTGACGGCCTGAACGAAAAGTCAACGATTCACCCATTCTAGGGGCAAAATCGTCATTTAGCCCGAACGTCCATTAATCCTCGTCTAATCCCTGATTAGCCTCGCTAATCCGTCATTAATTCTTAATTAATCCCGATAATTCGGGACGGGTCATTACACTTTATTAGTCTCAATTTACTTTTTTCTATTAAGTTTAATTATCTATAACGACCTGACCTCCTCTTATCGGTCTTTTCGTGAAATATCGTGAAATTACTATTGTACCCTTTTAGTCGGCTCTGTAGTCACTTTAAGTTCGTTATCACCATTGCGGATATTTCTTGGATTAATGGGTAACTCTTGGACTCATGAGTCCATTGACACGCAACACGTGCAAATCGAGGTTCGTTTGAGGATTTTACATTTTTCGGAGCACCTAGCGGCATTTTGGTCATTGGGCATATGTGATATATTTTAGGAAATGGATAAGGATTATCCGTATCCCAACCTATCCATTTTTCATTTTCTACATCATCTCTCATTTATTCCCCATTTTTCTTCCTTTGTGCCTGTGGAACCCAAAACAACAACTATACTTCCATGTATTCATGTATAATCCTCAAACTAAGGATGTTTTCAAGTTCCTAGCACTCCTAGGATCAAAATCAACCCAAAATTGGAGCAAGAAGGACGCGAGAAAGGCCTGGTCCGAGAGAGAGAGGAACCATAATCTTTGAAACTTGATTTCAAAAAATCCAGGTAAGTTCTCTGACATCTGGATTTAGATTTAGATTATTTGGCTCGGGTAGATGGAATTAAACTATTAAAACGTCCAATTTGGTTAAGATTTGAGCATGTTATGAAGCTTTGAAGATCTGAGCTTCAATGGAGGTTTTCGGCGACTACCAACGGTGGCTCATGGTGGCGTCAATCACCATCTCCAGTAGGGTGATGACATCATGGATGACATCATCAATGATGTCAGAAATGATGTCAGAAATGATGTCATCGATGATGTCAGTGATGACATCAATAATGACTTCAGCGATGGCGTCATCATGTCGGAGCCAAGTCATCATATCAGAGCCATGGCATCAGGTCACTGCCATGTCATCCTATCAGTCCACGTCAGCTTGTCATTACCACATGACGGTTGCCGTTAGTGCCACATGGCGGGGTTATGTTAGCAGCAACGTACGAGCATGTGAAAGGCCGTCGGCCTTTCCCCGTTACGTGGCAGCACGTGAGCTCAACTCGTGAGACACAATGACGCATGTCATTTAGTTTTCGACATCCTGAATCTAATGGTGGTGGTTTCAAATAGATCAGAGTTCGTTGAGGGGTAGTTTTGGGCATTTTTAGCCTTAGATTGTGTGTTTGGGACACGTGTACCATCTTAGAAATTACGGGATTTAAATTGAAGTTTATTTGAGACGTTAGTAACCCTCAAGTGTGATTGTTGATAGGCTCCATAGCTCCAGGGACCTTGCAGGAGCGTACAGCTCGGGACGGAACTCGACCAAACATACTATAAGTGGACTTTGCTTTATAAATCGACGTTGTTTTACATATTCTATGATATTATTTGGGTTAAAATGGTTTGATTAAATATTCTAATTATTGTGGCATATTTTATGCGATTTTATGATTTTTGGATTAATTATTTAGTCAATTATTCTAGACACATGCCTTATGAACTTTTGTGGAAATGCTGTTTTGGGACCCAACTCGGTTAAATTTTTTTGACTGAGATTTGGAGTCAAAGCTTTATTTTAAAGTAAGGCCTTAACTTACTATTTAATTCGTTTTTCCACTGTTGACTATCCTCGAGAACATGGTCATTACCTTTTCCCAGAATGGCATTTGAAGTGTGTCTCTGCCAGCTCCTAGGGGCTGGCTACGCATAGCACAGAATTCCTAGCCAGGTAGTTTATGACTACGCCTTGGGGGAATGTTCCTAGTCGGTCAACACGGTTTATGTGTGGTGACTAGAGGAGGTTGATGATTAGTCGGGCGGGATTAGAGGTAATTGTGTTCAGGTTTTCCAGATGGATTTATAAACGGGACTTTCAAGGATAGGTGGGCCACAGGTATTTTCATAAATGTTATATGTTTACATTTTGTAGGTCCTCGGTTTATAATTTCAATTTTATATTTGAAATTCCCATGGTTTGTTTTATATAGTTTGATTTTTGGATATTTACTCGCTATGCATGCATGTTTATAATAGGAGGGTGGTTGATATTTTCCTCAAAATTTATGTTTTCAATGTTATTTTTGTCCAGTCACGGTTTTGTCGGTTTTGGTAATCCCTCTAAGCTGTGGTTAGGTGTCGGGGCTAGTTCTTAGGCGGTGGCACTATTTTCAACTGTGCACTCATTGGGAACCATGGTATACGATTTGTATCCTTGTTTGTACCATCATTTTAGTTACTCTGATTAACCACTAGTTATTTGTTGACTGCTAGTTGTACCTTTCCTTTAGTGGGACTCGTTAGGTTATCCTTAGTCTGACATGTGGCTAAGGGTATTTTGGGAACTTTAGTACAGGAGAAGGATCAGACACATCTATTTAGGAATTTTCGGGTCGAGTTCAGCCAGTTTGGTATCAAGGCACTAGGTTAACTTCTGTAGACTTTGGTACAGTTTGGGACGAGTGCCTCCGAGAAGTGAGCCCTTCCATAGCTTGGAAGTGAGGACGTGACAATTATTAGGTGTATACGTGAAATCAAGTTGGATCCATGATTGAGATCGACCTTGTCTTATGTGGATCGAGATTCGAATATTGTGCTATAGTGAAAATTGACTCTTTAGGGTTTGGTTTTTGAGCGAACTTGGAGGCTCGAAGTCACTTTTTTTACTAGCTAGGAGAACCCCGATGACACAGATCAACGAATTTCTTGATTAGAGCAAGTACTCGATTGGGTCAAGAGTAGCTCTTCACGAGGAATGGGTGTATTTTAGCCATGTATTATGGGGCGATTTGGTTGTACCGTTGCGGTTGACAAGCTGAAATGTTTATACAATTACCTAGGAGGTTGTCGGGCATGTTTCTTGGGGCAGCTTTATCTACATTTCTTCCATAACACTAGGGAGGCATAATCTTGTGGTTGTAGTAGGGGGACTTATTGGTTGCTTTGTATGAGTAAGGATTCTAGGATTTTTTTCCGGTTTACACTAGTGAGGGTTCCATATGAGGTTGACAAGTACTGATGTTTTAAGCAGAGTTTAACAGTTGAGTTCAAGGTTTTAGTGACAGTTTGGACGAGTGCTTCTCTATTTGACTTGTTAGGTGCTATCACTAAGGTTGAGCTGAGGTTTCTGGTTAGCTAGTAATCTTGAGCTCCTCGATCGGCATTGGGAGTATCTATCTCTTAGATCTTAGGGCCGGGAAATCCCAAAGAAGGAGAAATTTAGATCGAGATCTGGGGATTTATTCATGGCAGAGGTAGAGATGCTCGAGGAGGTTTCTGACCATAGACATCAGTATAGTTAGGAGGTTACTCTCCAGCCGACCAGCGGATGGGGTTGCCTGTCTGCACGGTTTTGGTTAGCCACTTGTTTTCCTATTTGGACCTCAGGAGGGACTATTGTTGATTACATTAGTGGTACGGTGCGAGTTACTGTAGATCAGTGACTGGGGGAAATCTTGATATTTGGAGCAACGTGTGTGACACGACCAATCCCAATCTCTCGGGATTAACGCGGGATGTACCATGCTCCTGTTTGACACCACATGTCAAACAAGGGATAAAACTCACCTTAACCGGCTCGAGGTTATCCAGAGTACGCCAGGATCAGTGGTGGAATGTGATGTCTCGGTCTCTACTACAGCCCGCATCCGCGATCAACCTGCAAGGCATTAAAAACCATAAAAAGTTGTGAGTGGAAGAAAATAAATAATTAAATAAAACACATTTGCATAAAAAGACCTTTATACCTTTCACTAAAAAGTACGTATGCATTCGAAAACCAGTTATTAGAATCATTTTCTTTAAACCAAACATAGGTTTTCCAAAGCCAAACTCAGTGAAAAATAATTTTCAAGTAAAGCCATTTCCTTCCTCAAATCATTAGGGCCTTATCCCAAAATCTTAAATCCAAACCATGTGGGAACTCAGCCCAAAACCAGTAAAACCAAAGTATGTGGGTCACTGCCCAAATCCATTAATTACACAAAAATACCGATCCATAAATCCAGTAAAATATAGGTATACCAATCCTTGGCATCCCAGATACTTGACATCCCAGATGTCATTATCATAAGCTACACGTGCCCCTCAGTCTCAAGCCGAGTCTCTCTTAGGGTCCACCCAGGTCCTTGACCCTCCTTGGGGGGCAGAGGTTTTAACCTCTAGCAATCTTACTCTTGAGTCACTCTATGTGAGCCTCTATGCGGTCTCTCCGTAGGATGACCCCTCACAAGCAATGCTCTGTGTTCACATATAAGGATGGTATATAGAAAAAAATTTATAAATCATCTCAAAACATCTCAAAGGGCCCATGCCCAGAATTTCCATAAAACCTTCGTAAATCCATATATCCAATTTCATTTCGGGTCTTTGAACCCGAAATCACATTTTATAAACCACAAATGGGACTCAAGCCTAATATCATAACTAATTGGGCCCCAAGACTGATACCGCAAAATCAACTAGGTCTCAAGCCCGATATCTCATTAAATCAAATGGACTTCAAGTCCGATAGTTCATAAGTCAAATGGGACTCAAGCCCGATTCCATATTTCTAAATCCGAAGTCATTCAGTACAAGCACGTAGAAAACCCAAAATAAAGCATAACCTCAAAATACGTGCAAATACGCAAATACTAAATACCACAATCATATTCATCATAAATCACTTATATAAACCATATAAAACAGCTAAGCATGGATCATAGTTTAAAACCAAATGTCCACTCAAAGACCGTCCTTAATGTGCCTCGATACACGTACCATAAGCCTCTCCTGGCTAATCCAACTTCTCCGGAACACCCGGACCTGTCCAAATCACACCCAAGGTCATTAACAGACTCTATAAGTTCATACATAAAACCCATGAACATTCCCAGCATGGGAACTCGTCCCGAACAAGCTTCATGAGGCTTTAAACCTCGATTTGACCAACCTAACGATATCCGATCGACCCAAAACTACAACCATTGGATCTGGATCGTCGAAACCTTTAAAATGACACTGGTCCCACCCCATGATTTGTGCCCACTCATCCCCACACGCCGGTCAACACAAAAGTCAATGATGGTCAATGCTGACATCAGTCGGTCAACGGTCAAAGTCAATGACGTCAGCATGACATCATCTTTGACAGGTTCTGACAGCTACAGATCTGACACATGTTAGATCTAACAGTGCCACGTGTTAGCTGTCCACTAGTCCACATCACAAACATGTCAGTGACACATGGGCACTGACATGTGACACGTGTCGACTTACCATTGGTCCACCTCTAACATCTATTAGTCTGACATGTCAAATCTGACATGATGACATCATCAATGATGTCATCTCGTCTCTTTTCTTTGTCCGGGTCAACTCGGATACCTGAACCGGGTCGTGCAGACCCGCAGCTATGACCCGGCCAGTTCTCCACCGTCAGATGGTGCACAGTAGCCGTGAAATTCCTCCATCATTTTTCGTCGACTCCGACCACCATTTCCCTCATAATTAGGTCCCCTGAGTTTTTCTAAGTCCTTAGAACCTCGTCCAATCCGCCAAAAAGGTCAGCAACATCAAAAACCAAGTTTTCCAATTTTGAACTAAAAACAGATTTTTGGTTTTCCTTACCTCCGTCGAGGCTCCGCTGTGCTCAGGCCATCACTCAGACTCTCCGTCCATCTCAGTCCCTCACTCAGACTCTCCGTCCATCTCAGTCCCTCACTCCCAATCTCTAATTCATCACAACAGAAGAGGATAAAATAGTGGGGTGGATTGGGTAGTACGTGTGTGTTTCTGTTTTTCGGGTAACAGAGAACAAAGAGAGAGGAATGAGATAATAGGTAATCCCATAAGCTTGGGTTTTGGGCCAATTAGATGAGGGACATGTGTCACTCACTGATTGGTCCACTCAGATTTCCAATCCAATCCAAATGGGCCATTTGTCAACATTCCTTGGTTTACGTGAATAGTATTATTTTTCGTTCGTGAACCGTAACTTTTTCGTCAAATGTCCGATTTTGACTTACTGTCTGTCTACGGACTCGTATGGACTCAATCTACGTAACGGTTCTCGGTCCTCGTGCATTTGATCACCCGGGTCAAAAGTTAATTTTTTTTTCCTATTCCCAAGGGCAAAATCGTCATTTTACACTGTCCGTCCGAATTCTTCGAATTAGTCGAGGGATTTCTCAATTAACCCTTAATTATCCTTAATTAATCCCGAAATTTGGGATGGGCTGTTACATTGTGGAAGTAAGACTTCTACTAGTAGCCCAGCCGAGTCGGTGGTGGACAAGGAGGATGTGTTCGATCCTCAGGTTTAGGCCTTTGTGTTTAAGTGAATTTGTTGGAGGCTCATGGTGCATCATAGGTACTGACGTACACACTTGATATCTTTGGATTGGTGAGCGAGTTTCGATGTTATCTTAGGGATGGACCGTTTGATTGCTTATTATGTCTGTAGCGAGTATTTGGGAAAAAGGTTATCTTCCAAAGGTTGCGATTTCGGTGGTATATCCTTGTAGGTTTTGGGGTACGTTTTGGGGCTACATTGCAAGGGATAGCTTACGCATCCAAATTTTTGGAAAACCCAGGAGTTTTAATTATTCCACCTGTGACCTAGAGTTAGCAGTGATGATTTTTACCCTGTTGTTTTGGGAGACATTATCCTTACGGGAAGACGTGTAGAATTTCCATCGACTACTAAACTCTAAAGGGTTCTTTGCTTACGAATTTGGATCGAGGGCAGATACAGTAGTTAGAGCTATTTCAAGAAAAGTTACTTTGGTTGTGGATGCATGGAACAGAGAATTTTAATGGTTCTGTCGGTCGTCTACGCACTATTCTTGTATTCGTACTGGAGAGACTTTGTAGTGCAAGAGTTGTGCTTGGAATAGTTACCCGGGTGTTTTATTATCCAGTTTTTCTAGTGAGGCCTGTTCGTTCGATTGAATTATTGTGGCTCAACTCCAAGATCCGACGTTGTGCCTTCAGCCTAAACACCCTTGACCTTGAGGGAGTTAAAGAATATAGATCATGAAGTGGTTCCTTACTTGGGCGTGCAATCATGAGGTTAGAAGTCAGCCTAAGATACACATCCAATATTTATCATTATATCCAGGCCATTTGGTGGCCGGGTGGTGGCACGCCTACACATTCATTCGAAGAAAGATCATAATCCATTATATCGGCTTGATCTGTCAATTGGGAGGAATAGTATATGCGATTATTTTTTTGAGAAACTACATAAGAGGCGAATATGTGTGATTGAGTATATAATAAAATGAAAAAAAAAATAATGAAATCAGTAATGAGGAGTGTAGATGTGTAGGTGTGTAGGTGTGTAGGTGTGAGTAAAATACCAACCGTGATGGCAGACAAGCGTGGGTCAACGAGGAGGAAGACATGTTTAAGCAAAGATGGAGTTTGGGAGTCATTGATTGGAACTTGAGATTCTAAAACAGCAAGATAGAGTTTGGGAGTAATTGTTTAAGCAATGATATATTTATTCAAGTGGAGCTGATTACAAATAAAATTTAAAGGGTTTTTAAATTTTTTTCTTCTTCTTTGATTTCTTTCTCTTTTTCACTTTTCTTAGCTTCATGACCGTCAGTTTCCACTTGTGAGTATATATATATAATATCATTATTTTTATCTAATTATGTGGATCATATAGTAAATGTCTAAAGGATTAATTGGTATGTTTCTGTTGCGGGTTCATTGCAGTTCAAAGGGAAAATAACTTAAATTTAAGATGAAATTAATATGGTACGAATAGGGTGGGCTGAGCTATGAGCTTATTGATAGCTGCCTCCAAGTGGACTAGATTAGTATGCAAATTTTAAATCATTCATATACGCTTGTATATTTTGGTTTGAATTGGTATTGATTGGAGACACTTTTTCAGGTGGTTTTGTGTCTATGTATTTTTCCTTTAATTAATCAAAGACATACTTTTATTATAATATGAAGCATTTTACACATCGTTAAAGCTAATTAAGGTCACCTCTTTTCAATTCCAAGTCACTTATTTTAAGTCATTATTATTGATTGATGCCACATGTTCTTTATTTGATGACACGAATCACGTGCCCTTATACATGTTTAAAGAAGCATGTGTAATGTTAGATGACGCTTAATAAGTGTCTTCATATTTTATAGATGACACACCCTTAATAAGACACTAATAAATTATTTAATGACACATATTATGTGTCATTAAAATGAATTAATAACACACATCTATCTATTCAATGACTTCTTATAGACGTTTTTAAATATAATAGATGACACTTTTTTTGTGTCATTAAACAACTTCAATAACAATCATTTATATTTCAGTATTGTGTGTCCTTAAATGTTGTAGATGACATATTAAATATGTCATTATTTCTCATTAATGACACCCTTATAAATTTCCATGATACTTAGTATACGTCTTTAAACATAATAGATGACACTTTACTTGTGTCATTAATTCTTTTCGATGACACACCCATATGTTTCCATGACATTTATTACGTGTTCTTAAATATAATAGATGACACTTTTTTGCGTTATTAATAATATCTTTTATGACACCGATATAGATAACACGAAACAGTCATGTCTTTAATAATAAAATATGACACGGTTTTTGCGTCATCTATTATGGTATTTGTAGAAGCTGACCTTCGAGAAATATGAGAGAGAGAGAGAGAGGGAGAGTTGATTTTCTTTTCTTTTTCAATTTTTAATATTAGTTTTAAATTAATTTTTATTAATTAATTATTGTTATTTTTTGTCACGTGACCTTAGTTGTCATCAAACAGCGGGTTCTATTATGTTGACCTAAACATTTACTAAAAAACTTAACATAAATGTTAACGATGAAGATATATTGTAACTTTTTGAAGAGTTCAGGTGCATAATTGAAGCGTTTAAAAAAAATAAGTACTAATTTGTTACAATGTGTAAATTACAGAATAATAAAATATAATTTGCTTTATATTTTGTTTGGGAAACCTTCTGATTATCTTTTGCATGGTACCTCAAGATTGAGTATATAATGTTTAGATTCATGTACGTAAAGCGTAATCATATATGGTAATTTTTCTTTTTCAAACCCTTTTTAAAAAAATGAGATCGATCAATTCATATATAAGAGAAGAGTGCTGTCATATTGGAAGCAGTTAGGTAAGGAATTAGCTGAGATTTTGAAATATTCAGATTAATTCCCTTTCATTTTAGTCCACGACATAAAATTGGGTGTACTATATAAATTTCTTCACATTATCACGTTATGAACATGTACATTGTCAATTTCGAGAATATATATTGAACTGAAGTTGGACCATCAAAATCATCAATGATATTCCCAATTAAATAAGGATTTGGCTTATACGTTACACGTTTGATTCAGTCAAATTATATATTCAAACCCCTAATAATCACGAGTTTTGCAAAGCTGTTTAATTTAACCTTCAAATCCTTCAAATCCTTATTGCCTATACGTAATATATCATGGACATGGTTGCCCACTGGAGGCTACAGCCAACAGCTAGCTGTTCATCGACATCCGCATTGAGCATACCTAAATTATTGTTTGATTGCTTCTGGCTTTAGCTATTAGCATGCACTCTAAAAATATCACGGTGAAAATTCTTCACAATCTCAACAAACAGTAAACAACAAACAATCGAAGTTAAGGTTAAAGCTCTGTGAAGTTGTTCAACCAAAAACGACTCCCCGATGCTTAAGTTAGCTCTGAAGGAGGAATAAGAAATTAATACTTCGAACGAAAAAAACGTATTATCTTGAGAATGAAATGAGCTATATTATTTATAAGGAAGCCTTGAGTGGGTCAGAGCATTATGATTGATCGGTTGAATTTGTAATTAATAAAAAATATTATTTAATATTTCTAATAATTGCTCATTTTGATTATAATTAAAGTAATTTAATAATAATAATAATTTTCTATTACTAAGAATAATAAAAATTAATATTATTATTATTTTAATCTGATTAAATAATATATTTAATTGAAAATACATTATTTAATGTGCGAATGTTTCTAAGCCGTTAATATCATTACTAAAAAAAAAATTAGATATTTTGGAAATTATATATTACGTGACAACTTCACTATTTTTGAGTGATTTTTGTTTCTACCGATAGATAAAAAGAAAGAAACAAATGACAGTGGCGCGCTCGAAGGCATCCCCCAAGTCTGAGCTGCCTCTATGTCATGGACCACCTAGAGTGCTAGACCAGTACTCGTCAAGATTTCAAAGAAATGGTCGACGATCAAACATTGGTAGTATCTCAAACTTATTCACCTGATAAGTGTGAGTATGTGAGTGTAACTTTTGTCGGATCAAGTATGATCTAACTATCGATTATATCTCCAAATTAATCGTCCGTTAGGTGCTAATTAGGTCAACTAAACCCGTTTAATAAGCTAATAAGTTTAGATGGAGAATGATATATTAATGGGATAATTATAATTAAGTCCTATTTTAGAGTCCAAATTATAGATTAGTCTATTACAGTAAATAGTAACAGTAATTAACATTAATCCTGACTTTTTAATTGTATATCAAAATTCAGCATTACTTTTAGTCCTCTATTTCTTCAAAAATTACAAACATATGTCATTACATATTCTGCATAACGTGAGCAAACAAAATCCATAATTTTAAAGTTTATCAAACTCGCATTTTTTTTTGTTGCTCTGATAAACTCGTTTCTTTTGCTTGAATTTCATAGGGTTCCTTATCCGATTGTTTAAAATTTTGAATTTTAATTTGGTCTATCGGCTATCAGGTATGAAGAATTTGGAGGAATTCAAATGATGTGCTACTTTTTTGAAGTAAGTATATAAATATAACGTACCTAATCTAGGGTTTTTTTTTATGCGGAGAAGGTATTTATTTTTTGTTATTTCTTGTGTTGAATGTTGTTATTCATCGTTGTGGTCATTTGATTGCTGTTTGTCTTTACCTGTGCTTAATTGTTATGAACACTGCTGAGTATTACTACTGCAGTAGGCAAATTGTGGATAAGTTAAGTAGAATTATTAAGCTGCGATAGGTAGATTATGGATGAGTTATGTATGATTGTTACGTTGTGATAGGTAGATAATACATAATGAACCTCTCAAAAATAATAGAAAAGTAAGAAATATACGTAATGTTAAATTACCTATAAAGAAATAAAATAAAATAATTTATTAAGATAAAGAAAATACATGTAATTCTATAACAAAATCAATTAGAATATGAAAATATTGGTGGATAAAATGATTAGTTAATTGATAATGCATTCCAAAATAAAATTGTACATATGAAATTTTGTAAAACAAATGATCTTATAAAAAAATTAAAAAATAAAATCAAAAATATTAATATTTAAATTTAAAAAGTTTCTTATCCACATCTAAAAAAAGGTATAAATGGTATTATAATACTTTAAAAAAACACAGTAAAAATCTTACTAATATAGTAAATGAACCATTTTATATGTTAAGTGAACCATTTTACATGTTATACTTAAAAATTGGACTAATTTATAATTAGTTCTACATTAATTAGGAACACGAAGAACAATTCGTGGATACGCATGGGGATGCCAAAAATAAGTTTAGATGGAGAATGAAATTGACACATAAGAATGAGGTTTAGAGATCAAGATATTATGAGTGTGCAATAATTTAAAGGATTTGATGCTCTATGCTATAATTTGTTATCCTATCATTGCTAGCAAGCATCACATACAATTTACTAGTTTCTCCTCCACTTGTTCTTGTACACTAGCACCTCTCCTTTGGTCAAAACTTTCACCCCTAAATCTACACTCGCATTCTAGTCCTCTACATAATGGAAATGGAGATGATATTGACACCTTTATAAGCTTCTAGGGCTAGTAGTTTAGTTTTATGTGATTCCGCACAGTTAATTACGTGGTTTTATTATTAATAATTAGCTTGTTACTCAATATGTTTTCCGAACAAACATTAAATCTCAATTTACTCATCAAATCTCAAATTGTAATAATGTTCCCCTTAAACCTCCATTTTGTCAAGTCCGTTGCACCAAAAATTACAGTCTGTTACTACTTCTGTTTAGTACACTTACGTGAAAGTAAGAGATTCAATGTTTCATTCGTTTTGTAGCAAAATACTAAAATTAAATATTAAAAACAAAAATAAACAAAATGTTAAGAAGTTGATCATCAATCTGGGGTTTCCCAAACCTCCGAATCCAAACCCTCCAAGCCTACCCCAATCCATCCCAATTACTACTTCTGTTTAGTACACTTTCATTCATTTTGTCAAGTCCGTTGCACCAAAAATTACAGTCTGTTACTACTTCTGTTTAGTACACTTACGTGAAAGTAAGAGATTCAATGTTTCATTCGTTTTGTAGCAAAATACTAAAATTAAATATTAAAAACAAAAAAAAACAAAATGTTAAGAAGTTGATCATCAATCTGTGGTTTCCCAAACCTCCGAATCCAAACCCTCCAAGCCTACCCCAATCCATCCCAATTACCCACCAACCTCTACAACCACCACCACATCTTCAATTGATCTCTACTTCTATTCGTTCAAACCCGAAGCTAAAGTGAATAAAACCCTTTTGCTTGTTTATCACTCCTTTTGGTGCTAGAAGTCTTGGACGATACAACAAAAATCCTTCCACCTTGTCGCGTTGATATTTTGTATATATGTAGATCAATCGGAATGTGAATATGCTCAAGCTGATTTTGAGAATATATAAAAGAACACACACCAAAATTATAAAGTAGAATGCTAATAATCTCCGGCCAAACTACGGGTACCATCTAATTTCTCATTTTTTTTTGTATTTCTGATCATGTGGCGTCTGATGTGACGTTTTATGTCATCATTTTTTTTGCCAAATCATGTCATCATTTTGATTGCTTATCTTAAAATAAAAATAAAAATTTTAAAAAATACAAAATGAACAAAATATCAACAAGACCGATTAAAAAAACTTAAATCCTAAGAATTTCATAGCATCAAATGGTCTTTTTTTCCAGTAAATCATAAACCCTAAGACGATTTGATGCTATGAAATTATTCAATATATTCTTAGGATTTATGATTTTCTAGATTAAAGACGATTTGGTGATGTAAAATTCATAGGGTTTAAGTTTTTTTTTTTTTTTTGAAGGAGACAATCAGTCTTATTGATATTTTGTTCATTTTGTATTTAAATTTAATATTTTAATATTTATTTTAGTTTTAATTTTAATTTTAAAATAAGTAATTAAAATAATGGCATAGTTTGACAAAAGAAGAATATAATGCCATGAAATGCCACATCAAATGCCACATGTGATAAGATAAAAAAAAAAAAAAAAAAGGGAAAATATGTGGTATCCCTAATTCGATATTCGAGTACAAAATGCTTTTATTCCTTCTCTCATTTGCATTTAAAAACCACGCAAGTTGTGTATAAAAGTGACAACAATATCACATGGAAGGAACCTCGTAGCTGCAGCCTCCCTAGCTAGAGATTGCATATCAAACTTCATACACATCTATAAATTATCTATATCTACGAGGAATTGGTGGTTAAGATTATAAAATTAGTTTCATTTTTCTAATAGTCGATAAACATATATATTCCCGATAATGTATGTATATATATATATATATATATATATACTCCTGACACTATATTAATATATTAATATATATATATTTTATTGTGTCAGTTTTTGGCAAAATTGAAGCAGGCAACTTGGCAAGGCAGCAATGGGAAAGTCGAAACAAAGCTTGTGTATAAAACATGTGACTTGGCAAGCCAGTAAAGCAGCTAATATTCGTTAATCGTTACATACACAGTGTCACAGTGACACAGTGACACAGTTACACAGGGGGTGTCGTGTGAATGACAATATTAATCGCCTCATATTCATTCTCCACTTTCCTACCTTTGAGCTGATCAAAAGTGTGTGATCTTACTTTCTGCATATCTACACTAAACCCTACACTCAGACATCAAACAAACAAACTAGGTAGCTTATCCAACATGCTCTGGGCCGTCTGGCGTCGCCAAGCCCATACCCATCCTTTGGGCTGGCCATGCCTATAATACACCTTTCATATGTAACATCTCTCATTAACGAAATTTATATAATTTAATTCCTTGTAAATATAATTACAACTACGTAATCCCATCAAAATCAATAATCAATTATCGATGTTCTCTCAAAACTTCCAACTTCATGTGTAAACTATAAAGTGCTTCTGAGCTTCTTGTTGACCTTAAGAGCACATCTAACCCTCTTGGCAGGTCTTGCCTCGAGGAAAGGCTAGCCCTCTTGGCAGCCCAAGCTAGGCTGGTGGCCCACCAAACAAAAGCCTGCAGCCCACCTACGCATACTATGGTGTCACATGGCACTGAATTTTTAAAAAAAATGTTACAATGCTTTTTCTTAAAGCTAAAAATGATAGTTGCATCCACTGGAAGAGTTTTGAAAGAGGTTTTGTTTTCAAAAGAAAAAGCTTTTTTTTTTTAACTCCTATAAATTTGATACGAAATTAATAGTTATATTTCTTTATGTAAAAGGTATAACCATATGAATCAAATAGTAAAATTAAATAGTATTTTAGAAATATTATATAATATTATAATATTTCTATATTATTATTTTTATAAAAATAATTCACAAAAAAATTGAATTTTTGGCATTTACTCATCTAGATTAGAACAATAAAAAACAACTTTGGACAAATTGCATAAACAGTGTCAATTTGAGGAATTAAACTTTACCTCTAATTCATTACCTTCACCTTAACGTTAGTCTGCCAAACCAAGACACTTTTTCAGTTTTTCTTGTTTAACGTCGTCTATTTCAGTAACGTGCTTTTTAGCATAAGCACCTTAATATCACAATGCTTTTCGTGCTTTTTTTTTTCTCACTTTAATTTTTAAGTCGGTAGGTACATAGATAAAGTTTGAGGACTTGAATTCCATTCATGTAGTCCGCACTATTTAATCCAGAAGCATATGGACTTGTGAGTTGCTAGGTTCGTTGACTAAAAGCCTAACTCGATCTGCTATAGGTAGTAATCCGACCCAGCCCAAAAGTTTACGAGCCAAACTTGAGTATAGTATATTAAAACCTGATAGGCCTAAAACCAATAAGTCCGACCCGTTCTTATAAACCCAACCCATCAACCCAAGTACTCATTCATATGTGAACATGATAATTTATTTGAATAGTAGTTCTTATATTCTAAGCATTTAACAGATTATTTTATTAATTAGTCCTAATATGAGTAACAATTAAAAATGAAGTTGTAATTTGAACTCACCAAAATCCAACCTTTTTTCTCAATATTTTTTTCAACTCCATAATTTGTTGAATAAATCATTACTAAAAGCCCAATTGAGCTTGAAAGAAATGAGCTTACTAGACCCAACCCGTGAAGCACAATAAAATCCAACCCAACAAAGGATATGTGCTTTCACATTTATGACTACGCCCACTCAATCTGGCCCAATATTTTTTAAATTAAAAAATACTCAACCCAACCCGATCTAAACTCAAAAAATTTAGACCGAACTTGCCCAACCCACCCGACTCAATGATGAGAGCTGCATTCATGCATATTTTTTTTTTGAAAATCTGAAAACTACGAACCTAAACACCCCATAACAACACCGGTGACTAAATTTTTAAACTCAAATCTGTGGCTGCCTAAATATTGTTACATTGACTCTAACTTTTAGTTACCTATCGAATGAACCAAACTGCAACCTCTTTGACCCATCAAAAGCAGCTAATGAGCCCAATTCCAACGAAGACGATGATGACTGTGGATAACAAGCTTTTCTGAGCTCATTGTACCTGCCAAAATCGAAATTCTCAAGCTTCATGAGTCGCTTCTGCTTGATGTGAAACCGGCTCTGGAAAAAACCCTCAAAAGAAGGCTCTTTGGAGGTCCTAAGGAAGAAGGCATAGCAAACCATGAAATAAATTGAAGTAACATAGAAGCAAATGGGTTCCATGACATCCCATGAGAGTTCCCAAAACGTGAGCCTCATGAACCCTGCTGTTTGGACAACCAGATAGGCAAGCCCTAACCAGAGCTCCTTCCGGACAAGGGACTCCGCCTTCCTGTCGATTTCAAACTTGTGCCTCTCCATGTGTTCCAATTCTTTCAATCTTGGGTCAATTGGGTTGGCTTCTACTCCTGGAATGGGAATTAAGTCCTGGATGGCTTTAGCTACCTGCAGTAATCAAACAGTTTGAAACATTTGGGTAAAACATGCTCAGCCTACCCTAAAACTTGACATCATTAATCATCAATCATCAATCTTTGGGCTTTTATGCTCATTATATATCACTTGCACTCCAATCAACAACACCAGCACTAACATTATTACATTAACATGGCCCTCACCATCTACATAAAGAATTTGGACTCAAATGCTCGAAACACAACACAAAAAATTGCTCTGCAATTTCTTTAAGAAAAAATATAACAAAACAAAGCATGTGTTCATGAGAGACACAAATCATGCATGAAAAAGATACGCAAACGCAAAGGTAACTACATTGGTTAGAGTAAATATATCCACAACTATCTAAGATTAGAACATGCCAAGGCCACCACCTAAATTATGTTTTACCTGCTACCTAAAAAATCACGTCCAATTCAAACATTCATATGATGATTCTTGAGTTCATCAACACATAGCCACAAAACCAAAGAGAAAAAAGTAGGAACCACTCCTTTAAACTTTGTGCCAACCAAAGACAGTAAAACACACTAATATTTCCAATTGAATTAAAGTGGCCTTTCTCTAGATAATTTCTACATAATTTTTCATCTAATATGCCTACCTCTATAATTAATATTTAGACAATTATCCAATTTTTTGGGTTATGCCCATTTCGCCCTTTACTTAATTTGCAGGTAAAAAATCTTACCCTAACCTAATTCTAGATATTAGATTCACTTCTATTTTCCCCTCCTATAGGATGAGCACAAAAATGTAAATTTTTTTACTCTATATATATATATATGTGTGTGTTTTAAATTCACTGTAGTCTCCTCAAACGGTGAAAAACAAAATCTGCCACGGTAGAACCTTTTGACGTTTTAGATTTGGCCTGTGGAAGAAAACACAAACGATAATCATGAAAGAGTATCAGTTTTCGGTATTTACCAAATCACAAAAACAGAAAGGCAATCAACAATTTCGTAATTTAAATCTATTCTCTCGGCCAACAGACCAAGATCATCAATTTTATCTGAAACATCAAAACAAATATAAAAACAACACGAAAACTGAAAGTAACAGAGAAATTGAATGAATAAACCGACGAATTTAGGATTAATGATCAAGAAATTAACCTGTTCAGGCCTCAAGCAAACGGCGTTTCCCAGGACGATAACGGAACCGTTCTCGTCAAGCGATTTGGCGAGCCCAAGACCCAGTTCAGGGTCCGAACAACCTTCCTGGCAAATCTGGATAAACTCTGAATACGATACCCAGCTATTCTGGGCTTCTCGAAGCTTCGACTTCACAGCCTCCAACTGGGCCACTCTTAGCAATTTCTTCGTTTCCTCCGCCGTCAAGCCTGGCCTTGTCGCCGGAGGTGTCACCGGCTCAGCTGGAGAAAAACCGTCCATTCGGATCCGGTCTGGGCCAATAGACATGACCTTGAGCTTCTCCATCAGGTTTTCGCCCCTCGGCAAAGACCAGATCTCCGGCTTCTGGAAAGTCGCGGCCGACGTCCTCTTGTGGAGGAATCGACGGAAAATGGGATTGTCTCCGGGGTCGGGTGCGCTGCTTGTTTCGCGTGGCTTGGAAGCGAGCCGGGTATGGACCGCCGATGATGAAATCCGGCAGTTTCTGCGGGCTTGAGTGGAGATGTTGAATAGACGCTCGGCAAGGGTCTTCCTGAACGCCATTTTACAATCGAGAGAGAGAATCACAAGGGTTTATCTCTTATGACGAGATAGGGAATAAAAGCTTCGAACTAGTTTTGAGCTCATCAACAATGGAGGCCTCTTTTGGTTTCTATTGGTGTCCCAAATTCCAAATTGACGGGACGGGACGACACCGATATTTTGAAACTATCGCGATATGAAAGAGCGAGAAACTCGGCGTTGCACGGTCCTCGACGTCCTTAGACTAAAATGAACAGATGCCTGAGTTCAGGGCAGATTCGTTTTATATGTTTCCCGATTTATCTCGGTTTTTAAATTTTCTCTCTCACCTGTAGAATCGAACCGCTTTCACGACGTAAGTGATCACGAGGTAGGTGAATTTACCACCGTACACGTGGCAAGTAAGGCTTCCATAATCAGTTTTCAGCTGTTTGATTAGACGAAAGTCGAGCTAGCTGCTTGATGTTGACTCGTTTTCACGTGGTCTCGGGTCGAGAATGGGCTTATTGACACGTGGCAGGTATAGACGCGGTAGTATCTTTGGGGACGGATGGGCTAATAATAGGGTGCGCTACGTAGTAAATATTAAGGGCGGGCTTATTTTGTAACCGGTTGGACTGTACAGCTCACAGAATCCTTTCTTTTTTTTTTTTGGAAAAGACAGCTGGCATTTTGATGGTATTTACTATTTAGTAAAGAAATTTTAAGTAGAGGAAGTTCTTTAGGCCGAAAATAACGGATTTACTGTCGATTGGGATGGGATTTAATTAGTTTAAAAGTAGAGAGATCACTAGTGTCTTTTTTTTTAGGACAAATTCATTAATTTAAGTGTAAAAAGAGGGTCTAATCAAGGATTGAAATATCAGTATTCACGCATATATCGCTAGTTAAATTTACGGATATCTCACTCCAAATATCGATATCGATATTGTTTACGGTCAACAAAAATGACGGAAATTCGATCTAAATGTTGGAAATTTGGAATGAAACTTTGGAAAAAACTTAAGTACCTAATGATGGTTATATAGGACTAATAAAAACTATAAAATGATTTTGATATAATAAATATATGGTGAATAATATGATACAATAGGGTTCTGCCGATGACTAGTAATATAAAAATATAAACATAAATATAAATTAAAGTGAATTACTATAATTGAAGGTTAATATAATTAAAAATATAAAAATAAGCATTAAAAAATTTGAATGGAAGATAAATTATAAAATGAGTAAATATATTTAAAATTGGAAAAAAAATAAAAAAACAGAGTCAATTTTTGTTCAAAAATTGGAAATGATTTATATATTTAAAATTGGAAAAAATGAAAAATATAGTTCAAAATAAGAAAAAAATGAAATATATAGTTCAAAATAAGGAATAAATGAAAAATATAATTCAAAATAGGGAATAAATGAAAAAGCAACTACTTTAATGAACCAAACCAACTCAACTAATAAGCCCAATTGTGAATTTAAGTAAGCAAATAATATATAAAGCATACGTACTAACGGAAAAACAGTCTTCTTCCTCCTCGAGCGGGTCTGCAATTCGGGTTTTTTGACCCGCATGACATGACCCGACTGTAACTCAATCGTTCTACGTCCGATTTTCATGAAATTTGTTCATATCTCGATAATTTTAATGAAATAAAGAGATCGATTGACTTAAATAAATAAAAAAATGTCGATATTTCGCTCAATTTCTCTCTCTCTCTCCCCCCCCCCCCAATTCTTACTTGCCGCCGAATAATTTTGACATATATCATCGATATATCGGCCATATCGATCGATATTTCAATCCATGGGTCTAATAACAAGGATAAAAGAAAACTCAACCAAAAAAATAACAATAAAAAAAGCTCCAACCATATACAAAAACAAGACTCATAAAAATAAAAAACAAAAACAACAAAACCCTAGCAACAATAAACACTAGGAGGCTGTCTACTGCTCCGCCATCGCCGCCATTTGCTTCGCCCCTGCTATCGCCGCCACCAAGAGAATACTAACGAAAAATAGAACCATGAAAACGGATATGTAGAGAATGATGTTTGGATGAAAAATCACAAATAGTTTGCATACTCAAGCGATCCAAATGGTCTTCAAAGACCTTAAAACTATCCCATCCAAGAAAGAAATTAGGCTGTGGAATGAAGGTAGAAGCAATGAAGAAAAATGGAACTTATGAAGAAAAATGAAAGAGAAGAGAGTATGAAAGTGTGGGGGGAGGCAAGGTCACTCACAGATCCCACAAATCAATGGAGATCTGGAGGAACCCCACCTCCTAAGGCCGGCTTGCTTTTTGGCTTTAGAGAGAAGACGGAGAGAAAATCTCTCACCGACAGAGAGCGCTGGGTTGTTGCAAAAACTGAGATCACTAGTGTCTAAAAACCCAAATTTTTGTTTCCATGTAATCTTTGTATTAGTACAGAGATAATTTGGGGTTAATTAATTGTTATTAAAAATTCGGATTGGTAGAATCCATAGGGGCAAGCGGCAAATGGGTGACAGGTGGGGGAAAAAGAAAAGAATGGGATATGATATTTAATTTAATCATACTAGTAATTAAACATGCATCTAATTTTTTTTAGCTCTTCACATATATCACATTATCAACCATGCCTTGCTTGTGTGAATCACAATGATCAATTTAGACACTACTGATAACAATGGGCTAATTACTAAGCAGGAGTTTCAAAACTTTGTTTATTCATTCTTTTTCATATCCTTATCACTCAAGTCATACATTTAGCAACCAAATAAAAACATAGCATATACAAACGCAATTTGCATATCTAGGTCGACCAAACTTCCTGCTAACAATTTTTGATTCATTATCTCCATCAAATCACGTAAACATGTTTGCCTACTCGAGTCTACAGCTGCCAACTGTTAATTAGTATAAAATAATTTATTATCGAAATGTAACTACAAATATGCTCCTTTATGCATTCGAGTTCAAAAAATATACTAGTCTACACCTGTAAAATCTGATAGCCGTGAAGAACAATACACATACATTCATACAATCATACGTTCATATGCATAACCAGCATGCTTTTACTGAAATTTGTACCGAAAATCATAAAATAGACTGCTGTGATTGACAATACTCAATAGACGAGACAGTAAGCAAACAACAACCAGTTACTACTTTCAAAGAATCCGATCTTGTTTGAGTACGCAATTCTTTATTCCTTCTCTCATTTGCACTCAGAACATGTAACTTTAACAATATCACATGGCTGGAAGGAACTTCAGACTCGTCTACCTTATCACAAATTATATTGTCAATTGAAAAAAAACAATGATTGTGAGACAGTGAGACCATTTAGAATTTCTGTTAATTCGAGAGCATATATTCCCAGCCATAACCGGCATATATATTCTCACAGTTTCTGCCAAAGTTTAAGCAAGCAAGCCAGCAATGTCAAAGTTTTGCAGCAATGCTGGTTTCCCTTTAGCTTATGTGTCACTTGACTTGCTTGGCCCCGTTGACCACCAGGACACACCTCAATCCTCACATGATTCTATATATATATATATATATATATATATATTTTTTTTTTTGTCTTTTACCTTCCCTCCATTCATTCTTACTGGTATTCTTTACAAACACATGAAAGGGGATTGAATGACAATAATGACATACAGATCAATCTAGAAAATATAAGTCTGGCACACAATGGAAGATATGGAATCCAAACTAAATTAGGAGAAGTATCTGCAAATGTCGACATCCTTTATAGTTAGGTAACACTGTAACAGATTAAGGGAAAAGAGGAACATTTGCAGACAGCCAAGGATCTGAAAGTGCAAGAAAACCTAACACCCACTACTTTCATATCATTATGCAGATAAAGTAAAATAACACGCTATATGCCGGTTCCTTAATGGCATCAAAGCTGTGAGTTTCTAATTTCTGTTCCATTGTGCACATCACTAATCATGTTAGAAAGGATAAAATATTTATTTCAAGCATGTGAACAATGCCTTAAACCTTACCTGCAAGTTTGAGTACCCATCAAGGGAAATCACTGCGTGTGAATCATCAGCACTAACAGCATAAACTTCTCCTTGGTCATCTGAGCTAATCAGCAGAGCTTCCATGCTAATGTATTAACTCGGTTACCAGCAACTGAATACCGAGTCTCCCCCTTGCAAAGGTTTCCTTGCATCCATGCACAGCTTTCTTTTAAGCATTCGGATATATGAAGCCCATGAGTTGATGTCAGTTAAGAAGTCGGATATTTAGATTACAGACATCTGAGTAATATCAAATTTACGATTCATCATGCTGACAGGAGAACTGCATCCCTCTCCAACATATTCTCTTGATTGAGAATGCACTGAATTTTACAGCATGCGATCAATATAATGAGTCTCATGGTGAGAAATAGCATCACGAGACCATATCCCCACCAAATAGAAAGTCACAGATCTTTTGTTCAATGGGAACAGCATCCTGTGACTGACCATCAGTCTGCAGACTCTTCTTTTCCTTCCGATAACTTTCAGCTTCACGAAATCTACCACATTTTTGGAGGCCAGCTAACAGCACATTGTATGTGCCCATGAAGGGAAGAAACCCTTCCCCTCGCATTCTTTCAAAAATTTGAAGTCCTTTATCAGCACTCCCAGCAGAGAAGTAAGCTCCAATCAAGGCAGTGTAAGTTGCTGTACACTTATGATCATCAGGCAATAAATTAAATATCCTTGCAGCAGAAGGGGTCCTTCTTGCACGCCCAAGCCTAAATATGAGAAGTGCACTAAGGTATATTCCAAGAGAGTATCCAGCCCTAGTCATCTCCTTAACAATCTCAGCCAACTTTGGAAATGAGCTTGACCTGATCATAGCTCCTATCAAGGCAAGATATGCATTTCTCTCAATGATTATACCAAGTTGTACACTGTACTCAAAAGCCAATAAAGCACCTCCAGGTCTGCAACATTCACAATTTACCTCAATGACAGTCGAGGTGACCGCAGAATCCAATTTTATTTTCTTTCCTACAAATCCAACGAGTAAGTGGTCTATGGCAATTAGATTTTCTTTTTTTACGAGAATCAATACAACCCCTTCATCCATTGTCAGATTAGCATAACAAGCAGTTATTCTATCCTCCCCTCCCTCCTGATTGTCAGATTCAGTTGGAAAATGAGGATGAACTTGCCTGAGAAGGGAATCACTCTCTCTAGCAATTTTTAAAGCTCTGAGTGCCTCTAGAAATACAGGGTAACGAAGAGCAAGGCGATTTTCTTTCATAAACCAAAGAATTTGGTTCATTGTCCATGTCTCTCCTGCTTTGCACAATTTCTGAACTAAAATATTACAAGCCGCTTTATCAGGTTGTACTGAAGCATCTTGCATTTTGCAAAAAATCTCAAGTGCCTCTCTGCATTTGCCTGAATCTCAGCATAAATTGAGTTATTTGATTATCCTAATCTATGAAGAGTCAGGATAGAAATATAGTAAAGATAGTGCATTATGCATATATAAGATATTCCATTGCAGAAATATGATATCTGTTTTACTAAGAAAATAAGTACACTGACATGTTACTTGCAAATCACCTGCACACTAGGGGGAGGAAAGAAACTACAAATATTATTGAGAGTCTAGTGAAATCAAATTAACCTCAAATTATAGCATAAATTATTGAAAGAAAGAAACCAAAAACTAAAGATCTTTATGTTCCATAGATAGTGCAAAGAGAAATTATGCTAACCATTGTAAAAGATATAACTTTCAGCCTAAGTTTTCTCTATATAGCATTAAAAAAGCGCCCGAGATCAAACAAGGGCCAATTCATGCATTATAACAAACAAATAGAGGGCATTAGTTTCCAAGGTATAGCTGAACTCACCAGACCCAATCAGGTATTCCATTAAGACAGTGTACGTATGACAAGTTGGAGCACACCCAGATTGAAGCATTTCATTGTAAACGTCAGTTGCCTCCTTCACTCTGTTATGATCAAACAGTACCTTCATATAAGCTGTATAGGAAACAACCGTAGGAACACAACCCTGAGCTCTCATCTCCTCCCAAACATTCAAAGCCCCATCAACATCTCCAGCATTAGAGAGCCAATGCATTAGCGAAGTGTAAGTAACAGCATCAATCCTAATGCCCTTTTCTTGCATTTGCTTGAAAACATGGCTCATGGACGAAACTCTCCCAGCCTCTCCAAAAATATCGAGCATTGTTGTGTAGGTGAAGTGGTCGTGCTTAAACCCTCTAAACCCAGAAACCCAGTTGAAAAAAAGCCAGGCTTTTTCCATCGGAGGATGAGTTTTGAGCACCTGGTTCACAGAGTAAGAGTCCCATCTTATGGGCAGCCTCTGCAATTGGTCCTGAGCAGAATCCCATGTTGAATATTTGAGAATTTTGTATATGTTTCCAATAGTTTCTCTCATGTAAATCTTCGGGTCCAGAGCTTCTTTCTTTTCACCGGATTTGAGAAGCTTCTCTGTGTGGTTTCTGGGAGTTGGCTTTCTGAGTTTGGTTTGTTTGAGCAAATGGATGGATTTAATGGAGATCTTATGATACTGATGACCATGGATGCCCGTGTAAGCCGCAAGGTGTTCGAGAAATCCATGGAGGTTGTAGAAACTGCGCATGGAAGCTTATTCATTAACAACCACTATGTCGAGTTTTGGCGCACTCTTGTATCGCTGATCGTCACACATAGGCAGCTTTACTGAAAAATGCAGCTTGGGAACACTAATCGCGGTTTACGCTTTATAGACAAGTTCAGCGGCTGCACCGACCGGACGAGTTAAGGTCGATGGCATGGCACCGACACCTGCAAACAAACCAGGCTAGTATTTTAGGTTGTTTCCTTGAAATGTCAAAAAACTGCAACTTTAATCTTATTTTACACTTAAAACATTTGTTTGTCTCATTTATCATTAAAAACTTACTAGGTATACAAATATTTGCATCAAATAGTTACATGCAATAATCATTAATATTAAGGGCAATTTTATCATCTCAGGCCACAATATTATGAATGAGACATCAAATATAAATGACACGACAAATTGAGATAAGCATGAACAAATTTGAAACTATTCATAACTTATCAAATATTTTATGAGTTGTCCAATTTAACTAGGGGTGAATATGGTGCGCTTCGATATGAATATTGACAAATATCCAAATCCAAACAGTTAAAAATTTTACGGTTCAATACGGTTTGGATTTTCCAAAATTAGAAATGAAACTATTTCGATCTAAATCGTTACTAGCAGTTTGGTTTGACCTCGGAACAGTTTGAAACTATTTAGGCATAAAAAAACAAGGATATTAGAAAGGGAAAAAAAACAAGGATACAAAAAATAGCAGCATAATCAATTCTCAAAATTTTATATATTAAGGTTGTGGAGGATTGGATTGTAAATATTACAAATATATTGATATTTATCAAACAAACATTACCATTTAATAATATTTTATTAAACTCTTATTTGGGTATACATGTATTTATCTGGGTATATCTAGGTATCATTTTATTTTTATTATTTTTAATTTGTATAATAATAGATTTAAAATTTAATAAATTCTTTAACAATCCAATTTGGATATAACAGATTTTCAAAATGAAAATCCAAATCCAAACTGTTACTAATAGAGAAGTTTGGATTCTCAAACAATTTGTCTTTTATCCATCTAAACTTAAACTAATGAATAAATAACGGTTTGGAGCATATCATGTAGAATTTTTAACAGATACATGACCACCCCTAAATTTAATTCCTTAAACGAACCCACTTAGTCCTCCAAAAAAAAAAAAGAAGGGGAAGAACGTACCCACTAAGTCATTTATTTCACTATTTATCAATAGTATTTTAATTGTTTAATCTTTTTTTTCCTTCTTCTTTGTTGTGAATAATGAACTTATAAATTTACCCTAACACATTCATTCATTATTATTGTTGTTATTATTATTATTATTATTATTATTATTATTATTATTATTATTATTATTATTATTATTATTATTATTATTATTATTATTATTATCATCATTATTATTATAAATCCTTATTTTTTTTCTTTTTCTTTGTTTTGAATAATAAAATGACAGTTTTACCATTAAATATTCATTTATTATTATTATTTATTATTATTATTATTATTATTAAAATTATTATTAAAAATAATAGGTTTATTACTCACTTTGCTCCCTTAACCGGACATTAAGTATCAATTTGCTCTATGAAACGGATTTAGTTCTATTGTGCTACTACAATTGCACTTCTGGTAGCACCATTACTCCATTCGTTACCCCTGTTAGTAATACCGTCACTGCTGCTTATGTGGCAGTCCCTGATTGGTTGGTTAATTATTTACCAAAAATTATTAAAATTGAAAATTTTATAAACAAAAATTAAAAAGGAAGATGAACATCTGGGTTTCATTGTTCATCTTCCTTCATGTTCGAGGCTAACTTATCCAATTTGAATACAACCATGCTCAGTTGTAGGCCCAGCAGTGTGCGACGAGGAGATTGACTCACAGATCGTTATGACTTTTTTTTTGTGCTGATCCTCTGCGAAGATTTGATCTACCCCTTAATAAGGCTTTTATCTGCCCTATTTCATGATAAGAGCAATGTAAGACCATGGGCATAGAAGTGGAGATGGAACTCGATACATGATGAACACCATCTGGGTTTTGGTCAATGGGTTTGTTTTAGAGTGGGATCTCAATTTTCATCCATTGTTAGGAAAATCTGTCAAACAATTGATGGAGGAACATTTTCTTGAGCAAATTGGATGAGTTAGTCTCGAACATGAAGGAAGATGAATAATGAAACCCAGATGTTCATCTTCATGTATTAATTTTTTGTTTTTAAAAAAATTTAATTTTAATAATTTTTTTTGTAAATAATCAACTAACCAATCAAGGACTGTCACGTAAGCACCATCGATGGCTTTATTAACAGGGGGTAATGGATGGAGCAACATTGTTACTGAAAGTACAGTTGTGGCGGAACAATGGAGCTAACTCCGTTTCGGGGAGCGAAGTGATACTTAATGTCCGATTAAGGGAGAAAAGTGAGGAATAAGCCAAAATAATAATTATTAGTTTATTACACAATTTGGAGATATTATCCCGTTCTGAGTCTAATAAAATATTATACAATTAGTTCGTACCTAATATATAAGCCTGAATTAAGGCCGAGTAGTCCCGCCTTAAAAACTTCCCAAGCTCTCTAGTTGGCAAATCGTACAAGTCTATGCCCCCCTAACCTACCAAGGATGGCCGACCACATCAGCTCGGCCAAGTCCTCTTCTTAGCCACACAAGTCACCCATAAATGATGCTAGAACAACATAGACAGATCAAATATGATTGGCTTGCATCATTGATCGGCCAAGAAACACAATCGGCCAATGGTCACCCAGCAATAAGGCTAGAACAACATAGACTAATCACATATGATCAGCTTGTTTCACTGATCGGTCAGGAAACACAATTGGCCTGTAATCACTCAACAAGAGGGCAAAACATCGCAGGTTGTCCACATCTGGTCGGCTAGGCTCACTGACACGTTAGCAGATGGCGTCAGCAATGACCAAGCGCGTGTGAACTTTGATCGTCGCGTTAAGGTGCATAGACACAAATTTTGAGGTCAAACCGATCTTGTTCGATAGGTTTCAACTATCTGAATTCAATGGTGGTGGTTTCAGGTCAATCGTAGATCGTTTGATAGGTCATTTGGAGGTTTTCTCCTCGGGAAGCGTGTTCGGAATGCGTTCTCGGTTCTAGGATTTTGGGGGATTTTACTTATGGACTTATATAGGTTGATACTGACCTTTGGGTATGAATTGGACAGGCCCGGACATCCTGGAGACTTTGGATTGGCTTACAACGCAGGTTTGAGCGCGCAACGAGGATCGTGTGTGAGTGGACTTTTTTTGATAAAATGATGCATGCATATATATATATATATATATATATATGTATGTTTCAATGATTTATGGGCATGGTTTGAAATGCAATGTTTGCATATTTCTTCGAATGATGAATTGCGTAACGATTTATATGTTGGTTCGATCATGGTTTGAAAATGAAGGATTTTACGGATTTTCGGGAAAATGGCTTTTTGGGCATGAGACCCAGTTGAATTATGATTTGTCTTGGTTTATAGTAAAATGTGAAATTGAACAATATTTTGATTGGTGAAATGATTTGAGTATTGTGAAATGAAGACTGGACACTGATTTTATGATGTTTTGTGGAAACTTGTTTTGGGCCAAGACCCTATGTAAACAGTGATTCGATTTGAGATTTATGAAAATGTATTTCCACTATTTTTATTATGACCATTCTTCGAGATGATGGATATGATGATTATTACTCGCCTCCGGGATGCGATGTGTCCCCCCTTTCTCCCGGACAGGTCACGATGCACTGCCTGTTGTCGAGCAGCCGTGGGAGGCTCGACTCAAGAGTGCTTATGATGTATGAGAGCGTTCACGACGATATGGACGTCGACTGTTGATTTGTTCTCGGTGACGTGCTCAGACGCGAGTTGTCCTGGAGTTTATGTGCACGCATTGCTTGGATATCATGACTGATGATGATGATGATATGATGATATGAGATAGATGTGGGATATGAGAATGGGTCACATTTTTTATTTATTACTTTGTGTCCATATATTTTCACACGTCTTGATTTTTTGATGATTGCAGAGGTTTTCACATGTCACGATTTTATTAGAAAATAAAGGTTTTCAATTGATATGCATGCATTCTTTGTAAAACGGAGGGTTAAAATGTTAATTTAGGAATTTTTTTTCTAAACTGTTTATTTTTATCCACTCACATGTTTTATTGTTTTTGAACCCTTTAGGTTGATCGCAGATGCGAGCTATACTAGAGACTAAGGCATCACATGAAGCTGTGTACTCTGGAAACCCTGTTTGGGACACGGTGTAACGGCCCAGAACTTCAAAAAGGGAAAAAATGTAAATTCGGAAAGGATTTGTATAAAAATGACGATCTTACCCATGTGAATAGTGTGGTTAAACATTGACTTTTTGTTTGGCAGGTCGAACGGATGTTGACCGATGACTGTGACGCAGTTCGGGACATCATGAGTCCGTAGACAGGTGGCACGTCCGATTCCGACAATCGAAAAAGAAGTTATGATGTTCGGAAGGTTGAGGGTATTTTTGTAATTTGGTTAAGAAGGGAGAATTTGTTGACTTTTTCCACGACAAGTATTTTTCACGCAATTCGAGGACCGTTAGATAGGTCTCGATGTTCTGAGTACAACGACAGGCGGCACGCCGTCATTGGACGTCGGACGGTTTGATTACGGGTCTAATTATATGAAGGGTAAAATGGTAAGTTGGACATTAAGGGGCAAATTGGTCTTTTTGGAATCTTTATTTATGTGAACCATCAGGTGAGGACACCTGGGCAAGATGGATTGGATATTTGTGAGCTAAACCACAGAATTGAGGACATCTGGCCATTCTCTAGTGGCTTCTAGCCAAGTCCTACACGGTTTACCAATTTTTAAAATTCGGCTTAATCGATAAACTGAGAGAAACAAAGACAGAGTGTGCAAATCGTCCCATCTTTAGTGTGAGTCGTGGGTGTGAGTTCATTGTGTCGGAGTGAGAGATTAGGGGTTTGTTGTAACCTTTGTAAGTGAGTCTAAGTGAAGAACTAAGTGAAGACGTGAGTGATAAGTGAGAGGAACCTAGAAAACAGAGAAGGCAACCGTGCACGACCGTGAACCTCAAACGATCAAACTAGCCTAAATCTGGTATGTGGTGGTGATTAGAGAGCTGAGAATCGACCCTAGGACGTGAGAGACGGCGGTGGAGGACAGAGAGCAGGTAAGTTCTTTCGGGTCCCCTGTTTTTCTAGAAATGGTTCGAATGAAAATTGATGGTTTTGGCGTGTTGTTGAATCACTGTGTTTTTGTTTGTTATCTTAGGGGGTCACTACTGAACCCAAGAACTCAAAACTGTGATCGGAGAGGACGTGGTAGCCGGAAACAGAGAAGGGAAAACTTAGAGTTTTGGTTCGACTTTGGAAGGTACGAAATAAGGTTTCATTTTGGGTTTTAGTTAGTTGAATCAATCCCAAACTTAAGGACGAAGCTAATGGTAAAGAAAGGTTTGAAAGCGATTTAGAAATCGGTGAAACCCGATCTCGCCGGCTCAGTTGGACCGGGCCGGTCTAAACTGGGCTGGCGAGAGGTAGACGACGATGAACAGTGTCGCGCGTGACTCCCACGCGCAGCCCCTTTGGGTGGTGCTTGAGGGCGCGTGGGGAATCTTTTGGGGAAGTGTTCAACATGGTTTTCACTCTAATCGATGGAACGAATATTTTAGGACAAGTTTCAAGTCTATTGGACACCATCTTGGTGTAGTTTTGAGTGTCTGAAGGTTTAGAGTTTAATTTAATTACGTTTAAAAATCCTGAAATATTGGGAAAATTAGTGTGAGCTTAAACAAAGTGTTTTTGACCTGAAATTATGATATTTGATAGGTCGAGATATTCCTGAGGCATCTGAGGAGTGTACGGGACGCGATTGACGCGTTTGAACTTTGTGAGTGGAATTTTATTTTCTAACCGAGCATGCATAACTGTTTTATCTACTTATTCCATGCTTTTAAATATGGTTTTATGTTTTGGATTGCTATATAACTGCTTTACATAATTGCACAGTTTTCAAGATGCTTCTTAGATATATACGTACTTTGACACATTTTTTGAGATATGGATTTATGCTATGATTTGATCATGATTCCGATGCAATAGTTTTGAGACTTAAACATATGACTTGTTTTCAATGATTACAAATGAGTGTTGAAAAGTGGTTTCGATAATCAAGGTTTTTGGGTTTAGAATCGGATTACGGAAATCGAGATTTGGTTTTAAAGCTTAAAAAGGGATTTCTGGATTTGGATTCGGAATGATGATTCTGAACGCCAGCATGGCTTCGGAATGGTGATTTCGAATTCGGATTTAGACGTGGATTTGGAAATGGTTTTCAAACGGTTTTGGATTGAATTTGCTGGATCTGGTTATTGGGTTTAAAGACCCGAATAGTTACATGACGGGGACGGGCCCGGATTGGGTTTAAAGACCCGGATTGAGTTTAAAGACTCGGGGGTTTAAAGACCCGGATTGAGTTTAAAGACTCGGGAGTTTAAAGACCCGGATAGATCCAGCAGGTTCGATTGGTTGATGATATATTTTGTATTTCATGTTTTTATGATGATGTTTCCATAATGATTGTTATATGGTTTATACGGTTGTTTTCAGATACTTAGTTATGCATGCATGTTTTAAAACGGAGGATAAAATCCTGGTTTGCTTTCAAAACTGTTTTTGAAACCCTTATTTTAGTCCACTCACACTTTTATGGTTTTAAATACCCTCCAGGTCGTGGTGCAAGCGTCGGGGCTAACGTTGAGGCAGAGGCATAAAGTTTTCTCGTTGCATGTTTAGTCATCTCACAGTAGGATTTATATTCTGATCTTGTACTGTTACTATGCTCTATGCTACTGTCGACTGGTTGTATTGTACTTTCTTGCTGGTCTGACAATGTATGTTTGTGGTTATTGAGGTTATTTTGGTCTTTTAAAGTTTGATTGTCAAAAGGGAGCAGGGTTCGTCCCGTTTATCGAGGTGATAATCGGAGTGGGTCCTGTCAATTGGTATCATAGCATATGTTGACGGTTTGTGTTTGGCACATGGATGTGCCTAGGTTGTCATACTGACTTTATGCCTCTTTCAGAGAACGATCGACCATGCCTCCGAGACGTGAGCCCCCTCAACGACCTGCAGATGACATTACGAGAGATGCTGAGAGTGCTACGATTGGGCGAGCCCAGAGTCTTGGGGCTACTACGTTTAGCGTTGGGGCAGACCCTAAAGAAGTCCATAGATGGATTACTCGACTTGAGCGGATTTTTGCTGTTATGTGATGCCCCCCTAAGGATTGAGTGTTATTGGCCACCTTTTTACTGGACGATGCCGCATATGTGTGGTGGTACACCATTGAGTTTTCAGGTTAGGATGCCCACACAGTGACTTGGGAGACATTTCGTGAGCGGTTCCTTGATCAGCATTATCCCCTCTCGTTCCGCGATGCTAAGGAGGCAGAGTTCCTACAGCTCAAATAGGGGAGTATGATTGTGGTCGAGTATGAATAGAGGTTTCAGATGTTATCACGCTTTGCTCCTACTTTTGTTGCTACGGAAGATGAGAAGTGTCGCAGGTTTGAGCTGGGCCTGCGAGGCGAGATTTGAGCCATTGTGATGGCCGGATTGTTTGCTACCCTCAGAGAGTTATCAGATGTTGCAGTGCGGGTGAAGGCTAGTTTGCCAGCATGACCACAGTTCTCGAGTGGTGTACGACACCGAGAGCATCGAGCTAGAGGACCCCAAAGAGGGGTAGTTATAGTGGAGCTTCATATGCGGGCGGTGATCGATTATGTAAACCAGGCAGTTTCCAGGGTTCCAGATTCCGAGGAGCTAGAGCACAGCCGACCCCGCAGGCGAGTGCAAAATCTATTGCTTCCACTGGGAGACAGAGTGGTGGACCTGATGAACCGAGTGTTTCGGTCATACCTGGATAGTTTTTTATTGTGTTCATTGATGATATCTTGGTGTACTCGAAGAGTGCAAAGGCGCACGAGAAGCACTTGAGGATGGTGCTTAACACCCTGAGGAAGAACCAACTGTATGCGAAGTTGAGCAAATGCCAGTTTTGGTTGAATAGTGTTGGTTTCTTGGGTCATGTGATTTGAGCCGATGGAATCAGCATGGATCTTTAGAAGGTTGAGGCAGTAGCGAACTGGGAGCAGCCCAAGACAGTGACCGAGGTCAGAAGCTTCTTAGGGTTAGCTAGTTATTATCGACGTTTCATAGAGGGATATTCTATTCTTGCTGCTCCGTTGACACGGCTTACTAGGAAGGGAGTCCGATTTGTCTGGGATGAGAGTTGTGAACAAAGTTTTCAGGAGCTGAAAAGGCGGTTGATATCTGCTCCTATGTTGGCCTTTCCGGACGATAGTGGGGAATTCGAGGTATACAATGATGCCGATTTGCAAGGTCTGGGATATGTTCTGATGCAGCATGGGAAGGTGATTGATTATGCTTCCCGATAGTTGAAACCTCATGAGCTGAATTACCCCACTCATGATTTGGAGCTTACATCGGTGGTTCATGAGTTGAAAATTTGGCGACATTACTTGTATGGTGAGAAGTGCCGAATCTTTACAGACCACCAAAGTTTGAAGTATCTCTTTACCCAGAAGAAGCTGAATTTGAGACAACGTCGATGGTTAGAGTTGATTAAGGACTATGATTGCACCATCGAGTATCTTTCAGGACCCGACCCTCCTCGGTTAGGACCCGACTCATCTAGCACCATATTTTCCGCTTTGGGCCTCGCCCTCACGGTTTTGTTTTCGGGAGCTCATGGTACAACTTCCTAGGGGGTCACCCATCATGGAATTGCACCAGCCTCATTTCGCTTAAATTTGGGGTTCCAATCCCCCCAAAAGCCACTTGAGCTCCCAAAAGGCCTAGTGCTAGCTAGGTGTGTGCCTACACCTTTAAGGCACACTACCATCCTCTCCCAGACCATTCCCCCTCGCAGGAATGTGGGATTATTCACCGTTCCCTCCAGGACACGGGTCTTACAATCCACCCCCCTTAGTGCCCAGCGTCCTCGCTGGCACACTTCCCGGTCGGGGTCTGGTCTGATACCAAATTGTCAGGACCCGACCCTCCTCGGTCAAGACCCGACTCATCTAGCACCATATTGTACGCTTTGGGCCTCGCCCTCACGGTTTTGTTTTCGGGAGCTCATGGTGCAACTTCCCAGGGGGTCACCTATCATGGAATTGCACCAGCCTCAACTCGCTTAACTTTGGGGTTCCAATCCCCCCTCCCCCTCCCCAAAGGCACTTGAGCTCCCAAAAGGCCTAGTGCTAGATAGGTGTGTGCCTACACCTTTAAGGCACACCACCATCCTCTCCTAGACCATTCCCCCTCGCAGGAATGTGGGATTGTTCACCATTCCCTCTAGGACACGGGTCTTACAGTATCACCCGGGGAAAGCTAATGTTGTAGCCGATGCCCTGAGTCGGAAGTCGGCTAGCTCCTTGTCACATTTGAGGATGATTCGGTTGCCCTTGTTAGTTGAACTCCGTAAAACTGGAGTGGATTTGACGGTTGACAATCAGGGAGCGTTACTAGAGAATTTCCATGTACGGCCTATCTTGGTTGATCAGATTACCAATGCTTCAATTTCAGGACCCCATTTTGGGCATCATTCGGCTTGAGGTTGAAGTGGGGGGGGAGACATGATTTTAGAATTTGTGAGGATGAAACCTTGGTAAAAGAGGGACGGTTGTGTGTACCTGAGGATGAAGCAGTCAAGAAGGAGATCCTTGATGAGGCTCACAGTTCAGCCTATGCGATGTATCCTGGAGGGACCAAGATGTATCGTACGCTTTGGGAACATTACTAGTGGTTTGGTATGAAACGTGAAATTGCTGAGTTTGTCAGTAGATGTTTGATTTGTCAATAGGTGAAGGCCGAACGACAGAGACCTTATGGAGCGATGCAACCACTGCAGATACTAGAGTGGAAATGGGATCATCTGACGTTGGATTTCGTGTTTAAACTACCCAGGATGCCTAAAGTTCATGATGGCGTGTGGGTGATTGTGGATAGGCTCACGAAGTCAGCCCATTTCTTGCTAGTACGAGAGAATTTAGGGTGACGCAGTTTGCTCAGTTATTTATTGATTGAGATCATCCGGTTGCACGGTACTCCAGAATCGATAGTTTCTGACCGGGATCCAAGGTTTACCTCACAGTTTTGGCAGAATCTGCAGGAAGCGTTTGGGATGAAGCTACATTTCACCACCGCTTTCCATCCTCGGACCGATAGGTAATAAGAGCGGGTCATCCAGATTTTGGAGGACATGATGCAAGATGTGTTTTGTAATTTCAAGGTACTTGGGAGTCGCACCTAGCACTGATGGAGTTTTCTTATAACAACAGTTATCAGGCAAGTATTGGGATGGCTCCTTATGGAGCTTTGTATGGACGGCAGTATAGAACCCCATTGTGTTGGACTGAGGTAGGTGAAAGGAGATTGACGACTTCAGAGTTGGTAGACCTTATCCAGGAAAAGGTTGCACTTATTAGAGATAGACTCAAAGCAGCTCAGGAAGGGTATTGTACGGTTTGGCAAGTGAGGGAAGTTAAGTCCCTGCTGCATTGGTCCCAACAAGATTCTGGAGAGGATTGGTCATGTTGCTTACCGGTTGGCACTACCATCAGATCTGGCAAAGGTACATAATGTTTTTCATGTGTATATGCTTCAGAAATACATACGCGATAACTCTCACATACTAGAAGCACAACCCGTCGAACTTAGAGAGGATTTGAGTTTTGAGGAGCAGTCTGTGGAGATTCTGGACTGTAAGGACAAGGTGCTGCGGTGGAAGACGGTTCCCTTGGTAAAAGTATTGTGGAGGAATCATAATGTAGAAGAAGCAACTTGGGAACCCAAGGCTTTAATGCATGAACAGTACCCCCTATCTATTTCATTAAATTTCGGGGATAAAATTCTTTTAAGGGAGTAGATTGTAACGGTCCGGAACTTCAAAAAGGGAAAAAATGTAAATTTGGAAAAGATTTGTATAAAAATGATGATTTTACCCTTGTGAATAGTATGGTCAAATGTTGACTTTTTGTTTGGCAGGTCGAACGAACGTTGGCTAATGACTATGACGTAGTTCGGGACATTAGGAGTCCGTAGAAAGGTGGCACGTCCAATTCCGACATTCGAGGAAGAAGTTATGATGTTCAGAAGGTCGAGGGTATGTTGGTAATTTGGTTAAGAAGGGGGAATTTGTTGACTTTTTCCACGACAAGTATTTTTCACGCAACTCAAGGACCATTAGATAGGTCTTGAGGTCCTGAGTACAACGACATGCGGCACGTCATCATCGGACGTCGGACAGTTTAATTACGGGTCTAATTATATGAAGGGTAAAATGGTATTTGGACTTTAAGGGGCAAATTGGTCTTTTTGGCATCTTGATTTATGTGAACCATCAGATGAGGACACCTGGGCAGGATGGATTGGATATTTGTGAGTTGAACCACAGAATTGAGGACATCTGGCCCTTCTCTAGTGGCTTCTAGCCAAGTCCTACACGATTTACCAATTTTTAAACTTGGGCTTAATCGATAAACTGAGAGAAACAGAGACAGAGTGTGCAAATCGTCCCATCTTCAGTATGAGTCGTGGGTGTGAGTTCATTGTGTCGGAGTGAGAGATTAGGGGTTTGTTGTAACCTTTGTGAGTGAGTCTAAGTGAAGAACTAAGTGAAGACGTGAGTGATAAGTGAGAGGAACCCAGAAAACAGAGAAGGCAACCGTGCACAAACGTGAACCTCAAACGATCAAACTAGCCTAAATCTGGTATGTGGTGGTGATTAGAGAGCTGAGAATCGACCCTAGGACGTGAGAGACGGCGATGGAGGTCACGGTGGAGGACAGAGAACAGGTAAGTTCTTTCGGGTCCCCTGTTTTTCCAGAAATGGTTCGAATGAAAATCGATGGTTTTGGCATGTTGTTGAACTACTATGTTGTTGTTTGTCATCTTAAGGGGTCACTACTGAACCCAAGGACTCGAAACTATGATTGGAGAGGCTCGTGGTAGCCAGAAACAGAGACCAAAAAACTCAGAGTTTTGGTTTGACTTTGGAAGGTACGAAATAAGGTTTCATTTTGGGTTTTAGTTAGTTAAATCAATCCCAAACTTAAAGACGAAGCTAATGGTAAAGAAAGCTGTGAAAATGGTTTAGAAATGGGTGAAAACCGGCCTCGCCGGCTCAGTTGGATCGGGCCGGTCTGGACTGGTCTGAACCGAGCTAGCGAGAAGTAGACGACGATGAACAGTGCCACGCGTGGTTTCCACGCGCAGCCCCTTTGGGCGGTGCGTGAGGGCGCGTGGGGCCTTTTTGGGGAAGTGTTCAATATGGTTTTCACTCTAATCGATGTAACGAACATTTTGGGACAAGTTTCGAGTCAATCAGACACCATCTCGGGGTAGTTTTGAGTGTCCTAAGGTTTAGGGTTTAAATTAATTACTTTTAAAATCCCGATAAATTGGGAAATTTAGTGTGAGCTTAAACGAAGTGTTTTTGACCCGAAATTATGATATTTGACAAGTCGGGATATTCCTGAGGCATCTGAGGAGCATACGGGACGCGATTGACGTGTTCGAACTTTGTGAGTGGACTTTTATTTTCTAACCGAGCATGCATAACTTTCTTTATCTACTTATTCCATTCTTTTAAATATGGTTTTATGTTTTGGATTACTATATAACTGCTTTACATAATTGCATGATTTTCGAGATGTTTCTTAGATATATACGTATTTCGACATGTTTTACTAGATATGGATTTATGCTATGATTTGATCATGATTCCGATGCTATAGTTTTGAGACTTAAACATACGACTTGTTTTCAATGATTACAAATGAGTGTTGAAAAGTGATTTCGATCATCAAGGTTTTTGGGTTTAGAATCGGATTTCGGAAATCGAGATTTGGTTTTAGAGCTTAAAAAAGGATTTATGGATTTGGATTCGGAATGATGATTCTGGACGCTAGCATGGCTTCGGAATGGTGATTTCGAATTCGGATTTGGATATGGATTTGGAAATGGTTTTCAAACGGTTTTGGATTGGATTTACTGGATCTAGCTATTGGGTTTAAAGACCCGGATATGATACATGACGGGGGCGGGCTCGGATTGGGTTTAAAGACCCGGATTGAGTTTAAAGACTCAGGAGTTTAAAGACTCAGATATTATGATTTTCCCCCGTAGGCCTATTGATTTTAAAGATTCGGGAGTTTAAAGACTCGGATTATATTGAGGCCTGGATTGAGTTTAAAAACTCGGGAGTTTAAAGACTCGGATAGATCCAGCAGGTTTGATTGGTTGATGATATATTTCATATTTCATATTTTTATGATGATGTTTCCATAATGATTGTTATACGGTTTATACGGTTGTTTTCAGATACTTATTTATGCATGCATGTTTTAAAACGGAGGGTAAAATCCTAGTTTGCTTTCAAAACTGTTTTTGAAACTCTTATTTTAGTCCACTCACACTTTTATGGTTTTAAATACCCTCTAGGTCTTGGTGCAAGTGTCGGGACTAACGTTGAGGCAGAGACAGAGACATAAAGTTTTCTCGTTGCCCGTTTAGTCAGCTCACAGTAGGATTTATATTCTGATCTTGTAATGTTACTATGCTCTGTGCTACTGTCGACTGGTTGTATTGTACTTTCTCCCTAGTCTGACAATGTATGTTTGTGGTTATTGAGGTTATTTTGGTCTTTTAAAGTTTGATTGTCAGATGGGAGTAGGGTTCGTTCCGGTTATCGAGGTGATAATCGAGGTGGATCCTGTCACACGGTATTATCCCTAGTCTGACACTTGGTGTAAGACGGGAGTAGGTCATTCCACGCTAATCCAGGGGGATTAGGGATGGGTCCTGTCACTAGTTAAAGGCTTCCTAAAACTCTTGAAAACACAAACTTTTTTTTTTGTTATATATATATATATTTTTTTGGTTTTTGTTTTATTCTTAGAAGTAATTTAAAAAACGATTTTTTTTTTAAAACAAGTTTGAAAATAAATTAAAAAAATGATTTTTTTTCGAAAACAATTTGAAAAAAAAAACGTAAAAGCAAGTTTTGAGAATAAAATTTTAAAACAAAGACATTTGAAAACAAGTTTTTGAAAACAACGAAAATAATTGTTTTGTTTGTTTTAAAAAAAAATGAATTTGGAAAAGAAAAAAAAGAAAAAAAAAATATTTGAAATTTTTTTTTAAAACATTTGTTTTTGAAAACGAGTTTAGAAAAAGGGAGTTTGAATTTTAATTTTTTTTAAAAATAAAATTCAACAAAGTTGTAAACTTCTCCCCTACACTTAAATCGACATTATTCTCAATGTATCAAAATCAAAGCATAGAATCAAGTATGAAATAGAGTTTTATGCAAATAACTAAGAAAACAAAAGTAACCGAAATTAAAAGATAAGGGAAGAGAATGCAAATCTGTTGTAGACTCTTCCATTCGGTTGCCTCCCAACAAGCACTTAAGTTTAACGTCTTCAACTCATTTGATGCGAGGTCTATGCACTCTTTCGAACTCTACATCTTGCTCACCAATTGCCTCTAGGTAAGGCGTCAATCCATCTTGAATCTGAGGGTCAAGTTCATTTGCCAACTCTTTGACAAGGGCGTCACCAAGTCTAGTTTATGGGCCTTAGATTAAGTGAATTGCATATTGAGGGTTCCTTCAAGAAAGGTAGATGAGAATATGTACATGGAAAGAAGATGAGATATAAAAAAGAATATACATAACAAACTGAGAATATTTACAAGTAAGGGAAATCAAATATGGTATTTACAAACAAGTATGATATTTACATTATAAACATATTTACACAAACAAAATCACACAAGAGATTTTTCAATCCCCGGCAACGGCACTAAAAATTGGTACGCAAAAATTAAGCATTAAAGTAAACACAAAGTCACACTCAACACTTAAGGAAACGTATGCAATTAAAAACCTTTTTTTTTTTTTTTTACATTGTAGCATTGGTAAATATGGATCGTTCTGGACTGGGGATTGAGGTTACCTAAGCATGATTGTTGTTTGATTGGTTAATTGGGGGTAAAGATTGATTTTAAAGTCCTAAGTAATTAAACTAAACCTAAACTAACCTAATATATTATTTACACGTGGTCAACTCATTCTTATACCTAACTCATTCATAATTTATATCAATTTCAAACCTATGAAATTCTATCACCTTAGTTCTACGAGATGATTGCATATTCTTAAGTACGTGCAGGGAGGCACTAACGCCGCACTTTCAGTGATCTAAACTTAGAGACACTCCTCTATCTAGTCAAACATTAAGTACAACATACAAGCATAACAAAAAACTAAAATATTAGAACACATGGAAGATTATTGAAATTAATACAAATTATAAACCCAAGGATAATATTAGAAATCAGTCTATAAACCAAGATATTAAAGCACAAAAGATAACTACAAGGTAAAAAGGCCGTGTTACACTTTTTCTCTTTGGGACACCCTATGAATACACAGTAATTGGGCACTCTTTTGTGTGACACTTGGAGACACTCCTTTATGCCACGGATGAAGGTTATAAAAGGTGGGATATGGTGTAACTAGTTTTGCACAAGAAATTTTGAATTTATTGAAAAGGGAAAATTGGTTTAAGTAGAGTTTTGATACAAATAATGAATGACCTTTACAAATAACCTAAACCTCTCTATTTATAGGAGAAAATTAATCCTCAAATAAATAAGAGTTTACAATTTAAATTCTAAAAGGAAAAGGTTTCCTAAATATTAAGGAAATCTACCTAAAAACCTTTCCTACAAGTAAAAAGATGAAAATAATAATACAAAAGGAAATAGGAATGAAATCCTTATACAATATAGAGAATAGGTGTGAAAACAACTTGACATTATCCTAAAGTATGCCTAAAACTTGGAAGTAAGGCTTCAGAGGACATTTTCGGTGGTCAGCAACCGAAAAAGGGTGGTCAAACAACTCGGTCAACACATAGTCAACTCAGTTAAACAACGCTGAAGCAAGGGCTGATGGTTTAGTGGACACTCACCAAACAGGGCTTAAGAAATTTGGGGTTAGCGAGCAGTCAACGCACAAACCTCTGTTGGGGCCATCGATGGACGTGCGCCGAAGCAAGCTGAACGGGTTTTGGAAGCGAGCACCAAAATGGAGGTTCAGACTTCGGTAGAAGCTGGTCGAGTGGAATTTGAGGTGCCATTTAGGATTCGGTAGGCTCTTACCGAATTCTGTTGAACTTTTTGGTAGCCTCCTTTCATTCGATCATAACTTCTTCAATATAACTCTAATTGAGGTGTTTTTTTCGCCTAAATTCTTGTAATTCCAAGCTTAATCCAATTCTACACACTTCTCACAAAATTTATTATTTTCTCCTATTTTTTGGCATTAAAACATTAAAAGATAAGCATAAAGGGTATACAATGATGCTTACGACTCCGTTTTCCTAGGTCTACTCGGACGTCCAAAGATTGGATCCGTTTTCCTAAGTTTTCCTCCGAGTAGTACAGTTTAATTATCAAGACTGGTATTTGAGCATCGAGGATTGGTTGGTTGGTTTGATTTTTATACATCCCATATATGAAAATCCAAATCAAAATTTTGGAATTTACAATTTTACCTCTTTAGGTGTTAGATTGGACAATTCCTAGTAAGAGACCTAGTTATTACACTACACAAGGCCTAATATCTTCCATTGGCTCAATGATGTTGTGAATCTTTCATTTACCTCTACTTGTACATTTAAAATGTAGTTGGGCTTGGTTTGGATTGTTATCGAGGTAATTTACCATTTCATCCCTCTGAAAACTAACTTGGACCTTGGGCAGTAGCTGGTTGGGACCTAAACTAAGTAAATCAGTTGTGGTTTAGGCCCAAAATGACCAAATGTTACTTTAATAGTGGAAAGGGTATTGAAGGCCCAAGTTTGGAATTTTCCAAGTAGTCTGGCAAGCATACTTCCTTATTATCAAGCCCAGGCCCACAACCACTTGTATGTTCAAAATGGATCAACCCTTGTACGAAGAACATACCACCATCATTCTCGATAATGACGGAGTGGTCTGGGTTTTCGGTCGTCTCCAACTAAACTGACAGCAATCATCACCCTCATTTCCTCTGCCCACGACCACTGTCACACCTCCCTCTATTCGCCATTATCTTGCTCGTCATGACGAGGTGATGAGAAGCCTAGCACCAATTCCCCCTTCAACTCCTGTGAACGAGACTCGACGGTGAAGCTCGTCGAAGTCTTCTGCCTCCCCCATGAATCGCCCAGGTATCGATGACCTTCCCTGATCCTTCCAACGAACTACTTTAGTCAAAAAGAGTATTCCTAACCATTTGTTTGTTCTATTGGATGTGAGGAATGATGGTGGCCATTGTGGACCCGTGAACCCGTTTTGGACCCGATATTGACCCGTCGTGGTTAATCACGAAACCAGGTACTCCCTCTAACCAAAAATTGGAATTAAACACATCTCCATGATGCGACAATTAACCCACAAGTGCTTGCATGTTGTCGTACTGGCTAGAATCATCGATGACGACCTCGTTGGAGTTTCCACACTATGCCCTTCTTGGCCATTCTTAGGGCAAACCAGGTGCCCTTTCGACACCTAGCCTCAATTAATGAACTCCTCTTGTCGTTAGCTACCTTTTTATGAGTTTACATGTCATTTTTGGAGTTAGGCCGACGACAGAGCACGACCACCAGAGTTGCCAACCGAGACTTTCCTAGTGGTTTTACGATCAAGGTAGGTAGATTCTGAACTTTAGATTTTGAGATTTGTAATCCTGGCTTTAAATAGAAAATTTTGGGTTAATTACATGTGTGATCGGAGAAGTTTCGAACCTCACTAAATTTTGGAATTTTTCAGTGATAATTCCAGATTCCGACCACCGTGTATGGCGGCGCTGCGGTACTTTGGTCACTGTTTCCGACGAAGCTTCAAGAATGGTCGTCGACGGTCAAAATTAATGAACGTTAGCCAAAAATTTAGAGTCAACATTAGTTCTAACGGTATAAATGTGTACAATGCATGTATGGCACTGTAGCAACACAAGTAGGAAGTTGGACATGCACATAGGGGAGCGTGGCCACGGGTGGCCGGGACGTGAGGCCTATAGCCAGTGTGTGGGTACTTGTGAATCACTTTGTCGGCCCTCTGCCGGTGCATGTTTAGATTTCCAGGCTGTTTGGAACAATTTTGAGTGTAATTCCAGCACCTAATTGGTGCAAAGTACTATTTTTAACTCCCAGGAGCGAGTGGACGCTACTTTTGGGGGTTTCAGACACTCCTAAACATGTCTAAGTCAATATTAGGTGATTCTAACCTCGTTTGGGGTTGCCTTAAGGGGGAGGGGTGGAGCGTGTGATATGATTAGTTAGTATATGAACTAATTATAATGTTTTCGACAATTGGCTAGGGATATTTGGATTCGAGCCTTAAGTTAGCTTGGTACGTCGTGTGACTATGACTCCTCGACAAGTGTGTGAGTGGACCCCCTTTCCTTAAAATTGATTATATATTATTTATACTCGCACGTTTTACAATGTTTACATACTTGATACTTGTTGAGCATGCATATCTTGTTATCTATTATTTGTGATATATGATTGTGATTTATGGTCTACTATGCTTACCTGGTTATTCTGATATCATTTAATATAACGGTTATGCATAGTCGTATGTTAGTGAGTCACATGTTGCATTGCATATCAGTCCATAGAGCATTGATGAGATTGAGATGTTTAGAAACCACTCAGGACTCGCTAGTATCATGTACCCATATATATGGCCAAAGACCAGCCTCCACGTGATTAATCACTTGCACCACTCGTAATACTAGTTAAAAGTGTGCCAGCTTCTTCCCCAAGCTCTAGGAGACACGAGGTAACGGTGTGAGGCACCCAGCTTTCACGTTGTTATGGTACCAAGCAAGGATACTCAGTGTATGTTCTGAGTATGAGACTTAAGGAGACTCATGAGAAATTATGATATGGGTTGATATTGTGACATATTTATAATTTTTACATCGCTCATTTGATCATGTTAATTATATTATTATTAAATGATTGATGTTATATTTCTCATATTACGTGCAAGTATGCTATAACTATTTTGGGTTTTTATTCAAAAATGAGGGATAAATATTATTCATTGAAAATGGATTTACACTGGAATAACAACTGGGTCCACTCACCCTTTGTGTTTTAAACCCCTCAGGTTCCTGTGGCACACATGTACTGACAGGACCCACCCCCAATCCCCCGGGATTAAGGGCTAAATCCTGCTCCCTTCTAACTTACGCATGACACGAAGACTAAACCGACGTCCAATCTCCATGTGACACGTAAGTCGGACAAGGGATTCTCGATCCGACCGTCCTAAAAGTGTCCGGACTTCCCAGAGTGTGCCAAATCTACTGTGCTACTGTGGATCACAGTATGATGTCTTCGTCTCTCTCGTCCAACAGCTCGCACCGCAACAACATGGAGGGTATCGAAAACACAAAAGACTGTGAGTGGACAAAAATAAATAATAATTTAGAAAACAGTTCAGAGAAATTACAATTTCATTTATACCCTCCACGCAAAACCAATGCATGCATATAAAATACATGTTCTAAAACCATTTCATATTCAAAACCATTATTGAAAACTCGAATCAAATCCATTAGTAAAATCCAAGCCTCAGCCTCAAATCGCAAACCAATCTCAAAGTACGGGAACTCATCCTCAAAACTCATCAAATCCAAACCATCCGGGCCACTTCCCAAAACATCTGGAAACCAGTGAAAAACTAGTGAAAAACATCAATCCTGCGAGTTGCTGGATTTCAAGTGCACCCGAGTCTTTAAACTCAAAACCATGCGCAATAATCAGGCCTTTTCGGGATATCAACGAGTCTTTAAACTCAAAACACAATCACATGCCTCGGGGGTTATCATATCCGAGTCTTTAAACTCAAAACATATACCGTGTCTTTAAACTCAAAACATATCAATCCAGGGTCTTCCCCCCATCAATCAACCGAGTCTTTAAACTCAAAACTAGATCCAGCGGTTTTTTTTTTCTTTTTTCGGGTCTTTAAACCCAAAACCATTTTCAAACAACAGTGAAAACCATAGAAAATCCTCATCCGAATTCGCAACAATGATTTCGTAAGTTAGCATCCGGAACCATCATCCCGAACCCAAATCCAGATTTCCATTCCAATCCTCAAAACCAATTCCGAAATATCATGAACAGGGCTCCAAGCCCGAAATCACTTTTCTGAAATCTCTTTCAAATCATATTTCAAATCCCGAAATCAAATAATTAAAACCATGATCAATTCACAAGATCATTCGAAACCTCGTAAAACGTGAAATTTCGTAAATATCTTGAAAACCGTGCAAACCGTAAACCATCAAGATCATAAATCAAATCATAGAATCAAGAATAGAAAACATAATAAAACATATATGCATGCATCAATAGTTAGAAAGAAAAGTTCACTCACAGACCATAGCGTCGTCGCCTCGATACACGTGCACCTTATGCCTTTCCTGGCCAATCCATTACCACCGGCTTTCCCGAACCTGTCCAAATCCCATAATAAGATCACTAACTACTTCATAAAGCTTATACTAAAGTCCCATGATTTTTCTGAATTTTTAACTATTTTTAGCCGAGCCGTAAAACCTTCGGACATCCCGAAACATATCGAGCCTATGTCCGATCGACTCGAAACCAATCCTAAAATGTTCGTTACATCAAATACTTTAAAAGTTGTGTTGAAATATTACCCAAAATACCCTTCACGTGACCCACGCGTATCTGGAAGCTTCTGCGCGTGAAACCCACGCGCGTGAACAGTGTCACCTTCAACCTCCCACCAGCCCGGTTCGACCGAACCAGCACAGGCAGTTTTCAGCCATTTCCAACACGATTTCATTCTGTGTTTCACTCCTAGTTTCGTCCCATCTTCTACGTTCTATCTATAATCTAAAAATAGGAAAACTAGGTCCAGAGCTTTACCTCCCCGATAAAAAACAGATCGGCCATCTTCGAGCTTCAATTCCGGCCGCCGTAGACCACCTCATGTCTCAGTTTCACGTCCAAACGTCTCATCTGATCCTTTAGAACAGTAACCCCTCATCAAGATCAAACTACAACTACTACAACAAAAATTACCATTTTTGAATCACACGGCCTTACCTCGTCGGTTTCACGGCCACCGTCCACGGTGAACCACCCTTCCAAGTTCCTCAGACATGTCTCACCCTCCTGATCACCTTCTAATTGATTAGAGCCATTCTCAATGGTCTGAACTAGAAGTCCAACTTTGAATTTCAAAAATATAGCTCACAGTTCTGCTCTGTTTTTTCCCCCGTCCTAAACCACCTTCCCACGACGGCTTGTCGTGACAGCACCATCACAATCCCCACCTTCTAGCCTTTTTTTATGCACATGGCACAGCCATATGAGGAGAATTTGGGGTTTGAATTCCTCACCGTCTGTGTCTCCGTTTTCCCCACCATGCACGACATTTTGGACTTGTATTGTTTAAGGACAAATTCCCTAAGGCGGCAGAGAGGTTCCACAACCTTCCAATAGAGGCCAAGTGTCCTCAATCTGATGGGCACACTCCCCCAAGCAGCCCAGTGTCCACACTAACTGGGCACAAATCCCTAGGCACAGAAATGGCCAAAATGCCCTTTTTTGCGTAATTTACCATTTTGCCCCCTCCTGTTCCTAGACCTATAACTTCATCGTCCGAACTCCAATCGACATGTCCCGCCTGTCATTGTACTCAAGGCATTGAGACCTTCCTAACGGTCCTCGAAGTTCGTGAAAATTCCATGTCATTTTAAAAGTCAACGAATTTCTCCTTTTGTAACGAAATTACCAAAATACCCTCAAACTTCCGAACGTCATAACTTCCTCATCGGATGTCGAAATCGGACGTGCCACCTGTCTATGAACTTGTGACGTCCCAAACTACGTCACGGTCATCGGTCAAAGTGCATTTGACTGTACAAACAAAAATCAACGTTTTGCCCATTCTAGGGGCAAAATTGTGATTTCGCACCATCCGTCCGAAAACATCCAACTAACCACCGATTAACTTCACTAATCCATCATTAACAACTAATCTAATCTCGATTTCTGGGACGGGTCGTTACATGTACTTTGAGGAGTTCAGATACTGCTCTAACACTAGCTCCCAGGCGCGGGTTGAAGTTGATGGAACGATCAAGTATCAACAGGTAAGGTTGTAGTGTCTGATCATCAAATAATTCCATTCATGCTCTAAGCTTCTGTTGTTGGGTGAAATGAGATCGATTTTTAACAGTTAATTTTCACCTAACTCCCTAAAACGCATCATTCTCAACTCGAATGGCTTCGTCATCTGGACGTCATCGTCCAGATGTCGGGTAGCATTCCTCGACTTTCGTTCCATAAATGGACTTCCTGGATCGGGGTGTGTCAATTTGGTATCAGAGCATGGTTGTAAGACGCATCATTGGTTTTCAGATGCTTGACGATCATACAACCCGATATTCGGTGTCAGAGTCACTCCTCGAGTAATTTTTATGCCTTTTAAAACACTAGTTGTTAATGTTTTACGATTTGATCATACGTTCCCACAGGACTAAGTCGGGGTTCGACATAAATTTTGTCGCCCAAAGATACATGATTAGTAAGATTACATTCCGTAAAAATTCGCATTCGGGTAGTGCTTACGAGCTTGGGGCTCATAATGAGTGGTGTGAACGATTCTTTCAGTGATGAGTGTTGAATTCATGGTTAATGGGGGAACTCATTTGATGGCTTGCCTGGTGGAAAAATCTCTTGCATCGTGTTGCACTCTTGAGTTAACTTTGATGACCAAGGCTTTTGGGAACTGCGACGTTATGACATGTTTGGGATGCCTTGAGGCCCACGAAATGAAATATTTCTAGACCAAGGCTTTCAGGAACTGCGACGTTATGACCTATTTTCGAATCTCGACGTTATGATCGGTTATGACAAAGGCTTCCTGCGAAGGTTTTCATAAGTAATATTTCTTATGAATTTGTGATGCCTTGAGGACTACGAAACGAAATATTTCTAGATTATCGTGTTTGAGAGACTTTTATCTTTGATCGAGATCGTGTAACCCATCGTGCGTTTCCTATTGAGAATCTCCTGACAGTTTAGGATCCTATCATTCATTTGTAGTTATGTGACCCAAAGTCTCGTAGTACAAACCTTAGAAACTTTTTGATCTCTTGGTTTTAAAATTTCCTTGCATATTACACCCCTGCTTTGAGAAACGTTGTTTTAAACCGAGTCATTGTTTCCTTAGACATTTTAAAACGAGGTTAACGAATTTTCTTCCACAAAAAAAGTTTTACTTTGCTTTGATCTTACCACTACATTATTAGAAGCGTTTACTTTTTCGTGTAAAGTTATTGCTATGACGTTTTATTTTCATAACTTGAGTTTACTGAAAAAAATCCCAATATTGACATTGTACCACATATTTTGATGGGTTACATCATGACACCATATGGATTCACCAGACTTGTTGCTAAGTTCTTTTACGGCCTTAAATTCTATCTTACTAAATCATGTATTTTTACAACTAGGGATCACATTCCCTTATTCGTTGCCTTTACGTAAAGCTGTGTGATGGGAAGTCATGGGGTTAATTACCCACGCTTAACAATGACTACCAAGATCGTGAAAAATTGTTCACTGCTTAGAAACTAGCTTCCTTTTCCTTATGGTCATCCAAAGACTTTTCTTGTTTCTGTATTTTCGGAATTGAGGCAACCCTTAACCAGATTGGATCACCACATTTCGCCACGTCTCGTTTAGTTTTTCGTCCTCATACTTTAGGTCATTTTTGAGAAGTACACACTTTACCCTATCGATGCGTTCGTTACGCTAATATCTGGACCATACACTCGTGAAACCTTTGAACACTTGATGGTAAGAGTGAGATTTCACTGAGAGTTGGGGTATGTGTATAATTGAACTATTCTCCCCAACCATGCCTTGGAATTCGATGCTCCAACATTTTACTAATGAGTACCTTGAACTGGGTCGCTTGTTAAGGATCGTCTTTAATATGTGTCACCCGGTTGGTTTGACCCAAATTCTATCCATTTTCGTATACTCCAAATCGAATAGGTTACATTGACGTTCTTAATCCCCCTTTATCCAGAGTATATTTTATTATCAGGATGATCATGAATCAAGGATTAAATGACGATCTCCATCTCGTGGTGAAGGAACCTGTCCTAACTCATACCCTTTTGGTTGGAGATGATTTTTTGACCGGCATGGGTGTCGTCGAAGTTTACTTCAAGAGGGGTCAAACTAGTCTTGGATACGAGAATTTACGTTGACCACGCTCTAGAAACTTTTGTAAGGATAGAAAACAAAACAACAGACTTGGTGGTCCTACTACAATGGTAAGTGTGCATCATGGACTTGTGTGGGCTTAGCTGCAGACTTCCAATTAAACGTTAAATTAAGTAATGGTTTTGGTGTTGGAACTATGTTTGGATGTTGGAGTAACCGACCAGAACTCATACCTTAGTGGTGGTGGACTCCAGCTTGGTGAATCATGGTCACTACTCGCGCTTATCACTTGTACCTATTACAGGTGCATCGTTAATGGTTCGTTAGAGGAGAATTTTGTTCCCTGATTAAGCTACTAATCCTTACTCAGGAACGTTTGACCACACTTTGACCCTGAGTGATAAGGTATCATTTCATAACACTATTCCTTTTTCAATAATTGCCTAAGCTCTCTCTTAGACTATCTCATCCTTGTATCCTGTTTCCGGATGCCACTCAAGTTTTGGAGTGACATATCTATCCCTTGGAGTATTTTTCTCCCATTCATTCAGACTTATTAGAAGTTGAATCTTGGACCTTGTTGAAATGTGTTGAACGAAGATTTAGACACTGCCGTGACAGAAGCCATAACGTATTACGAAGTATGGTTAAGGCTTTCTTTTGGCATCATTGCTCCACTCAATCCCTTTTTTGGAGGTTACCATGTTATGAGTGGTGAGTGAGTTAGAACGTTACACCAATTGGAACTCATGAGTTATAGAGATCTTCTCAATAATTGATACCTTCTCGTTAAGGTGACAATTTTGGCTTGTTGACTGTTGAGAAAATTAGAGTGACGGTTAGTTATGAATTTTCTACCTGAGGCATGTTGCACTGCCCTCCTTCTCCTAAATATCAAGTCGAATCAAATACGTACTTGGTGTCTTTTGTATCCTTGTGTTAGACTATTGGATTAGAAGGACCCTTTAGCTTTGTTAGCTATCCGAAGTACCCCTCGACACGTATGGGATGAGTTTCCACTACCCATATAGTTAGAGATTGATTGAGTTACCTATTCCTATCCCAAACTTCGATTAATGCTTTAACAGAAAACTGTACTAATTTCTTTGAACCTCAAGGCCGCTAAAGATTAGTTATCCTATTTTGAGTTGGACACCTTAAACCATAGTTTGGGAGAACCATTCCGAATTCATTTTATTTGGTGGGTTAGTTTGGACCCCATCAGAATCTTAGGGTCGAGAATCACCCCTGCCATAAGGAAGTTCAGGAGAAATCGCTGACCTCTCGGAAAATGGATTGTCGAAGTCGTTAAACTGACTGAATAGAAACCAGTTACTTTGCGAGGCAGTTGGTATCTCTCCAAGCCGAGATTAAACGTTGATTGAGGAATCCTTACTAGACGTTCAAGAAACTATTCAGGAAGCATCTGATTTGGTGTATCATTTGAGGGAGATCGTTGTGGATTACTTGTGGTAAACGAAGTGATACACCGGTAGCTCGTTGGTTGGAAAATGACGAAACCTTTGGTGGAACACTATTCTATTGAACCCCGTGAGGAAGTTAAGTCTTAACTACGATGGTAGAGGAAAATTTTTGAATGCCATTAGGAGGTGTGTCTCTAATCGACTTTGATTAAATTTCGGGGACGAAATTTTCTTAAGGGGGTTAGACTGATACAACTTGTATCCGAAAATCTGAACCACAATTTAGGAATTTAAAATTTTACCCCTATATGTCGAAAGTGGAAAATGAATTGTCGGAAATTCTAAGTTACCCATTTTTGGTGTTGGATTTGACGATTCCTAGTAAAATACCTAGTTATTACACTACACAAGGCCCAACATCTTCCTTTGGCCCAATGATCTTTTGAATCTTTTATTTAGCCCTACTTGTGAATTTAAAATGTTATTTGGGCTTGGGTTGGACTGTTATGTAGGTAATTTACCATTTCAACCCTTGGAACACTAACTTGGACCTTGGGCAGTAGTTGGTTGGGACCTAAACTAAGTAAATTAGTTATGGGTTAGGCCTAAAATGACCTTGTGCTGCTTTAAGAGTGGAGAGGGTACTGAAGGCCCAAGGATGGAATTTTTCCCAAGTAGTCTTGCAAGCATGCTTCCTTATTTTCAGGCCTAGGTCCGTGACCATTTTTCTACTCAAAATGGCTCAACCTTTGTACGAACAACATACCACCATCATTCTCGAACATGACTGAGTGGTCTGAATTTTCCGTGGTCTCCCACCGAACCGATAGTGATCATCACCCTCCTCTCCTCTGCCCATGACCACTGTCACATCTCCCTCTATTCGCCATTATCTTGCACGCCATGACGAGGGGATGAGAAGCCCAGCACCAATTCCTCCTTCGATTCCAATGAACGATACTCGATGGTGAAGCTCGTCTAAGTCTCCTGCCTCACCTATGAATCGCCTAGGTATCGATGACCTTCCCTAATCCTTCCAACGAACTCCTTTAGTCGAAAAGAGTAGTCATAACCCTCTGTTTGTCTTGTTCGATGTGAAGAACGATGGTGGCCATCGTGGACCCGCGAACCCATTTTGGACCCGACATTGACCCGACGTGGTTAATTGTGAAACCAAGTACTCTCTCTAACCTAAAATTGGAATCAAACACGTCGTCACCGGAGTTTATACACCGTCCCTTCTTGGTCATTCCTAGGGAAAACTAGGTACCTTTTTGATTCCTAGCCTCAATTAATTAACTCCCCTTGTCATTACCCACCTTTTTATGAGTTTGCATGTCATTTTTGGAATTGGGTCGACGACGGAGCACAGTGACCGGAGTTGCAGGCCGAGACTTTCCCGGTGGTTTTAAGACCAAGCTAGGTATATTCTGAACTTAGGAGTTTGAGATTTGTAACCCTGCCTTTAAAGAAAGATTTTTTGGTTAATTGCAAGTTTAATCAGAGAAGTTTTGGACCTCGCCAGATTCTCGAATTTTTCAGAGAAAATTCCAGTTTTTGGCCACCATGGATGGTGGTGTTGTGGTGGTTTGTTCACCATCTCCAACGAAGCTTTGGCAACGGTGGTCAACGGTTAATGTTAACGGACTTTAGTCAAAATTCAAAGTCAATGTTAGTTCTAACCGTAGAATGGACATAATATTCTCTGGAATAATCGAAAAATATTCCAGGGAACATTCTCGCATGTGTACAATGCATGTGTGGTACTGTAGCAACACGCTTAGGAAGCTGGATGCGCCCAATGGGGCGCTTGGTCGAGCGTGGCCGCGAGTAGCCGGCACTTGAGGCCCCCAACTAGCACGTGGGGCCACGTGAACCAGTTTTCCGGCCCTCCGCTGTCGCTTGGTAGCACATGGAAGCCTTTTCAAGCCCACAACGGCGCGTGGGCATATGTCCAGGTCGTTTGGAACAGTTTTGAGTGTAATTCCAGCCCCTAAATGGTGCGTAGCACTGTATTTCACTTCCCAAAAGTGACTAGACGTTGTTTTCTGGGCTTTTAGACACTCCTAAACATGTCTAAGTCCATATTAGGTGATTCTAAGCCTCGTTTGGGTTACTCTAAGGGGGTGTGATATGATTAGTTAGTATACAAACTAATTATAATCGTTCGGACTATTGCCTAGGGATATTTGGATTTGAGGCTTGTGCTAGGATGGTACGTCGGGTGACTTCGACTCCCCAAAAATTGTGTTAGTGGACCCCCTTTTTTAAAACTAATTTATATTACTCACACGTTTTACCATGTTTACATACTTGATACTTATTGAGCATGCATATCTTGTTATCTATTATTTGTGGTATATGATTGTGATGTATGGTCTATTATACTTACCCGGCTATTCTGATATCCTATAATATAATGGTTATGCATAGTTGTATGTTAGTGAATCACATGTTGCATTGCATATGAGTCCCCAGGGCATTGATGAGATTCAGATGTTTAGAACCCACGTAGGAGTCGCTAGTATCATGTACCCGTCTGTATGGCCACATACCAGCCTCCACGTTATTGATCACCAGTGCCGCTCGTAATACTAGTTAAAAATGCGCCAGCTTGTTCCCGGAGTTCTAGGGGACATGAGGGTGACCGTGTGAGGCACCCATCATTCACGTGGTTGTGATACCGAGTAAGGATACTTTGTGTATGTTCCGAGTATGGGACTCGAGGAGACTCATGAGAAAATATGATGTGGTTTGATATTATGACATATTTATGGTTTCTGCATGGCTAATTTGTTCATGTTAATTATATTATTCAAAAACGAGGGTCAAAGATTATTTACTGAAAATGGAGTTACACTGGAATGACAACTGGGTCCACTCACCTTTTGTGTTTTAAACCTCTCAGGTTTCTGTGGCGCACATGTACTTCGAGGAGTTCGAATGCTGCTCTGACACTCGTTCCCGGGCGTGAGGTGAAGTTGACGGAACGATCGGGTATTGGCAGGTAAGGTTGTAGTGTATGATCATCTAATAATTTCGTCCATGCCATAAGTTTTCGTTGTTGGGTGTGATCAGTTTTTACCGGTTTGCTTTCACCCGACTCCCCTAAACGCATCATTTTCAACTCGAATGGCTTCGTCATCTGGACGTCATTGTTCAGATGTCATCTGACACAAAACATCTCGACCTTTGTGCCATAAATGGACTTCCTAGGCAATGGTGTGTTAGTTTTACTGATGTTTTGTGTCCATGAGATTTTATATCTGTGATTTTTGGAAAATATGGGCCATGTGTTGTTTACTTGTATTTCTTGATTTTTTTTGGCCTCACGGTCATTTGTTTTATTTGAAATCTGATTATTTATGTTTTATTCTGTGCATGCATGTTTTATAAAATGGAGAGTAAAAGTTTATTTTTCAAAATATGGTTTTAATGTTTATTTTTGTCCACTCACACATTTTATAGTTTTGATGACCATCCAGGCCATTGCACGAAGATCGGGGGTGATTATGAGGCAGAGACATGAGCAGTAGAGCAATCAGCACGAGTATCCCTTCTCTAACAAGTGTTGAAGGTATTTTTGGAATTTCGGATCGCTTGTCAGACGAAAGTATAACCAGACACAATTATCAAAGCGATTTAAGAGCCTGAGTCATCTCAAGTATTATTACTATTGTATTATTATCTTGTTCGTTAATTAAAAAATATATTAACAAACAACAAATTATTTGGTTGTAGTATAACTTATATTAGACTATTAGATTTTATATTTTATATTTTATTTCTTAAAAAAATAAAATAATATTTTTATGTTTTACATCTTATACGTCATTATTTAATAGTCATTATATATATATATATATATATATATAAATCATGCTTATTATTAGCTACCCAATATTGCTATAATAAATGTAAAACCATGTAAATAAGAAAATGATGATATATGTAAATAATCAATCATCTTTAAAATTTTTTATTTTGTAGTTTTCATATTTATAATTAATGAAACAACCCCATAATAAGGCATGGGCAATTCGTACTAATAACTCCTTAAACGAATCCACTTGTTCCTCTCAAATTAAAAAAAAAAAAAAAAAAAAAACTCCCACTTGGATATTAACTAGCACTTGCACCCCTGGTGTGGTTAAATGTTTTAAAAATTAAAAAGCATGGTAAAACAAAAGTAATGAATAAATAATTAATATAACAATCTACAAATTGTTTAGATGTTCATAGAACTGTTCAGTAGATATTATTGAGTAATGGCAGGCTACCTGCGTTATTTCATACTCTATTTACTTTCAAGTATTTTCTTCGTAATTTCTATACACATTATATATAGTTTTCTTATAATGCTGTCAAGCAATAACTTGAACCATATATCTAAATAACACGAAGGTCTATGTATCCAATAATAAATAAATCTTCACATAAAAAATAATCATAGAAATCCAAGAATCAAACCAATATCTGACACAAACTCATTCTGCATCAATTAGCCACCTAAAAACAAATGAAAATTTATAGGCTTTTCCTCATTCAAAACCCCAAAAAATGAGGGTTTGTTGAAAGGAAAAAAAGAGTGTAAACAAACAGCCAACAAAATCCATTATGAACGGTAAAATAGTTCATCAAGCTCTTCGTATTCAATATCTATATGGACAAAAATATCTAGGCATTTTAGTACTTTCAAAATGCAAAGCACGTAAACATATAGGTCATGCTGATATCGATGTTTTCCATTTAAATTAATTAACTTTTCTTTGAACTACAATCAACAACGCTCTAGGAAACTGAAAAATATAAAAATCAACAGTTATCATCGTTTTTAAGTATTTCAAATAATTATGTACAGTATACACATGCTAAAAAAAATTTACCTCATCTGGCATAAATAGAAATTCATAGCTTCCAAGTTTGCTTTCTGAATAGTTAGAATTACAGCACCCATGTGTAACTACAAAATAGGGTGTGGTTTCTCTCTCCTCACACGGTTAGTCAGTTTTGGATCTTCCCTAAACCCACCAAAAAAAAAAATTGTTGACCCATTTTTAGGTCGAGTCAAAGCAAACCAAGGCTAGAATGGAATCCCCATGACCTTGGGAGCATTTTGGTGTGAAGATCGAGGTTGGAGCACTACCAGGGACTGCAGACCGAGGAGGGTTTGGGTTTTGAACCTTCTTGACCGATTTCTAGCCAACCAAGTATGATCTCTCAAATATGAGTTTAGATTCGGATTCCCCTCGTTGCATAGATGGATTTCCATGTGTGGATCATAAAAAACAGTCGCGTTTAGAGAAATTTAAAAATCTTGGAATTCCGGCCTTTAATGACGGATTCCAGCCGATATCCGGCGAACCAGACGGAGACGTCGGTCATATTCTCTGGTGACCCGTCCATTCAGGTGTGACGTCAACGTGACATAATCAGGATTACATGGCATTGATGTCATCATGATGATGTGGTAGTGACGTCATCATGGTTACATGGTAGTGATATCATGTTGATGTGGTCGTGTGACATTAGCATGACGAAGTGACACATAGTAGCCACATCAGCGCCACGTGGCAGTCGTGTCAGTGACACATGACAACCAGATCAGCCACACATGGGCACCACATGACAGCCGTGTCAGGTTGTGTCAACGCCATGTCAACGCGCGTGGGTACTGTGCCCGACACGTGAGGCACGTGGAATAACTAACCGGACTTCTGTCGATGCGTAGGGCTGATGAGTTACCAGCTAGTCATATTTGTTAGTTGAGGGAGTTATTAATGATTGAGATAGTATATTGCCATGGGTCACGACTGAGGTCGGGGTTGTCAAAGCGAGTTTAGCTCACCTCCAAGGTTAATAGGTTGGTATGGCCGTGTGGGCGGTGATCCCTAGAGAGCGATTTTTGTTGGTTATATCCCTTATCTCACAGGTTTTTTGTGCTAAGAGTCAAGTTCTAGAGCACTTTTGAAACTTCGATTACTGTGTCAGACAGAAGCATGACTAGGTACAGTTTTCATGGTATTTTATGAGGAAGGGACCTATCAATTTGGTATCAGAGCGAATTGGTGACGTTGTTATGGGAATTCCATTAGTAGGCACAACTCGGAGTATAACTACTAGATGTATGGTGAGTAGTTTATATTTCATTATGGATTTTGCATGCATAAAAATAATCTAGTTTTTTTTTATTGCTAGTTGTAAATTGCAATGATGTTGAAAAATTATTCTGGAAGATTACTTTTATGCGATGAATATCAGGATTTTGAATAATTTTTCAAGAAATGGTTTACTAGTAGGTACAACTCGGAGTATGACTGCTAGATGTATCGTGAGTAGACTATGTTTTATTATGGATTTTGCATGCATAAAAATAATCTAGTTGTTCTATTGTTATTTATAAATTGCAGTGATGTTCAAAAATTATTCTAGATGATTATTTTTATGCGTTTGAATAATTTTTCAGGAAATGGTTTACTGGACCTTGGTTTACGGATTTTAGGAAACCAGTGTTTTGAGCTCAAGCCCAAGTTTAAATGTTTTGCCTTGGTTTTGAGTCATGGGTTTGTGTATGCAAAGTTTTTCTTGGTTTTATGATATATTTTTCCTAGTGTGGTCATCCTCATGAGATTGGATCTCTTTTTTGGACATCGCTAGAGTTGGACTCCACACATTCTCGAGACAAGACTTAAACGTCATCGTAGTTGGACTCCGTATGCTCCGATGGAGTTCACCTCCATAGGTTCTGAGACTATCTACACATAGTACAGATTGATTAGCTGGTGGGTCAGCAGGCTTCGAGGATTGACTATTATTGGTTATTGTGTCCAGGTTTTACTTTTCCAGATGCTTTAGTAACAAGGGATTCTAAAGAAATGTAGGCCACATCGATTTTACATGCATTGTGTTACGACCCGACCCGCTTAGCATGATATTGTTCGCTTTGTGCCCATGCCCTCACGGTTTTGTTTATGGCAACTCACGAACAACTTCCCAGTAGGTCACCTATCCTAAGATTTCTCTAGCCCAAACTCACTTAACTTTGGAGTTTCAAAGGAATTCAAAACCAATGAGCTCCCAAAAGGTCTCGTGCTAGATAGATACGTGCCCACACATTTAAGACACTTCAGTTTTCCATCCTCGAGCAATGTGAGATTGTTCACCATTCCCAAAACAAGGGTCTTACAATCCATCCCCCTTGGGGCCCAGCGTCGTCCTAGAACACTATTGGTTAGGGTTTAGCTCTAATAGCCGACTCCCCTAACAAAATATTGTCTGATTTGAGCCCAATGACAGGACCCAATCTGAATACACAGAACAGTATACTTGAGTTTTGCTCAAGTCCGACAGAAACATTGTCAGACAAGAGATAAACACAAATTCTGCTAATTCATGCCTCTACTTCTCGAGTCTCGAACTCTATGCAACGACCTTGGAGGGTTACAAAACTAGAAAACGTGTGAGTGGACAAAAGAAATAGTTTAGAACATACTTTGTAAGCATCCATTCTTTTACCCTCCGTTTTTCAAAACCATGTATGCATATGAAAACCATTTCAAAACCATTTCACTTCATTTTTAAATGAGATACAGTTTATCATTCTCAAAGTATGTGAAAACGTATATAAAGCAAGTATCAATCGGCAAGCCATCACAACAATCAACTCAAACCCAGCACATCAATCACAATGTCAAACATCAACCATTTCCATACAAGCAGGCACACCACAAATTCACTCGGGAGCTGGACCCGAGCTCGATGTCCGAGATTACCAAACCCATCAACAAGCATCATAACACACACCGTACATCACAAGCATCACATCAACAACACATAATCAATCCATATCTGATACGCTAAAACTAAGCATTAAAGTAAACACAAAGTCACACTCATCACTTAATAAAAATATATGCAAATTAAAACCTTTTTTTGTAGATTGTAGCATTGATAAGTAAAGATCGTTCTTAACCGGCGATTGAAAGTACCTAAGCATGATTATCGTTTGATTAATTAATTAGGGGGGTAGTTAATTGTTTCTATTATCCTACGTGATTAACTAGTCTAAACTAACATAATCTATTATTTACATGGCCAACTCATCTTTAAATATAATCCATTTATAAATTATGCCAATTCCAAAATCTACGAAATTCCATAACCTTAATTTAACGAAATACAAGCATATTATCTCAAGTACGTGCTTGGGAATTTCCCTATACACTTTCAATGATCTATACTCGGGAACTGCCCTATATCTAATCAAGCATTAAGCACAACATACAAGTATAACAAAAATCAAGATAATGAAACACATGGAAGATTATTGAAATTCATATAACATATAAAACCATAATTATATTAAAGATTAATCCAAAAAAATGATCATTCAATAACAAAAGACAGTCACAGGGTAAATAGGTCGTATTACACTTTTTCTCTTCGGGAACTGCCCTATGGATGCTAAGTGGTCGACACTCCTTGGTGAGACACTCGGGAACTGCCCTATATGTCACCGATGAAGATGTTTATGATGGAATATGGTGTGATTGGATTTTTCTAAGGAAATCTCAAATTGATGAAAAGGGAAATTTCGTTAAGCATAGCTTTGGTACAAAAATGGGTGACCCTTACAAATAACCTAAGCCTCTCTATTTATAGGAGAAAATTAATCCTCAAATAAATAGGAGTTTAAAATTTAATTCTAAAAGGAAAAAGATTAAACTAATTAAATTGAAGTCCTAAAGAAAAAAGGTAATAAAAATCCTAATTAAAAAGGTTTCCTAGATAAAAAGGAAACAAATCCAAATTTGAATTAGACAATTTTCCTCAAAAAATAAGAAAAATGTTGCTGGAATTAAACAGGGAAGTTTTCGATAGGCGACAGTTGAAATTTGGTAGGATTTTCAGTGGTCACTATGAAGTTAATGCGGCTAGGAAGGCTGGGGTAGACGTTCGGTAGGCGTGCGCATAATGGAGGGAAGGCAATCAGTGGACCCAAGCGGAAGTAAGGGTGTAGCGGTTTGGTGCACGTGCGTCGACGTTGCATTAAGGATTTCAGGAAGCGCGTGCCGAATTGGGTATGTGGTAATTGGCAGGCGTCTGCCGAATTGGTTTTTGGGCTGATTAAATGGGTTTGGTAGGCTCCTACCGAGCTCTGTTATACTTTTTGGTAGTCTCCTTTGTTTTGATCATAACTTCTTCAATATAACTCCGATTAAGGTGATTCTTTTGCCTAAATTCTGTAATTCTGTGCTCTATCCAATTCTGCACATTTCTCACAAAATATATTATTTTATCCTATTGTTTGGTATTTAAATATTAAAAGATAAGCATAAAGGTTATAAAATGATGCTTAATTCAAGGCTTATCAATACCAATATCATCACATAATTCACATAGTCACTCATCATCAATGCACAAGCAACACATCAATCATCATTCACCACATCATATCAATCATTCAATTAAGACCCAATCATCGTATCAATCATCAATACACACTTGCTCAGGAACCAGAGCCCTAAGCTCAACGTCCGAGTCATAACAACACAGTCTTAGGAACTGGAGCCTCAGGCTCAACATCTGAGACTCACATTCAATCAACACAACACAATCATCACACCCTCACAAGTCATACCACGCATATCGAGGAACAAGTATGCACATCACAACTCAATGTCAGACTTCATCACAATACGTCACATCACATATCACACTCTAAATCCACAATTAGAATCTCAGGCCTAAGCCCCAAACACAGTTTAAACACATACACCGTAAAACGTACCGTTGAAACATATTTCAGAATTCGTTCAGAAATGATATAAAAATCATAAATGTTCCAAATCATGTTATTTTATGTCATAATCCACATTTAACGTAAAACCATGTTCAAAACAGTGTTCAAAATAAAGTTTACGGAAATCTCGAAAAATGCGTGATAAAATAATATTAAAATATTCATAAAATCATCAAAAATTCAATAAATTCCTAATCCCTGAATAACATCAAAAACACATAGAAACACATTCAAACACACATAAATATGCATGCATAAGAGTTTAGAGAAAGAAAGTACGCTCACACACTATTCGAATAACCGAATCCCGCTTTGCATTTTTCCGTAATTTCTGGAATTGCCACTTCCTGCCAAAGGCCACATCTAAGGTTCATAAAACATCTCAAATAACTTAATCCCATAAGTTTTCAAAATTTTTAAATGTATTTAAAACGCCCCCTAAACCTTCGGACCCCCAAAACTACCCCGAAACGGTGTCCAATTGACTCAAAACATGTGCCAAAAGATTTGTAACATCAGAAGGATGAAAACATCACGCACCCTCATGTGCCGCCTGAAATGGCTGTGCGTGGGAGCCACGTGCGGGTACTGTGCAACACTGTTCATCTTCCCTGTAACCCGGATGTCTGGTTTTCTGGGTCTCCCAACCCAGTGACCCGGCCCAGGTTTTTCTCCCTCATCCTACTTCTATTTTCTACCCCGTTTCCACCAGAACACGCTAAATTAACCTAAGAATGGATCTATAAAGTAAAAATGAGAGAAAACTCACCATGAAGTTCATCTTCTCACCTCAACCTTTCGACCATGTTGTGTGCTTCAGTTCTGGGTGATTTTAACGTCCCCCCTTCACGAACCAAGGCTTCATCAGGGTCGCAAGAGCTTAGGGAGGACAATAACAAGCTTATCTCCTAAGTTATCAGTCCGAAATTGGGTTGAGCAACCCAAACCCGCGAAACACCCTATCAGGTCTATTTTTGCACCTTCGGTCTGAGCTCCCATTGCTCCCTTATCTTTTGTTTTATGTTCCAAAACCTCCCTCACATCTCACTTTCCTCTCTTCCTCCTCCCCTAATCTTCCTCTTCCATTTCCTTCTTTTTTTTCTTCTTGTCTCGTGAACACACAACACATACCCACAAATACTCAGCATACTCAAGGCGGTGGAACAAACCCCTATCAGATAAGGGACACTTGTCCCCGTCCAATTGGACCACCAGAAAAAAAAAATCTCATAATAAAATACCAAAATACCCTTAACTTAATAATTACGAAAATGCCCATGATGGTTTTAGACCCCTAACCAATTTTTCCGAGCTCTGAATTTGGCGAGCCTCATGTCTAAGAAGTCAGGAGACCGAGACCTTTTTAACTTCATTTTCGGAATCACCAAAAACCATCCTAGTAAAAAATTAACATTTGACCTTGGAAAGTCAAAGTTAACCCTTTGACTTTGACCAAAAAGCCAACTTTTGACTTTCAAAGGTAAAATGGTCCATTTCATCTAACTTTTCTGATACCTTCAAAACGGTCCTCTCGGATCACCGAAACGAGGCTCCATTCAAAAGAATCAAAATTTTGACTTTTCCAAGGGAAAAATCGTCATTTTCTCCTTAAATTTCCAATTTCAAGATCCGGGTTACTACACCCATGCCCTCACGGTTTTGTTTTTTAGAACTTACGCTCAACTTCTCATTAGAACACCCATCTTGGAATTGCTCTAGCCCACACTCGTTTAATTTTGAAGTTCCAAAGAAATCCAAAGCTAGTGAGCTCCCAAAAGGCCTCGTGCTAGATAGATATGTGCCAACACATTTAAGGTACTTAACATTTCCCTCCCCAAGCAATGTGGAATTTTTTACCGTTCTTCCCAAGACACGGGTCTTACACATTGCATGTTTTTTCAAAATATGGTCATCACTTATGATTCAGTTATGCATGTATTGTTTTATAACTGATTTTGTGTACTCACACTGTACCTCCAAGTCATTTTGCAATGGGAGTCAAGAAGTGTACTAGAGATATATGTGAAATTAGACTGGGTCAAAAGGATGAAAAGTCATGTTCACCGGGACAAGAGAGAGCCACCATGAGCCACCATGTGCCAACGAGAGGCCGACGACCTACCCACGCGCCGCTATGCACGCAGACGCGCCCCTACACGCGTGCATAGTAACCATGAGACATAAGTCCACGTGGCGTGAGATTTTGCTCCACGTGGTCTGCCATGTCATTAGCCACGTCATCTCATCTCTTATCTCTAGATGGGTCGATCTAAGAGCCAGTAATTGGGTCCTAACCCCGTTTCAATACCATCCATTTTCACATTCATTTTCGATTCCAATCCATCTAAACGACCCTTAGATAACCTAGAAACGGATATATAGGTTCAAAACTTGAAGAACTTACCTCGATTTCATGGAAATCAATCTTAAACTCCAACTAGCATTCAAGCTCCATTTCGGTAGCCCCTTCGCGCCCAAAACCCTGAATTTGGGTTGGGTTTGCTCATACTGACCCTAGGAGTCCACTGGTGCCCTTGGTTTCGAGCTTTCATGGTCCAAACTGAAAATCCCATCTTAGGGTCATGGTTTCTTCCTTTGTCTTTCCTCTCTGTTCTTCCCCATCTTCCCCTTTATAGGGGCATACCTGTATCTCTTTGTAGCCTTTCCATTTCCTCAGATAGTGACACACTAGCCTAGAGAGCCCGAGATCTCCCCTCCTCAAATTACCTTATACCCTTTAGCAAACACAAGAAAGCAGTGAAGTCCACTCCCAACTGTCATAAGGTGACATGTGTCACCTTCTTAGTACTCCACCCTAAAATCCTGGTGACTCATCCTAAACAATTCAGGTATACCAAAATGCCCCTATCTATCAAATTTACCAAAATATGCTCGGGTATTTAGACCCGTAACGATATCATACAATTTCCATTTTTCGCATGCCACTTGTCTACAAACTTGTAAGTCTAAGACGCACGCAACAGTCTAATTGAAACTTCCATAAATTTTTTCAAGCTTAAATTGACTTTCAAGTCCGTACCAAACTTGAGGGCAAAATTATATTTTTCTCGAATTAAATTCCCAAATCAGTTTAATTTTTCAGATGGTTCATTACATTGTAAATGTCCAAGGCTTGGCCCAACACATTGAGTGACATCCAAGCAACCCTAGAGACTCCAGAAACTTCCTTAGCATGCAAGGCATTCCAAGAATTGTTTATCTAAGTTCGTGCCGCAATTCCTAACCTAATTCTACAAGGATTGGTGTTTTCTTTTCAAAGCTCAACCAGGATAGGAGTTTAAGTTACTTTTCATTGAAATTCCTATCCTTAAAAATCTCCTAAACTTGAGGGGGGTATTGGCCCTATAATAGGAGCCTTTGGCTCACAGCTAAGAGTTCTTCTTTTTACCCTAATTTTACACCCTAGTCGCAATTTTTAATTGATGACTTCAAAACACTTTTAATTTCTCTATTCTTGGAGGAGAGAGCTTGGAGAAGAGCAGAACTTGTTGTGTTCCCTGTCGTGTCTCATTGTTCTTCAATCCTTCTCTACTTTACGATTTATTTCATTGTAATTATAAATGAAAATTTACATTATGTCTTGGTTTTCAATTATGCATAACTAGTTTTTATTAGAATTATGGCTGGTTGAAGCCCTAGCCATGATAGTTGTTTAACTTGATATTGGCTTTGATTTGCATTGTTATGGATATTGGATATGGTCTGAATTACTGTGCTTAATGTATGTTTATTGCTTATAAGTGTGGTCTACTTGTTTCATGAATTATTGAAGAATGATTGCATGTTTGACTGGCCATTTTCTTGTGCTTGTTAGCATCAAAGGTAGTGTAGGGATGACAATGAGTCGTGTCGTGTTGAGTTCGTGTCGTATCACGTACTCTAATGTATCTATTTAAACTCAACCCGAACCCGAACCCGAATTGTTTATTAATCATGTCGAACTATGTAAACCTGAATCCGACCTGTTTATTAAACAAGTAACCCGAACCCACCCGTTTAACCCTTTTATTAAACGAGTTGTGTTGAATAACCTGTTTAATTAGTTTAATCTCTATAACTCGTTTAATCTGTTTAACCTATTTAACTATATAAATGATATAATATTTGAAACAGAATTTTCGCTAAAACATCATACCAATCATTAACAAACTTCACAATTCATAAGTTCATGCAATAATTTAGTGTCCATAACTAGAAATGCAACATCATAATCTGAAATTAAGTTCTAAAAGAAAGTAGGCATCATATTTGCTCATTTAGTACATAATACCAAATAAAAATAAGTGACTAATTAGCATCACATTGCTCATTGAGACTGAATGATTGCATAGTACTTGGACTCTGCAAAAAATGGTTGCAGAGTATTTCTCCCCTTGCGGCTCCGCTCCATCCGAGTCGCTTGCAGTTTGTCTTCAAATATATCCCAAAATAGCACCTCTTCAAGTGTGGGTGCTCTTTTACTTTTACATTCCTCAATTTTTACTTCACTGATGTTGCTCATCGAATTAAGACCTAATAGGTCTTAGTATCTTAATGAGTTGTGGGATAACTCAAGCAATTCTTTTAAGCCCAAAAAGTTAACAAAAAAGAACAGCACATAATTTGAATTAGGAAATGCCAAATGACCTACACAGCATTCTCACCAAGTGACCTACACAGCATGAATTAGGAAATGTCACAAGATCATGGCGACATTTCCTCTTCTCTGCAACCCTCAAATTCTAATCTTCTATGGAAGCTCTTTGTTGACGGTTCCTCGAACTAGAAGGGGGCAGGAGCGGGGATTGTCCTTATCACTCCTGATGGATCAATAATGGATCAAGCAGTACAATTTGGATTCAAAGACTCAAATAATGAAGCGAAGTATGAAGCTTTGATTTGTGGGCTCGCACTTCCCAAGGAGTTGGGCGTCAAAAAACTCGATATTCTTTCAGATTCACAACTGATCACTAACCAATCGATCGGTGAATATGTTGTGCGTGATGCAAGGATGCTTAGATATAACAACAAGGTCCAGGAAATGCTTGCTTTTTTCTCAGTTTTCACTTTTCATCAACTTCGATGAATCAAAAATGCACAAGCAGATGCGTTTGCAAATCTAGCGTCATCACTTAGCGCTCAATCCCGATTGAGTATCTCGAGCAGAGAAGCATTGATGTTAAGGAGATTGAACTAAGACAACTTGATTCATCTCCGAGTTGGCAAGACCCTTTTATCAACTACCTAGAGCATGGTACATGGCCTGATGAACGATTAGAAGCCCGCAAAGTCCAGATGAAGGCTGCATGATACTATGTTGATAAGGGCCGACTCTTTCGAAAGAGCTTCACAGGGCCGAACATGCTATGTTTGAGGCATTCGGAAACGTTGAAAGTCTTAGTTGAAATTCATGAAGGACATTGTGGGAATCATTCTGGTGGAAGGTCGCTTGCTCAAAAGACGCTTAGTGCAGGATTTTACTAGCCAACTCTACATCAGGAGGCCTTGCAATATGCCCAGAAATGCGACAAATACCAAAGGTTCAAACCTAACCAATTGGCCCCACCGGAAGAGCTGCATGCACAGACGAGCCCTTAACCATTCATGCAATAGGGAATCGATACCGTTGGACCGCTTCCACGCACACCGGTCCCAAGAAAAAAGTATTGGATCGTCGCCACTGATTACTTTACCAAATGGGTGGAAGCAAAGGCTTTGGCTAACATTACCCAAACTGATGTTCAAAAGTTCATCTAGAGCCAGATCATCTGTCGATTTGGACTTACCAAGGTCATCCTAACGGACAATGGAACTCAGTTCACTAGCGCCATAATCAAAGAATTCTTCGAGTCCTGGACGGGACTTGATGATAAAAAAGCTTGTGGGAAGAAGAGTTGGATGGCACGCTATGGGCTTATCGCACAACTCCGCGTCGTGCAACTGGCGAATCTCCATTCACTCTTGCGTATGGCACTAATGCTGTCATACCTCCACATGCTGTTGTACCAACACCTTTTACCGAGCTTGATGATCCAGTGGTCAACTTCATAGCTTTAAGGACTTCTCTTGACCTCAGTGAGGAATTAAGGGAGCAAGTGGTAAAGCGCATCTCCAGCTACCAACAATAGGTTCGAAATTCTTATAACAAAAAGGCTAGGATCTGGCACTTCCTCCTTGGTGATGTTGTTCTCAAGAAGAAGTTCACAACACCGAACCGTCCTGGCTCTCAAAAACTAAGGTGCCCATGGAAAGGGCCTTACCGGATCTACTAGGTAGGAGGAAAATGGAGTTACATTTTGGAAACCATGGATGAAAATTTGGTGAGTGGTTCCATGAACGCTCATCACCTTAGGAAATACTATGTTTAGTACAAACCTGAAACTAGACCAGCTTTAGTTATGTATTAAATGTAGACTTTGTCTTTTGAGTATGTTTTATTCAACTTATCAATAAAGATACCAAGTCATTCTCAAGTTAATATGTTGTTTGCAAATCCTTCCATTAGGAAGCACGCAAAGCCTTCCACTAGGAAGCACCTAAAGTCTTCCACTAGGAAGCACTCAAAGCCTACCATCAGGAAGCATTCAAAGCCTTCCTCTAGAAAGCACCCCAAGTCTTCCTCTTGGAAGCACTCCAAGTCTTCCACATGGAAGAACTTCAAGCCTTCTTTTCAGAAGCAAAAGCCCTTCCTTGAAGGTAACACAGAAACAAACGCTAACCAAGTTAGCTGAAACCCCAAAGTTGGACGCCTATGGCTTCAACGGGGGCATTTGATGAGCGAACAAGTTTGGATAGATCAAGACAGTTCGTAGAATTTGACAAAAACACAGGAGCTCAACATTCCTCATAAATATCATTTTCATTTATTTGAAGGGTGGTTCGCTAATCACATCTCGATTGCCCAAACTAGTTATTCACTACAAAAATGCAAATGCGCTAATCAACATACAAAGATAAAGTAACTATGGATGCAAGTCTTCACAGCCCATGGTTCTTCGAAACTCTGCCCACTCTTCTGCTGAAAGTAGGGAAATGTTGTCAAAAGGTGACTCGTCGGTTTCGGGAACATCTACTTTCTTGGCCTCGTCCTTAAGCCCAGGTTCAGCCTCAAGCTTCATCTCTAGTTCCAGCTCGTGCTCTTTGGTTGTGATCCCGATCTGGTGTAACAACCCGTACCTTTGGGAAGGGTAAACATGTAATTTTGTAAAAGTTTTGTATATAAAGGACGGTTTTGCCCTTGTGAATAGTAGGCTAAAAGTTGACTGTTTGAATTACTGATTGGATGACTGTTGACCCTTGACCGTGACGTAGTGTAGGACGTCACGAGTTCGTAGACAGGTGACAGGTTCGATTCGGACAATCGGAGAAAAAGTTATGACGTTCGGAAGATTGAGGGCGTTACCGTAATTTTGATTAAACGAGGAAAATGTTGACTTTTTAATGGACTTATAATTTTCACGTAGACCGAGGACCGTTAGATAGGTATCGACGTCCCGAGTACAACGACAGGCGGCACGCTGTCATCCGACGTCGGATGAAATATTTACGGGTCTGGAAAGTGTGAGGGTAAAATGGTAATTTGTGCATGGGGGGGTATTTTGGTCATTTCCCTCAGCCCAATTAGATCAGCACAAGTGGCAGTAATGGATTGGGATATTTTGGTTTAATCCAGTGGATGTTGGACACGTGTGGGTGGCTGGATGGTTCTAGGACGATCGATTGTGTGCACGGCCACAAAACGTCCATATTCAAACCGTGCTTTGGGTTTGGACGCAGAGAAACAGAGGGTGAGATTTTGGGAGAGATTGATCGACTCAGTGCAAGGGGGAGTGAAGAGTGTTTTGTGAGAGTGACAGAGAGGAGTGTTTGTACTGGTGATCGTGTTTTGGTGGAGGAATCGTGCACGACGGCAAGGTGGTGGTGCGGCGGAGTTCTGAGGAAAACAGGGAGATTGTGAGACAGGGGCGGCTGTTGTGCCGTGTGGTGGACCAAACCAAGGCGGTAGGAGGTTCAGGTGACTGAAGGGAGTCCAACGAGCACCGTGGCACGCGGCGGTGCGCACGGCGGAGCCTGAATCGAAAGGTAAGCCCTTTTCCTCTGTTTTTCCCGTGAGTTTCATTTTGAAAATCATGAAGGTAGGATGAGAATCGAGGGGATTGGCGAGTGCAGTGATGTTTAGGGAGACCCTAGGAGTAGTTTAGGACGGTAGCCGTGACGGGGGAGTACACGGCGGAGTTCAGACGACGGCGAGTACTCTGTACTCTGTTTTGGCTGTGAGCTCAAACGGAAAGTCGTGGACTTCAGGGGTGAATCGAAGGTTTCTGTGAGTTGGGGGTGACTTAGTGAGGTCTTAGGAAGTGGCTGGGATCGCCACCGTGAAGGGGGAAGAACTGGGCGGCCGGAAAGGAAAACAGGGGTGGTCCGTGTTTTCTTTCGAGCTTCAGTCGTGAAGCTGTAGGTCGAGTCGAACCAAGAGAGTGAGGGGGATGAGTTCGTTGTGACTGGACGAAGCTTTGGGTGAAGGAAGGAAGTGAAATGGTGGTCGGACGGCGGAGAATGGCTCTCGCCGGTCCGGGTTGCAGCCCTGGTGCGAACCGGGTTCGATCGAGGTTGGGGATGCACTGTAGCAGGCGTGTGAGGCCCACGCGCAGCCACTTTGGGCAGCGCGTGTGAGGCCCACGCGCAGCCACTTTGGGCAGCGCGTGGAGGCGCATGGGGAGGAATCCGGCCAAGCTTCCAACATGGGTTTGGTTCTAATTGTCCTAAGGAGTTTATTGGTGTGGTTTTCGGGTGAATCGGACGATGTTACGGAGTTGTTCGGGAATCCGGACGGTTTAGGGTTTAGGATTAAAATATTAATAAATTCCCGAAAAATTGGGGAAATTAGGGTTAGTATCATTGATGTGTTTATGACCCTTTTTGGTGCATATTGACAGGACGGGAGGTACCCGAGACAGTCGAGGAGCGCACGGAGCGCGAGTGACTCGTTCTGATTTGTGAGTGGACTCTTTCTTTCTTTCGAGCATGCCTAACTGTTTTCTCGATTTTTTATGATATTACGAGTGTTTTTATGCTTTTAAATGATGATTATAAGTGGTTGATATATTTACACGTTTTTCGAGACATTTCCGAGATTTTGCACGTTTTTCGAGAAAAAACTGGTTTTCGGATTTTGATGCCATATTTGCGATTTGACCTATAAATGTTTCCTGATGATGATCAATGGGTTATGAAGTATGATTTATGCTTATGTGTGATTTCTGGGTATAGGAATGGATTTCCGGATTTGGGTTCGGAATGACGGTTCTGAACGCCGGAAGGGCTTCGAACCGGGGATTTCGAATTCGAGTTTGGCGATGGATTTTGAATTGGTTTTACACTGGATATGGATTGGGTTTGCTGGATCTGGATATTGGGTTTAAAGACCCGGATTGATATTGACGGGGGACGGGCCCGGATTGAGTTTAAAGACTCGGGAGTTTAAAGACTCGGATTTCAGTTAAGGCCTGGTTGAGTTTAAAGACTCGGATAGGTCCAGCAGGTTTGATCGGAAATGATGGTTTGATGCTCATGCTATGATTTCTATATCAGTTTTACAGTGTTTCTGTTTCTTATGGTATTTTACAGTGTATCTGTTTCTTATGGTATGTTATAGTGTTTCTGTTTCTTATGATGTTTCTTGGTTTATAATTATTTTAACCACTGAGTTAGGCATGTGATTTCCAAAACGGAGGGAACAAAGTGTTCTAGTTTCTTAACGTTGATTTGAGAATAAACGGTTTCAAACTTTCATTTTCTTTTAGTCCACTCACATCTTTTGGTTTTAAATTTTCCCTCCAGGTCGTGGTGATAGCGCTGGGGTGAACGTTGAGGCAGATATCGAGGCATAGAGCTTATGACGTTCTTCCGTTGCGAGACTAGCATTGTAGGATTTTTGTGCCCATTTTGTAGAACTATGCTCTGACTGACTGTTGTATATATTTTACTCCTTCGTCTGATAGTTATGCTTATAGTTGTATTAAGGTTGTTTTTGGTACTGTAAGTGTGATTGTCAGACGGGAGCAGGGTTCGTTCCGGGTATCGAGGTGAGAGTTGGGACGGGTCCTGACATCTGGCTCTCCATACCCAACTTTTGCACTTCACTTTCCTTGAAGTACAAAGTTGTGGGGGCATGTGGTGGTAGCAAGCAATCAGCTTTCGATTTTCTATTTCAGCTTCCAGGAGTTTAACTTTTTCTTCTGACTCATGCAAACGTCCATGCAGCAAAACAAACTCGTTAAGGGTAGTGTCACATTCACTCTCTACCAACAAATTTTCTACGTGACTTGTCCCCAGATCGAACATTTTGTTCTCTAATGAATGAATTTTCCCCACCAAGGCATTGTTGTTTTTTCTGGAATGGTCACGACCCTCTCGAAGGCGGATGCACTCTGATTTCATTTTCTTATTCTCTTCTTCCAGCCCCGCTTGTCCACGAAGTATGTCAACCAGCTTGTGGGCCCCCGTCTTTGCGATCTTGAGGTCTCTAGCAACTTTATCATACGCAGGTTTTGGCACTACCTTCGCCATTTCCGCAATCTCAGGGGCAGCCCCTGTATCCACAGTCCTAGAAGTTGGTTGTGCTTTTTCCACTAGACGTTCTGAACCATCATCCCGAAGAGCTTCAATCACTTCAGGGGAAGTAGAGACAACCTTCAACCTCTTGGAAGGATCCGCCGCTTGCTCTGAAGGACCACCTGAGGCTCTACGTTTGCTGGATGATCATACTGGACTAGCTTGACAGGGTGTGGAGTCTGGGACATCTTGTGAATGCATTTCAGGACTTGATTTCCTTTTTGGGGGTGCATCAGGTCCTTCTCTATGTTTCTTTTTTTGGATGACAGCTCTCTTCAGACGTAGCAGAGCACTTAACCACTCCTTGACTATACTAGCAGGAGGTCTTCTGTCATCAGCATCTCTGGATGGGAAAAGCAGCCAGCTCATCTCGCGAAACTCAGGAGGAATATTTAGGGCTCTATCAATCTTCGTAAGGTCAGGATGGCTCTCAAAATATGAGTACAGTTCATCGCGAGTACGGAAGCGAGATGCAATCCTCACATTTCCACTGCAGTTGCGATCTCATGTGCCTCCCATATCAAAGCAGCTTTGCTTGTATGCCCCGTCGGTGAATACAGTGTTCACGAACAACTCAACTTTGGGGACGACCTGCGTGAGACTTCCACTAGAGAGCCCATCTTGCGCTATGGTGTAGCAGTGCCAGAATTCCTCATCAGTAAGCTCCAGTTTGAAAAATTCGTTCAGCTTCTCGAAACACATGATGTGTCTATAAGAGTCAACGTCTAGCTGAGCAGGCGAGCAACCCATTTGACTAAGAATCCCGGAGAAAAACTTCGAAAATGGGAATTTGAATCCCCAGCTGACGATCAAAGGGTGGAATTTGGTCCATCTGTTAGACTTCAGATTTCTTCCTCTGCTATTCTTAGGAGCTTTCTGGGAGGAGCATCTATCACAAAACTCTGCAAGTACCCCTGCTGGAAACGCATGTTTGTAGCGGATTTTCCACGCCTGGAAATTTTTGAGTCCTTCAAAGTCCTTGTCCTTCCCTCGGAATGGAATCTGACTATGCGAGCCACCCTGCTCCCACAATGCGAGCCTGCTAGGTCTTTCCAGAAGTGCACCTTGACGCATCTTGAAACTATCGCCTCAAACGAATCAAGAGATCACAGCTCGAATCGAGGCAAACGGATGTCCAAAACTCTCGAAATGAGCAAAAGCGTTCACCTGCAATAAATGAAGGAATTTATTAGTTCCTGACGATAAGTATATACCAAATATATACGTACTAGAATATATACACAAATAATTATTTGAAATACAAATGCAATTATTAAACACATTAATAATATTTATATATATTAAATACACATTTTAATATATAAATATATCTAAATACATAGTAAATAGACGTTGTGATATACCTGCAAAAAAAAAACGTCAAAGTACTTGAATATATAGAATATATCTAATATATATATATATATATATATATATATATATATATGAATATATAATGTGTATTCTGCACATGAACAAAAAATATATATATACATATATAAAATATGCAAAGCAAAAAAAGAAAAACAAATGTATTCTGCGCCGCACAGCTCAGGGCCCGCCCATCTGCTCCATTAACAAGGCTTCGCCATCTATCCGTCTTCTGCATCGCCATCTGTCTGTCTCCTGCACAAGACGCCTGGCCCACTGCCTGCACCACCAGCCTTTGCTCCCCACGTGGGCCCTTAGGCACTCCTCCTCTTTTGTCACCAAGAACCCGAATGAAGAAAAACAAGCAAATAATAATAAACAAATATTTTACCTGCTCTTTGAATTTTACGTTTTAGCTCTTCAATGTTTCTCCAAATTCCTCACGACCAGTTGACAAAAACCTGCTACCTTCTTTCACCCAAACGGATGCAATGCTGAATCACTTTTCCTGTCTCTTCCATCTTTCTTGTTGGAAAACACCCTTTTAAAACAAGAAAGTGAAACTAAAAATTCAAGGCCATTCAGAATGCAATTAATTTCAATAAAAGAAATTAATTATCATAAAGGAGGAGTTTATGTCTTTGGGTGTAAGAAAAAAGGGGTTACTAGATCAAAATTGTTTTCTTTTTTGGAAAAATGAAATCACAGCCCTCCATTTTAAAAGAAATTAAACCCTAACACTTTAAGTGGGGTTTAATTTCAAATGGGCCATCAGAACAAATATGTTACAAACCCGAATTTCTTCAAGTTAAAAGGCCAACTTACTTTCAAACTTCAAGCCCAATTTTACTAGTCTGAAAATTACAATCCGAAGTCAAATTTTATTCGAACCACACCACCATGCCCACTGAAACTTCCTGAACATATTCCAAAGTTTGTACATCTTTTAGGATTCCCTGAATTTCTAAGCGATCTGGGGGCATTTGTGGAACCATAAAATACCGAAAAATTGCGGAACTGCCACGTGGCCTATAATTCCTGAAATGACCAAATTGCCCCTGGCAATAATACAAATGATTTGTAAACATCCACACATTAAATAATCTATTTACCAGCTAAATACGTTATTTAATCGGGCTAAAAGTCTCTGTAATATTAATATTCTCCCCGAGAGTTAATTGTCATTATTCTTAATAACGAACAATTAAATATTGATATTAAATCACAATAATTTTCATTATTATCATAATGAGCCATAATTATAATTATTAAATAATATATTTAATTAATAATATATTATTTATTAATTACAAAATCAACCAATCAATCAAAACGCTCCGAGACTCCCAAAGATTTCTTATAAATAGCGGAGCTCATTTCATTTCCAAGATAATTCTGTTCAAAGCTACTTAAGCTCTTGAGATTTCTCTTTCGAAGTTGACTTAAGCATTGGAGCGTTCTTGGTCGAACACCCCCCAAGTCTCGATCATTGAATAAACGATAACTTACTGTTTTGCTTGTTTGCAAGGATCCTTGAGTCTTTTGAGTTTAAAGGACGAATTCTGTTTCAACAGATAGGAAAGGCCAAAGGGACACAACATGAAACCAAGTAGTGAAACATAGCCATATACAAGTTCAGTAAACAATGAAGGAGCAAAAAATGCCAAAAAAGATTGTATAACATGAGCAGATAACAAACCAGACAAAGTTTTAAGGAAAACGACTAAGCAACAAAAACAAGGAGATCATTACTAGATAGTAAATGCAAGAACATGCGGTTGACAGAGATGAAATGTAGAGGGCTCGCTCGTGATGGAAACAACTATAAGTGTAATAACACAAAGTATAAGGCTGAATCACAGTGCTCATGAATTTAGAGTGAGGCATAATCTATATGGACAAATACATTTATAAAGAATGTGATTCTCCAACAGGACCTTGCTTAGACAAGGGTGCAACATAAGTTGGGCCTCATAGCTCATTTTACAAGATGAATCTGCATTACAGTAGGTTTTCCTTTAAACGTTTATAAAAACAGAAATAGAAGACCCTGTATCACCAAATGGTTCAGAGGAGGCCACACATTATATATTTTGTGTGCCAAATGATTGACTATACCATCCTTGTGAGTCACCTGATTTATCTGGTGGATTCTGTCAAGACCTGATATTTAACAAAATAACGTGTTAATCCTAGTTTAAAAGAAGTTAACGAGACCCGAGGAGATCCTTACCCTATGAACAACATATAAAATCATTAAATAAAAAATTCCCAAAATAGGGAGAACGTGACAAGTTTGTTTATTATAAGAAACTGAGGATGACATGTACCTCAAAAACTCCAGGGTTCATCAGTAAAAGGTCCTAGCTTCTAGAGTTTAACTGCCAATCAAGACCCCTTAAACAATAGGGAATTCCTTTCCTACTCCTTTTAACATGAGGTTTTCTCCTAATATAAAGTTTCCAATCACGCCCTCCCATGCCAATCATCTTCCTCCATTTTATAATTCTTCTTTGCTCTTTGAAAAAAGGTGAACAGTCGCAATAAATAATCAGCATAAATAAAATGTTAATTTGCACTAGTATGTTTTTATGGCCAAATAGTAAATTAGAAAACCTCATATTGGTTTATTGAAAAGTAAAAGCCTCTCTCTCGTATTCAAAGGCTGACCTACCCTTCAGTAAATCTTGAGGAGACGCCTCATGCTTTAAAAAGCCAAATCTGTCCAATCTTCGAAGAGGAACTGGACCTGCCTCACCGTCATCTTCGAGTTTATTTTGCATTCCATTATCTTAAAGAATCACATGCACACCGCATTGCATAAGAGACAACTTTGTTTTCCTTGACCGATTTCACAAATCAAACCGACAGACAACTCTGAAAGAGATGAAAGAAAAGAAGAATGATACCGCTTTCAAGAAAAGAAGAATGATATATCTTGGATAGGTTGGAGTAGCGGCGAGCCGGCGGCGTTGGAGCTTGGAAGATGACGAAGTTGGAGGTTGGAGTAGCGGCGCAACGGCGGGCGGTGGCGCTGGATCTTGGAAGATGAAGTATTCGAGGATGGAGGTTGGAGGAACAAATATTTGTAAATGGGTTTGTGGGTTTGCGGGTTTGCGGGTTAATAGGTTATGATTCAATATCACGAGTTGACCCGAAATTTACATGTTTAATAAACGGGTTATAGCGGGTTGATTCGAAATTGACTCGAATTTTTATCGAGTCGGGTTGGCTCTAGTTAATTCCGTGCAGGTTTCGAATTATGTATCGAGTCGTGTCAGCAATTGTCACCCTTAGGTAGTGACGTACATCTTACTTATAATTCGATTCATGAAACCCTAGGTCCGCACATCATTTTTCTAGGCTAGTGTGATATCATTAAATTCTCTTCATTTATCATGAATCAATTTGATAAAATTTTGTAGACGTTATACATCATGCTTATAATATGCTAAGTAAGGGAGAATAATGTATGTAGAGTGCACCAACATTAGGACTTTTGCATGGGCATCAGATTTAGAAATTTCATAGTAATCAAATCTTTAAAATCATGTTAATAGTTTAATTGGTTAGTGGTGGATAGTGCGCCTTAATTCACTTTAGTTAATCTTAATTAATCTTAGTTAATCTTAATTAATCAATTCCTAGTCTCTGCTGCATTATATCTTCTTGCAACTTAATTACTTGTTTAAATTCCAATTATAGAGTTTAACCCTCTCCCCATTTGCCGTGTGTTTTTAGTTTCTTATTTGAATCTTGTTTTTGTGTTTCTTGTGTCAAGTCTTTGTTTTCATTCCTTGACCATGGCATGCCGCAAGCTATGATCATGTCTCCATAATCATCATGCCTCTATGATCATCATCAATATACAATGAACTCTCCATATTTGTTTAATATCATCATATGCAATTCATGAACACCAGCCCAATAAAAAGCATAGAAGAGGCATAATTATCAACATCAAATGAACTCTCCAAGGAAAATTGAAAATTTTTGAAGATGTGGTTTTTCTATTTTACAGTTAACAGATTAAATTCGGGTGAAAATAAAGGTCTATCAAGTAAAAAAGGGGTTAAATATATCGTGAAAATTTGCGCGCATTTTTATTCTAAGAACTTTTGCAAAAATGGTAAATTGGAATTTTGATTGTGGTTGCTTAAATGGTTTGTTGAGTGAGCGTTTTTCTTATTTTATCAATGGAGGAATATCTAGCAAAAACACTGAATGGTGCAAGAAATTGTGAATTCAACTGAAAGCAGCTCCAAATACTAATTCTTAATGTCTACCCCTTCACACGAATATAACAATTAGGGAGGCTGTACGTTGGGTTCTTAAGAAAGTTTGCCGCAATTTGATTGTGAAATCAAATGCAGCAAAAGCCATTAATTTATGAAAAATTAAATAGGATTTGGATTGAGTTGTGTTTAGAATTTGTTATGCAGAACAAGGGAAAGGACATGTAATGATGAAAGGAGGAAGCAGGATTGAATTGATGAACAAGAAAAAAAAGTCGGACCAATGAATTCCACCAAAAACCATACAATTCACCAAAATTATGTAAAATGTAATCATATAAATTCATGAAAGTTAAATAGAATTTTATACAAATTTTCAAAAGTTCCACATGATTTATGTAAAATCTTGTACAATCCAATAAATCCATCATTTTAAAAAACTTCCTCAAAATTCTGTTTAAATTCTAATTGAATACACCTCCCTCCGACTATCAGTTTAACCCCCGTACTTGGAGTTAGGATTAGAATAAAATATATGGATATAAATGCCCTCACATTAATAGCTACATAACTTGTACTATTTACAATACAATAATACAATCTAGTATTTTTTTTTTTAATTTCTGTAGCAAATTTAACTCCGTTATAAAATTCAAATATCTCCTAAGACAATCGAAGCCTTAGCATGCCTACCAATCCCTCAGCTTGTGAGACACTCACAACAAATCATCTTCATCTTCTCTGAGACGCTTGAATGATAGCAATAAAATATAAAAATCCACTCATGTTCTTAAAATAATCAACAATGTAACAATATAGTGCCTTAGAAAAATTTCACACATAAACCAAATAAAATCAACTGAGACCAAATCATGAAACAATTGTCTTCTAATCAACATTCAACAATTCATGCCTTTCTCAGCCCCTGTAGTCCTCGAGTAAGAAGTAAGAAGCAAGTAGTGTAACTTGGAGAATCGTCATCTTTCCTGATACAGCCCCGCCATATTCCATACCTGACAGTTGATACTATTTCTGATTTTCTGCTGTTGGATCCATTAGGACATTCGAGATCATTTATATCAGACTGGAGATGAACAGTCTCTATCCCTGCCTATATGATAGAGAAGCTAGTAAACAAACTATCATTTTGCATTTTCACAAACATGCAGAGAGCCCAATTTGAAAGCTAGAAAAAAAACCCCAAAGCTAGAGTGATGCTTGTTGAGAACATCTAAACTAAAGGAAATTTTCTGAGTGCAAGGCACATGACTCCAAGTGCGTTGTGTTGACACACGTACTGCATAATCAGTCTAAAAAGAGAGCCCTTGGAAACTATCACGTCCAAATGTTTCTCTATAACATCAATTTTCAGCTAAGGAAAATAAAATCAGAACACTTTCTAGTGCATTTTGCAATAAGAAACCAGACGAAACAGTCCAGGCCAAAAATAATCCTTTTGATTAAAGTTTTACTCTGAAATTTTGATCACATAAATTATAAACTTGCTTCACAATGAAATCTTTCAACCGAAAAATGAAAACTTAAGGACTCTTAACTTATTCCCTTAAAAAAAGGGTGAAAAATAACTCATTGACCAAAGGTGAAGAGCCAGCTTAGCCGGGTACATATGTTTCATGAATGGACCACCAGCAAGAGAACAGTGATGAGAAAACATACCAAAGGGATATTCAATTGTTGGGGTGCTTAATTATTCTCTGCAAAATCACTGTCCTAGCCTTGCTTACATGCTGGCTACAGTGATCAGCATGTTGGCTTAAACTATCAATGGTTTCCTCAAACACTTCCAGCCTTTTCTTGATCTCATCTATCACAAGCTTCACAGTGTCCTCGTTTTTAAGTGCAAAACCAGCAGTCAGCAACAGCGACTTAATCTGAACTTCCCATTTCTCGACAAGCACCTGAATGTTGTCCAGGTCCTTCATTGTAACATATGTCCCCATCTGCATTGAGCTGATGATCTCCTTCTGCCCTTTCAGTCCCCTCTCATAACGATTCCATAGCATATTACACCATTTTCCAACCGAACCTATTGGAACAGCCAATGCTCCTGCCAATGCTGTTACAAGTGGGGGTGCAGCAATGGCTGCTGCCACCACTGAAAAAACCAATACAGAGACAAAAGTGGCAACAAAAATAACATTGGACAATCTTCTCCAAGCTTTCACTGATTTCAACTTCTTATCAAGTTTTTTCTTACGAAGTTTCAGTTTCTTAAACATCGATGCCTGTTGCTTATAAACCGACTGAAACAGTATAAAGAACTCGTCCGTGAAAGGGTTCCCAGCTACTTTGAAAGCCCTCAATTCTTGTAAAGTCCTCTCACACCTCATCCCTTCAGCCCCAGCCTCCACCTCTTCCTCAAACTTCCTAACTGCAGCTTGAATTATGACCTGGTTACTGACTGCCCGCTGTAGACATTGCTGAAGGGAAGTGCAAAAGTCCAATGTAAGAAGACTGCTGTCGAAGTATTCCTGAACAAAAGAGAACATTTCTTTACTGTTCCATATATCCTTCTTGCATTCTAGAATGATGTTCACCACTTCTTGGTTCATGTCAAGCAAACAATCAGTAACTTCTTTGAGTGAGTCAAGAGACAGCGTCCGGACCTCAAGGTCCTCAAGTCCAGTGGAAAGTGAGGTGATGACACGGCTAGTGCGCTGTTGGAGATTGGCATCAAATGATTGCAAGGCTGGGTCGTTTTTACAGGCTGCCTCATACGAGCTCAAATCAGCTGCGTCGGGGGAATTGGTATTCATTTCAAAGGGTTCTTGTGGTGGTGGTGGCGGCGGCAACGGCGGTGGTACTGAGGCATCAACACCCTTGTTTTTAGAGGACTTTCCTCCCATCATTTGAGTTCAAATAACTGAGAAATTCCCGAAAACCAACTATGATTGATTATTAATAACTAAAAGGATGATCCCTTTCCCTCTTTCATGTTGTCAATCAATCTTGGTAAGAGCTCAAAACATCTCAAACCAGCAAATCCTTGCAAATCCAGCAAACTAAGTGCACACCAACAATTAAATACTTAGGAATTCTAAAAATTGAGTCAAATCTAGTGGATAAGTAAGCAGAACAGTCAAAATTGACGAAAAGACTTGGTCTTTGTTCAGGTACTAAGCACCCAGGAGCTGTTTTCACTTGGTGAAGTACAACCCAGGAGAAATTCTGATTCAAAATGTGAAACTTAAGAAAATTAGCGAAGAGCTGCCTTGAATTTGGTAAGATCAGCTTACCTGAACTCCAGCCTAAGAACAGAGATAAGATGATCTTTGATTTCCCTCCAATCCTCGACAATCCCAAAGATAAGATGATCTTTGATTTCCCTCCAATGATCCAGAAGATATGATAGTAATTTAGGAAGGTGAGAGGAAATGGGAAAGTGGGGAGGGTGAGGGTAAGGTTGAGAGCGAGGGTTTAGCACACTGCCGTCAATGACGAAGAGAATATTTTTCCCAGTGTACACGGATCAATAGCCGTTAGCGCTCATGTTAGATCTGTGTATGTTTTGTGGTTAAAAAGAGGGACAAAACATCAATGTGAACAACTTACAAGTATAAGGCCAAAAGAAGAAAACGTAAGAGTGATATTACTTTGTGTAGTCCTGTTTTCATCTCTTGACTTGTCTAAGAAGTAGCTCTCAACTGCAATCGTGTCGGTATTGGAATTTTGAGCTAAAATTCTTTTCTAAGATTCTAATGGAATTCCATCTCTCCTAATAACTCTGACATCTCCGCCAAGATGGGTCTTGTGCGTACATTGAATCAAAGTTGATACGGTCAAAGAAATTAAAATAAAATAAAAAACAGTTATTTGGTTTCAAGGTTAGACACATGATAGAGAAAATTCTAGTCTCCTTGGATTTTCTCTTCTCTAAGCCCCCCCAAAAAAAATTATTTCTCTCTTTCTTTCTTTTCAATAAGTAATAAGAATTTTTGTGGTGACTATTCACTACAAGGAAATAGTGTTTGTTCGGCGGAGGGGTTCCATTGAGTAAAAATGAACATGCGCCGGGCCAACCTTTGCCCGGCGCGTATCCGCTGGGCCAACTACGTTGAGCAGGCCTCTTCGGGCAAAGGTGTGGCTCGGTTGATGATGGTTATCCACCGAACTAGACGTCAGTTAACGCTTTTTGCCTAGCGTAGTGTTCACCGAGCAAGGTAGTCGGAAAGCACGATTGCGAGCAGGCATATAAGGTTTACACGGCAGGGGCTTCGCTGAACAAGAGTACCTGGCCCGACGGAGGTGCGTTGGACAATGTTTACTTACGTCGACCTTTGCCCGACGAACAAGTCTGCGGGGTTAAATGTTAAATACTTTTTTTATTAGTTATTTTAATATTTGAATAATTATATTTATGTAATATTATATATAAAAAATGGAAATAATATTTAAACAAAAAAATTATAATTAAATGAAAATTCATTATAATATATATAAAATAAATTTAATAGTTTTACATAATTAAAAAAAATGTAATAAAACTAAATGTTCTGTTGTGGGTGAGCATCATCTTGGGCAGACTGTTGATTGGAGTCCAGCTGGGACTGTAAGCTAAGGTCATCAGACATACGCAGACCTATTTGGCCGAATAGCATTGCAAGATGGGCTTTAATTTGTTCATTCTAGGCATGCATAACCTAGTGTTGGGCCTCGAGGCGCGCATACCCGGCCTTAAGCTCGGTATTGTCTGCTTGGAGGTTCTCCAAGGTGCCTCGCAGCTGAGAGACCTCCTCGGGATTGACTCCCTGGAAAGAACTTGAGGATCAGCTTGAGACATCTAGAAAGAGCCCTCCTCCAGCGCCCCATACAACGTTCCGAGGTCGCCGACTAAGGTGGTGCTCCAGGATGTCAATCGACGTCCCGGTATCTAGTAGCTGGTCTTGCAGCAGGATCTCAAGTTATTTCTGGGTCAACTGTTCCTGAGTCTGTTGCACGTCCTCCACCATGGCCGCATACAAAATGGAATAAAGTAATAATTAGAATATTACGTAATTAAAAATAATAAAATATTTAATAACTGCAAACATTGAACTTACGTGAATAGAGTCAGTTGTCTCATTGTCTAGCACGACATAAACCTCCCCTTAGGCTTCAACTTCTGGGAACAACGACCCAGCCGCAAGACATGCCTCATGTCAAGCCAACAAGGAGCACGATGTCCCCTTGACACGACCTATCCCAATCCCCCCGGGATTAACGTGGGATGTGTCATGCTCCTGTCTGACACGAAGTGTCAGACAAGGGTTAATACGTATCTCAGCCCATACGGGGCTCCCAGAGGGTGCTAGGATCGGTGGAGGAGTGTAATGTCCCGGTCTCTGCTACAGCCCGCATCCGCGATCAACCTGAAGGGCATCAAAACCATTCAAAACTGTGAGTGGACGAAAATCAATAAATTCATAAAAACACATTTCATAAAGATAAATTATACCCTTCACTAAAAAGTATGCATGCATCGAAAATCAGTAATCAAAACATTTACTCAATATGCCATTAGGGTCTTAGCCCGAAAACCGTAAATCCAAAACCAAGTGGGCCACTGCCCAAATCCATAAGCACAAATCCAACCGAAAAACCATTTCATAGATACAAAAGTCTACATGTACCACATAACCATCCTCTGCATCCCAGATGCCTAGCGTCATAGACGCTTGACGTCCCAGACGTCATATCTCACGGTAATAAGCAACGCGTGCTACCCGGGGTCTCTCTGGGTCAATATCTCTGACATCCCAGATGTCTGACATCCCAGACGTCTAATCATAGCAATCCTGCTCCTGAGTCACTATACGGCCTGGTAGCTCCGTATAATGACCTCTCGCAGGCAATGTACCGTGACTTCCCCAGTGTCCCAGACACCTAGAGTAGACCATCACATATCCTCGTATCAAGATGGTACATAGAAAACAGTTTTACAAAGCCATTTCAAAACATCTCAATGGGCCCTGCCCGAAATTCCCATAAAACATCACAAATCCATTTAGGGTCTCTGACCTGAAATCACGTTTATGAAACATAGTGTCCCAGACCTGAAATCACATTTATAAAACTCAACTGAGCCGCATGCCCGATTGTGTAAACTATTGGGCCACCGGCCCAATCACATAACTCAAAAGGGTCTCAGCCCTATTTCGTAAACCAACTAGGCCCCTGGCCCGATCACATAATTCAAATGGGTCTCATGCTCGAATTCATCTTTCCAAAACCAAAACCATGCCATAAAACTATTATTAAACTCATAACCACATAGCAATAGCATAAACTCATAAACCGCGAAATACGTGTAAATACAGAATTACCTCGAAATACGTGCAATCATGTAAACCATTAGTGCCACAATCTTCATCATAGAAATTACGTATGTAAAACATATAAAATAGTTATGCGTGCATCACAATTTAAAAAACGAAGTCCACTCACAGACTGTCCTACGCTGTCGCCTCGATACGCGTGTCATAAACCTCACTGGGCTAAATCACCATCTCTGAAACTTTCAGACCTGCCCAAATCACACCTGAAGCTCACTAATCAACTATTTAAGTCCATAGGATAAAATGTAACAACCCGTCCCGAGAGCCGGGATTAGTAGAGTGATTAAGGTGTGATTAGTGAGGATAATCAGTGGTTAGGTGGTCCCGAAAGGTCCGGGAGCCTAGAATGACGATTTTGCCCCTGGTCTGGGCAAAAATGTTGACTTTTATTCGGGTGGACCCCAAAACTTCCGGAAAAGTCAACGTGTCCCGGACACAATTCCTGAGGTGAAAAACCTCGATTTGACTAATCTAACGATCTCTGATTGACCCGAAACCATCACCATTGGATCCGGATCGTCGAAACCTTTAAAATGGTTCTGGTCCCACTTAAAAATACGCTCTCACATGCCCCCACGAGCGAGTCAAAGTTCTAATCAAATGTTGACCAAAAACTCAACGTTGACGTCATCATGAACAGTAAGTCAACGGTCAATGAGTTACTCGCTAGTCAACGAGTCAACTCGGCGGCTACTCGCCAGAAAACTCCATTGATGCCTCAAACTTCAAACTTCGATATCTCACTCGTTTCTCAACCAAATTCGACGGTCTACCTATGTAAATCCATCTACTCGAGCCAAGGATTCTAAATATCAACCCAGAAATTTCAGAAAGTACCTAGTCTGGAAGTTATGTCAGTTCAAAGGTTCGACCAGAATTCCGGTCATCATTATGGCCACCTCCAACGTCCAAATCCGTCCCAAAATGCACCTAAAAGCTCGTGAGAGCTCAAGAAATATCATCCTAAGCTTAGAAATGATTAACACCATCAAAATCCAAAAACCCAAAATTTGAATCTAAACGTACCGTTTCGGTTCTCCAGCCATCGTCCACGGCGTCCTGCGCCGTTGCCATCATTCGACTCCTCTCAGTCCCCTCTTTCATCTTCGTTCATGATCCAACCTCAAAGGGCAAGATTAAGGGTTTTTTATGGGGTTGGGTATGTGTGTTTGTTAGAGGGAAATGAAGACGATGACCTGCGGGAAGAGATAGAGAATTGAGAGATGTGAGAATTTTTTTTAACTAATTAATTAATTAACCTAATGTCACTCATCCAAGGGCCCCATATAAATATCTGCCAATTGATTAAAATAATATATATTTCAAATCCCGAAATGTAAATTCCCAATTTCGATCCCTTGACCATAACGTTTCTGTCCGACGTTCGATTTCAACGTGCCGCCTGTTTACGGACTCGTTACGTCTCGATGTACGTCACGATCATCAGTCCTCGTACGTTTGACTCCGCGAGTCAAAAGTCAACATTTTACCCAATCTAGGGGCAAAACGGTCATTTTACACCATCCGTCCGATTTCACTCAACTAATCATCGATTAATCTCACTAATCCTTCATTAGTCACTAATATAATTCAGAAATTCAGGACGAGTCGTTACACCCGTGGTGCTCAAATTTCTTCTGTGCCCGGTTCGCCTTGTTGGCCTTTGATTTTACCTGCACGTTATAAAAACAATTATTACTATTACAGAACTATGTAAGTTAATATTCTCAATAACCAAGTTCACCCCTCTAGTTTTTCCCCCTACATCTCCTCAAGAGGATTTTCCTTAGCCCAATCATGCGACCCCCAGCTGTCGTAGTAGGCATGGAGCTCGAACTTTCAGCTGGAATACCACTTCTGCCAATGGAAATTGATATATTCCATTAGAGTGGCGTTGGTCTCATCCCATTCAAAATTAATCTGCAATCCAATATTAAAGTATGTTAAACTATTAAAAATTATAAAAATTTCATACTCGTAAAGGAGACCAACAAATGACGAGCTCCGCTTTGTTTTGGGTTCTGAAGGTGTCAACCATTATCTTCAATTTGCTGCGAACCAGAAAATTATGCACGCTGGGCTACGGTGCGTCAAGTCGTTCCACCCACACCACCTGGATCCTATTTCTTGTCGGTATGAAAATTTGCTGGACTTTAACCCCTTGCTAATGCCACACGCTTTTATGGCACTCCTTACAAATTCGATTAAGATTAGTACATAATTTGAATAAAAAATAAATACAAATTTTAAATTTATTAAGATATTAAATTACAGGACTAGTCCCAACTGGACTTTGATAACCGCGCCTGGTCCTGCTCCCGTCTGAAAAGTCAACCGAAGTCCTGAAACCTATAAGACAATGGATGGCTGTATTGATTTCTGCTGATGCCTCCGCCTCTCGATCAGCCCCGATTCTTGTGCCACGACATGGAGGGTCATTAAAACAAAAAAGGTGTGAGTGGACAAAAATAATATCATTTCAAAATACATTATTTACCCTCCAGTTTATCAAACCATGCATGCATAAGGTCAAACACATGAATCACCTGCTTTCAAGCCAAAACACATGAAAATCATTTCATAAAACCATTTTATCATAAAACAAATCACATAACTAGGGAATTACACATCCGAGGTTCCTCTGGATATTACACATCTAGAGTCTTTGGGAATTACACTTCCAAATCTGCTGGAAATTACACATCCAGCCTCACCAGGAATTACACATCCGGTCCCTCCGGGAATTATACATCCGAAGTCACTCCGGAAATTATATATCCGGAGTCTACCCAGGAATTACACATCTGGGGGCACTGGACATAAATCCAATCAAAATCTTTATTTCAAAATTATCTTTAAAACCAAGTCAAAACCATTTACAACAGGGTCTCAAGACCAAAATCTCATTTCACGTAAATCTGTAAAATCATATCCATAAATCATTAAATATTTCATAAAATCATCATTAACTCACAATCCAAGTCAAAACATCATTTTAAAATCCCAAGTCTAGCCCAAAATATCAATTGCACTTTCCTCATAAAACGTGCCCGTTGATTTCAAACGGCAACCATTGCCACCAATCTCATTTTCTAGGTGACAAGTGTCACTCAACAGGCAGATGAGTCACCAACCTTGGCTGAATCAGCCAAACCCTGTCCCAAATTACCATTTTGCCCTTCTTTGAAAAATTACCAAATTAACCCTCACTATTCAAGGTCCATAACTTTCACATCCGAACTCTGATTTCCGCGTGCCGCCTGTCTACGGACTCAGTGTCTCGAGATCTATCCAACGGTCGTTACGGAAAGTCCAAAAAAAAGTCCCAGTTAAAAAGTCAACTTTTACCCCCATAACCAAGGGCAAAATCGTCATTTCCTTCCAATTTTCCAATTTTCCAATTTTTCCTTTTTCGAATTCCTTCAATCTCAATCAATTCCAGTTTTTTTCTTGCAATTGATTCATCAAGGAGCATCGTAGCATCATTCTATACAGTCTTGCAACTTCAATTTTGTCATTTAATGCTTCCCATAACTCGAACTCAATCTCGATTTTTTAAGAGATTTGATGTAACAACCCGTCCCGAGTATCGAGGTTTAATATTATTTAATTATGATTTAGAATGACTAAATATGAGACTAGTTGAGTAAAATCGGACGAATTGTGAAAAATGACCGTTTTGCCCCTGGGCGTGGGAAAAATGTTGACTTTTTGATTGGGCGGTCAAACGGAGTTTGACCAATGACCGTGACGTATTTCGGGACGTCACGAGTTCATAGACAGGTGGCACGTTCGATTCCGACATTCGAGGAAGAAGTTATGACGTTCGGAAGTCCAAAGTCATTTTCGTATTTTGGACGAAGAGGGGGAAAATGTTGACTTTTTGACTGGGAGGTCCGATGGCCGAGGGCCGAGGGCCTTTAGGAAGGTCTCGATGCCCTGAGTCCGTAGACAGGCGGCACACATCAATCGGAGTTCGAATGACCAAGTTACGGGGTCTAGATGCGTGAGGGGCATTTTGGTAATTTTGAACCGAAGGGCATTTTGGTCATTTTACATCCTGGTTACTGTAGCATCCGTGGGAAAACAGGGACCACGACCATACTTGGTGGTTCTGATCAACCCATTAGTTTAAACTGTTAGTGGACTGAAAAGGAGGACTTGTTTAAGCCTTAAAGGCAATAGAACATGGCTTGATTCAATCCAGCAAACACGGGCATTTCTTTAATCAAATTCGAAGGTTTTGCGGGGAAACAATTCTCAGTGGCCAGGTTGGCTTCCACGAGCTTTTAGGGTGGCACAGGTTGATTACACTGAGTGGGAATTGAGTGGTCTTCACTCTACGGGACTGAGGGTCGAGTGATCGAGAGAAAAACTAGTGAAAACTGTTTCTGGAAAAATTAGAGGGAAAATCGAAGTTTAAATTGTGAGACGAATTGGACGAAACCAAGGACTGAAATGGTCTTCTGGGACCATTTGGAGATCAACCGTATCGATTGGCAAGGGAATCGATCACGGTTTGGCCAAGATCACATGTTCCAATTTCGGGGAAACGTCGAGCTTGAGGACGACCACATACGGGTAAGGATTCATGAAATTGGTTAAGGTTTAATGTTTGTTTGGGTCATACAAAGCTTTTGTATCTTTTAGTTTGAAAACCAGGATGATTTGTGTGAGTTTCGAATGTTATGACCGTGAGTTTAATCTTGGGAGAATTGTTGGATTTAAGGTTTGATGTGTTCAATTAGGTTGTACAGAACCTTAATTAGACACAAGGCGATCCTTTTGATTGATTGAATTGATGAAATTAAGTTGGAATTGACAGGAATCTAGCCGAGTCAGGTCGCGGGTAACCAGACCCGTTTACCAGCCATTCGGGTAAGGACGATGACTGTAGCAATCACTGTAGCAGGCGCGTGGCTTTCACGAGCAGCCACTCATGGCGGCGCGTGAGGGCGCGTGGGACCGATTTTCGAGGTAATCCCAACATGACTTTTGTCCTACGCAAAGTAACGAACATTTTAGCGTTGGTTTCGTGTCAATCGGACCCCGTTCCGACATTGTTCGGGATGTCCGAAGGTTTTAAGTCGAGTTTATAAATAGTTAAAAATTTGGGAAAATTACGAGACTTGAATAGGAGGTTAATGAAGAGGTTAGTAATCCTCTAATGCGATATGAACAGGTTTGGGAGTCCCGGTGTTAGTGACGGGGCCCGGGAAGGCCGATGGCGCGCGTATCGAGGCACATGGTTAAACGGTCTGTGAGTGGACTTTGGTTTTATAAATTCTATGCATACATAACTGTTTTATATGGATTATGATTGTGATTGTATGATGTTGATTTGGATATTGGTAAATTATACGGTTTCACGTATTTCGAGGCGATTTACGTGTTTGCACGTAAATCGAGGGTTTTTCGGTTTTGCACGGATTTTCCATACTTATGACTTCGAATATGATTTGATGAAATGGTTTTGAAATTGGAAAGATGAACTCGGGCTTGAGGCCCAATTATTTTGGAAACCTCAGACTCCACTTGGAATCCATTTGAGTTAATGAAATCGGGCCGGGGGCCCTGTTGCTTAATGAATTCGGGCCAGGGTGTCAGTACCCACCGCGGTTTCACCCCGAAAACCAAGGTAAATCCTGCTCCCGTCTGACACCCCGACACAACACCAAAATAACTACTAAACTACACCGTCAGACGCAGGAGAAAAATAATTACAATGCCCCGAAGTCAAGTTTTACAGAGCATAGTACTCAATACAACAGAAAGAAAACTGGTAACTAGATACATACACACGAAAAACTTTACAACACTCCGGGATCGTTCTTGTGACTTCTATGCCTCCGACGCTGCCTCGACGTCAAAACCCCGCACTAGCTCCACGACCTGGAGGGCACTTTAACCACCACTTAAGCTCACTAATCCCATCTTAATCATGGTCTTACCCCTTATTTCCGGGGCGGGTCGTTACACAGGGGCCCATTTGGTTTACAAATTTGGGCCGTGGGGCTAGTGGTTTACAAAATCGGGATGTGGGCCCAGTGGTTCACAAAATCGGGCATGAGGCCCAGTTGGGTTATAAATGTGATTTCGGGTCAGGGATCCTAAATGGAATTGTGATGTTTTATGGAGATTTCGGGCAGGGCCCATTGAGATCTTGTGAAATGATTTAATAAAACTGTTTTCCATATACCATCTTGATATGAGAATATGTGGAGGTCTCCTCCAGGTGTCTGGGACAATGGGGAAATCACGGTGCATTGCCTGTGAGGGATCATTGTGCGGAGCTATCGGGTCGTATAGTGACTCAGGAGCATGATTGCTATGATTGGGCGTCTGGGACGTCGAACGTCTAGACGCTAGGCATATGGGATGCTGTACCCGGACTGGGTTTGGGGATTGGACTCGGGATTGAGACCCCGGGCAGCATGCGTAGCTCATGGTTATACCGTCAAATATGATGTCTGGGACGCTAGGCATCTGGGATGCCGGTTATGGTAATGTGGTAAATATGAACTATTGGATCTATGAAATGGTTTTTCCGTTGGATTTATGGTTTACGGTTTTGGGCTAAGGCCCTAATGCCTTGTTGAGTAAACCTTTTGGTTACTGGTTTTCGTGGCATGCATACGTTTTTATTGGAGGGCATAAATGTCTTATGAAATGTGTTAATAAACTTATTTATTTTCGTCCAGTCACAGCTTTTGTTTTTAATGCCCTTCAGGTTGATTCCGGAAGCGACTGCAGCAGAGACTGGGACATCGCACACCTCCTCCATCGATCCTTGCGCACTCTGGAAGCCCCATTTGGGCAGTGGCATCAGGTTATCCCTTGTCTGACACTTCGTGTTAGATGGGAGCATGACACATTCCACGGTAATCCCGGAGGGATTGGGATGGGTCGTGTCAAGTGGTATCAGGGCGGGTTTGCTCTTTTTGTGCGCGCAGGTCGAGGGTGTGATGTCTCTTTGGGCTGCAGTTTCATTATCAACCTGATAGATAGTTTTTGGGTTTGGATAGTGGATAGAGTATGATTGGCCCGATACACTGTACGTTAACGCGATTCGACCTAAGTGGGGTTGTATGTGATGAACTGGTAATGTGGGACCGTCGGTTCGGTCATGTGATATTAGATTGTTGTGCTGCTGAGCGCAACGGGGTTCGAGGAACCTCTTTTGAGTAATGGTCTAAAAATGTGAACCCTAGTGGTGATTTCTAGGGTGAGGGATGTTGGTACATCGGAGTTAGCCGATGACCTTAGTGGTAGAACCCACATTGAGTTGATGGTAGGGTTGGATTTGACGTCTATATGATGTCAGGACTGCGGGGTCGGTCAGGTTATGGATTATACTACAGAGAGCAGTGGGGTTCAGAGGAACCGTAGGGTGTGACTGTGAAACCTTAATTTATAATTGATGGACTGGAAAAGTGAACTTTAAACGAGAACTTATGCTGCGACGAGCGACTGAGGTCGTGGATGACCATGTGAATGACTCTAGGGAGTCTAGTCAGGATTATGGGATTCGATCTACGGATACGGTTATGAGATAAAATATGGAATCCCGAGTTAGACCGGGTATTAGTGTGATGCGTGGATACGGATCTCGATGGTGATGACTGTTGGTCGACAGTCGTGTCGAGATGACTGACTATCGAGGGTATTTAGTGTGGTTACAATACTTGAGGATCAGGGGACGTTCAGGGAACGTTCATTATCCTGATGTATGGATTGTCAGATTGGTGGTATCCATAGTTGTGAGGTACGAGTAGAGGTACGGGATTGTCGCTCGGTATGAGCGGAGATCTAGGATTGTCGGATTTGCACACTGCGTGCTAGTGTGGATGTTGTAAGCTGGTGCTGGGGTCGGTGATTGTGATGACGATGAGCCACGAGTTGGGATGTGATTGCGTCATGCTGGACATATGTTCGGTATTGAGGTTTGGTAATGATTAAGTCATGGATTGGATGGGATCCAGTGGAGGTTGTGACGTGTTGGGATAAGTCCCAACAGTTATGAGATGACAAGTGATGAATGGATAAAAAGGTATGATTGAGACTTGAGGAATCTTGGGATGACGTCTCCTATGTCATGAGAATTAGTGGATTTGGGGAGTTGTTGTCAACTCCGAGATTGGTAAGATTGTTTATTTCTGATAACCCCAGAAAGTACAAGGAAATTATTGGAATTAGAAAAGTCGAGGGAAATCATTGGTGGTGTTGAGGTGGAATTTTGTAATTGTGAATAACTTGGAAAACCGAGTGTTGAACCTGTAAAAGTGAGGATGTGGGCAGTCCAATGGTTGGACTTGACATCTCATTGGGAGCATGTCAGTTTCCAACACGGTTGGAACCTTAACTTCGAGGCGAGTTATGATTGAGGGACGAGGGGAGTGCTCGTTTCCGCATTGGTGGTAGGTATCTTGAAGTCATTGGGGTTGACTTCTTATTTTCTGCCCTGGCAGACATTGATTATTGTTACCAGTACGTTAAGCGTGTATTGGTAGGTGGACTCATGATTGAGCTTGGGTCATTGGACACAAAGAGTTGTGTATAATTCTGGATTTGGTGGTGAAAATCGAGATCATCATTCCACCTAAGGAAATTTAACGAAGGATTCAAAGAGGGTGTAAGACCTACGATCAGTTTTCAGATGGATTGTTAGCGACGTGAGCATGTGTGGATCCTAGGTGGATCTGAATTGTGATGTTGTGGGCTTTAGGCATGGTGACGATCTAGGATCGTGATGTTACTTGTCGGATGACGTAGTGATGGATCTGGATCGTGATCTTGATGATCCAGATGGGTGGAGAGTTTATCACTCTTACTTGGATGTTTGAGTTGAGGATGTAGAGCCTAAACTCTTTTCGAAGTGAGTCCCATATGGTTTGTTACTCGGGTGAGTAGGTTTCCGAAGTGGTTGGATTTTTTCAAACTTAAACATATGGATATTGGGATTGTCTTCCCTATGAAGTCAATCGAGTATTTTGAGCAGGTAATCGATAGGTTCAGTTTTGGTACGTCTCGGTAGACGTGAACGAGATTTCGGTTTTTGGAATCGAATTTCTGAGTGACGATTCAGGATTCGATTTCGGAGCTCGAAAGTGGATTTCTGGATTTGGGTGTGGAATGATTATCCCAATGCTAGCTTACGGAATAATGATTTTGGATTCGGATTTGGAAATGGATATTGGGTCGACGTTTTGATCTGTCTGGTACAGAATCTGACAGATGGACTCTAGAGTAATTAGAACGTGTTTTGCCACGACCTGGGTGGTTGTAGGCTGATTGATGGATAGATGTACGTACAAGGTACGTTGTACGAGGATTGATATTGGATAGGCTGAGTGGTGCCTAGTGACGGTACATGGGATGTACCAATGGTGTGTGATTAAACGGGTTGGTAATCGGCTTGGTTCCAATATCATTTGCTTGGTTGTGATTGTGGACTGGACATTGGATACTGTGCGCTGAGCAGAGTGATTTTTTTGGGTTCAGTGATCGTATGAGCAGGTGCTCTTAGCCATGGATGGCTAGTGGAACTCTAGTGTTGAGATGTGTGATCACTGTTGGGCTGGCATTCAATGTGTTCCAGTTACACCACTTGATTGAGTAAGTTGAGGGTATACGTACACTCAAGATGAGTGAGTTGGTGGTTAGTGTAACTACGAGTAGCCTTGCGTGATGTTATCACGCCGAGATATTTCCAGCGTCATGGTTCGCTGACGGAGTCGGCGGCGATGGACATTAAGATTAATATATGTCGCAGGATTGGACTTGCCCTGCGAAATGAGATCATGTGGTTGATCTTACGCTACTTTGAGCGAGTGGCAGTATGGGGTGATGTCACTGATTAGTCAATGGTTGGAGCTTTACTAGGGTGGTAAACCTTAGTGGTGACAGTTTGGCTGGTAGTGTCAGCGTGGACTAACAAATGGGATTTGGTGACTCCCAATGGGAGCAGATGTAAGGATGTATTAGCAATGGAAAGGAACCGTCTAGCTGAAGGAGTCAGCTTAATTGTTAAGCGATTCTAACACGGATCAGGTGATTATATTCGGTCGAGGTGGTCGAGTGTAGTCGATATGACATAAGACTGTGATGGGATGTCTGGAAACAGACGAGTTTTGTGTTGGTTAGTGGGTGTACAAGTGTACACGTGTTGTGAGACCAAATTGTTTTTCCACGAGGTGGATGTGGAATAAGAAAAGTTTTTAATTTCGAGGACGAAATTATTCAAGTGGGGAAGGTTGTAATGACCCGTCCCGAGTATCGGGATTTAATATTATTTAATTATGATTTAGAATGACTAAATCTGGGACTAGTTTAGTAAAATCGGACGAATTGTGCAAAATGACCGTTTTACCCCTAGGAGTGGGAAAACTGTTGACTTTTTGATTGGGCGGTCAAACGGACTTTGACTAACGACCTGGACGTAGTTCGGGACGTCATGAGTTCATAGACAGGTGGCACGTTCGATTCCGACATTCGAGGAAGAAGTTATGACGTTCGGAAGTCCAAAGGCATTTTCGTATTTTCGACGAAGAGAGGGAAAATGTTGACTTTTTGACCGGGAGATCCGATGGCCGATGGCCGTTAGGAAGGTCTCGATGCCCTGAGTCCGTAGACAGGCGGCACGCGTCAATCGGAGTTCGAATGACCAAGTTACGGGTCTAGATGTGTGAGGGGCATTTTGGTAATTTTGAACCAAAGGGCATTTTGGTCATTTTACATCCTGGTTACTGTAGCAGCCGTGGGAAAATAGGGACCACGACCATACTTGGTGGTTCTGATCAACCCATTAGTTTAAACTGTTAGTGGACTGAAAAGGAGTACTTGTTTAAGCCTTAAAGGCAATGGAACATGGCTTGATTCAATCTAGCAAACAAGGGCATTTCTTTAATCAAATTCGAAGCTTTTGCGGGGAAACAATTCTCAATGGCCAGGTTGGCTTCCACGAGCTTTTAGGGTGGCACAGGTTGATTAAACTAAGTGGGAATTGAGTGATCTTCACTCTGCGGGACTGAGGGTCGAGTGATAGAGAGAAAAACCAGTGAAAACTGTTTCTGGAAAAATTAGAGGGAAAATCGGAATTTAAATTGTGAGACGAATTGGACGAAACCAAGGACTGAAATGGTCTTCTGGGACCATTTGGAGATCAACCGTATCGATTGGCAAGGGAATCGATCACGGTTTGGCCAAGATCACATGTTCCAGTTTCGGGGAAACTTCGAGCTTGAGGACGACCATCTACGGGTAAGGATTCATGAAATTGGTTAAGGTTTAATGTTTGTTTGGGTCATACGAAGCTTCTGTATCTTTTAATTTGAAAACCAGGATGATTTGTGTGAGTTTCGAATATTATGACCGTGAGTTTGATCGTGGGAGAATTGTTGGATTTAAGGTTTGATGTGTTCAATTAGGTTGTACAGAACCTTAATTAGACACAAGGCGATCCTTTTGATTGATTGAATTGATGAAATTAAGTTGGAATTGACAAGAATCTAGCCGGGTCAGGTCGCGGGTAACCAGACCCGTTTACCAGTCATTCGGGTAAGGACGATGACTGTAGCAGTCACTGTAGCAGGCGCGTAGCTTTCACGCGCAGCCACTCACGGCGACGCGTGAGGGCGCGTGGGACCGGTTTTCGAGGTAAGCCCAACATGAATTTTGTCCTATACATTGTAACGAACATTTTAGCGTTGGTTTCATGTCAATCGGACCCCGTTTCGACATTGTTCGGGATGTCCGAAGGTTTTAAGTCGAGTTTATAAATAGTTAAAAATTCGGGAAAATTACGCGACTTGAATAGGAGGTTAATGAAGAGGTTAGTAACCCTCTAATGCAATATGAACAGGTTTGGGAGTCCTGGTGTTAGTGACGGGGCCCGGGAAGGCCGATGGCGCGAGTATCGAGGCGCATAGTTAAATGGTCTGTGAGTGGACTTTGGTTTTATAAATTCTATGCATGCATAACTGTTTTATATGGATTATGATTGTGATTGTATGATGTTGATTTGGATATTGGTAAATTATACGTTTTCACGTATTTCGAGGCTATTTACGTGTTTGCACGTAAATCGAGGGTTTTCCGGTTTTGCACGGATTAACACGTAAATCGAGGGTTTTTCGATTTTGCACGGATTTTCCATACTTATGACTTCGGATATGATTTGATGAAATGGTTTTGAAATTGGAAAGATGAACTTGGGCTTGAGGCCTAATTATTTTGGAAACCTCGGACTTGGAGTCCATTTGAGTTAATGAAATCAGGCCGGGGGCCCAATTGCTTAATGAAATCGGGTCAGGGGCCCAGTTGTTTACGAAATCGGGCTGAGACCCATTTGAGTTATATAATCGGGCCAAGGGCCCAGTTGGTTTACAAATTCAGGTGGTGGGCCCAGTGGTTTACAAAATCGGGTCGTGCGCCCAGTGGTTCATAAAATCGGGCATGAGGCCCAGTTGGGTTATAAATGTGATTTCGGGTCGGGGACCCTAAATGGAATTGTGATGTTTTATGGAGATTTCGGGCAGGGCCCATTGAGATGTTGTGAAATGATTTAATAAAACTGTTTTCCATATACCATCTTGATACGAGAATATGTGAAGGTCTCCTCCAGGTGTCTGGGACACTGGGGAAATCACGGTGCATTGCCTGCGAGGGATCATTGTGCGGAGCTACCAGGTCGTATAGTGACTCAGGAGTAGGATTGCTATGATTGGGCGTCTGGGATGTCGAGCGTCTAGACGCTAAGCATCTGGGATGCTGTACCCGGACTGGGTTCGGGGATTGGACTCGGGATTGAGACCTCAGGCAGCACGCGTAGCTCTTGGTTATACCGTGAAATATGACGTCTGGGACGTCAGGCGTCTGGGACGCTAGGCATATGGGATGCCGATTATGGTAATGTGTTAAATATGAACGATTGGATCTATGAAATGGTTTTTCAGTTGGATTTATGGTTTACGGTTTTGGGCTAAGGCCCTAATGCCTTGTTGAGTAAACGTTTTGGTTACTGGTTTTCGTGGCATGCATATGTTTTTATTGGAGGGCATAAATGTCTTATGAAATGTGTAAATAAACTTATTTATTTTAGTCCACTCACAGCTTTTGTTTTTAATGCCCTGCAGGTTGATTCCGGATGCGACTGCAGTAGAGACTGGGACATCGCACACCTCCTCCATCGATCCTTGCGCACTCTGGAAGCCCCGTTTGGGCAGTGACATCAGGTTATCCCTTGTCCGACACTTCGTGTCAGACGGGAGCATGACACATTCCACGGTAATTCCGGGGGGATTGGGATGGGTCGTGTCATTTGAGGCTTCAGTTCTTGGCCTTTTCTCCATCAATTCATTCAAATTTTGAGGTGGTTCGATGCGAAATGATTCTAGAAAGCTTTCTCTAACCTTAATTCAACTTGGGTTGGTCTAAAACTCAAAAATTGAATCTCAATTCCTAAAAAACAAGTTTCGGGTTTTTTGGTTTCCTTTCTATTTTCTCTCCCCTTCCTTCTCGTTCTTCACTTCTATTCTCTCTGTTGAGTCTCTCAACGTCTGGGGTTAAAGCGGCTGCGCGTGAAGGCGCGTGAGGCTGAGTTGGAAGGTATGGTCAACATGACTTTTATTATATTCAATGTAACGAACATTTTGACGTTTGTTTCAAGTCGATCGGACACCGTTTCGATATTGTTTTGAGGGTCCGAAGGATTATGTTCCATTTTAAATTCGTCTTTAATTCCCGAAAAATTATGGGAAGTTAATACGATATTAATTGAGTCATTAGTGACCCTTGATGACGATTTTGGGCAGGACTTGAGATTCCTAGAAAGTACCGGAAATTACGAAAAAGCGTGCAGCTTGGAAAGCGAACGATTTGGACGGTGTGTGAGTAGACGTTTGTTTTCTAAATTATGATGCATGCATTGTTAAATATTTTACATGATTTATTACATGATTTTATTTGCAATGATTGCTTGATGATTTGATACGATTATTTATTAGATTTATGGATTATTTAATCGATTTTTTGGGTACGTTTTACGAGGAAAGTGCAATTGATGTTTTGGGCTAGGCCCGGGATTTTAAAATGATGTTTTGATTTGGATTGTGAGTTAATGATGATTTTATGGAATATTTAATGATTTATGGATATGATTTTACGGATTTACGTGTTTTAAAGATAATTTTGAAATAAAGATTTTGATTGGATTTATGTTCAGTACCCCCAGATGCGTAATTCCTAATCCATAAATCCAATAAATCATCATACTAAATCATCAAGCAATCATTGCAAATCAAATCATGCAATAAATCATGTAAAACATTTAACTATGCATGCATCAAAATTTAGAAAACAAACGTCCACTCACACACCGTCCATATCGCTCGCTTTTCCGTAATTTCTGATACTTTCCAGGAATCCCGGCTCCTGTCCAAAATCATCCTTAAGGGTCACTAATGACTCAATTAATATCATATTAACTTCCCATAAATTTTCGGGAATTAAATACAAATTTAAAATGGAACATAATCCTTCGGACCCTCGAAACAGTATCGAAACGGTGTCCGATCGACTCGAAACCAACACCAAAATGTTCGTTACATTGCATAGAGTAAAATTTGTGTTGACCTCACCTTGAGAATTGTGTCCACACGCCTGCTACAGTACCCCAGTACTGTTCATCGTCTCCTATACCCATTTCCCCTGCAAACGGGTCCTGCGATGCAACCCGGTTCAATCCCTGTTAATTTCAACCCTATTTTTTTAATTGATCTGTCTAATAGCATCGAAATCATATGAATTCAATATCTGTACGTTCAATTCCATGATTTCTTACCTCGAAGACGTTCAACCAAACTTCGAATTTACAAGATATGTTCATTGTTCCAAGTTTATCACTTTCAATTGGTTTTCTTCAATTGATCCATCCAACAGCTTCGTAGGACTCTTCTAAGCATATTTCCAATCTCAATTTCATCCTTACTTACCTCCAATTACACGACTCAAGTTCGAAAATCCAAAGTCCTCACCCTTTCTGTTCTAAGGCAAAACGACCTCAATTTTTGTCACACTTGATCTGGTCCTCGCCGAATTGATCTCAGAAGCCTCATTTCAACCCTAATTTGAAGCATCACGACCAATACATTCAATTTTGATTTTGTGGAAGATTTGGGCTTCTAGAGGTTTTGGGGTTAAGTCCTCTCCTTTCTTCCCTTGTTTTCACTCAACTTCCTCCATTCTTTCTCCCTATTCTCTCAATTTCATCTCCCCTCCTTCTCTGCCAACGATCATCCTTCAGCTCTCTATTTTTCCCAACTCAACAAGGTTCTTTTTGTGTGTTTAGGACAGTTACTGATGCCACCAATCATTCAACTATTGTGACAGATGTCACCAGGTACTGAATCCTCATCCAAATAAGCAGGTCCAGGTGTCATTAACATGGCTGAAACAGCCATTACTAACCAAATTACCAGTTTACCCCTGCAACACTTAATTACCAAAATGCCCCTCATAGTTCTAGACCCGTAACTTTCACATCCGACCTTCTATTTCTGCGTGCCGCCTGTTTACGGACTCAGTGTCTCGAGACCTATCCAACGATCCTTACGGAAAGTCCAAATAAGGTCCCGGTCAAAAAGTCAACTTTTGCCCCTATAACCAAGGGCAAAATCGTCATTTCCTTCCAATTTTTCCTTTTTCAAATTTTCGTCGTAACATTAAACTTACCTGGTGGGATATGTGCATTGCCTCCCTGTGCAACGTCAGCTCCAGTGGCCTAGGGGGCAGTACGAGGTTGCCCTCGTTTCGAGCTAGTGTGACGCCTCGCTAATCAGAGCCCAAGTATCACCTGATCGTCAAGAATGACTATCGGGGGTGCTGAGGAAGATCCTGACTGATCTGTTGATGCTGGCTCACTAGAAGGTGATGGCTGCTCCGTTGGGGAGAGTACTGGTCCCGGAGATGGCTTTTCTATTGGGTAAGGCGCTGGTCCCGGAGATGGCGGCTCTGTCAAGGAAGACACTGCTCATTGAGATGGCTACTGTGCTGGTGCATTACGACGACATCACGAAGTAATAAATTTACGTAAAGACATTTGCAATACAAAAGTATTTAATAATTAATATTATTTAAATAATTAAATAAATAAGAAAATAAACAAAAAATAAAATAATTTCATACAATTTCTAATAATTTCCAAATTTTTCAATATTCCAAAATTTTCTAATAATTTTACAAAAATAAAATAATTCACTAATTAAATACAATTCAATAATTTTCGAAAATGTCAAAAAATTGAAAATTTCCAAAAATATATAATAATTAACTAATTTAATAATTTTCAATATTGTTTGAAAATTTCAAAAATTTTGATAATTTCCAAAAATATATATTAATTTCAAATAAATTCCAATAATTAACTAAATAAATAATTTTCAATAATTTCCGAAAATTTCAAAAAATTGGATAAATTTCAACACTTTCCAATAATTTCCAAACACATCCAAAAATTCATTAATTTCCAATATTTGCAACAATACACTAATTCAATAATTTCCAATATTTTCCAACAATCCAATAATTCAATAATTTCCAATATTTTCATCCAATTCAACAATTCAATAAGTCAAACCAATAAGTCAATCCAATAATTAATCCAATAAGTGTAACGACCCGTCCCGAATTGTCAGGACCCACCCCGGTTTCACCCCGAAAACCGAGGTAAATCTTGCTCCCGCCTGACATCCCGACACTAAACCGAAATAAACGCACGGAAAACCACCAAAATACACAGTCAGACGCAGGAGAAACTTTAAACATCCCGAAGTTAAGTTTTACAGAGCATAGTACGAAATACAAAGGAAAGAAAACCGATAAACAAGATACACGCACAACGGAAAAGTTTAAGCACTCCGGGGTCACTCTATGCCTTTGACAATGCCTTGACGTCGAAAACCGCGCTAGCTCCACGACCTGGAGGGCAATTTAAAACAGAAAGTGTGAGTGGACCATAACTAAAGAAAAGTTTCCCAAAACCATTTTATAAGAAAATCGGGTTTGGCCCTCCGTTTTGAAATCACATGCATAACCAGTTGCTGAAAACAATTATAAATCACATGAATATCGTCATAAAACATTTGTAGAATCATCATAAAAACAGTTATAGAAATCATGGCATAAGCATCATAAAACCATATCAAAAACATCAGTTTCAACCAATCATTATACGATCAAACCTGCTGGATCTATCCGAGTCTTTAAACTCCCGAGTCTTTAAACTCAATCCAGGCCTCAATAATATCCGAGTCTTTAAACTCCCGAGTCTTTAAACTCAATCCGGGTCTTTAAACCCAATCCGGGCCCGTCCCCAGTCATATATAATCCGGGTCTTTAAACCCAATAACCAGATCCAGCAAATCCAATCAAAACCACTTGAAAACCATTTCTCATTCCACATCCAAACCTGAATTCGAAATCACCGGTCTGATGCCCTTCCGGCATCCAAAACCGTCATTCCGAACCCAAATCCGGAATTCCACTTTTCAATCTTAAAACCAAATTCCGATTCTCGAAATCCGATTCTAAAACCGAAAAACCTTGATTATCAAATCATGTCTCCAAAATCCCTTTATAATCATTGAAAATCACTTATCATTTGAAATCCCAAAACCATGACATCGAAATCAGAAATTCAACATTTCCTCGTAAAACGTGTCAAATACGTACTTTCTCGAAAAACGTTCAATTATGTAAAACCAACACCACATATTCAACAGTCATGAATTCACATGTAAAACCATAAAATAAGTATTTAAAAATAGTTATGCATGCTCAAGTTTAGAGAAAAGATCCACTCACAGTACCGAGCCCTCAATCGCGTCCCGAATGTCCTGTACGTTCCGCAGCTTCCGCAGGAAGTCCCGATCCTGTCATAAGTCACCAAAGTACGTCACTAACACGTCTACCAAGACTCTCCTAACTTGCCCTAACATTCCTCGAGTCCTAACATAACGAACCGGAACCCTAAACCTTCAACCTCGCGAAACTACTTCGAATCGACGTCCGAATAACCCGAAACTATTTCCAATAAACTCGTCACAACACCTAGACCAAAAAACTAGTTGACACCTTCCTCAGAAACCACTGCACGCGCCCTTACGTGCCGCCCAAAGTGGCTGCGCGTGGCCCTCACGCGCCTGCATACAGAGATACTGTTCACCGTCGTCTACCTCGAATGAACCGGTCTGAATCGGTCCACCAGGTTCTCCACCGTCCCGTCTCCATTTTCCTCCCTTTCTTCACCATCTTCATCGTCCAATCTTCAACAATTCATTCCCCTCACTCAAACACCTCGACACCATCCCTAACCTGTCGACTCAAGCTCAAAACAAAAACCCGAACAACCCCTGTTTTCCAATTCAACCAACCAAGTAACCCCCTGTCACGACAACCACCCTAGAAGGTTCCTAGGGCCTCACTGATGCTCACCCAACTCACCAAGTCCCTCGACTCGCACTCCAAACCCACGATTATCGGTTTGAAACTTGAAGGCAAAACAGAGCAAGTGAAAGAAGATGAAAAATTACCTGTACACCGACCACCACCGTGAGCTCAGTCGTGAAGACACGACTCCTCCAGTCCGCCTCCAGCCTCTGGACACCTCTACCAGCTTCAATTGGCCCCTTACTTGGTAGCACCACCACTCAACTCCTCTCTGTTTTCTGGTTTCCCCTCGAGCTCACACCTCGCACACACACTAACACCTCACATTCCAACCTTCTCACTGTCTCCCTCTCAATCTCTGGTCACCCCTCACTCACCAATTCGTACAAACACACACACGGTCACCGTCCAATTCTCCCAATCTCTCAGTCTCTATTCTCTCTTCTTCGAACACACACACACGGGTACACACGATCACAAAGCCCAAATAATTGGACCGTGTTTCCTAGAACCAACCATACCCCTAACACGTGTCACCATCCTAAAACCCCTCTCACAAGTGCCCCAATCTCAGCCATCGACTTGTCCCTCTCTATTGCAAAAATCCCAATGTGCAAAAGACCAAAATTCCATTCCTTTTAAGCCAAAATTACCATTTTTCCACTACCTTCCTAGACCCATAACTCACGCATCCTAACTCCGATAACTACGTGCCGCCTGTCGTTGAACTTAGGACGACGAGATCTACTTAACTGTCCTCAGCCAACTTGTCAAAACCCGATCGTACGAAAAGTCAACTTTTCCCCTATTTTACCCAAATCACGGAAATGCCCTCAACCTTCCAAACATCATAACTTCCTCCTCGGATGTCGGAATCGGGCGTGCCACCTGTCTATGGATTCGTGACGTCCTAAACTACGCCACGCTCATCGATCAAAGTCCATTTGACCATCCAAACTAAAAGTCAACTTTTACCCAACCTAGGGGTAAAATCGTCATTTACCCACTAATCACCGATTACACTCACTAATCCCATCTTAAACACGGTCTTAATCCTAACTTCCGGGATGGGTCGTTACACGAATTCTGAGATTAGATTAGTGATTCAAGGAGGATTAGTGAGTTTAATCGGTGATTAGTTGAGCGAAATCGAACGGACGGTGTAAAATGACCGTTTTGCCCCTATTCTTTGGTAAAATGTTGACTTTTGACTCAGTAAGTCAAACGTATGAGGACCAATAACAGTGACATAGATCGAGATGTCACGAGTCCGTAGACAGGCGACACGTCGAAATTGGACGTCGAACGGAAAAGTTACGGTTCACGGAAGTTCCGATGAACTATTTACGATGACACGTTTTACGAGGCGAAAAGGGAACTTTTGTCCTGAGTGGGACCCATATATTTTAAATTGGCCCAATGGATGAGTGTCAAGTGTCACCCATCCATTACTTAGCATCACACATACATGCATCCTCTCCATCCTCTCGTCTGTTTCATTGAACCCGAAACCCACGTACAACCCACCCCAAAACTCATACCTACCTTTATCAATCCTCACATATTGTTGTTGGGCCATGAAGGAAGGTTAGAGAGGAGGCTGAGATGATGAAGATGGCGGCAAGATCGTCGACCGTCGTGGACGGTGGCCGTGTGAAACAAAACGGTGAGTTTGGGTTTTGAAAATTCAAAGTTTGGATTGGAAGGTTTTTGATCGATTATGTAAATTGGAAAAGGTTTCTGGTGATCCTAGGAACAAAATGGGATTGGAATCGTGGCCGGAAGTGGTCGGAAACGGCCGAAAACTGTGGTGGAAAACAAGTCGTCTGTTCTTCGATCTAAAGGTATGATATTTGGCCAGTTTTATTAGTTTTGAAATGGTAGGATGATAGGAATGGGAGGGACAAACATGTAAGAATTGGAAGGATCGAAAATGGGTGAGAAAATGGAGAGAACCGGCCTCGCCGGTCCGATTAGACTGAATTTACAGTAAACTGGCCGGACCGGGTCTCTCACGAGGTAGGGGATGATCTGTAGTAGACACGTGGCTCCCACACGCAGCCCCTTTGGGCGGCGTGTGAGGGCACATGAGCCATCTTTTGGGGATGTTTCCAACATGTAATTTCATCTTTTCAATGTAACGAACATTTTTGGACTGGTTTCGTGTCGATCGTACATCGTCTCGATATAGTTCGGGATATCCGAAGGTTTAGGATCGAGCTTAAAAATAGTTAAAATTTTGGGAAAATTACGGGGCTTCAATGAGAGGTTAATAAGGTAGTTGGTAACCCTCTAGTATGATTTGGACAGGTTTGGGAGTCTTTGTGACGGTGATTAGCCCAGGGAGGCTTACGTCACGCAAATCGAGGTGGCAGCATAGGACGGTCTGTGAATGGACCTTGTTTTCTAAATTGATGCATGCATAAATGTTTTATATGAGTTTAATTACATGCTTTGTGATGCCTTGAGTGCATTTGGTTGTGGTAGTTTGCATTTACGTGTTTGCTCGGATAACTACGTGCCACCTGTCGTTGAACTCAGGACGACGAGATCTACTTAACTGTCCTCGGCCAACGTGTCAAAACCCAATCTTACGAAAAGTCAACTTTTCCCCTATTTTAACCAAATCACGGTAATGCCCTCAACCTTCCGAACATCATAACTTCCTCCTCGGATATCGGAATCGGGCGTGCCACCTGTCTACGGATTCGTGACGTCCCAAACTACGTCACGGTCATCGGTCAAAGTCCATTTGACCGCGCAAACTAAAAGTCAACTTTTACCCAACCTAGGGGCAAAATCGTCATTTACCCACTAATCACCGATTACACTCACTAATCCCATCTTAAACACAGTCTTAATCCTAACTTCTGAGACGGGTCGTTACACGAATTCTGAGATTAGATTAGGGATTCATGGAGGATTAGGGAGTTTAATCGGTGATTAGTTGAGCGAAATCGAACGGACGGTGTAAAATGACAGTTTTGCCCCTATTCTTTGGTAAAATTTTGACTTTTGACTCAGTAAGTCAAAGGTACAAGAACCAATAACCGTGACATAGATCGGGGCGTCACGAGTCCGTAGACAGGCGACACGTCGAAATTGGACGTCGAACAGAAAAGTTATGGTTCACGGAAGTTCCGATGAACTATTTATGACGACACGTTTTACGAGGCGAAAAGGGAACTTTTGTCCTGAGTGGGACCCAGATATTTTAAATTGGCCCAATGGATGAGTGTCAAGTGTCACTCATCCATTGCTTAGCATCACACATACATGCATCCTCTCCATCCTCTCGTTTGTTTCATTGAACCCGAAACCCACGTACAACCCACCCCAAAACTCATACCCACCTTCATCAATCCTCACATATTGTTGTTGGGCCATGAAGGAAGGTTAGAGAGGAGGCTGAGATGATGAAGATGGCGGCAAGATCGTCGACCGTCGTGGACGGTGGCCGTGTGAAACAAAACGGTGAGTTTTGGTTTTGAAAATTCAAAGTTTGGATTGGAAGGTTTTTGATCGATTCTGTAAATTGGAAAAGGTTTCTGGTGATCCTAGGAACAAAATGGGATTGGAATCGTGGTCGGAAACGGCCGAAAACTGTGGAGGAAAACAAGTCATCTGTTCTTCAATATAAAGGTATGATATTTGGCCAGTTTTATTAGTTTTGAAATGGTAGGATGATAGGAATGGGATGGACAAACATGTAGGAATTGGAAGGATGGAAAATGGGTGAGAAAATGGAGAGAACCGGCCTCGCTGGTCCGATTAGACTGAATTTACAGTAAACTGGCCGGACCGGGTCTCTCGCGAGGTAGGGGATGATCTGTAGTAGACACGTGGCTCCCACGCGTAGCCCCTTTGCGCGGCGTGTGAGGGCACATGAGCCATCTTTTGGGGATATTTCCAACATGTAATTTCATCTTTTCAATGTAACGAACATTTTTGGACTGGCTTCGTGTCGATCGTACATCGTCTCGATATAGTTCGAGATATCCGAAGGTTTAGGATCGAGCTTAAAAATAGTTAAAATTTTGGGAAAATTACGGGGCTTCAATGAGAGGTTAATAAGGTAGTTGGTAACCCTCTAGTATGATTTGGACAGGTTTGGGAGTGTCCGTGACGGTGATTAGCCTGGGAGGCTTACGACACGCAAATCGAGGTGGCAGCGTAGGACGGTCTGTGAATGGACCTTGTTTTATAAATTGATGTATGCATAAATGTTTTATGTGAGTTTAATTACATGCTTTGTGATGCCTTGAGTGCATTTGGTTGTGGTAGTTTGCATTTATGTGTTTGTACGCATTTCAAAATTTACAGTTTTATATCGCGCCTATACGTGCTGTGTTTTCAATGATGATTTGGTTAATTCATTTCGGATTTGAAAATATGGAATCGAGCATGAGACCCATTTGATTTACAAACTCTCAGACTTAGAGTCCATTTGATTTAATAAGGCATCGTGTCGTAGGCTCAATATGTGTACGAATCGGGCTCGAGGCCCAGTTGATTTACGAATGGAGCTCGAGGCCCAGTTGATTTACGAATTGGGTTCGACGCTCTGTTGATTTACGTATCGGGCTCAGGGCCCATCTGGTTTACGAAATCAGGCACGAGACCCAGTTGGTTTACGAAATCGGGCACGAGGCCCAGTTGGTTTACATGATCGGGCTTGAGGCCCAATTGGTTATGATATCGGGCTTGAGTCCCACTTATGGTTTATAAATGTGATTTCAGTTTCGGAGACCCTAAATGGATTTAGATTTGGAAAGGATGGATTTTTGGTTTCATGACGGTTTATGGGGACCGAGCATGAACCTTTGAAAGGTTTGGGAATGATTTCAAAATGGTTTTCCATATACCATCCTTTATTTTTGGATTGTCTCCTCCGGGGAGGTTCGTTGGCCTGGGTGGACCCCGGAGTAGTCACGGAGCACAAACTATGTGGAGTCACCCCCGTTGGGCACCTTACTCTGAGGAAGGCTTTTATGGATTATAACCCCCTGGGAGGGTCATTGATCTGCGGACATTGACCTAGGTGGACTCTGGGGAGACTTGAGATTTGAGACCCCGGGTAGCACGTGCGTAGCTTTAGAAACCGTGACAGGATTGGTTTATATAATATATGGTAAACATGATTATTGAATTTCAGAAATAGTATTTCTGTGTTTTATGGATTTGGGCAATGACCCACGTGGATCATGTTTTACGGATTTTCGTATCCTATGGTTTTGGGCTGAATTCCCACATATGTTTGATATGATTATGGACTTGTGTAAAATGGTTTTGGGCAGGGGCCCGTATGATTTGGATTTACGGAATTTGGGACTAAGACCCTAGTAATGGTTATTTGGATAAATGGTTTTTGTATGCATGCATGCTTTTTAGTGAAAGGCATAAATGTCTTTATGAAATAATGTTTTTATGAACTCATTTATTTTCGTCCACTCATGGCTTTTAATGGTTTTAATGCCCTTCAGGTTGATCACGGTTGCGGACTGTAGCAGAGACCGAGACATCACACTTCTCCACCGGATCCTAGCGCGCTTTGGAAGCTGGTCGGGCTAATGGTTTTAATTTATCCGTTGTCTGACATTTTGTGTTAGACGGGAGCGTGGCACATCTCGTGTTAATCCCGGGGAGATTAGGATGGGTAGTGTCAAGTGGTATCAAAGCAGGTTTGCTCTTGTGGTGCGCGCAGGTCTAGGATGTGAAGTCTCTATGGGTTGCAGTTTGTTATCAACCTGATAGTTAGTTGGATTGTATCGTGGATAGGTTTGGTTCGGTATTTGATGCCGGGGGGTTGCCATAGTTCTGTCGTGGTTGGCAGTGTGGGACCCTACTACGAGATGCACGTAATTGTACCTTAGAGTTTTAACCTTAGGACGGTTATTTCGGGATCGTCTATCACGATATTTTTGGATCGGATATGACGATAGTATGGAGTTGTGACTATTAGATGGTCGAATTTTGTTGAATTTTATGGTTATGCTGATGGGAGCAGCCGGGTTTCCCCGAACCCCAATTGAGTGATGGAACCCCATTTGCGTGATGGTTAGGAAATGCGAACCCTAGTGGTGATTGGTGATGTAGAGAATATGAGTACATCCGAGTTAGTTGATGACCTCATTGGCAACCTTATTTGAGCTGAAGGTAGGATTGGATTGATGTCCATGCGATGTCAGGACCGTTGGTTAGTCACGTTATGTCAGCTCTGGTAATGGGACTGCACTCTGCAGTCGAAGTTATGTAGATTGGTTAGACCTGGTCGGTTGTCGTACTACTCTAGTTGTGATGGTTAGTTGGTGCAGCTGAGGTCATGGACGACCTAGTAGACGACATTGGTTTAGTCGAGTTAAGATTGGCTAGAGATTGGTTGGACAGGTTACCAGGGTTGGTACTTGTCGATGAAATCCCGGAATGGGGCTATGTAGTAGTTAGTACGGACGGTTGATTCTGTTGGATGCGGAGTGTCGATAGCGTTGTCTGATGGTTGGGTCTGCACAAGTTGTGGCAGGAATTTTTGTCGAGAGTAATCGTAGCGGTGGTTGTTGTGGATCGGGGGACGTTCAGGGAACCTTCATTTTCTTGTATGAGTTGTTGGGTGATTGTACCTGGAGTTGTGGGGTGAAGAGGGTGGCAGAGTTTCTCCAACTTGAGTAGTGGTGCGGGGTCGTTGCTCGATATGAGCAAAGATCCAGGGTTGTCTGATTCGCAAGTGTGTGCTGGTGCTAGTGCCGGTGTTGTGATGACGATGAGTCACGAGTCGGATGTGACTCCATCGAGATGGGCATACGTTCGGTACCTAGGATCCAATAGTGGATCTCAGATAGTGATGGAGTGGATGTGATCTAGCAGTAGTTGAGACGTGAGAATCGAGTAGTAACGGACCACACCCTTTTGGATGTACTTAAACGGTATAAGTTGATAGGCGAACTTGGTAGTGGGTTAGACTGGTTACGGACACGTGGTTAATGTCCGAGTGTGTTGGTTCTGACATGGTTGGAACTTCGGAATCGAGAGAGGTCGGGATTGAGGCAACGAGGGAAGTACTTGATCCCACATTGGTAATGGGTATTTTGAAGTCATTTAGGGTGACTTCTTATGTTCTGCCATGGCAGATAATGTTTGTTGTCACCGGTACGTTGATTGCGTATTGGTGGGTGGACCCGCTATTTGTTTTGGGTCATCAGAAGGAGTTGGGAATTTCGAAGTTAGGTGAATGGGAATTCTCATTTTCTGCTTGGTGGCAGACGATGTTGGGCTACATGGTGTGGTGAGTGCAGCGAGTTTTGGTTGCATTCACGTAGGATGAATTTTGATGTCATTGTCTTGGATCATCCTTGATTTTCCCTACGTGGGATGACAAGGATCGATATGAGGTAATTAGAGAGGGCCCACAGTCTCGACGTGTCTCGCCATTGACTAATCTATTTAGATGTGGGAATTGGTTGAGGAGTGTTGTGACTGATGAAGGATTCAAAAGGGTGTCAGACCCTATGATCAGATTTCAGTCAGATTGTTAACTAGGGGAGAACATGTGTGGATCTTAGATGGATCTGGATTGTGATCTTGATAATCAGGTTAGGTGGAGAGTTTATTGCCCTGTCTTGGATATTTGGATATGAGGATGATGAGACTGACTTCTTTTCAAGGTTACTCCTGTATGGTGTATTAATCGAATGAGTGGGTGTCCGACGAGGTCGGATTTGGTCAGTCTTAGATGTGTGAATGATGGGATTGGCTTCCTTTTGAAGTCAATCAAATATGAGATGGTAATCGAATGAGCAGGTAACCGATAGGCTCGGAGTTGGTGCGTCTCGGTAGACGTGGGTGAGATTAGATCCTCATTTGGAATGAATGGGTACGCCTTGGCGGGTGTGAGTCAGATTGGCACGTGTTGGAGTACTTGATTGGGAGTAGACATGGTGATGCTGGTTGGGTGACCATGGGACTCGTGTTGGATGATGAATTGCAAGTGTATGGTTTGTCTCACGTGAGATTGCACTGATGGACTCCATAGTTGAAGCGTGTTTAGCTTTGAGCTATGTGATGGACTGATTGATGGATGGAGGTACGTACCATGTACGTTGTGCCAGGACCGATACTGGACAGGCTTGAGGGGTGTCTCGTGACGGTAAGTGGAGGACGTGGACTGGATATTAGATTCTATGCCCTAGTCGGGGTGATTCTAATGGGTCCAGTTACACGTGGGTCGAATGAGTTGTTGGTGCGTATACTCCAGTTGAGTAAGTTGTGGTTAGTGTAACCACAAGTGAGTATAATGTCATTTTTGACTAGTGATTGTCAAGTGGTGACAGCGTGGGAAGTGTCGGCGTAATGTCAGAAATGTCGGGTTGCATCAGCTTGGAACGTGTGATCAATTTCACTCGACGTGGTCGGGTGTAGTCGGCATGACGTGAGTTCGTGATGGAACGTCAGGGTGCAGACAAGTATTGTGCGGCTTAGTGGGGTGTACATGCGTACACATGAGGTGATACCGAACTTGCTTTTCACGAGGTAGTTGTGGAATCGGTATAGTTGGAATTTCGGGGACGAAATTAAATAAATAGGGAAGGTTGTAACAACCCTTCCTGAATTCCGAGATTAGATTATTGATTCATGGAGGATTAGTGAGTTTAATCGGTGATTAGTTGAGCGAAATCGAACGGACGGTGTAAAATGACTGTTCCGCCCCTAGTCTTGGGCAAAATGTTGACTTTTGACACGGGGAGTCAACGTACGAGGACCGATGACCGTGACATAGATTGGGACGTCACGAGTCCATAGACAAGCGGCACGTCGAAATTGGTCGTCGGACAGAAAATTTACGGTTCATGGAAGTTCTAAGGAACTATTTACGACGGCGCACTTCACGAGGCGAAAAGGGGACCTTTGTCCTGAGTGGGGCCTAGATATTTTAAATTGCCCCAATGGAGTCACTCATCCATTCCTTAGCATCACACATACATGCATCCTCCCCATCCTCTCGTCTGTTTCATTGAACCCGAAACCCACGTACAACCCAACCCAAAACTCAGACCCACCTTCCTCAATGCTCACCTATTATTGTTGGGCCATGAAGGAAGGTTAGGGAGGAGACTGAGACGATGAAGATGGCGGCAGGATCGTCAACCATCGTGGACGGTGGCCGTAGGAAACAAAATGGTGAGTTTTGGTTTTGAAAATTCAAAGTTTGGATTGGAAGATTTGTGATCAATTCTGTAAATTGGAAAAGGTTTCTGGTGGTCCTAGGAACAGAATGGGATTGGAATCGTGGCTGGAGGAGGTCGGAGACGGCTGGAAATCGAGGAAGAAAACAAGTCGTATTTTCTTCGATCTAAAGGTATGATCTTTGGCCCGTTTTATTAGTTTTGAAATGGAAGGATGATAGGCATGGGAGGGACAAACATGTAGGAATTGGAAGGATAAAAAACGGGTTAGAAATAGAGAGAACTGGCCTCGCCGGTCCGTTAGACCGGATTTACAATGAACTGACCAGACCGGGTCTGTCGCGAGGTAATGGATGACCTATAGTAGACACGTGGCTCCCACGCGCAGCCCCTTTGGACAGCGTGTGAGGGCGCATGAGCCATCTTTTGGGATGTTTCCAACATGTAATTTCATCTATTCGATGTAACAAACATTTTGGGACTTGTTTCGTGTCGATCGGATATCGTCTCTATATAGTTCGGGATGTCCGAAGGTTTAGGATCAAGTTTAAAAATAGTTAAAAATTTGGAAAAATTACGGGCCTTCAATGAGAGGTTAATAAGGTAGTTAGTAACCCTCTAGTATGATTTGGACAGGTTTGGGAGTCCCGGGTGACGGTGATTAGCCCGAGGAAGCTTACGCAAATCGAGGGCGACAGCGTAGGACGGTCTGTGGGTGGACTCTTGTTTTGTTAATTGATGCGTACAAAAATGTTTATATAAGTTTAAATACATGCTTTGAGATGCCTTGAGTGCATTTGATTGTGGTAGTTAGTATTTATGTGTTTGCACACATTTCGAGATTTACGATTTTATATCGAGCATATACGTGCTGTGTTTTCAATGATGATTTGTGTGAATTGATTTCGGATTTGAAAATATGGAATCGGGCATGAGACCCATTTGATTTACGAACTGTCAGACTTGGAGTCCATTTGATTTAATAAGGCAATGGGCTGGAGGTCCAGTTGGTTTAGAAACCGTGATAGGCTTGGTTATATGATATATGGTAAACATGATTATTGGATTTCAGAAATAATATTTCTGTGTTTTATGGATTTAGGAAGTGACCCACGTGGATCATGTTTTACGGATTTTCGTATCCTATGGTTTTGGGCTGAGTTCCCACATATGTTTGATATGATTATGGACTTGTGTAAATGGTTTTGGGCAGGGGCCCGTATGATTTGGATTTACGAAATTTGGGGCTGAGACCCTAGTAATGGCTATTTGGATAAATGGTTTTTGTATGCATGCATGCTTTTTAGTGAAGGGTATAATGTATTTATGAAATAATGTTTTTATGAACTCATTAATTTTCGTCCACTCACGGCTTTTAATGGTTTTAATGCCCTTCAGGTTGATCACGATTAATGCCTTTTGTGTCAGACAGGAGCATGGCACATCCCGTCGCACCCATCTGCGGAGCAAACTTTAATGATTCGATGGGCAACATTGGGCAGTAGTTTAAATTTTTCGCGAATTTTTGGGGAATTTTTTAATTTTCACAAAATTTCACCTGCCCCGCGAATTTAAACTATTCGCTGGGCCAAGTGTTCAATAGTCTCACTTTTTTGGGTTCAATCGATATGCTAACGAGTGATGATTTGAAAATTCAACCGTTCAATTTGTGATACGGCTTATCTTGACCTCGCCTGTCAAAATGGCGATGTTTTGAACACTTAAAAGCCTTGGATCAACAAACGATGATTTTTTACCGTCGATTCGTTTCGCACCGTAACCTAATCTCGGGACGTCGGAATTTCATAAAATTTTACGGAGATGATCTAAGAGTGTTTATGATTAATGTGGACAGTTAGACTACTTGAACCATGAAGAAAAAATAGAGAAAATCCTAAAACCACACAACTTATTAACACTTAGAACTTTTGAAGGAAACTTCATTACTAATCTTTGTTTTTGGTTTCGATCGATTATGCTAACGAGTGAATTGACAAATTCGACCGTTCAGTTTGTGATACCATATATCTTGACCTCCCCTGTCAAAAATGGCGACATTTTGAGAACATAAAGGCCTTGGATCAACGAACGATGATTTGTTACCGTCCATTCGTTTCAGACCGTAACCTAATCTCGGGACGTCGAAATTCTGTAAAAATTTTACTAAGATGATATAGGAGTGTTTCTGATTAATGTGGACAGTTGATTACTCAAACCATGAAGAAAAGCCAGAGAAAATCCTAAAACTAGAGATGATCTCATCTAGCCTTGCTCGGTGAAGACGGTGATGTGTCGGGCAACGTCTACCTTGCCCGGCGCATTTGCGCCGGACAAGGACTTTTTAAATAAACAATATAATTATTTTATTATATTATAATTAATATATATTACTTATATATGATTATAATTTATATACATTACATATATATGATTATAATTAACATATATTACATATTAAAATATATTAGTATAAATATGAACCTATATAATTAACAAATAAGTAATATTTAACAACAACAAAAAATTATTAAACTATCCTTGCTCGGCGAAGTATGGTGATGTGTCGGGCAACGTATCACTTGCCCGACGCATGGGCAAGGTCTTTTTAAATAACCAATATTTTGATATAATTATATGATAATTAATATATATAATTATAATTAATATATATTACATATATATATATATGATTTTAATTATATACATTACATATATATGATTATAATTAACACATATTACATATTAAAATAAAATAGTATAAATATGAACCTATATAATTAAAAAATAAGTAATATTTAACAACAAAACCCCAAAAAAAACTTATAAAACTAGTCTTGCTCGGCGAAGTAATGGTGATTGCACTGGGCAACATCTAACTTGCCCGGCGCATATGCACCGGGCAAGACCTTTTTAAATAACCAATATTTGTATATTGTTATATTATGATTAATATTTATGATTATATATATATATTATAAAAATATATAATATAAATACATACAAAATAAAATTAGCACATACATTAAAAATAACAAATGAAAAAAAACAAAATTCATATAATATTACATATATATTGTAACAAACTGCCCCGTAATCAAAGAATTATCAAGAGATTACTGAGACTTAATCAAGAATTATCGGAAAATGTTTGGTGGAATGATAAATTTGTCCCAAAGGGAAAAATGTTGACTTTTGACTCGAGATGTCATTTGCACATGGACCGAGGTCTATTGCATAGATCGTGGGATTGCGATTACATAGACAGGTGACACATCGAATTTGGATGTCGTATGGAAATTCTACGGGTCTAGAATGCTTAAATCGGACTTTTTACGATGGCAAATTTTATGAGAAAATCAGATTATTGTTGTTTATTTTTGGGACCCAAAATATCTAATTGGGAACCATAGGATAAGTGACAAGTGTCACTCACCTTGTGGCCACCACCTTTATTACACATCTCCCTTATTTCAAAAATACACACATACATAGCCGAAACCCACACCCATACCATTCAATCATCTTCTTTATTGTAGTCTTTGTTTGCTGAGGAGAGTGTGAAAGTGAGGCTGCGAGAGACGGAGGAGGGGCAGTAGCCATTGTGGCTGCCTGGAAAACTCGAAAACCCAGGTAAATCGTGAACCCTTGTGTGTTGTTTGTTTGGGTTTGGATTTTGGGACTTTCGAAATGAGGTCTGAGGCTAGGGTTACCTGGGTTGACCTCATACGACCTTGCAGGGAAAAGGGAGAGGAAAATGACCACTAGACGGGCCCTTCACCTGGTTCAAAGCTCAACCGTGGGTTTCGAGCTTGGAAGAAGACCTTACATGTAAGGACTCGGACCTTCAACGAGGGTAAAATCAAAAACTTTGGACGAAATTGACAATTGTGCCTTAAAAGTCAAAGGTTGACTTTTTAGTCAAAGTAAAAAAACTGACTTTTTTTACCGGGATGATTTTTGGCGATTCCAGGACCGTAGTTAGAATGGCATCGGTCTCCTGAGTACATTGACAGATGGCATGCCAAAATTGCAGACCGTTTGAGGGTGTTTTAGGTCAAAGCCCTTAAAGGATATTTTTGTAATTTTGCTAAGTAGGGACATTTTGGTCATTTTGTTATGACCAATTAACTTGTGATAAATGTCTAGATCCAGAGAAGTCTGGAAAGACCTTCCACCTACTTGTTTTGTTATGTGTTAGTTGTTATGTATTATAAGATAAGTTTTAGCATTTGTTTGTGGAAGTTTTGTTGGATTTCGATCGGACACCGTTTTAGAGTAGTTTTGGGTGTCCGAAGGTTTAGGGTTCGTTTTACATGAATAGTATTGTGATGCGTTCTAAACTCATAATTTTCCCGTCCAACGTCCGATTTAGACATGCCGCTTGTCTACAAACTCGTAACGTCACGATTTATGTAACGGTTCTCGAGCCTCGTGCATTTGACTCCTTGTGTCAAAAGCCAACATCTTACCCATTCCCAAGGGCAAAATCGTCATTTTACACCGTCCGTCTGCGATTCCTTGAGTAATCAGGGATTAGTCATGATAATCCTCAATTAATCCTAAATTAATTAGGAAATTCGGGACGGGTTGTTACAATCTCCCCCCTTAAATAATTTCGTCTTCGAAATTTAAACTATCCTAAGTCCACATCCAAATTGTGGAAATCCAAACCTGCTTCACACCTAAGCCTCACATTCAGTGTATCCTCTCGTGTACATCCTCGTGTATAATTACATGTCCACAAATTGACAGTTGATACCACTTTGACAGTCGTTAAATCAAAATGACACTTAGCTCTCCATAAAATTTGCTAACTCTCAACTCAACCATCACATTAACTGTCTCTATATGTCGTATGCCACCGGCCCCACTGTCACTACTCGAGTTGCTGACCCAAACCTCGACTCACTCTGGAGTCTTACTGAGGTACTTCGTATCCAGTTCTCCCTTAAGGTAGCGTAAGATCCTGCCGCCACAATGGCACGAATCTCACCTCGCAGGCCAAGCTCAAACCTGTGGCATTTATCGGCTTCCGTACTCACATCAGTTAACTCCCTCAGAGATCCATGCTAACTCGTACTCAACATGTGGTTACACAATCCACATCTCATCAACTCACTCGACTTGTGTGTAACTGGACCCCATCGAACACCTGCCCAGCAGTAACAACACATCTCCTCTCTAGGGTTCTACTAGCCAACCATGGCTCTGAGCACCTGCTCATACAATCACTAAACCCTACAAGATCACTCTGGTCTAGCACACAGTATTCAATGTCCAATCCACGTCCTCAACAAACCAACTACATCGAAACTAAGCCGATTACCAACACGTCTCTCACAAACACCACTGGTGTATACCTTAAGCACTCACAACACCCTCAAATCCAAACTATCCACAACGTGGCTAACCAACCAATCACGTCATCCAAGACGTACCAATCCTGGATCAATCAAAATCCTACCTGATAACCTACCCGAGTTCCAATGTCATAGCCCAAGCCTCGGCTATTCATCCTTTCCTGATTGATACCCTACGCATCATGCCAATGGTCAATCATTCCTCATTACCATTTCATAATAGATTAACTTCGAAAGGCAACCAATCTCGTTAATACCTTAATCACGGAGATAGCCTCAGCTCGACAGTCACTGACACTTCCAGTCTGAATGAGTGAATCCAAGATCCATACTCACTCACATATCCAACCTCTGTCTTGTATTCTCCTACCTCATCATTCTTGAGATCCAAACTTGCTTCCTTTTACTCGACTGTCCACTCGACTCACATTCGACCCAATCACCTCAATCATCGTGATCCACATGATCTATTGGACCCATAAGATCTCAATCCCAACGATCCATCTGATAGATAACATCTCGATACTTCGATCGTCACAACGACACTGCCTGATCCATAACATCTCGATCCTGATCCACAACATGTCGATCCTAACAACACCACCTTATCCATCTGATCCTCGGTGGATCCACACTAACTCTCTCCTAGATAACGACCAGATTTCGATTCATAGGGTCTTTCACCCTCTTTGAATCCATTAACTGTCACATCACTCCCCATCAAATTTCCATATCTAATCAGCTCGCCCAAAGGCCAGCCCCGCCTAGACTGTGAGTTATCTTCAATTAGGGACCTATCCTGACTCCCTCGTCATATTTCTCCTTGTCACCCCACATAGGGAAAAATCAAGGATGATCCAAGGCGATGACATCAAAATTCATCCTACGTGAATAAAAACACAATTCCCGCTACACTCACCACGTCTGGAGACACCGAGCACCATCTACTAAATCCAAGCAGAAAATGAAAAGTCTCATTCACCAAATTTGGAATACCCACTCATGTGTCCCGTAGACAATCTAACTTAACACAGCCTCGCTTTTCCGTTTTATACCATTTATGCACATCCAAAAGGATGTCATCCATCACCATCTGATTGTCACGTTTCCACCTTTATGGTTACAGCCTTTGAGCACGCAAGGATGTGCTTCCAGTATCACAACCACTAAGATATTGGTCACCAAACGCTCAGGATCACCAGTCACCAAACTCTCGGGATTACCAGTCACCAAACCTCGGCAGACCTAGTTTGTCTAATCCAAATTCTAACTCACCGAGTCATTCAGGATCCTCTATGTCCCCCATGGATGAGCGGGACTCTACCCAACACATCTCAAACACTGTTGGATTCCATCGAGTTCGTCTTTATCCGAGATTCAGTTGTGGAATCTCAAATACCGAACACATGCACATCACGACTAAGTCACATCCTCAGCTCGTGGCTCGTCATCTTCTATCGTTATCGCACTTGCTGTCACACGGTGTGCGAATTAACCCAAACCGAATCTCTGCTCATACCGAGCAACAATCACGTACCTCTGCTCAGATTGGAGGAACTCTGCCTCCGTCAATTCACCAACTCTGGGTAAACCCACTATAACAAAACCACCTTAACAAATCATACAAGAAAAGAAACGGGGAACGTCCTTCGAACGTTACCAAATTCATAACAGTCTCAACTACAACCACCATCGATAGTCGTGTCTGTCACAACCTCATGCAACACAACCAAAAGACATCGCTATCAAGACTCCGTAGTCACACATCAACACTACTAATCGGTCCACCCTCGGACCCCGTATATCATCTCATAATTGTACTCGTGAATCGGATCCCACCATTTCACTTAGTGTCAGACCGACCAATTTCCATAATCTCAACTAGACTCAACTAGAGTCATACACTAGGGTCATACACTAGGGTCATCCATGACCTCAGCTACTCTCTTCAACACAATTCCTAATCTGAAAAATCCAACGGTCTCGACTTCGTAAAGTTTCCAAATCCAAACCACTAGCTAACTCACATTTCCAAACCATACATCACAAACTAGGGTTCCTCGAACCCGGCTGCTCTCTGTAACATAATTCCCAACTCAACATGATCTAACCTCACCGTTGGATGGTCATTACTCACACTATTGTCATATTCAACGTAACTACTGAACCCATGGCGCAGATCAACTCCGTAGCTACGCCACGACATCACTATAGCATAACCCTGGCATAACTACGGCATAAGATGCCAAACACATCATATCCATGATTTATTTCCACTAACTCCCATACTATTACCCTAAATTTTAGGCTGATGATGGGCTGATTCCACTTAGAGACATCACATCCTCTGGGCAAGTGCAGAATGCGTACTACTGCTCTGGTTCCATACTGACAACCTTGCTCTGATACCACTTTGACACGACCCATCCCAATCCCCCCCGAGATTAACGCGGGATGTGTCATGCTACCGTTTAACCCACGCGTGACACGAAGGGCCAAACAAGGGATAACCCAAAACCTTAGCCCAAATGGGGCTTCCAGAGCACGCCAAGATTAGTGGAGGACTGTGATGTCTCGATCTCTGCTCCAGTACACATTCGTGATCAACCTGAAGGACATTAAAAATCATAAAAGTTGTGAGTGGACAAAAATAAATAATTTAATAAAAACTCATTTCACAAAAGAAATTTATGCCCTTCACTTAAAACCATGCATGCATACGAAAACAAGTTAATTTAAATATAATAAAATAGTTTATAAAACCAAAGACGTTTCCTTCCTCAAATTATAGGGCCTTAGACCAAAACCATAAAACCAATCGCGTGGGAACTCAGCGCAAAACCGTAAATCCAAATGATGTGGGCCACTCCCAAATCCATAAACACAAAAATCCGTAAATTAGTAAATCCAATAAAACATGTTTATACTAATCCTTCGCATCCTAGACGCCTGACGTCCCAGACATCATGTCATGGTCTAAGGCTACGTGTGCTACTCGGGGTCTCTCCGAGCCTATCTATGACATCCCAGATGTTTGATGTCCCAGACGTCTAATAATAGCAATCTTGCTCCTGAGTCACTATATGATCTGGTCGCTCCGTGCAATGACCCCTCGCAGACAATGCGTCGTGACTACCCCAGTGTCCCAGACAACTGGTGGAGACCATCCACATATCCACATATAAGGATGGTATATGGAAAACATTTTATAAAATCCTTTCAAAATATTTTAGAAAGTGGCCCTTGCCTGGAATACTGTTATATCCATTTCCTTTTCATAAACCATAAATGGGACTCATACCTGATATCATAATCAACTGGGCCTCCAGCCCTAGAGTTCATACTAAATGGGTCTCAGCCCGATACTTCATTAAATCAAATATATAAAACATGTAGCATAGTTATGCATGCATCCTATTTAGAAAAGAAATGTCCACTCACATACCATCCTTGATGCTTCTCGATACGCATGCCATAAGCCTCTTTAGGGCTAATTATCCATCCGCAGAACTTTCGGACTTGTCCAAATCATACCAAAGGTCACTAACGGACTTTATAAGGTCATACATAAAACCAATGAACATACCTAGCCCGGGAACACGTCTTGAACACGCTTTTCGAGACTAAAAACCTCAATTTGACCAACCTAACGATCTCTGATCGACCTGAAACCAACACCATTGGATTCGAATCATCGAAACCTTTAAAATGACACTGGTCCCATCTCGAAATTCATGCTAATGTACCCCCACACGCGTGGTCAATGCAAAAGTCAATGTCGACAAAAGTCAACGATGACGTCAGCATTCAACGGTCAAAGCCAACACTGATTTCCCTGCTAACGTCATCCAGATAGGGTCTGAAAACTATCAGATTTGACATTGCCACGTGTCAGCATCCTACTGGTCCACTTCACTGACATGTCAGTGACATGTGACCGCCACTGATTGGGCCACGTTACTAACATGTCAGTGCTGACTGTGTACTACCATGTGACACGTGTCGATCCATGACTGGTCCACTTTTACCACATGTCAGATGATGAATTCAGATGATGATGTCATCATCATCTTCAACCTTCGTTCGGGTCACCCGTTTCTCTGAAGTGGGTCGCGCAGACCCGCGACCCTGACCGGGTTCCAAAACCTTCAACTGACCACCATTCAACTCCGTTTTTCCCCTAATCTCTTCGTCTCAGTCCCTAGGATTGATCTACCAAATTAAAACTATGAAACACAGGCTAGATCATACCTATTCTAGGGTGAACAATAACTGGCCACTTGCAACTTCTTTCTGCCATAGATTCCGGCCATCGTTTCCCTCGAATCTAAGCCCCTGAGCTCGTCTCACTCACTAGATCATCATCCAAGCCACCAAATCAGTCAACACCCAGCCTAACCAAAAATAAATTCTAAACTAGAAAAGACATACCTTCGAAACTCCAACCACCGTGCACGACGGTCCACACCGTTGTCACCTTCATGATCGTCTCCACCTACCCTCTCACTTCCATTCACAAACTAATAGCAATAGATGAAGATTGAAGGGTGTTTATGTGGGATTTGGTGGTATGGTGTATGGTTTTCACGGGTTAAGGGGGAAAACACAGAGATGATGAAGATAAAGACGATGAGCCAAATAATTTGGGTTTGGGCCAATCAGATGGGTGACACTTGTCACTCGTCTGGTGGTCCCCCATATAGATATTTATCCAATCAAAACAGTTCACGTGCCCAATTTCTTGGTTTGAATGAATAGTACCGTGATGCGTTCTAGGCCCATAACGTTCCCGTCGAACGTCCAATTTCGACATGTCGCTTGTCTATACACACATAACGTCAACATTTTGCCATTCCCAGGCGCAAAATAGTCATTTTACACCGTCCATCTGCGATTCCTCGACTAATCCATCCTCAATTAATCCTTAAATAATTCCGAAATTCAGGACGAGTTGGGTCGATTGCTGGGCTTTGAGTGTGGGCTGGGTTACTATGCTGCTTCAGTTGGCTTTGCAATTTTGGGTTGTAGCAAGTTGGTCCTGATTGCTTGATTTTTGGTCTGGATTTTAAATATTAATTTGAGCTGATATTCTTTTGTCCATAATTTTTTCATTACAACTCCGATTTGGACGATTCTTTAGCCAAAATGCTTCGAAATTCAAGCTTTATTTATTTCTGCAAATTTCTTACAAAATATATTATTTTCTCCAATTGTTTGATATTTTAATAATAAAAGATAGGTATAAAGAGTATAAAACAATATAAAATAAAGCCTAATTAAGGATCTATCAGCTCTTGATTGGTGTGCAACACGAAAGTTCGAGAATTTGATGTAACGAACATTTTGGCACAAGTTTTGAGTCAATCGAACACCGTTTCACTGTAGTTTTGGGTGTCCGAAGGTTTAGGGTTTGTTTTAAAAATGTTTAAAAATCCCAGAATATTATGGGATTAAATTCGGAGTTATTTGAGAAAGTTGGTGACCCTTAGAAGTGAATTTTTGGCAAGAAATAACTTTCTCGGATTTTACAGAAAAATGTGAAAAGCGGATTTCGGTTTTACGGAGATGTGTGAGTGGACTTTCTTTCCCTAAAATTTTATGCATGTATAATTACATGATTTAAATGGGTTTCTATGTGATTTTTTTGATCTTGAAGTGATTGGGATTTTATATGAATTTTCAGTGGTTTTATGAATATTATATTAATATTTTATTACACGTTTTTGGAGAATTTATGTATGTTCCGTTTGATTTCCGATTCGAATGTGACTTTGGGGATTTGGCATGAAATGTGAGTTGAAAGGCTATGATGTTGGTTTGTCAATGATTTGATATGTTTGGATGGTTTTTATGGAAATTACTCGAGGGCTCATGTTATGAGGTTTTTTTCGAGTATATGTTTTAGACTTTGGTTTTAAGTGTCGATTTGGGATAAACAAGGTTTGAACTATGGAAATAAGTGGTTTTACTATAATTTTGAATTCCATATGATTTCTGGATGGTTTTGATAAAAATAACCATAATGGCACATTTTACGAGAAAGTATGATTAAGTTGTGTTTAGGGCTTAGGCCCGTGATTCTGATTGTGGAGTTGGATTATAATATATAATGTGATATGTTATGGTGAAATGTGATCTTGAGTTGGGATGTGGAAACATGTTGCTCGATATGCGTGATGTGTAATGATATGATGATGTGTGTTGATTGTGTGGTTTGGTTGTGAGTCTCAGACGTCGAGCCAGGGGCTCCGAATCCTAAGACTGTATTGTTATGGAAACTCGGATGTCGATCCAGGGGCAATGAATCCTGAGTTGGATCTCACTTGGACGTCGATCTAGGGGCTTGTAATCCTTAGTGTGTGTGTGATGGCCTACCGGTATTTCCTAGTGATGTGATGATTGAGGTTATGCATATGTATTAATGGGGAGTTTTGTGCTGAGGTTGGTTATGGATTGATTGTGTGGTTTTACGTGATGGCCTGTTAGATTGTGTTGTGATGACTTGAACGTCAAGCTGGGCTCCGAATCTCGAGTAAGTTTGTGGAGTACCTTGCTAGTGGGGACAGTGGTTTCATGTGTGACATTGTGATGTTGGTAAGTTGATTGTTTGTGTTTGATGTGCGGGCTTTGAGTTGATTTTTTTGATGGTTTTCCGATTGATACTTGCTTTATATACGTTCTCACGCACTTCAAGAATAATAAACTATATCTCGTTTTAAATTGAAGTGAAACAGTTTTGAAATGGTTTTTGTATGCATGCATGGTTTTGGAAAATGGAGGGTAAAAATTCAATGTTGTCAAATTATGTTTTTGAACTATTCCTTTTTATCCACTCACACGTTTTCTTGGTTTTGTGATCGTCCAGTACTGATGCACGGATTTTGAAGCTCGAGAGGTGGAAGCATGAACTTGCAAATTACATTATCCCTTATCTGGTAGGGTTTCTGTCAGACGGGAGCAGGACCCGATAGTGCTCTTGTTGTGTTGTCGAGTGGGGTCCTGTCAACTTGATATCAGAGCTAAGGTTGGTTTGTTGAGTTGTTGATTTCATGTCTCCAAGATGTGAGCCTCGTGCACGGCCTGGTGTTGAGACACATAGATGAGTTCAAACTAGCTAGATTACACTTAGTGGTTTTGAGTTGTGAAGTCGAATCGTGGATGTTTTGTACTTGTGTGTAGTGTGTGTATTTGATGACATGTTCGATTCAAGATGATTGTTGTTTGTGTGATTTAGATGAAATGATTGTGTGTATTCGATATGAAATTGGTTTGGAATCGTTTTTTTATTCTTGATATTCGTGTCTTGCCTTGTGAACCCTATGTGAGCTATAGGTTTTTGTGATTGATTGAAACTTGATTGTGTATTTCGAGGATGATAAACTATATCATGTTTAATATACATTCTCACGCACTTTCAGAACGGTAAACTGTATCTCGTTTTAATGGTTTGCTGATTTTTTTTTATGGTTTACCGATAAACACTTGTCTGGCAGGGTTTTTGTTAGATGGGAGTAGGACCCGATAATTCTTTTGTTGTGTTGTCAGGTGGGGTCTTGTCATTACAGGTATGGTTTCTTGACTTTAGACTCATGCAATGGTTTCTGGGTAGGAGATAAATAGTTAAGGAATGAAGAAGAATGGATTGGGTCACAATTCAGGTCGAATCACCCGTTACAGAGGACCGGGCAGTCACAGATGGAGGTAGACTACAATGATGTGGCAAGCCACACCATCTTGTCATGCCACGTGGCAAACCAAGGTGGTGCCACGTGGTGAGTTACCTGGACCTATCAATGTTGACGTCATATATGCCGATGTCAACAGTGGCATTAGTAAACACGTGGTCGTGTTAGGTGGTGAAATGTGGCACCAACCAAAAGGTGCCATGTGGCAGTCTGTCACATGTCACGTTGTCAAATGTCACGTTATCAAATGTCACGTTGTCAAACGTGTCACAAACCATGATGTCAAATGTCACGTTGTCAAGATGACGTCAGCAGTGGCGTCAGCAGTGATGTCAGCATTGACCAAACTTTGACCGACGCGAGTGGGCACGTGGGCATGAATTTTGAGTTCAAATCAATATTGTTCGAAATGTTTCGATTTCATGAATCCAATGGTGGTGGTTTCAGGTCGATTGGCGATCATTTGGTTTGTGTTTTGAAGGTTTTTCACTTTGGGAAGCTTGTTCGGGATGCGTTTTCTGTTCCGGGGTTTGTGAGGGTTTATTGTATGGACTTATATTGATTTTTGGTGACCCTCGAGTATGACTTTTTGACTGGCCTGGATGTTTCGGAGGCTTAGGATTGGCTTACGACACGTGTTTTGAATAAGCGGCGGTACGTGTGAATGGACTTTCATTTTCTTAACTCTATGCATGCATTTTTATATGGTTTTTATATGATTTATAATGAGGACTATTATGTGACTATGATATGATGTGACTGTGAATATATGATTGCCTCGTTATTTGTGACGTGAGATGTTATGATGATTGTGATGATGTGATATGTGATTGATGACCCACTTGAGATGTCGATTGTGATAGATAGTCTCGAACGTCGAGCTGTGCTTCGTCATTCCCAAGACTCGTCTTATACGTCGAGTCTGAGACTCTGTCTTTCCCAAGTGATATTAGCCTACCACTAGTTCACCTTGATATGATGATTCAACAACAGACATCGAGGTTAATTTGATATGTTGGTGCGTGTAGTGTGACTGATATGGCTATGTGTTGGTATGTTACATTGTGTTTGTACATGACATGAGTTTTAAATGGATAGGTTTTTAGTAATTCTACATATTTTGAAGTTCCTAGTTTTCTAGTTACTACATGTATTTTGAGATTCATGTTTTATTCGTAAATTCGCTTCATGCATAGCTTTATTAAACGGAGGGTTTAATGACTGATTTCGAAAATGAGTTTTTCCAAACCTTTGTTTTTCTTTTCACTCACACGTTTTATGGGTTTTGGCACTTTCCAAGTTGATTGCGGACGTGAGTAGTGTGGAGGCTGAGGCATCACGTAGATTTGTGTACTCTCGATATCTTGTTTAGAATGTAGCCTATCGCTTGTCTAACACGTGGTAAGTATACATACTTAAATCTCGAGGGTAATTTAGTGATTTTGCATGACGTGTCAGATGGGAGCAGGTTTTTACATGCTAATCGAGAGGGATTACGGGGAGGATCTTATCAACTTGGTATCAGAGCAATAGGTTGGCACTGGTGTGTACGATAGTTTCGTTACGAATGTGATACCTCCACGACGACAGCCATGTCATCAACCTAGTAGTGAGAAGAAGGTCAGGAAAGCGTGAAAAGTTAAACGAGAAAAGACCTCGTATTGGTTCTATTAGCCATTAAATGTCGTGTTTCAGCGGGGTTGAACCCCGAGTAGGGCCGATATTTGTGTGGGCCAAGAAACTTGGAGCCGTGGACTTGCTGGTTGATTAGATCCCAAAATAGTGACTATTCGGAGTTATGACTGACCATCGGTCAGGATGGATGTGCTGCTAGGAGCAACATGGGTTGTTGATGACCCTAGTTCGAGAAGAGTTGAATGAAATTACCAGAGGAAGTGGCACTTGTGGATCGGATCATGTGGTGACCAATCAGTAGATCTCACGCTTTGAGTGGTTTGTATGGGCGATGGGTTGCCCTCATAAGCTTATGATCCCGAACTGCACAAGGTTCGTTGCAGACATTGCTATCTATGAATTTTCATGAGACTGGCTAGGATTGAGTGACGTTCGAGGAACATTTTTAACGACATTTTCGCCCCTGGTTTTATCGAGAAGCCTGAGAGGTAGAGTTCCTGCATTCAGTGCAGAGGTATATAACTATTGCTCGGTAAGAGTAGAGATTCTGGATTTGGCCCGGTTCGCATTAGGTGCAACGGCGATTAAGGCAATGAGGATTCGTCGGTTTGCGTCAGTTTGCGTTGGGTTAACGTAAGATGCGCCTTGCTCCCGTCTAACACCACGTGCCAGACCAGGGATAAAACTATAACCCGCTCAGGGTTTCTAGAGTGCGCAGTGATTTCCAAAGTATGCAGCAGCATGTGTGATGTCTCGGTCTCTACTATAGCCCGCATCCGTGATCAACCTGAAGGGTATCAAAAACCATAAAAGCTGTGAGTGGACAAAAACAAAAAATTGTAAAACACATTTCCTAAATAAACATTTGTACCTTTCAATCAAAAGCATGCATGCATAACAATTTAAAACCATTTCTTTCCAACAAAACCGTATATAAGAGAATCAATGCAATCATTATAAAACAATCACATGTTTAAAAACATCTAGACCCAAATCAGTAAGTTAAAAACCTCGGGACCCATTCTCATATCCAACATTCATCTAATACCGTCAAATCATCAATTGCCACGATTTCAATGCTACGCATACAACTCGGAGTCTCATCTCCCAGTACATCCCCAGGATCTATGACGTCTAGGGTGATAGCACCTCTAGGATCTACGACGTCGAACTGATATCATATTCTCACACCCTTGAGATTGAGCCTCCCCTAGGAGCTACTCACCTCCAGGCAATGGATCGTGAATACTTCAGGATCTACGACGTTTGAGGGAGACAATCACCATAGAGTCCCTTCCAAGGAAATACATTCCTACCGGAGGCCCTCTCTGGGTAAACACATTCCTACCGGAGGCCCTCTCCAGGGAAACACATTTCTATTGGAGTCCCTCTCCGGGGAAACACATTCCTACCAGAGTCATATCAATAATCTCGGAGAATGTTCATAATAAAAACAGTGGAAACACATTTTCAAAACTATCGTTTCTCAAATCAAAACATTTATTTCGTATAGGGTCTCAAACCAAAATCAGTTTCCAAAAATCTTATAAAATCAATGTCCAGTTCCCATTTCACAATCTCAAAACCGTTTCATAAATTCGAAAACCATCAAATAATCAATTGTTATTCAAGTTCCCATTTGACTATACTCTAAGTCAAACCTTAAATCAACTAGTTGTCAAGCCCGAAATAGCATTTCACGCATATTCGTGAAATCATTCAAAACTGATAATTAAAACATTATTCAAATCATATAAAACGTAAATCTTGAAATACGTGCACCATAACATTTCCACGAAATGATAAATAATCAAACTCAAAACATTATGCAATCTGTGCATCTCAAATCATGTTCATAAACATATAAAACATATATGCATGCATCATATTTATAAATAAAAGTCCACTCATAGACCGTCCAAGCTACGCGTTCAATTCCCGTGCTGTAAGCCACTCCGAGGTTAATCCAAAGTCTCCGAAACATTCGGGCCTATCCAAACCATACCCTAGGGTCAGTAACCATCCAAACAAGTCTAAACTAGAAACCCTCAAAACTCCTGGAACAGTAAACGTGTCCCGAACACGCTTCCTGAAGCTTAAAACCTCCAAATGACATAGCAAACAATCTCCGATCATCCTGAAACCACCGCCATTGGATTAAAATTGTCGAAACCATTTGAAAATGACCGGTTTGACCTCAACCTGGTCAATGTTGTCGTCATCTACTGATGTCAACCCTGGCTGAGTCACTACTGACGTCAACTTGATAGGTATGATAACCTAACACGTGGCACTCCTTGACTGGTGCCACGTGTCACCCTCTAACAATGACGTTGTCACTGCCACGTGTCACTAACATGTCAGCTCTGACAACCTGACACCTGTTTGGCAGCTTACCACGTAGTACCACTCCACTGGTCCACACGGTGTGACAATGCTGACGTGGACTACCACGTTAGCTCTGACAGGTCCTAACGTACTACCACATGGCACCACCGCACCGGTCCACGTGGTCTGACATGTCTGACTCGGTATTGTCACATCAGCTGCTAATTGGACTTACACATGTCCATGTGTCACCATCTGGTTGGCCACGTGGCCTGATAGGGCCACGTCATCATCTTCAACCTCAGGTAGGTCGACCCAGGTCATTGTAACGGGTCATTCGACTTGCAACCTTGACACGCTCGTACCTTCGCTATCCGATCACCGTTTTCCTCCATTTTCTACTAATCTACTCATCTTGACCACCACCTATCACCAATGATCTTTCACAGCCAACTTTTGAACCAACACCCAAACCTTCCCAGCCATCCTTTTTCGTCCGTTTTGATCCCTACGGGTCGTAGGAGCTCCTAGAACATGTACAAGTCATTAGAATCACACTCAAACACCTAAAAACCCATATTCCAAAATCAACGAGTTTCAAGTTTTACCTGGGTTCACGGCTAGCTTGCTCTGATGTTCTCCGACGTCCACACTGTCACTCTGTCTCTCAACCTCACTCTTTGTCTCACTCAACTAGCACCAGAGGCTGAAGAGATGATGGAGAAATGGTGGGGTGAGGGTTTCGGGTTGGATTGAAATGGAATAAGGAAATGGGAGATGATGTATGTATAAATATGGGAATCAATGGATGAGTGACTCTTGTCACTCATCCATTGGGCTTTAACAGGATTGTCAACTCCTCGTAAAATCGTCATTTTACCTCGATCGCCCGATAATCCTTGACTAATTCCCGATTAGTCTCGATAATCCTCAAATAATTATCGATATTTCATGTAAATTCGGTCCGGGCTATTCCAATCTACCCCCTAAAGAATTTCATCCTTGAAATTCACACTGTTCCAAATCCAATGTGGACATCCAATCATGCCTCTAACCCAAAGCTCTCACGTGTATACATACACGTCCAATATTTATCCACATTACTCACCAACATAAACGTCCCCCACTGTTAACTACAATCCAACGGTCAATACTAAAACTCAGCTCATCCTCTATGACCGTATCCAACAAGTGAGTTACCAAATCGTCACCGGAAATCCCAAAACTCAATCTCAAGTCTCAAACGAGACATTGACACTCATCGATCTCACCTGTCACTCAAGCAGGTGTACTCGGAATCCAAGCTTACAATCCTGCTCAGCATCCAATCTGACAATCCTGCTCCTGCTGAGCATCACAAGTCCTCTGTTTCACTCGACGGTCTCTAACCATAAATCACTATCAAAACGTTTGACTTACTCTATAGTCCAATTAGGGTACCTCGTACCACTCAATGACGAACACTGTGATTCTGACTCCTCTCGAGTCTCAAACTGTCATCTCACCCATCCTGAGTGTAACTGGACCCCATCAAATATGTGCTATAGCGAGACAATCACAAACATAATCACTAGGGTTCCTCTGGCCCACCATCTGAGCTCCATGCTCACACAACAATTGAACCCTCTCAAAATCACTCGATGCTAGCGCACAGTATTCGATGCCTAGTCCTCATTTTCAATGAACTGTTAACATCGGATCCAATCTGATTACGATACTACGTCCATCTTGGACTCAATTTGATGATCGTACAACATCAATCAGAATGATCAGCACTCAACAAAGACGCTGCCCAACGTACACTACTCACAAGTGCACGCAACACACAAACATAAAGGCACTACTCAGGGCCCGCTCAAGGACTACACACGCATTGTCTGGACACATACCAATATCCACAATCAAGTCCACACACCAAATCGATCTCGGATCTAATTCGTCTATCATTTGGCTGCCATTCCAATCACGATCCAACTCCGGAACCTATCTGTTTGATCTCTGCTCTGGACAGACCGTTCACTATACTCAACGTCCTCTCCAAGTTCTCTCGGTCACTCGACTAACACTTGAGATGTGTCCCACACATACTTATCGAGAACTCTAAAACTAACCAACTTACGTCTACCAAGATGTACCAATCCAAACCTAGACCCCCATCCTGACGATGCAAAGGGTCGGATCTTGCAGTGTGCTACAACTACTAATCCAAGACTATACGTCTCACTCGAACACTGTCCAACTAGAGCATTGATCAAAATTCTGCTCAGTCAATATCATTTCTCACCAGATTAACTCCTTTCTGAGTCAATCCCATCAACAGCTACAAGCACAGGGATAACCTTCACCCGAAAATCAATGACACTCATATAGTATGAGTGAATCCAATCGCAATCGTCATCAATGGCTGATGCTAATCCCAAACTAGCTCGATCTGCAACCAACTCGGCCCTCGACCGTCTCAATCCACACCCAAATCGATCCAAAAGAGTCTTGATTCTCGCTAATCTATTGCCAACTCGATCGCAATCATCTCGATCCACACTCATCGCAATCCTCAATAATCTTGACCCATTAAGGATCTACATTAGCTCTCTCTCAACCAGTGTAACATGACCCACATCCTAGGTGTTAAGTTCTTAAACAACCTTTGAAACTAAGAGAAATTGCAACCATGTTGCAAGCATACCTAGAAGTCCTTATCAAAGAAGCATAAAATAAGAAGTCTTCTTCACCAACTAATAATGTATTAATAGCTACTGTAGTGATCTTCCCAAGATCGTAGCACTCCTCAAATCAGCTCGACTTTTACACGCTTATACATCCATGAGTGATGAAGATCGTTCACTAACAGGCACGTGGTAAGGAATATTCATCCCATACCAGCTAACTGTCCAGCTGCCTCGTCAAATCTAACTCTCGAAGTTCCATAAAATTTCGACAAATAACACTAGGGCTCCCAATAATGGCATACCATGCCAACTGAACCCCAAATGTACTTAGTCCTGCCACTGGACTCTCAATACTCTCAAGTCTATCGATATCTCCTGAGAAGGTGGTTGCAAAATGGGTTATAGACCGAGGAAACTCGGGCACAATCGAGATCGCTCCAAGCTCACTGAGTTAACTAGGGACATCACAACTCGTGTCCCATGTCCCTAACTGTAACGACCCGTCCCAAATTCCATGATTAGATTAGTGACTAATCACGATTAGTGAGGCTAATCCGTGATTAGTAGAGCGAAATCGGACGAACGATGCGAAATGACCGTTTTGCCCCTGGTGGTGGCAAAACGTTGACTTTTCAATCGGGCGGTCAAATGGACTTTGACCGATGACCGTGACGTAGTTCGTGACGTCACGAGTTCATAGACAGGTGGCACGTTCAATTCCGACGTTCGAGGAAGAAGTTGTGACGTTCGGAAGTTTAGGGGCATTTTGGTAATTTGGGTGAATAGTAGGTCAAAAGTTGACTTTTTGACCAGGAGGTCCGATGGCCGAGGGCCGAAGACCGTTACGTAGATAAGGACGATACGAATCCGTAGACAGGCGGCACGTCGAATTCGGACGTTCGACGGCGAAGTTACGGTTCACGGAAGTTCCCAGTTACTATTCACGACGGCACGTTTTACGAGACAAAAGTGCAGTTTTGTCTCTAGTGGGCCCAGATATTTGTTGGAGGCCTAATGGATGAGTGACAAGTGTCACCCATCCAATGGACACCAATTTCATTCATGCATCTTCCATTTCCTCTTCATCGATCATTTCCTTCGTTTTTCCTAAACCGAAACCGATCCACCATTCTCACCCAAATCCAAACCCATGACCCTAGGACCAAGACTGAGAGGCAGAGAGGGGGAAGAAGACCGGATGGAGGTGGCTGGACGGCTGGAACCGCCGTGGGCGGTGGCTGGAGCCCAGAACCCGAGCGGGTACCCGGTAAGCCCGATAAACCCATTTTTCTTCTATTTTTCGATTTAGACATTATGGTTGTTATTAGTTGATTAGGATGAGTTTATTGAGGTTGTAGGAAGGTGTAGAGGGTGTTTTGGACGGCGGTGAAGGGCTGAGCAGCCCTGGGTGCAATCGGAAAAATTGGACCGATTATGGGAGAATTGGACGGACGGGTTTTGTGGCGTTTTTCCTAGTTTTCTTGATTAGGATAGATTAGAAATGAGAAAATAGGAATTTAGGAATTGGAATGGAGGAAATCGGACGAGATTTGAGGGAGTAGGAACGCTGACGCCGGTTCAGCACAGTGCCTGGACCGGAAAACCAGGAAAAACCGGTTTTCCTGAGGATGCTGGTGATGAACAGTAACCAGGGTCTTCTAGGGGCCCGTGAGGGCACGTGGTCCATAATTTGGGGAAGTGTTCAACACGGAAAATCTTCTATTCGATGTAACGAACATTTTGGGACTGGTTTCGTGTCGATCGGACACCGTCTCGATATGTTTCGGGACATCGGAAGGTTTAGGGTAGGTTTAAAAATAGTTAAAAGTTCGGGAAAATTACGGGGCTTTGGTAGGAGGTTAATTAAGTAGTTAGTAACCTTCTATTAAAATTTGGACAGGTTTGGGAGTCCCGGTGATGGTGATCGGCTCGGGGAGCCGAATGGCACGCAAATCGAGGCGGCAGCTCGGACGGTCTGTGAGTGGACCTTGTTTTCTAAATTGGTGCATGCATAAATGTTTATTATATGTTTTATTACTTGTTTGATGATGCCATGGGTGCATTTGTATGTGGTTACGTATAAGCACGTATTTCGAGGTTTCGGCCTTATACGGTGCTTATACGGGTCTGTATGTCTTTATTGATTTAAATGAACTGGATTTGGATTTCAAAAGGATAAACTCGGGTATGAGACCCATTTGGTTTTGTCTCGGGCATATGACCTCAGATTCCGGGCACGGTGCCCAGTTGGTGTCCTATGTTCGGGTACGAGACCCAGTCACTTTACGGTTTTGATTTCAGGTCAGGGAACCTTAAATGGATTTCCCGGTTCATGACGGTTTATGGGGACCGGCATGAACTCTTAATATGGTATCATGGTTCATGACGGTTTATGGGAACCGGCATGAACCCTTGTTGGTTATTACGGTACATGACGGTTTATGGGAACCGGCATGTTACCTCGGTTATGTTATTACGGTACATGACGGTTTATGGGAACCGGCATGTTACCTGATTATGGATATTATGGATGCATGACGGTTCAGGGGAACCGGTCATGAATGTGTATGTTATGTATATATATGTTCGTCTACCTTCCTTTACATGTTCTACTATCTCCTCCGGGGAGGGTCGTTGGCCTGGGTGGACCCCGGAGTAGTCACGGAGCACCGACTGAGTGGAGTCACCCCCCAGTTGGGTTCCTTACTCTCAGGAAGGCTATGATTACTATTACCTCGGGTAGGGTCAGTGGTCTACGGACATTGATCTTGACTTTGAGATGACTCGGATTGAGACCCGGGTAGCGCGCGCGTAGCTTTGGATACCGTGACAGGATTGGTTGTGTGACTTATATATATGTATGTGATGGATATATGATATATGATATGTGGTGTGTACAGGTGTGCACAGGATTTGGGCAGTGGCCCGTATGGTCGTTTTTATTGTGGTCCTTTCGACCTTAGTTTATATCTGCTTTGGGCTTAGTCCCACATATGGTTGTTTTGGATAAATGGTTTTCGAATGCATGCATGCTTTTTAGTGGAGGGTACAAATGTCTTCCTTATTAAATGTTTTTATAAACTCTTTGTTTTGTCCACTCACAGTTTTTAATGTTTTGACTGCCCTTCAGGTTGACATCGGATGTGGACTGTAGCAGGGACCGAGATATCACATACCTCCTCCGGATCCTGGCGTACTCTGATAGCCCGGGAGGGCAAAGGTCGGAAATATCCCTTGTCTGACACCCCGTGTCAGACGGGAGCAGGGTCATCCCGCACTAATCCCGGGGGGATTGGGATGGGTCCTGTCAACGTGGTATCAGAGCGGGGTTGTCTCTACTCGAGGAACCGTGTAGCTCTTGGAGCATGTACGCTGGTCGAGGATGTGATATCTCAATGGGCTACAGTTCGTGGTCAACCTGATGTTGAGGTACCGGTACGATAGTTAGTAGGATTGTCATGCCTTGGTTCGGCATTCGCTGCCGGGGTTGCCGTAGTTCTGTCGTGGATGACAGTGTGGGACCCTACAAAGGGATAAACGTATTCTTATAGATTTTGATCGTGTGACGGTTAGTTGGGATCGTCTTTCACAATGTCGTAGGATCGGTTCCGACGACTGATTCGATGTTGTGACCATTAGATGGTCGGATTATGTTGAGTTAAATGGATTTACTGCAGTCGGCAGTTGGCAGCCGGATTCGTGGAATCCTAGTGGGATTGACGGTAGGATTGGATTGACGTCTTTGCGATGTCGGGACCGCGTAGTCGGTCAATTCTTGGAGTGTACTGTAGTGGGTAGTAGCAGTTGGGTTCAGAGTGACTCTAGGTGTGATCGTGGAACCCTACCGTATGTGTATGGTTCAGAAATGGGAGTTGACTGGTGGTTTGACTTGGACGACTATTCGGATTTGGATTCGTTAGTCGGTCTAGTCATGTCAGCTTGTATTGGGACTGCACTTCGCAGTCAGGGTTGTACGTATCGGTTAGACCGAGTTGGTTGTCGTGCTACTTCAGTTGTGGGTTGGTGCAACTAAGGTCGCGGGTGACCTGGTAGACGACATTGGGATAGTCGAGTTGCGCCTGGTTAGAGTGTGGTTGGACAGGTTACCGAGGTTGGTACTTGTCGATGGAATCCCTGAGTGGGATACAGGGTAGTTGGTACGGGCTGTTGATTCCGTTGGATGCGAATCTCGATAGCGAGGTCTGGTAGTTAGGTATGCACGAGGTTGTGGCAGACGCTACTATCGATGGACTTAGTCGAGTTTCATCAGGTCGGGTAGACTCAGGTAGTCGTGACGATGATACGGGGTGCGTGAGTAACGCATATGTACGAGCAGTGATTCTGGATTCGACTCGGTTACGGCTGAGTGCGATCGCAGAATGAGTTGGGGACGTTTGGGGAACGTTTCCTTTTCTCGTATGAGTTGTCAGGATGACTGTACTCATAATTGTTGGGTACGAAGGAGGCAGAGTTTCTCCTATTCGAGCAGAGGTGCGGGGTCGTCGCTCGGTGTGAGCGGAGATCCAGGGTTGTCAGTTTGCACATGGTGTGCTAGTGTTAGCACTGATGCTAGTGTGGATGCTTGTGTGTTGATGCTGACAGGTGATGATATTGGTACTAGTGCTGGTGCTAGTGCTGGTGATTGTGATGACGTTGAGTCACGAGTCGGGGTGTGACTCCGTCGTAATGGGCATATGTTCGGTATCTGTGGTTCAGGAGTGGAACTCAGATAGAGTTAAACTGGTTAGGGGACACGTGGTTGATGTCCGGGTATGTTGTTTCCAATCTTGTTGGAACTTCGGAAGCGCGAGAGGTTGCGATTGAGGTGACGAGTGGAACGCGGATTTTCCGCATTGGTAACGGGTATGTCGAAGTCGTTTTGGGAGACTTTTCGGATTCTACCATGATTGATGATGGTAGATGACGTTGATGATATAGATGTTGTTGGTTGCCTCTAGTACGCTGATTGTGTATTGGTTGGTGGACCCGGGATTTGTTCTGAATCATCAGGAGGAGATGAGTATATCGAAGTTAGGTGACTGAGATTTCTCATTTCTGCTTGGTGGCAGACGATGTTGAATTACGTGGCGTGGTGAGTGCAGCGAGTTTTGGTTGCATTCACATATGATGAATTTTGGTGTCATCGTGTTGGATCGTTCTTGGTTTTCCACGGTGGAATGCCAAGGATCGATACGAGGTAATCAGTGAGAACCCACAGTCTCGGCGTGTCTCGTCGTAGACTAATCTATTTAAGATGTGGGAAATGGTCAAGGACTTTGGTTGGCGTGACGATCCTCGATCGTGACGTCTATGGTCGGTTGACGTAGTGTTGGATCTGGATCGTGATTTGGGTATCCAGATAGGTGGAGAGTTTATTACTCTTACTTGGATGTTGAGTGAAGCATGATGGGACTGAACTTCTTTTCGAGGTAAATCCCATATGGCTTATTACTCGCCTGAGTAGTTGTCCGATGAGTAGGTGTCTGGCGAGGTCGGATTTTGTCTGACCTAGTGTTGTGTTGATGTTGGGATTGATTTCTCTATGAGGTCAATCTAATGTATGGTGTGTAATCGGTTGATCAGGTAACCGATAGGTTTGGTTTTGGTACGTCTTGGTAGACGTGAACGATATTTCAGGTTTTGGAATCAGATTTCTGGATGACGATTCAGGATTTGATTTTGGAACTTGAAAAAGGATTTCTAGATTTGGGTTTTGGAATCGGATTCTGGGTGACGATTCAGGATTTGAGTCTAGAGCTTGACTGTAGATTTTCTTTTATGGATTTGGGTTCGGAATGGTTATTCCAAATACTAGTTTACGGAATGATGATTTCGGATTCGGATTTGAACATGGATATGGATACGACTTCTGGGTTCAGATTCGGGATTTCTTACGAAATTGCGGATTCGGATTCGGATTTGGAAATAGATAATGGGTTGGAGTTTCGATTTGTCTAGATCGGACAGATGGACTCCATAATTGAAACGTGATTGACTACAACCTAGGTGGTTGTAGGCTGATTGATGGGTAGTTATATGTACCTTGTTCATTGTTCGAGGTACGATACCAGGCAGACTTGTCGTGCCTGGCGACGGTATATAGGAGATACCGGTGGTACGTTGGAGAGCGTGTTGGTAGTCGGCTTGGTTCTGATACCATTGGATTAGTCGGGGTCGTGGACTGGACATTGGATACTGTGCATTGGGTCATAGTGGTTCTGATGAGTCTAGTTACACACAGGTCGAGTGAAATGCTTGTGGTTAGTGTAACCACGAGTGTGTGTCATATCAGTTTGCGACTGACGACTGTCAAGTACTGATAGTTTGTAGGAGGTGTCAGCGTGGATCGTGGTGTAAGGTCTGATGACTCCCAGTGGGAGCAGACGTCAGGATATCTTAGTGATTGAATGAGGAACCGTAGAGTTGTTTATGTCAGCGAAAGGGTAGATTTGACAAGTGGGTCGATCATAGGATACTTGGGCTACTCTGATACTGACAGGTGGTGTCAGTTCGGAGCGTACGACTTCTGCTATTCGACGTGGTCGAATGTAGACGAGGAGCGTTAGTGGTACGACTGGTTGCAGACGAGTAAGTATTGTTCTAGTTGGTTGGTGTACGAGGGTACACGTATTTCGAGGTCGATTCTACCTTCCACGAGGTGGATGTGGAATCAGAATAGTTGGTGTTTCAAGAACGAAACTAATTAAGGAGGGAAGAACGGTTAGATTAGGTCGATTGGAATTTCGAGGACGAAATTAATTAAGGAGGGAAGGTTGTAACGACCCGTCCCAAATTCCATGATTAGATTAGTGACTAATCACGATTAGTGAGGCTAATCCGTGATTAGTAGAGCGAAATCGGACGAACGATGCGAAATGACCGTTTTGCCCCTAGTGGTGGCAAAACGTTGACTTTTCAATCGGGCGGTCAAATGGACTTTGACCGATGACCGTGACGTAGTTCGTGACGTCACGAGTTCATAGACAGGTGGCACGTTCAATTCCGACGTTCGAGGAAGAAGTTGTGACGTTCGGAAGTTTAGGGGCATTTTGGTAATTTGGGTGAATAGTAGGTCAAAAGTTGACTTTTTGACCAGGAGGTCTGATGGCCGAGGGCCGAAGACCGTTACGTAGATAAGGACGATACGAATCCGTAGACAGGCGGCACGTCGAATTCGGACGTTCGACGACGAAGTTACGGTTCACGGAAGTTCCCGGTTACTATTCACGACGGCACGTTTTACGAGACAAAATTGCAGTTTTGTCTCTAGTGGGCCCAGATATTTGTTGGAGGCCCAATGGATGAGTGACAAGTGTCACCCATCCAATGGACACCAATTTCATTCATGCATCTTCCATTTCCTCTTCATCGATCATTTCCTTCGTTTTTCCTAAACCGAAACCGATCCACCATTCTCACCCAAATCCAAACCCATGACCCTAGGACCAAGACTGAGAAGCAGAGAGGGGGAAGAAGACCGGATGGAGGTGGCTGGACGGCTGGAACCGCCGTGGGCGGTGGCTGGAGCCCAGAACCCGAGCGGGTACCCGGTAAGCCCGATAAACCCATTTTTCTTCTATTTTTCGATTTAGACATTATGGTTGTTATTAGTTGATTAGGATGAGTTTATTGAGGTTGTAGGAAGGTGTAGAGGGTGTTTTGGACGGCGGTGAAGGGCTGAGCAGCCCTGGGTGCAATCGGAAAAATTGGACCGATTATGGGAGAATTGGACGGACGGGTTTTGTGGCGTTTTTCCTAGTTTTCTTGATTAGGATAGATTAGAAATGAGAAAATAGGAATTTAGGAATTGGAATGGAGGAAATCGGACGAGATTTGAGGGAGTAGGAACGCTGACGCCGGTTCAGCACAGTGCCTGGACCGGAAAACCAGGAAAAACCGGTTTTCCTGAGGATGCTGGTGATGAACAGTAACCAGGGTCTTCTAGGGGCCCGTGAGGGCACGTGGTCCATAATTTGGGGAAGTGTTCAACACGGAAAATCTTCTATTCGATGTAACGAACATTTTGGGACTGGTTTCGTGTCGATCGGACACCGTCTCGATATGTTTCGGGACATCGGAAGGTTTAGGGTAGGTTTAAAAATAGTTAAAAGTTCGGGAAAATTACGGGGCTTTGGTAGGAGGTTAATTAAGTAGTTAGTAACCTTCTATTAAAATTTGGACAGGTTTGGGAGTCCCGGTGATGGTGATCGGCTCGGGGAGCCGAATGGCACGCAAATCGAGGCGGCAGCTCGGACGGTCTGTGAGTGGACCTTGTTTTCTAAATTGGTGCATGCATAAATGTTTATTATATGTTTTATTACTTGTTTGATGATGCCATGGGTGCATTTGTATGTGGTTACGTATAAGCACGTATTTCGAGGTTTCGGCCTTATACGGTGCTTATACGGGTCTGTATGTCTTTATTGATTTAAATGAACTGGATTTGGATTTCAAAAGGATAAACTCGGGTATGAGACCCATTTGGTTTTGTCTCGGGCATATGACCTCAGATTCCGGGCACGGTGCCCAGTTGGTGTCCTATGTTCGGGTACGAGACCCAGTCACTTTACGGTTTTGATTTCAGGTCAGGGAACCTTAAATGGATTTCCCGGTTCATGACGGTTTATGGGGACCGGCATGAACTCTTAATATGGTATCATGGTTCATGACGGTTTATGGGAACCGGCATGAACCCTTGTTGGTTATTACGGTACATGACGGTTTATGGGAACCGGCATGTTACCTCGGTTATGTTATTACGGTACATGACGGTTTATGGGAACCGGCATGTTACCTGATTATGGATATTATGGATGCATGACGGTTCAGGGGAACCGGTCATGAATGTGTATGTTATGTATATATATGTTCGTCTACCTTCCTTTACATGTTCTACTATCTCCTCCGGGGAGGGTCGTTGGCCTGGGTGGACCCCGGAGTAGTCACGGAGCACCGACTGAGTGGAGTCACCCCCCAGTTGGGTTCCTTACTCTCAGGAAGGCTATGATTACTATTACCTCGGGTAGGGTCAGTGGTCTACGGACATTGATCTTGACTTTGAGATGACTCGGATTGAGACCCGGGTAGCGCGCGCGTAGCTTTGGATACCGTGACAGGATTGGTTGTGTGACTTATATATATGTATGTGATGGATATATGATATATGATATGTGGTGTGTACAGGTGTGCACAGGATTTGGGCAGTGGCCCGTATGGTCGTTTTTATTGTGGTCCTTTCGACCTTAGTTTATATCTGCTTTGGGCTTAGTCCCACATATGGTTGTTTTGGATAAATGGTTTTCGAATGCATGCATGCTTTTTAGTGGAGGGTACAAATGTCTTCCTTATTAAATGTTTTTATAAACTCTTTGTTTTGTCCATTCACAGTTTTTAATGTTTTGACTGCCCTTCAGGTTGACATCGGATGTGGACTGTAGCAGGGACCGAGATATCACATACCTCCTCCGGATCCTGGCGTACTCTGATAGCCCGGGAGGGCAAAGGTCGGAAATATCCCTTGTCTGACACCCCGTGTCAGACGGGAGCAGGATCATCCCGCACTAATCCCGGGGGGATTGGGATGGGTCCTGTCACTAACGATCGTATGACAAGATGGTCCAGGCCTCCAAACCATAACTCACAAAAGAAATATCCTCTGTCTAATCATTGGTAAGACTCTTATAAAAATCTGAATACTCTTCCTTAGTTATCTCCTCTGGTTTTTTGGTGGGACCAATCATAACCATGCCGGACTACCAAATACCACCAGTTCCTCTAACTCAATCAGACTTTTGTCAAACCTTCTACGCAAATCCAATAGGTGGTTCCATCACCGTACATGTCGGAGTACTAGCTCGCATGTCCTAATCTAATGGGAACTCCATGGGATCAGCACCTAAAATCAACACTTATGAAAACCGTACAAAGATAACTAGGGTATCTGTCACTAAACCAGGCATACCATGTGCCTCCAGTAAACCAACCGAACTTACTCCAGGATCGGAGCTAGAGGCAACCCTCGTCTAAGCTCCCTGGAAAACATCCTCTAGAGTATAGACGCACTCAGCGTCAATTGGAACCATCCTATTGCAGCTGGATTCCAATTGGCTCATATCTACCTAAGATGTCACATCGTCACTCAAGTCTTACTCCTAAGACTCGACATAAACTAGCGAATCCTCACTGTCTCAGTCATCACTAAACATGAGCATACCATGACAAGGTCACAAACCTCTCCTCGTACTAAGTTTCCATAAAATCTCGTGCTCATATCGGAAGAACTCCGCCTCTCGATATAAACTCCACCTCCCGCGTATCTCGAAAAGATTGGGAAGAAAATAACATAAGAACGTTCCTCGAACCTCAAACCTCATGCAGGCCAATCCATGTCCGTTGATAGCAATGTCTGCCTCAAACCTCATGCAGGCCAATCGAGGAAAAACTCTTCTATGGAGATCAAGCACACATGCGGCAACCCATCACCCGTACAATCGGCTCAAAGCTCAAGATCCACTGATTGGTCCACCGAGGGATCTGATCCACAAGTTCCACTCTCCTGGTAACTTGTTCAACCAATCTCAAACTAAGGTCATCAATTACCTCACTTGCAACCAGCAGCATATTCATCTTGACCAATCGTCAATCATGACTCTGAAAAGTCGTCATACTGGCTCCAATCCACCAGTAACTCTACGACCTCCAACCGTTAGGCCCAGAAGAAACTCGGCCCTCTTCGGGTCTACTCGGCCCTACTCGAGTCTACTTCTACTCTACTTGGGTCTACTCGGCCCTACTCGGGGTCAGACCCCATTGAAACACGACATCCAATGCTAAACAGAATCTATCCACGATTCATTCCCACTTAACTTTTCTATTCTTACCCTTATTACCAGATTAATGAAGGGCTGTCGTTGTTGAGACATCACATCTGACGCATGCGTAACACCACCAAAGCAACCTAGTGCTCTGTTACTGTGCTGACAGGACTTATCCCAATCCCTCTGGATTATCATGGCATGTGTAACATCACGTTCCAAACCAAAGATAAAATTGTAACCCGCTCGGGGTTTCCAGAGTACGCAGTGATTTCCAGAGTACGCAGCGGCATGCGTGATGTCTTGGTCTCTACTACAACCCGCATCCGCGATCAACTTGAAGGGTATCAAAAAACAAAAAACCTGTGAGTAGACAAAAATAAATAGATGTAAAACACATTTCCGAAACAAAAATTTGTACCCTTCAATCAAAAGCATGCATGCATAACAATTTAAAACCATTTTTTTCCAACAAAACCGTATATAAGAAAAACGATGCAATGATCGTAAAACCATCACATGTTTAAAAAAATTTGGACACAAATCAGTAAGTCAAAAACCTCGAGACCCATTCTCATATCCAACATCCGTCTAATACCGTCAAATCATTAATTGTCACGATTTCAATTCTACGTGTGCAACTCGGGGTCTCATCTTCGTGTACATCCCCGGGATCTACGACGTATGGGGTGATATCAGCTCCAGGATCTACGACGTCTAAGTGATATCATAATCTCACTCTTAAGATTGAGCCTCCCCTCGGAGCTACTCACTTCCAGGTAGTAGATCGTGACTACTCCAGGATCTACGACGTCTAGAAGAGACAATCACCTCACAGAGTCCTCTCCGAGGAAACACATTCCTACCGGAGGCCCACTCCAGAGAAACACATTACTATAAGAGTCCTTCTCCAGGAAAACACATTCCTACCGGTGTCCTATCCATCATCTCAGAGAATGGTCATAATAAAAACAGTGGAAACACATTTTCAAAACTGTCGTTTCTCAAATCAAAACAGTTATTTCGCATAGGGTCTCAGTCCAAAATCAGTTTCCAAAAATCTTATAAAATCAGTGTCCAATTCTTATTTCACAATCTCAAAACCATTTCATAAATACGAAAACCATCAAATAATCAAATCTTTGTTCAAGTTCCCGTTTGACTACACTCTAAGTTAAACCTTAAATCAGCTGGGTCTCAAGCCTGAAATAACATTTCACGCATCTCCATGAAATCATCTCAAAACCGCTAATCAAATCCTCAATTTCACGCATCTCTGTGAAATCATTCAAAATTGATAATTAAAACATTATTCAAATCATATAAAACATAAATCTCGAAATACATGCACTATATCATTTCCATGAAATGATAAACAATCAAACTCAAAACATCATGCAATCAGTGCATCCCAAATCATGTTCATAAAACATATAAAACATATACGCATGCATTATATTTATAAATAAAAAGTCCACTCACAAATAGCCCAAGCTGCGCGCTTAATGCCCTCGTCGTAAGCCACTCCGAGGCTAATCCAACGTCTCCGGAATGTCCGGGTTTACCCAAACAATGCCCAAGGGTCACTAACCATCCAAACAAGTCTAAACTAGAAACCCTCAAAACCCCTGGAATAGTAAACGTGTCCCGAACACGCTTCCTGAGGCTCAAGACCTCCAAATGACCTATCAAATGATCTCCAATCGAGCTAAAACCACCACCATTGAATTCAGATCATCGAAACCTTTCATATAACACCAGTTTGACCTTGAAATTCATGCCCCTGTGCTAACACGCATTAGTCAAAGTCCGATTAACGGCGGTCAATGCTGGTGAACGTTGACATCATCTGTTGACGTCAGCCTGACAGGTTTAATAACCTGCCACACTGCACTCCCTAACTAGTGCCACGTGTCACCCTCTAACACTACCACGTCATGTGATGACGTCACCATGTGGCATCATCACTGCCACATGTCATTGACACGTTAGCTGTGACAACCTAACACTTGTCTGACAGCTTCTCACGTGGCAGCACCCCACTGGTCCACGTGGTCTAACAATGCTGATATGGACTACCATGTCAACTTTAATAGGTCCTGACACACTGGGATGTGGCACCACCCCACTAGTCCACGTGGTCTGACAAGACTAACGTGGCTACTGGCTGGAATGACACCTGGCCATGTGTCACCCTCTGGTTGGCCACGTGGCTTGACAAGGGTCATCATCTTCAACCTCAGGCGAGTCGACACGGGTCACTATAATGGGTCATTCGTCCAACGAACCTGACCCGATCATACCTCCACCGTCTGACCACCATTTTCCTCCATTTTTCTCCTAATCTACTCGTCTTGACCCCAGAAACAGCCTCATAACCTCTGGGGAAAAATCATCATTTTACCCCAATCGTATGATAATCCTCGACCAATTCCCAATTATTATCGATAATCCTCAAATAACTATCGATAATTCCTGTAAATTTGGTCTGAGCCGTTACATTATAGCTATAATCTAATTCGGTGGGACTCCACGACACGCGCACTACACCTGGAGAAGTGACAAGTATTTTGTCTTGCCTTACTAGTATGAACGAGTATTGATGAATTACGGACTCACACTCTTTTATTTCTACCGGAGTTACACTTTTTGTTGATCGGAAGTCGATCCCACTAGGTTAGGACCCGAGTATCAGTACCCCGACGTGTAACGACCCGGACCTTTCAAAGAAAGTAAATTTGGCAAATTGGGTAGAATGATAATTTTGCTCCTATAAAGTCAAACATTTGACTTTTGTTATGGACGTCTATTGAGGATTCCAGGAAGACCGTTACAAAGATCTCAGGATCTTAAATCCGTGGAAAGGTGGAACGCTTGAATTGGAGGTTTGATGAGAGAGTTATGGGTCAAAATGGTGAAGGGAAAAATGGTAATTTTGCCACCAAGGGCATTTTGGTCATTTTGAATTTAGGACCCATGAAATTGTGACAAGTTTCCAGCTCTACAAGCACCTGATATTTTGCTTCTCCCACCGTCTTACCCCTTCCATATATTGATGTGTGGGTGGCTGTTTTGGAGGGGGGGTGTGTGTGTGTGTGTGTGTGAAGTGGCTCGGTGGCCATAGGCCGAAAGGCCAAGAAAATATAGCCATCGTGAGAGGGGGGAGGTAACCTAAAATGGAGGGAAATTAATATGGTTCAGACTTGTTTTTAAAACCTTTGTTTTTGTCCACTCACACATTTTTCTTGGTTTTGAAACCCTCTGGGGTCACTGCATGGGACTTGAGGCTGCATAGGGAGCGGAGACATGAGCTCACGAGTATGCAAGTATCACTTGTCTGACAGGGTTTCGAGGGTACCTTTGGTATTTTAGGTTACCTTTCAGACGGGAGCAAGCCCCGGGTACGTTATACAAGGTGTTTTCGGAGTTGGGTCCAGTCACGATGGGTGCTATATTAGTGGCTAGTTAGGTGAATGGAGACCTTGTGAGTTGAATGGTAATGTTTTGACTATAACACAGATTGAACTCCCCGGACATCGATGATTTGGAGGTGATCCTAGGGATGGATTGGTGGACTACCATCATGCCTCAATCAAGTTCTTTGAGGAACCTTTGTTTTTTATAGTCCTAACTTACCATGGTTTGTCTTTTGAGGGAACCAGAGGATACTCCCTCTGGGAGTTAGTTCAGCTTTGGAAGCCGAGAAGTGGCTACAAAAGGGTTGTTAAGAATATTGGGCGCTTGTTGTGATGTCCCCAAAAGGCTCAATGAGCTTGGGGAAGATATTGATTCTACGGACATTCCGAATGTGATTTCGGACGATTTACGGGGTTCGTTTGACTTATTATGTTACCTTAGGGAAGCCCCAATGTCATTTGTGTGAAAGGTGGATTGCACTTTCATATTTGAGTTAACCATTGGTGACTGAACCGAGTGATCGTGTGAAACTAGTAATCCTTACCCTGGAAGCACTTGCTGCAGTTTCTTCATTTTTTTGGCATTTTTGAGTTCTCATGAATGTATAAGCTTGTGAAAGTTAAGCTAGTTTAAGGAGTGCTTTGATCGTGGGAAATAGTGTGGATCCTTACAGTAGGTACCAACATATATTATTGGTTGGTGAAGGAGACTTCTCCTTTTCTGATTTTTTGAAAAAACTACTAGGTATGGTTTCGAAGGCCGTTAAGAACTTAACACACAAACTATGGGCCATATTTTAATGAGTTGAGGAGTAGCAGATGTTAAGTTATTTGATGTTGATGTTTGTAGTATGGATTCTTATTCACACATGTGTCATATGAACTTTGATGTCATCACCGTTGGCTTTCTTCATGCCGGAAATTGTCATGGGCTAAGTGGAGGAAATTCGTAATTCATATATTATGTGGTTACAAGTTCTACAGCTTACAATTCAATTTTCTTCTATTATGTCTTGGCGTGCAGGATAAGTGTGAAGGCACAAGATGGATACAGAAGCCTAATCTTGATTACCCTTAGGGGATGCAGCGATATACCAAGCGGAGTGAGTATTAGTGTGGGGGACCCATTTTGGTATTATGGGTTATATTATTTCTACTGAGAGGACTAGTGTCGATCCTCGGAGGATCGAGATGTTTTTGGATTAACCATGGTAGGTGAGATTTGGAGTTTGTCTGAGTGGTTGAGTATTACGGCCAGTTGGTAGAGGATTTTTCCTTGTAATGGCAGCCCATTGATACAATTGACTCGGGAGGGAGTCAAATTGGTTTAGTTTGAGAATTTCTGCTACACGTGAAGGTTTTTGCTTATACGGTTAGGTGGGTGAGATGTCATGAGATGGACTACTTTACCCATGTTTGGGAGCTTACCGCAATGGCACATATACCGAGGAGTTGGATTTATTGTCTTCTAGGGAGATGCACATGATCTTTATAGATCACCCGAGCCTTATGTATCAATACTCCGAGGGAGTTGAACTCAAGGTAAAGGAGTTGGCTAAAGTTGGTTAAAGACTATAATTGTACATTTGAGTGTCATTCGGATGGGTGGATATAGTATTCTTGAGTAGGAGAGTTACATACTCGTTATCTATTTTGCGTACTACTCATTTACCTTCGATATTGAAGCTCCGGATGGAGGGATGGTGCTGGTGGTTGATGATTGTGGAGTGTTATTGAGCAGTGTCCCTATAAGACATATATGGCCAGTTTAGATGTTTACAGCATAGCTTCGGGATCCAACCCTTCGCATCATCAGGATGGTGGTTGAGGTATGTAACCGACGAGACTTTTCACTCAGGATTGGTACGTCTTAGTAGACGTAAGATGGTTGACCTTTGGGGTTAACCAAGAGATTGGAATGGTTAGTGAACTAGACGGTTTATCTTAGGAGTTCTCGGGGAGTACATGTTGGAGATGTCTCAAATGTTGGTCGGGTGACCAGGAGAACTCGGCGAGGATTTTGAGATTAATGTGTGTTTTTCCGGATCTGGGATCAGACAGATAGGTTCCAGTGTCGGTCCATGATTGTCATGGTAGCCATATGATAGTCAGATTGGATCCGAGATGTACACGATATGATAATCGGATTGGATCCAAGTTTGACTGTTCCTTGATAGATTTGGACCAGGTGTAGAATACTGTGCACTAGAGAAAAAAAAACTATAGAAGGTTCAGTTGTTGTACGAGCTTGGAGCTCTGAGCCATTGTTGTTGGCAAGAGGAACCTTAGTAAAACTGATTTTTGATTACCTCAGTTAAAGCAAGTATTTGATGTTGTCAAGATACACTTTGGATGAGTGAAATGCCGGATTGGGACTCGAGACGAGTCGGGATCACAGAGTTGGTCTCTTGGTGAGTCAAGGTATCGTAAAACAATTCTGGTGCGAGACAGATTTTGGTAAAGATCTTGGATGGAGACAGTGGAGTCGATGGGTTACCAGCTGGTCACGATGGTTCGTCGTGGGTATTGTTAACGGTGAGGCTTCCTAATGGAAGTTAACTTATGATTGCTCAGAGGAAGCATAGAAGTCAGGCTGGTTTTGAATTGCACCTGCGTGGTGGCAGGTGAGCTCGACGAGTGAAGCGAGTCTTGGGAGTTGAGTTTTGGAGTTCCACTGGCAGTTGGACCCCTTACTTATTGGGTAAGGACATTGAGGATGAGCAGGGATTCGGTGTTGACCAGTGGATTATGGTTGACATTGGGGGACATTATGTTCTTGTGTGTACTATGGATGGATTGTGGATGTAGACCTGCACATAGGAGCCTTCGGTTGGATTTCGAGGATGAAATTCTTTAAGAGGGTGGATTATAACGAACCGCCCCGTAATTACAGGATTATCATGAGATTAACAAGATTTAATCAAGGATTATCGGACAATTTGTGGTGGAATGACAATTTTACCCCTATAGGAGAAAATGTTGCCTTTTGACGTGAGAGGTCATTTGCACGTGGACTGAGGTCCATTGAATGGATCACGGGATTACGCTTACGTAGACAGGCATCACATTGAATTTGGATGTCGTATTGCGATTACGAGAAAATCATATTGTTGTTGTTTGTTTGTGGGACCCAAAATACCTAATTGGGAACCATAAGACGAGTGACAACTGTCACTCACCCTGTGGCCACCACATTTATCACACATATCCCTAATTTCAAACATACACACATACACGGTTGAAACCCACACCCAAACCATTCCATCATCTTCTTCATTGTAGCCTTTGTTTGCTGAGGATAGTGAGACAGTGAAGCTACGAGAGACGGAGGAGGGGCGGTAGCCGTGGTGGCTACCTAGAAAACTCGAAAATCTAGGTAAGTTGTGAACCCGTGTGTGTTGTTTGTCCAGGTTTGGATTTTGGGACTTTGTAAATGTGGTCTGAGGCAGGGTAACCTTCATTGAGCTCATACCCCGCAGGGACAAAAAGGAGAGGAAAACGACCACTAGATGGGCCCTGCACCTGGTTTCGAAGCTCAACCATGGGTGTCGAGCTTGGAAGGAAACCTTACAGGTATGGTTTCTTGACTTTAAACTCATGGGATGGTTTCTGGGTAGGAGACAAGTAGATTGGTGGAAAAAGGAAGAGAAATGGTTAACGAATGAAGAAGAACGGACCGGGTTACGATTCGGGTTGAATGACACGTTACAAAGGACCAGGTCGACCCACCTGGAGGTAGATGATGATGACACGGCAAGACACATCATCTTGTCAAGCCACATGGTAGATCAGGGTTGGTGCCACCTGGCGAGTTATCAGGACATGTTAGTGCTGATGTGGCAGATGTTGACATCAATAGTGACGTTAGTAGTGGCGCCAATAAACATGGGAACATGTTAGGTGGTGACACGTGGCACCAACTAGAGGGTGCCATATGGCAGGTTATTAGAAGGTGTCAGACGTCAGGTTGTGAGCGTTGACTGGTGTTGACCAGCGTTGACCAAACTTTGACTGCGCGTGTAGGCACGTGGGCATAAATTTCGAGGTCAAACGATTTTGTTCAAAAGTTTTCCACGGCCGAAATCCAATGGTGGTGGTTTCAGGTCGATCAGAGATCATTTGATTGGTGTTTTGGAGGTTTTTCTCCTCAGGATGCGTTTTCTGTTTTAGGGTTTGTGAGGTTTTATTGTATGAACTTATATTGATTATTAGTGACCCTGGGCTATGACTTTGGCCGACCCGGATGTCCCGGAGGCTTCGAATTGGCGTACGGCTCATGTTTTGAATAAGAGACGGTACGTGCGAGTGGACTTTCGTTTTCCTAACTCTATGCATACATTTTTATATGGTTTTTATACGATTTATAATGAGGACTATGATGTGACTGTGAATATATGATTTCGTCGTTATTCGTGATGTGAGATGTTATGAAGATTGTGATGATTGTGATGATGTGATATGAAATTGATGACCACTCGAGATGCCGATTGTGATAGATAATCTCGGACGTCAAGCTGGGCTCCGTCATTCCCCATATTCATCTCAAATGTCGAGCCTGGGGCTCCGTCATTCCTGAGACTAGGTCCGTTCCTCAGACATCGAGTCTGGGACTCCGTCATTCCTAAGTCGGTCAACACTGGGACGTTGAGTCTGGGACTCCACCTTTACCGAGTGATATTAGCCTACCGGTTGTGCACCTTGATATGATAATCCATCAACAGACATTGAGGTTGATTTTATATGTTGGTGTGTGCAGTGTGAATGATATGGCTATGTATTGGTATGTTACATTGTGTTGGTACATGACATGAGTTTTAAATGGATAGGTTTTTAGTAATTCTACATATTTTGAAGTTCCTAGTTTTCTAGTTATTACAGGCATTTTGAGATTCATATTTTATTCGTAAATTCGATGCATGCATAGCTTTATTAAACGGATTTCGGAAAAGACTTTTCCAAACCTTTTTTTTTGTCCACTCACACTTTTTATTGGTTTTGGCACCCTTCAAGTTAATTGCGGACGCGGGTAGTGTGAAGGCTGAGGAATCACGTAGATTTGCGTACTCTGGATATCTTGTTTATAATGTAGCCCAATCCCTAGTGTGGCACATGGTAAGAATACATACTTAAATCTCGAGGGTACTTTAGTGATTTTGAATGACGTGTCAGACGGGAGCAGGTCCTCCCACACTAATCGAGGGGGATTACAGGGAGGGTTTTGTCATATATATATATATATATTGAATGTTTTTATAAACAACAATTAATCAATGTCGATTTCACTACCCCCCTCCCAATCACCCTCATCATCTAAGCTATGCAGACTACTTGTTTACTCAGCATCAATTTCAATTCCTTCTAAGGTACCGAGATCAACAAAATTGTCATCAATCGTAACTGGTGGGATGAGGTCGTTGGTGCATACTCCTTCCACGTTTATGGAGGGTGTTGAGGAATCCTGCTGGTAAAAAAAATCGTCATTTTCTGTTTCTCCATCTCCAAGTCCCCCAAATGTTTCCATGCTTCACCATCTCAACTATTTTCCTACTAGCACCAGCTTTTGGATCATCAACATAGAAGACTTGTTTCGCTGTACTACCTATGATGTATGGATCACTATTAAACCACTAGATCTTTATGTTGACAGAGGTACATAAATTATCTTTGATGATCCTACTCGGGATACTCGGTCCGTATCGAAACAATGACACTTGAACAAGACTACTATCTTGCGGTCCGTATAAAATACCTTTACCACACTTAATAATTTACCATAAAACCTTGTATCAGCATTTACTCCATCCCCCGACATGAATGCCCCAATATTTTTAGTAGACAACTTGTCATCACTGTAACACCCCGGAAATTCGAGGATTTTAATATTTTAATTTAATATATGAATTGACGTTTTTACCCTTGTGAATGGTATGGCCAAATTATTGACTTTTTGATTGGTGGGTCAAATAGACTTTGACCAGTGACCGTGACATAGGTCAGGACGTCACGAGTTCATTGACAGGGGGCACGTCCAATTCGGACGATCAGGGAAAAAGTTATGACTATCGGAAGTTCAGGGGCATTACCGTAATTTGGACTTTAGGGGCGAAAATGTGGACTTTTTGTTTGGCAACTAATTTTCACATGACTCAAGGACCGTTAGGTAGGTCTCGATGTCCTGAGTCCGTAGACAGGCGGCACGCCAAAATCGGACTTCGTACGAGGAAGTTATGGTCAGAAACGTGAAATCGGGAGGTTCGCGTCTCGGTTTTTTGTCGAATATTTTATTCTGATATTCTGATTGGAGGACACCTGGATGAGTGACAAGTATCACTCACCCATTGGCTAGATTGGATCAGATCCACTATGGGTTTAAATACCATTAAAACCAACTTTTAATTCCAGCCATTGATCTGAAACCTCCAGATTTCATCCCAACCATTGATCTCATCCCTGAGATCAAATCTGGACCATCCATTTTGTGTGAACAGATTCCCTCCATTTCTATATATTTTCCTACCCGACACCACATTCTGCCCATTTCAACCATCACACCTGCATAGCACCTGGTTCCTGCGTTGTGAGTGGCTAGACTGAACTGGTGAGGCGGCAGACGGCAGTGATCACGGCGGCGGACGGCGGCGAGACAGGCAGTCCTCAAAACCCGAAACGGTTTGAAAAACTCAGAATTTTAAACTTGATTTCCAACGTGTGTCTTTGATTTCTATTAACCCTAATCGATTCTAGGGACTAATAGGAACCTCATGAGCTTGTTTTCGTGAGCTGAGAAGGCTTGAACGGAGGCTAAACGGCGACGGGAAAAACCGGGTTCTGTTCATTGAGGTAAGTCTCTGATCCAGTGCTTGTTTGATGATTTTAATTAGCTAGAACCCTTTCTGGGATTGAGACGAGTAATTAGGAACAAACCTGAACAAAAATGGTTGAGAATTGAGAGATTGGTGACCGGGTCATGATCGCGGGTTTGATCGACCCAGTTGCAGAGAAACGGGTCGACCCGTCTGAGGACAGGGATGATGACGTGGTACCCTGTCAGACCTGTCAGTGACATGGACCACTCTTGTGTCGACACGTGTCACATGTCAGTGCACAGTCAGCACTGACATGTCAGTGACGTGGCCCAATCAGGGACTGCCACGTGTTACTGACATGTCAGTGACGTGGACCAGTGCCGTGCTGACGCGTGGCACATGTCAGATCTGACACGTGGCCTGACAGATCAGTGAGGTGAACCAATCGGGTGTTGACACGTGGCACCTGTCAGAGTCTGACATGTCAAACCTGACAGCTGTCAGATGACGTCAGCAGTGACGTTAGCGGTGACGTCAGCAGGGACTGTTCCTGCATTGACCGACGTGTGTGAACAGTATTTTTGGTGGGACTACCACCATTCTTTAGGTTTCGACGATCCGGATCCAATGGCGGTGGTTTCGGGTCGATCGGAGATCATTAGGTTGGTCAAAATGAGGTTTATTGCCTCGGGAAGCGCGTTCGAGCGGCTTTACCGGGCCGGTTTCGGTCTAGGGTTTCATGGTTAAATGTTAGGGGTTTGTATTGACCTTTACGTATACTTTGGACATGACAGGGATTGTACAATTGTACCAGAACGAGGGTATACGTTCGGTTTTCAGCAGGATTGTACTGTGAGTGGGCCGTTTTCCTTAAACCCTTGCGTGCATAAATGTTTTCTGGTTTACTTATATATATTCACATGCTAAAAACAAATAACGGTTTTGATGATATGGAAATTATGGTTATGGCACGTTTCACGGTATTTGGGCATGAGACCCGTCTGATGAAACTTAAAGATTGGTTTGGATTTTATCTATGTATATATATATGCTTTGCATGTGGATATCAATAAAATGTATTTGGTATTGCACTGTATAGATCCATTCATGTGATACTGTCTCCTCCGGATGAGGTACCCCGGAATGGTCACGGACGTCTAGAACGTCCAGCGTCTATTACGCTAAGCATCGGGGATGCTGTACCCGAACGGGGTTCGGGGATTGAACTCGGAATTGAGACCCGAGTGGCACGCGTAGCCTTGAGATTGTGACCTTATCGGACGTCAGGGACGTCAGACATCGGGGATGTCAAGATCGGAGTGTATAGTGCAGTGGCTAAAATTATGTTTATGGTTTTATTATATGCCTTATGATACATATTATATGAATTATGGTTTTTAAATTATGATGCATGCATGTTTGGAAAACGGAGGGGTAAATTATATGTTTTACTTACTAAACGATTTTATAAACTTGAGTTTCGGTCCACTCACCCTTGATGTTTTGGTAACCCCTCCAGGTCGTGCTTATGAGGTAGAGGAGGAACCTGAGGCTGAGGCATAGATCTACTTCTGCGTACCTGAATCCCTGTTGGGTGAATTTACCCGCAGGTTTATGTTAGAGTCGTGCTCGCAACTTGTGATTTGGATTTCATCCCTTGTCTGACATCTGTTTATTTCGAACTTGATGTAAAACTTTAATTTGGTTTTCATGCATTTGAACGTTTAAGGTTAAAATTGGAACATTATTTTGGGTGTCAGACGGGAGCAGGGCACGTCCCCATGTGGTCCCAGAGAGGATCGGGGCGGGTCCTGTCAATCACGCTCTGCACACACGAACTTAACTTCGTTGACGTAACAACCAGCGTATATTTCTCCTTGAAATGAGCCAATTGCAAGCTGCATCAATTCTTTGCAGAACTTGGGTGAGTTGCCAGCTCTCAACTGTGCCATCTGATACGAAAACACACAACGTTAGCCTGGTGCATTTAAAAATAATTTGATACAATATTTGACTTACATGTGCGGAAAACCAATGTAGAAACAAAAATTTGTCCATTTCCTCCTAATTAGAAGGATATTAGGCCTTCATCAATGCCTTGTTAAGTGACTCTTTTGCAATGTATATCTCCGCTATAGAGCTTTCAAGACGTGTTTTGTTGCGGACGTACCATTTGTAGGTATCTTACATTCTGCAACGAAATAAACAAAATGATTTAAATATGAAAAGTATATTAAGGACATAGTACCAGAATTAGGAATATTTTATACATTGTGATTGGGTACATCCAACGAAACTGAACCCGGCCACCTAGTATTGTCTTGTCTGGAAGATGTATTAGTAGGTGAACCATTACATCAAATAATGTTGGTGGAAATATTTTTTCAAGCCGACACATGGTATAGATAATGTCTTCTTTAATTGCTTCGAGGTCCACCTTTGCTAGCGACTTGGCACATAGTATCTAGAAAAATTAAGACAAATAAATTATCGTCTCAACAACTTTAGGCTCTAAATAAGGTCGAATTCCAATCGAAATAAGTCGTTGTAATAAAACGTAATAGTCGTAACTTTTCATGCTAGATAGGGTGTTATCATCAGTGCTAATATTTCGGGAGATGTTGCCAGCATAACCATCGGGGAATTTCACACTCTGCAACCACTTAAAAAAAATTCTTATTCTTTGGTGTAAATGTATAACTTGGATGGGCCATGATGTATTTGCCATTCATAACTTTTGGCCACAAATATCGCCGAATGCCTATCTCTTGCATACCTAGATGAGTTGTTTGGTGTCTTTTAAATTCCCCTCAATAGGTAAAATTATTCCGACAAGACTCTCGGAAATATTCTTTTCAATATGCATGGGATCCGCGATATGCCTGAATTTCAATTTCGACCAATATGGCAACCGAAAGAATATACTTTTTCCTTCCAATTTTCCTGTTCGGCAGGTTTTGAGCCTTTTGAGATGAATGTGGGATATAGTTTAAGATGTCTAATATCTCTTCACTTGACCTCTCTCTTGGTCGTGCATGTAACTCTGTTTTACCATTAATGAGTCAGACTGCATACGCCATCAATGGTCCTAGGGTAGAAATCTTCTCCTGCCCAGATAATATACCTTTGATGCGTGCCAAAAGGATGTTGTGTTCGGTGAACATGTCGAACAAGTAAGATAACCTTAGTGCTCTATCCTGCGAGCATCCCGTAAGTAGGAAAATCATTAATTGTCCACATTATGGCCACTCGCAGAGTGAACATTTCTCCATTGCACTTGTCATAGGTTCAGACATCATTTTCCCGTAAATCCACAAGCTCATCAATCAACGGCCGCAAATAAGCATCGATGGAATTATTCGGCGATTTAGGCCCCGGTATCAAAGTACTAAGGATTGTGAATTCTCTTTTCATACATCTCCAAGGTGGCAAGTTAAACGGAACTAAAACTACTAGCCAAGTGATATAGGGCCTTGCAAAACTTCCAATCGGGATACGTCTTATCAAATTGCTTCCAAGCATCTTCATCGGCTGGATGCCTTGGTGAATCATCATTAGTGTTTTCATCTTTGTGCCACCTCAAATCACGAGTTGTGTGAAAAGATATGAAGAATCTTTGTAATCTTGTTTCAGTGGAAAATAGCGCAACACCTTATTCAGAGTCTTATTCTTTAGAAATCTAGGCTCATTGCACAAATGACATTTGTCGAGATGCTTGAATTCACCGTAAAACAATGCACAGTTGTTCATACATGTGTGAATATTCACATACCCTAAACCAAAATCCTTCAAAAGTTTTTTCGAGTTATAATGATTTTTTGGGAAACTATTATCTTCAAGAAGCATTTGGACAATGATGTCCATCATATGATCAAAATGTTTGTTCGTTTGATTATACTCAACTTTTATTTGCATCAATTCCACAATTGCCCCTAGAACCAAAAAGGATTTACACCGAGGGTATAATTCGTGCTGAGCTTCTTTCAACAACCTTTCATAATGGAGATCTGACTCTTCGAGTTGAGACCTAAGGGCATCCTCATCCATATCATCAGATGCAGGGGGAATATCTGTTAATATCTCAACAAATTGATCATTATCACATCGATTATCCAAATCACTATCATCTGGACGGTTCCCGTGAACTGAAGATGTTGATGCAGTAAAATTATGTTCGCCATGATAAATCCAATTAGTGTAGTTATGTATGATCTCATTCAGCGCCAGGTGCAAATGGACATCACTCAGCGACATCCAACAACAGTTGTTACATTTACGTTACAAACATAATATCTGCCTTTGATCACTATAGTGACTACGTGCAAAAGTAATGAAGTTGTCGATCCCATCCAAATACTCATCAGAAGATATATCCAACATTTGCATCCAACATCTGTCCATTGTGCCTACTTCCAAAAAATATAATCAATGTAAGCAGATAATTATATAGTTTGTGACTCTATCCCATCAAAAATTCACTTGTCTCCTTATGCCTCCAGTGATTTGGCCCTATCCCATTCGAGAGTGCACGTTATGTGCTGTATAGTTTGTGACCTAAGAGGCGAAGTTTCGACCGAGAAAAAATTCGGCAGCATCACCCTACAGTTCTCCAAATACACGACTTAGATATTTTAAACGAATATCTAGTATGGATTCGGAGAACAGTAAAGGGATGATTTTACCATGATCCAAACCTAACCACATAGACAACAAACTATACAACACATAGTTGTGCATTGTGCATTCCCAAACTGTTCCGATAAATGGAAAATTCAAGAGTCAATCAATCAATCTGATTCATTGACTCTCAAACAGGTCTAAGGTTTTCTATTGAATTTCGGTATACAAAGTTAATCAACTCGATTAACTTCGCATTAACGGATAAACCACAATTCCCTAACACAATTATATCCAGATTTCTAAGCATTTTCCATAATATATCACAATTTTCAAACATAATTAAATAAAAAAAATTGAGCGAAATTAAATTGAGAGGCAAACACACATACCTTTTATAAGTAATCCTTCAAATCAACTACAAATTACCTAAAACAAAAAATAATTTTAGTTTATAATAACAAGTAAAAATTAAAAAACAAAAAAAATCATTAAACCTTGGATAAAGTGATGATGAACTGATGATGATATTATGTAAGGATGATGAGAGTAATGAGAGAGTAAATGAGGAAGAAGATGAAGAAATGAATATGTTGTTTGAATAAATGCATATTGGAATTTTGCCCCGCGAAGGGTCCGCCGAGCAAGCTTTAATGACCCGACAAGCAACAGTTAGGCGCCGAAACACTTTCGCACCAAACTTTTTCCCGTCGCGGGTCAACGGAAATACTTTTCCCAGCGCACTGAATTCGCTGTTAATGCAAGTTTGCCCGACAGAGATTGGCCACCCGCCAAGAAAACGTTTACCCTTTTGCTCGCCAAAGACCATGGCCTCCCACACATGGTTTGCTCGGCTAACCTCACTACGTCTGTCGGGCCAAGCTTCCTTTACCGGTGAATATAGATGCGCCAGGCAAAACCCCGACGAGCATGCCATATTTTCTTGTAGTGATTTAGTCGAAATCATCTGAGTTTCCAATCATTTCTATGTTACCATTTTTTTGAATCTAATTCCTCCCTCATGGAGCTATGGCACTAATACAGATCTTATTATGTGCGGTTTGGGTTTTAGGTTGTGTTGGATATTTTTTGTTTTTAATTTTTTCAACAACTCATTTTTGAGATTGTTAGGTCTTCCACAATAGGCTAGAAAATTTGAGTTTAATTTCTACTTATAAGAATCAAACTATTACTCTTCGGCGAAAATTTTGAATGTAATGGGCTTGATTCTTATGTGTGATAGCAATCTATCGGTCTCATGAATTTAATTTATTATGGTGGTCCACCCAGGCCACTTTTATCTACAAACACATATTATTAATAAGATTTGTCTAATCCTATAAACCTAGTGCATTTTTTTTTTTTGTGTGAACAACGTAGTGCATGCACATATTCTTGATGTATGTCTTCTCAATTTTAGTTGGTCCATTTTATGCCTCAACTATAACTAAATATGTTGTTCATTTTGTATGCCTGCATATTGTAAGCTCCTAATGAAGGACATTACATATATGGTCTAAATCATATATTATATCTTCCCTACCCGGTCTTTGATATTTTTACTGCATTTAATTTGTTTTATAGTGTATTGATGGGCCAATTCAATCATTAGAATATAGAGTATTTTCATTAATAATGTGTGTTTGCATAATACTATAGGCATATGAGCCGTAGATAGTAAATGATGGAAAATGCGGAGAGATATGGAGGAAAGAGTAGTCCTTAAAATGTAGGGATGGTTTCCGTATGATAGGCTAAGGTCTAGGTTCAGGCCATGATGATGGGTTTTAGTAAGGAAAATGCGAGGTAGATCATATGGTTTGCAAATCACAAATTAATATATACAAGAGGTCTTATTTTAGTTGGTAATTTTTATTTTTAATTATATGTGGTTTGCAAATCATATAATCTCCCTCATATTGTCCTTCCGATAAAAGTGCTTGACTGCTGGTTTGAGTTTGGCTCAAATGGTCCTCTGAATCTTGTACTTAAGTCTGTTATTTGGTCAATTGTGATACCAACAACGTGCACAATTTCAAAAGATTAAATGTTAAAAGTTTTCATCGACAAACGAGGATGTTAACAAGAAATCAGAAATGGTTACATACCTTCATATTATTGATTGGTACAATGTATGTCGATTGTAGAGTATATATATACAGGAATTACGGCATGCTAACAAAATCAGAAAATCAAACCTAGTTGCACAGAGGTACTCATGTATCCTCCTACGTACAAAATTACGTATACAATGATATATGAATGCACTACCAAACGTTCTTGACGCAGAGGCATCTACCACTGTCGTCATCTGGACCGCATTGGCCGCTTTCAATGCCAGAGAATCTGCAGAATTCATATCGCAATGACCTCTCCCTTTGCCCTCACAATATTGGACGTACGTCCTCACTTGAAGTCATTACCTCACACTTATTTTTCTTATTTTTCTTTGTCGACGATTCATAGTCACTCTTCTTCTTCTTGTGCTTCCCTCCCTCAACACACATCGGCACCGTCTCTGCCAATGTATATACATGCATACTTCCCTCTATCATCACCAAATTAATCGCAACGTACAATTCATCTTATAATAATAATAAATCAAAAGAGTAGTAATGTTTGTGAGTTGTCCTAGCTAGCTTGAATATTAGTCTAACAAGCCAACATTAATGTGCTAATTATCCATGCATGCATACAATAAACCATAAACTTAGGTCATGCAATGTTTAATTAAGGATGGAATTAATTAACAAGAAGCAATAGAAAGATATATATACCGCTAATCATCAGAAGCATAACGAGGATGAGGGCGATTGAGAACAAAGGCATAGAGCAACCCATACCTTCATCTTATTTTGTTAAGTTTGTATGTGAGTCTGTAAAAGATCGATGGAGATTATATATATTCATTCATGCAAGAAGATGAGTATATATGTAGAGTTGTTTAGTCGAAATTGGGAGTTAGATCCAATTTTAGCTAATCAGATTAGGGATTCAAAATTAAGAAGATGAGTATATTAATTATATATAGTGGCCGGCCATCTTAATCTTAGGTTGTTTGACGTTTTCTTCAAGCCCCTTTTTTGGTGCTTCGTTTTTGTTTTCAGTTTCTTAAAATATTCCTTGAATACATCATAATAAGATTTTAAATTCGAACTATTTATATCCTCGACATATTACATGTGCATGTGGCAATTAATTAACTATTCAAATGGGTTGTAGTTGAACATCTGAACTCAAGACTTAAGAGGAGCTAGGAGACAAGACCCATAAAATGTGCTCATGGATTAAGCATGCATGTGCAGGCCGGCCTAGTTGAGTAGTTGAAATAATTCGACAAATGAAATGATCTATGAATCAGAATATCAGATTATCCAAGAATCACATGATTCACAACAATAACAACAATAATCAATAGGCCCAGCAATTGAAACCTGTACGAAAATTCACACTTGAGACCCTGCAGATCGATTTTGCACGCAGCAACCTTGTACTGCTGCTGCAAGACTTAGACTCGATCACTCCCCTCCGCTGGCAGTTTATATTTTTAAGTTCATCTAAATTGTGAGGAGAGACCGTCGAGCTTGGAATGACATATATTCATCCCAGTGATTCTGACTTGTCTTAGAATATGAGCTTGTTAATAACAACAGATCGAAACAGGGCTTACTTAATTATTCTAGGGCCGGCTTTGAAAATTCCTCAATAGACCCTTTTGAGTTTTGACCCCAATAAACTATCAACATAAATGAGCGTCTATCATCTATATTTTCCATACAAAATTATTATTCGTGTACCATGACAGCAGCTAATTCAATAAATATACTTTTTCTCTGCAAAGAAATCGGTACAAATTTGAGGACGCATGCAGTTACCTTTTTCAGAGTTACCATACGTAAAATATGTGCACATAGTCACACATCGTGACTTATCTCTGCATCCCAACATTCATACACGACGGTGAGCTTATTCTAAATTCATTATTAATTAGTTATTCCAATCAAAGTCTGCGACTGTCTGCGCTGGGAAATTAGCAAGAAAAGTCAGCAAACATGCAATTTAAGAAGAGTATGCGCGCATACATGCAATCTAACGAGTCTCTCTTGATGGCTAAGGCTTTATTCAACATTGTCCACCATATTATAAAACACCCATTAGAACTTTTCGATCCCTTTTTTGAATAAAAAAAAAAACGATACTATACAAATGAAAGGAAATTAGAAAATACTTTTATAATTCAGCCTTAAATTTGTGCCGTGTTTCTTATCGAAAATTATATGGTGTATCAGCATAATTCACTAAACATTTTCTGGTATTGTTATAATTCGATTCTATTAATGTAGGAATCTTCCTTTAATCCCACATTTTCTGGTATTGTAATTATAAGTTGGTGCTAGAGGAGATGTGTTTCAAATTTCAATACATAAAAGCAAACAATCGAGTAAGCATCAAAGAAATAGACACCATGGGAATTGAGATACACAAGATACAGCACTTCATTTTCTCTCCAACGAAAAGCAGAAATAGGCTACTTGTTAGAACTCGAGAGTAGGAGGAGGATACAACACCCAAAAAATATCTGATTAATTAATATTATACGAATCCTAGTTGAAAATTTCAAATACTTTCTAAATTCATCCATTTACGATGAACCCTGATATGTGCTTAATTAATAGTATTAAAAAATTGTAATTATATATGCTAAAAGCCAAAAACCAAGTTTTGGTTATTATTCTTATGAATAGTAGTATAATGCCTATTTTGGTCCTATTTGTTTTTATTTTACTTAAATTTAAAATAATGCAATTTGGACACATTAAATTTATTAATGGGAAAAATTTATTAATCTCGTTATATCTGTATTGGCACGTTAATAAAATTTATCATTTTTGGACTCTTAAATCATTGAATCAATAATTTTATAGGGAAAATTTATTAATCTCATTATATATGTATTGGCATGTTGATAAAATTATTTTTGGACTCTTAAATTATAATTCAAACTTAAATATTAAGTTTTGGTTACTATTCTTATGAATATTGCAATGTCTATTTTACGCCTATTTGTTTTTCTTTTGATTAGTTTAAAAATATTATTATTAAATTGAATTAATAAGTTAACGGGGAAAATTGATTAATCCCATTATATATATGGATTGTCATGTCGATAAAATAGGTATATATAAATATATATGTACCATTTTACATTAAAAAATTAGGTTAATAATCAATTGAATATTCTCGCAGCAATGTGTGTGGGATATCTTGCTAGTGGTTTCTAAATTCATATCCCCTTATCTGGCTAGTAGTTTCTAAATTCATATACCCTATCCCCTTAAGCAAAGCTCCCTAATTGAGCCCAAGAGTCGCAAATTTGATTTAAAAGCGGTTTATGCTCTACCCAACTTACATCCTAAAGTCTCAAATTTTAATTTCCCGCTGATTTATATCAAACTTAGAATTCACGTATAGCTGTACCAATTATCACTGTTCAAAACGGCTATCGCTTAACACGTCTAGGGGCACCTAGACGCTCGAAGGTGATAAACCGTCTCGCATAATGATTAAGCGTCTAGATAAATTTGCGTGTATATTCTTATATATATATAGTTATATAAATATATATATATATATCTAGTTATATAAGTTATTTTATTTATTAAATACTTAATTAATAATATAATTATTAAGTAAAATAAAAATAATAAATTAACAAACATAGAATATTGTATAATGAACTTATAAAAAACTTATATTTTCCATATTTATGATTCCCAATTTAATTTATTTATCTAAATAATTAATTTTTATTTTAATAATATTCATTATATTATTAATTTATTAAATTTTATTTTTTTAAAAAAAATTACCTATATCCTGCCTACCCATTATACCTCTTTTGACCACGCTTTAGGGCCGTTTTAATCATTGCCAATTACCAAAACCAAAAGTTTGCAAAATCCAGAAATTTCATACTGAACCCCTGACACGCTACTGGACTAGTACATCAACCATTATGTAAAAGTGTGCAGCCTTCGGTCAATCATGTATCCAGTATTCATATTTGAGTTTTTCGAAGAACAATTTGAGTCAGATTATGAGACACATTGAAGAAGGAAAAGAAAATGAATTGCATAATTGAGCCAACTGTTTCAGAAGATGAAGGCTGCGTCATAGTGACACAAATTTCACCTGCAATTCGCATCCCTCTCCCAATCACAACACGCGGTAACTAGTGAAGCTAAGTTCAGAGATTTCTAATTCTCTGATAAAACAACAATTTCTTTTAAATTCTAAAATACAACAACAAAATCTGGAAAGAAAAAAAAGTACAACAACAAAAAAGGGGCCTTTAGTTTTGCCGGTAAGCAATGTAATTGGCCAGAGCAATTAAAGGCGCAGCCTTTTCAGGATCAAAACCAGAGAGCTGTTCCTTGGCGTCCTTGTTGAGCTTCTCAGCGAACTCTCTGGATTTCTCAATCCCCAAAAGCTTAGGGTATGTGACCTTATCGGCCACCAAGTCTTTCCCTGCCGTTTTCCCCAGTTCTTGGGAAGATTTGGTCACATCGAGAATGTCGTCCACCACTTGAAACAATAGACCAATGTACCGAGCGAAAGTTCGGAGCTTTTCGATTTCTGGATCTGAGCCGCCTCCCATAATGGAGCCCAGAACGACGGAGCACTCCAGCAGAGCCGCGGTTTTGTGGACGTGTATGTATTCGAGCTGCTCGAGTCCCACATCGGATAACCCTTCGGAATCCAAGTCCACGACTTGACCCGCCACGAGGCCTTCCGCCCCAATTGACCTTGCCAGCTCCTCAATTGCTCTGATGATTCTATTGGGCGAGACCCCAATTGTGTTCACGGCCACGTGCTCGAAGGCAAAGGCCAAGAGGGCGTCGCCGGCAAGAACGGCCACATCGTCGCCGAAAACCTTGTGGTTTGTGGGTTTTCCGCGGCGGAGGTCGTCGTTGTCCATACACGGCAGGTCGTCGTGAATCAACGACATGGTGTGGATCATCTCAACGGCGCAAGCCGACGGCATGGCCACGGACGGAGACCCACCGACGAGCTCGCAGGCGGCGAGGCAGAGGAGGGGTCGGACCCGCTTGCCTCCGGCCATAAGAGAGTAGCGCATAGCCTCATGGATCTTAAGCGGGTCACGGAGCGGGATTGCAGCGTCCAAGGCTTGGTTGACTGCGTCGGCCTTCTGGAGCATGTAGGACTTGAAATTGAAGCTGGGTTTCGCTGATTCCTCTTCAAACGCTTCATCTTTGAGAGTCTCTTGCTTGGTGAGAATCGCAGAGACGGAGAAATTAGAAGCGGGACGACGTCGTTTGGGAGGTACGAACGAAATGGGGACGGCGGACTTCAGTGGGTTGTGGAGGAGATTGAAGGGTTGGGATCTGGATCTTCCTGCTGCTTGGTTCATCATTGAGCAGGTTTGGAATTGAACCCATGAGGTCAGATTCATGCAACTCATTTTTTTTTCCTTCTGGGTATTGTTATTCTATCTAATTTGCTCAAAGATGGTTGCTTTTCTCTGAATTGCAGCAATGGGGGGGGGGGGGGGGGGGGGGGGGGGGGGGGGGGGGGGGGGGGTGAAATTAGAGAATTATATTGCTGTGAGAGTGAGGGCAGTTTTGAGTCACAATGAGTTTTCTAAATATGTCCTCTCCAAGCTCACATCCCTATTTTGGATTTTGTAGAGAGAGACAGAAATGGTGGCAGTCTAGAGAGAGGAAAGTGAGGGTCTGGGAGGGGAAGTTTGAAGTGGCGAGAGCAATACAAAAAGACCAAGCAAGCAAGCAAGTGAGAGACGAGGACGGAGGTGTCAAGCAGATAGGATCTTTGGTTGGGTGGGATTTGCAAGGCTCTATGACAAATTGGCATACTATTTATTATGGCCCTGTTTCTACGCTTACCATACAAGACAAATGATTTTGTGCACACGTCATATAGAGTGAATATAAATTGTTTTCTTTATGTACCCAAATTTTTGTTTCCTATTTAGTTCAAATTTAATAAGTAGTATTTTCTTTTTTGCTTATGAATTGATATTATTTATCTAATTTAAGAGATTCTTTGAATTCCGAGCAAAGAAAAAAGAAGCATGTTCTTTGAATTTTGAGGTTTTTTTTTTTTTTGTCAAGCTATGTGAAGGTCCTCTGGGATTAATTTATGATATGTATTTAATGGGAAATGATTTCATTGTTGCATCTATACAATATAATCACCATCCGATGATTGATTCACTCACTGTTAGATTTCAAATTGCCATCATTAGACGTATCCATAAAATCATTATTAATATTTAACAAGTAAATTATGTTTTGTTTTGGTTTTGGCTATTTTCAAGACAATGATTCTTATTCCTAAATCAAAATGTATTTTTCATAAATCAATAAAAGATTTGTCAACCTAAGGTTCAATTTTGGACTCAACTAACTAACCAAGTCAAATCATTATGGCGCATTTGTTGTTGTGACATGGATGTCTCAAAGAGCCATGATTTTAAAGAGATAAGGAGGCATGAAAATTCTCCGTTGTGATGGTTGGCTTCGGCTTCATTTCTCTTACAATTTTCCAAAAAAATAAATTAATCACACGAATGCCTACTAAAGCTATTTTACATGCCGCTCTTAACGTTGAGGAGGATGGCCGGCGCCTTGGCCATGGTGATTAATTCTTTATGATTATACTTTTGTTTTTTGGGTGTTGCAATTTTGATAAATCCGTATCAAAATCATTTATTATAAAGAGATTCACTCAGTTGATTATTCACCTCTTTAAACATGGGCCATGGCAAATGGGAAGACGAATTGCCACTTTTTATTTATTTATTTGTTTGTTTTTTAAATAATTGTGTTGAAACACAAAATACACCATCTCAGAAATTACGTCTTAGTTCAATCATTGGATAGGCACCGGGTGCTAGCTTAAAAAATTGGTTTGTAAGAGATAAACAGTAAATGATAATTTTTTACAATAATAGTGAATCTTAGTTATTTTATCAAGAAATGCATATCTCTTTTGTATGAGTAATTGACGGAGTCTAAAATGAATAGTTTCGATGTAAAATAAATGCACTTTCATTTTGATTTTGACATGTAGCATATAGATGAATGGTGAGAATATGTTCATGTGTGACCCCACATCCATGTTTGACCCATTGATAGAATTGTTTAGCTTGGGCCAAAATTGTACTTCTAATTGTGTGATTTACTTTGGGCCTTCGACTTTTTAAGTGTTCAGACTTTGAGTATGTGACCTAGTAAGTCTAATGTAATATATTATCAACAGAAATCCTCCAAATTCTTAACCAAGATGGCATTTCTCGATTGGGGATTTATCATGTTTTTCAGACTCAGTGGGAGATATACATGTAATCCTCCCAAGTCCCTCAATCGAGAGAGGTCGCCGAGTCGTCTACAGCTGTTTGTATGTACGAAAGTCCTTAGTAGTCAATGTTCCTTGTCCAGGTCAATCGATCTGTGTCTCACTTGGTCTACGATGTTTTTGAAGCAATTGTTAGTTCACAGCAGTCGATGTGTGCTTGTAGGCAAGCAGGATGTAGTGTTACAAGTCTGTCGATCCAAGTAGATGGCGTGGCATGTTACTCAATTTTGTAACAGAGGCCGAACGGCCTAGGAGCCACGCCTATCGGTTTATTTGCCTTGGCCGCCTAGTAGTGCCAAGACTGGTTTGAATTTCTTATTCATGTTTTGAAAAGTGTTCGGCTTGGAAATGTAAATGATTTCTTTTCAATGATTCCTAAGTTGCTCAAATCACTCAAATGGAAATGGAAAGATCTATTACTTTCCATAATAAATAAGGAATTGAATGTAATTACCATTCTTATTTCAACATTCTAGTCAAACAATGAGGCCTGTAAATAATCCTAATCCACATCTTAAATGGAATTAATTCCAATTAACTCACTCTATTTCTCACTTTCCATGTTAAGCCAATTATGGAATATGAATTGGTTTCTCATTCCACGCAAACAAACGGGGCCTAAGGGTAATTCAAAACTGATTCTGATCATGATCATCAAGCAACAAAGGAAACTAAGAAAGAAAGAAAAAAAATCAAAGAAGCCATTTGTCCCCACATTGCAGTGGGTGAGGGGCATTACCTTTTTGCTCCTTGCTGATTTCAACATCCATATCCTGCAATGTATCCTGCAATGTTTCTTATTATTTTTCTTTGCATATCCTTTGATTGATTAATTCATTTTATAGACAAAGCGTATCCTTTGATTCCAAACAAACATGAAAACAAAGGTCGAAGCTACAAATAGTTTTTTAAAATTTTTCTTTTTCTTTTTTAATTATGGGTCAACTTAGGAATTATTCAAAGAGAAGAAATAGTGCCAACTAGAGAAAAGTAAAAAATAAATATTAATTAATGGACTTGAAAGCACTTCCTTCAAATGACTGTTCAAATTACCTCAAGCTAATGCATGTTTGTTTGCTTTGAGAATATTGATGTGACTTGTACTCCAAATCCATTTGAATCTGAGGCATGCTGTATTTGTGGCTGCTAGTCCAACTTTTGCATCGAAAACCAACCCACCAGGTGGCTAACCTAAGCTGTAGTTAACAAGGTCAGTAAAAAAACTACGGGTTGCTGCCAAATTATGCCATTTAGCTATCTTTCCATATGACTATCAGAATTCAGAAGCCTTTAAACATTTGTTAACAAGAAGACTAGATCTCTACATGATCCTCGAGCAATTTCAGACATGGCCAGTGAACATTTTGTCTGTGTATTGGCATTTTACTTTGTAGTACATGAAGATATGTTGAAGATAAAAAATCCAGCCATCTACAGGATAGAAACCACATTTTTGCTATTCAGTTCGGAACCATCCAGATTTGGGGAAGAGAGAGAGAGAGAGAGTACCGTAGTAAAAGAAGCTCTGTAATAGAGGAAGGCAGTGGTTATAAATCGTTCATATTCATTATGTTGGTAAGGCCGTACAGGATCTGCCAATCAAAATATACAATAAGGTAACATAAGAAGAACAATCTTGTTCTGACTTTTGGTAGCTTGAAACAAGAATGCAGTACTCAGAAATAACAATTATTTTCATGGTCGCCAATAAACTGACCATATAGGTCACAATATAATTAAACTTTTAATTTCATTTACTCTAGAACTTTACAACCACTTTGCAAAACCTATGATGTCTCCCTATATTCGTAGTTGATCACCATAACAAGGTCGATAATAAACAATGGAGAGTTTCAAATGGTCGTGTCATTTGACAATTTATCATACTATATCAAAGCTATAGCACCACCATTTAATTGCCTACTATTTAATACATTACTTCTATTTACTACATTTGTTCTTCCATGGGAGCTAAAGATTTACCCTCATTTATTTAAGTCGGTAGTGGGAAACAGATACTTCATAAAATTTACTTAAGCCACACTAAAAAAATAAATACAAAAATTAAATAAGGTGTCTATGCCAAATGCTAATCTGTTTGGATAGGGATAAGCTAGTGTAGCCAAGCTTGTGATACTCAACCTTAAACTGGAAAATGCTGTAAACATCAGGCACCTTGAATGACGTATGCTATAGACCCTGAAGAACCAATATATACAGGTAAATAAAAAGATGTTATAGAGTTGGCTCAATTCAAAGTATTGCTTCGGGGTACGAATACCTTCTTATTAGTTTCTAGAGTTTTTAGCACATAACGGCTCATCATCAAGAACTGAATTTAGACATTATTAGCAACATATGGTTCCCAGAAATTCCAGACCACTCAAAAATCTCAGTGTAATACTCTAGCAAACACAAATGACTAAACGATTCTAGAATATTCTCACTAAACACTATATACATTTACTAGTAAAGGTTCACAGGAATATCAGGTCAACCTTAATCCTATAGGTGGCAGGTTCCTCAGCTTCTCCAACTTGATGGCGACTGACAAAATCTATGAAAAAACTAACCATATCAGGTCGGAAGTGGAAGTAATTGTAGTTGGACTTTAATATTGAAAAGCTTCATTTACCTTAATGAGTCCCTCTTCGAAAACCCGAAACCCACAGATCAAGTTCAATCCGACTACCTGGATATGGGTTTGCTGCACCAACTGGCCGCACCAACTGAGGAAGACGCACTTACGCTCTCTCTCCTCTAGATCTGAAACTCGCGAATCCCAACAAGCCTTCTGCTTCACGGACGATCTGGTTGCTCCAGTGAGTGGTGGTGGCTGCCTCTCTGGGGATGACTATCCCTTGGAGTCTTCGGTTGTTGTCGTCGGTGCGCCGGATGTAGTTCGTGTTGGTGGTGATGTTGTGATGTTGTTGGGCTCAAGGAGCCTGGGATGTTTGGGAAGTCTGGTCTTGGGTTCTTGCCTACTGATGTTGTTTTGATGGGCCCTGGTTCTGGTCGGTCTGGTCATACGGATGTCGTTGTCGGGGACCATGATGCTGCTCCAACTGTGGGAGCACGGACTTCGTATGCCAAGGTTGTTGGTGGATTTGGGAGCCCCCGCTTGGGTGCCCCAACCCTCAAATTCTGTCAGCCTAAAATTATTGCGGGTCGTAAGGTTGTTTGTCCTCCTCCTAAGGCAACTGGGCTTGCAGCCTTAGAATGGAAGCATTCGTTGGTGGGTTATTTCATGGATAAATATCTCCCATTTAGTGCTGTTAATACTTTAGCAAGGAAGATTTGGGCTAACCGTGGTTTGGTGGATGCCTTGCTAATGGGAATGGGTTTTTCTTTTTCAAGTTCTCGGATGATCTGTCTTGCTCTCAAATTATTGAAGATGGGCCTTGGCACATGGCGGGTCGCTCCCTATTCCTTTCCCGTTGGAAGCCCGGAATGATTTTGTCCAAGAATGCTCACTCCAAGGTTCCTTTGTGGGTGAGATTTTTTAACGTTCCTTTGGAATATTGGTGCCCTGATGGGTTTAGTCACATTGCTAGTGCTGTTGGTAAACCTTTGTTTGCAGATTCGATGACTGCTTCTGGTAAGCGCATATCTTTCATGCGTATTTGTGTGGAAGTGGATGCTTCAGACCCCCTTATTGATTCTTTGGATATCTTGTTGCCTCCGGAGGAGGATGGTGAGGTTATGGGTGTAGTTGAAGTGAAAGTGGAGTATGAAAGTCGACCACGGGTGTGTGAGAAATGTCGTCTATTTGGTCATTTGGAGTCGACATGCCCACGTAAGATTTTGCCTTCTATTTTGGATAATTGTGATTTGGTTGGTGGGTCTATGGCCACGAGTGTGGTTGTTCCTGGCCCCATGCACTCTCAACTTTTTAGCCCTGTTTGTGTGGATTTGGTAGAGCATGTGGCTCTCCCCGTTTTGGATGTTGGTGCCCAGTCCGTGTCTACTGATCCTAAGTTGGCTCCCCTTATGCCTAAGGAGGGTAAGGCACGTTTTCCCGCGCCTACCTCCCTAGGTTCTAAGTTTACAAGGCCCAAGCAGGATTTGGGTTCGAGTGGTTCTGCTCATGGCCATGTGGTTGAGGCTGAAATATCTCCTAATCGATTTCTCCCTCTGGTGTCTGAGGGTGATTCTTCTGACTCCGAGCACGTGGTACCGTTGTCTTTGATTTCTCGTAGGACGGGTAGCTCCAAGGCGATAGGAATTGTGGGGTTATCGAAGGGCTTGGGTTTGTTGAAAAAGAAAAAGACGAAGAAGAAATCAAACAAGCATGTGTCGTCGCGTGATGGGGTTGAGGTTTCGAGGGAGGTTGGTGACGTTTTGGGTACTAGCATTGGAGGGAGGAGTGGCCCTCGGGATACCACTGTTTTCTCTACTCATGATTAGCACAGCCTGTTGGAATGTGAGAGGTCTCAATGACCGGTCTCGCCAATTGGAAGTGAAGAATTTCATTCTCGCCAATCGTTTGTGCTTGGTGGGCTTGACGGAAACTAAGGTTAGATGTATTAATAGCTCTCGAATTAAATCTGTTGTTTTTAATAATTGGGAGTCCACTGACAATTTTTCCAGCCATCCTTATGGTCGTATTTGGGTGGGGTGGGATCCCTTGGTTGTTTCTCTATGCATTTTAGGTGAATCTCCACAATTTATTCATGCTCTTGTTTCTATTGTGGGTTCTGGTCACAGTTTTTTCATCACCTTTATTTATGCCTCTAATGGTGAGATTGAAAGGAGGGCTTTGTGGCACGATTTGGAGTTGTTGAGTCTCTCTGTTGGTTCTGTGCCTTGGGCTTTATTAGGGGACTTCAATGCCTGTAGGTTTACAAGTGAAGGTGAAGGTGGGAATTTGTTGCGGGAGAGCTCTATGCGGGATTTTGGTTGTTGTATTCATAATTGTCGCCTTGATGACTTACGGTTCTCGGGGCGCTTCCTCACCTGGCATAATAATCAACTGGTTGTTAGTAGGATTGCTAGGAAATTGGATCGGGTCCTGGTAAATGAGGAGTGGCTCTCTTGCTTTCCTTCTTCTTTTGCTTCCTTCTTATCGCCGGATTCCTCTGATCATTGTCCTGCTCTCCTAAAGCTGGATGTGGGCCGGTATTCTGGTAATCACCCCTTTAAGTTTTTTAACTTCTATGATGACCATGATGAGTTTATGCCCATTGTGCAACGAGCTTTTAGTATGCATCTGGTTGGCACTTCTCAGTTCCAACTTGCTTGTAGACTTAAAATTGTGCGGGAGGCTCTGAAAGGGCTTAATCGTCGACCCATGACTGATGTGTCAGTGACTGTCAAGGAGGCTAAACTGGCCTTGGATCGATGTCAGATATGTCTTTCTAGTAACCCTTTGGATAGGTCTCTCCTCTCCTTGGAGCGCGACTTATTGAAGAAGTACAACGACTGTTTATTGGCTGAGGATAGTTTTTTGAGGCAGAAGTCTCGCCTAAAGTGGTTGGATAAGGGTGATAGCAATTCAGCGTATTTTCATAAGGTGATTAAGAAAAGGCTCAATAGAAATCGGATTGTGTCTATTGTTCGTGAGGATGGCTCTGTCGCTGTGGAGCCGGATGAGTTAAAGGATGAGGCTGTTAGGTACTTTCAGGGGTTGTCTGGTACTGTGGGTGACGTGCAGGGTCTGGATTTTGATGGTCTCCTCTCTAATGTGTTGTCTCCTGCCCAGGTGTGCTAGTTTGGCTGCTCCGGTAACTCCCTCTGAAATTGAGAAGGTGTGTTTCAATTTAAAGGCTGAAAAGGCCCCCGGGCCGGATGGTTTCAATGCGCTGTTTTTTCGGCGTGCTTGGACTGTGGTGGGATCACATGTTATTCGTGCAGTGTCTGAGTTTTTTTGCTCTTCTCAATTGTTGGGGGAAACTAATTCTACGATTCTTGCGTTAATTCCGAAGGTTGCTAACCCTACTCACATGAGGGACTTTCGGCCTATTTCTTGCTGCAACACGATTTACAAAATTATCACGAAAATAATTGCTAATCGGATTAAGCTTGTTCTCCCTTCCCTCATTGGTCATAATCAGTCGGCATTTGTTTGTGGCAGACACATTGGTGATAATATTTTGTTAGTGCAAGAGCTCCTTGGAGGTTACCATCTCAACTCTGGGAGCCCTAGATGTGCTGTTAAGGTGGACATCCTCAAAGCTTATGATTCGGTCTCTTGGGATTTCCTCCTTGATACCCTTATTGCCTTCAAATTTCCCCCTCTGGTTGTTGGTTGGATTAGAGCCTGTATTTCCACTGCTTGTTTCTCTGTTGCTGTTAATGGCGAGTTAGCTGGGTTTTTCCCTGGTTGCAGGGGCCTTAGGCAGGGGGATCCCATGTCTCCTTACCTTTTCGTCCTAGTTATGGAGGTTTTTTCTCATATTATGCACCATCGCATTGCCGCTTCTCCCTACTTCAGATACCACTGGCGGTGTGATAAGGTTAGGCTTTCTCATCTTGCCTTTGCTGATGATTTGTTTGTTTTCTCTCGGGGTGATGTGGAGTCTGTTGCAACTTTGAGACGGGCTTTGGATGATTTTGCTGGTGTGTCTGGTCTGAGGCCTAATCTCCAAAAGAGCTATATTTATGCCGCTGGTATGAGTACGACGAGTGCCTCTCATCTCCGTGAGTGTTTTGGTGTTCAGCTGGGTTCGTTACCTGTGAGGTATCTGGGTGTCCCCCTTATTACTTCCTGCTTGAGATCTAGAGATTATGTGGCTCTTATTGAAAGGGTGGAGAACCGTATCCGTGGTTGGAAGCATCGTGCTTTATCCTTTGCTGGCAGGTTGCTCCTCATTCAGTCTGTTCTTAGTAGCACTATTGTTTTCTGGGCTTCCCATCTTTTTCTCCCTAAGCAGGTATGTCATGAGATTGAGCGTATTTTTCGTCGGTTCCTCTGGTCTGGGCAGGTTACTGGTTCCTATCATGCCAAAGTTGCTTGGAATTTGGTGTGTAGGCCAAAGAATGAGGGGGGTTTGGGTATTCGCAGTTTATCCCTCTGGAATGTCGCTCTAATGGCAAGATTCATCTGGTCTCTCTTTTCTCTAGAAGGTATTAATCTTTGGGCCAATTGGGTTAAAGTGTATTATATCCGTGATAGCAGCTTTTGGGGGGTTAAGACCCCTTCTATTTGTTCTTGGAATTGGAAGGGGCTGCTGAGGATTAGGGACTTGGTGAAACCTTTCATCGAGGCCAAAGTTGGAAACGGTGATGATGTTTTTTATGGTATGATAATTGGAGTCATCTGGGTTACCTCCTGGATCTTTTTGGGGGATCTATTGCGCAAAGTTCTGGTATCCATTTGAAGGCCCGTCTTTCTTCGGTCCTTGTTGATGGTCAGTGGGAGTGGCCCTTTTCGACTGATCCTAGCTTTAGACTAATTCAACTTGCTAGTCGAGCCTGCCAGGTGAGGTCTGATATGACTGATACTTTTAAGTGGAACGCTGCTGCGAACGCTAAATTTTCCTCGGCTTCTCTATGGAACAAAATCAGGAGGGAGTATCCTGCTTGCTCTTGATCTGAGTTGGTTTGGTTCTCTGGCGCAATTCCTCGTACTTGCTTTGTTCTTTGGCTGGCTATCCAAACCCGCCTTGCTACTTTGGACCGTGTTGGTAGCTTCTCTAATCAAAGTGACCTTACGTGTGTCCTTTGTGACAGGGAATGGGAGTCGCATGAACATTTGTTTTTTAATTGTCCTTATAGTTCTTGTATTTGGATGAGAATTTTGGCGATTACAGAGTCTGGTTGGTCTTCTCATTGGCCGAATTCTGTTTTTTCTGCTATTGAGCATTGGCGTGGGAAAATGATGGCTCAGGTTGCTAAGCGCCTTGCCTTGGCTGTGACTGTCTACCACATTTGGCAGGAGCGAAATAATCGGATTTTCAGCAACACCAGGAATCCTCCTGATGTGGTCTTTAATGTTATCGTTGCCATGATTCGTAGTAAGCTTTGTACTCTTAACTTTAGGCATAATTCTTCCAATATCCGTACTGCTAGGAATTGGAATGTTGTTATTTCGTAGGTACTTTTAGTTTGGTGTTCTCCTACGGGAGGTGTGTTGAGCTCTTGTGAGTTGTTATTTTTGTGCCTTGTGCATTGTGTTGGGTTTTTGCCCTTTAATATATTTTGATTTAACAAAAAAAAAAGTTCAGTTACAAACTGCTCATTACCAGACTTGTCATATCTCTCATCAAAGTTTCTGGATAATGTGAATATGTTGTTGTCATCAAGCCACTTTTAAATGAATATCCAACCATTTCCAGCTTAAACAAAGGCATGTGAAGTATGATTTTATGAGAATGAAAGATTATAAAAAATATTCATTTGAAGCCAAGCTGTATCTCAGCTCTTAATCACATATACCTTTCACTCCAAAAGGGTAATAATTGAACCAAAGGGATCAAAATATTAATAAGTGACAGAACAAACGTAAATCAAAGTTTTTACTCACTTATTTGAGCTTCCAGCCTTCTGCACAGCTGACCTGAATAATCTGAATCGCATGCAAAAATCAGGAAATAATTCTATAAACAAAAGGCAATTAATTCCAAAGCAAAACCTAGAATCAAATGAATCCTGTAACTAAGTCCATACATACTTGTTGCTGAACATATCTGTAGAGCCTGAGATTAGAACCCGAGCATTGTTTCCAGCCTGCATGTTGAGATTCAAAACCATTCCATCAATTTCAACAAGTAGAATACTATTTACAAGAATCTAATTCTTTCTTATCAAGTAATTAACCAATGTGGCAGGTGATGGTGTGGAAAGGAACAAGAACACAATTTTTTGATTAGTAGAGCAAGACTTTCATATTGTATTTCAGACTGAGGAAAGTACTTTTGGTGTACACTCATATAATAGATAAACATTCTTTCCATAGTATAAAGAACTTACTTGCAAGACAGAAACTAAGGAAATAGCATATCCAGTGAGTGATGGAAGATTGGACAGTTTGGCATTTGGATTTGCAGCATATGCTGAAGGAGATGCTGCAAGAACTTTCAAAACCTAAAATTATACCATATACCACAGAAGCAATAATTGAATAAACTTACGGAAGATGTAGATGTGCATAAGCTTCAAACAAAGATTATTGTCAAGCTTCATTAAGCAACGAGAAAGTTTTGAACTTCAAATGCAGATTGGAGCTTACCAAGCTATTGGAAGTACTTAACGAATGTGCAACCATTTGAAAAGTACCAAGAACCTATCTCGTAAAATATACAAGGCATTCAAAATTTAAGCATTATACTCATTGCTACAATGTTTACATAAGATTATAATCTAAAACACAACGCAATATGCTCAAATCAGAGAGTAAGAAGTTTATAACTAAAAATTCCATATGCCATGTTAGATTTTAGCAATGTGGACATATATAGCCACAAATTATCCAGTAATAAACTATGATTGTAAAAAATAAAACCCACCTCAATCTTATTCTTTCCGAAGATCACATCCGATTTAATGAAATCATCACAGGCAATCATTGTATGGCCCCCTTGAGCCCCAACACTGCATAATTGGTGTGGTCAATCACCATAGCCGATGAATCCTACACCGTATAAAAACATACACATAAATGGCATTGCTTTATCTTCAATTTATCTAAATGGAATAAATTCATAACCTTTACCCAAAAAAAAATAAAAACTCATCGAAATCAACCCTGCATTGGCTTGCAACACTCCGAATCAAATCAGATAGGGAGGTATCAGCTGCCAAGATCAAGTCATTCCCAAAGTTAATGAAATCAAGCAGAGCCTGCAAATCCAGAGCTCCTCCAAAACATTAAAGCCCTATTGAAATAAATTAAATTTCTATACAAATCAAGAAATTAACCAATATGTGATGGTTTTGGAATTCTGATTGATGAACTTACGTTGGGCAGTGGGGGAGAAGAGAACCAGGCCTTCATAAAAGTACTAGCCATAGCGCTGGAGCGAGAGCTTGGGGTCTTCGGCGAGTTTGAAGTCGAGATCAAACTCGCGAGAGGTGAGAGAGCCAAAGAAGATGGAGCGAGAGGACTGGGGAGATGGATCGTCGAGGATGACTAGGAGGCGTCGATTGCATGGGGCTTCGGGAGAGAACAAGTGGCAGATGAAGGGGAGAAGTGAAATTATAGTGACAGAGACGGAGAGGCTCAGCACTGAGACTTTGAGCTCTATGGCTGAAGATTTTGCAGAGATGGGCACTAACCATTGAAAACGGGTTTTGGCGCAAGGACTTCATTGAGTGTGTGCTGGCTTCTTCTCCAAAATGCACACAAGTGCGATAGTGTATATTGTATTTTTTCTTCTTTTGTTTTTTTTTTTTTCCTTTTTGTGACACAGTATTTTACGTCTTAATTAGATTCAAACACTACAAAAAGGAAAAAAAGGCCTATAATTTCCCTATTAACATCTTTATATGAAAAATTATTTAATTTTAAATTCAAATAAATTGTGAAGACAAGAATTTAAAATCCGATGTATAAGAAGTGTCAACTAAATTATGCCCCCCCACCTATTCGAGATTGATTCCTCATGAGACTTGGAAACTGGTTTGGGGCAATTCGGTTACCCCCAAAGTTAAAAATTTCCTTTGGAGGGTGATCCGTGGGATATTCTCGACTATGGCTAACCTGCGTCATCTTAGGAGCTCTCCTTTGTATTCTCTATGGAATGCTAAACCAGAGGCACTCGACCATGCATTACTGTTTTAGGGAGGTTATGAAGGTCTGGTTTGGAGGCTCATATTTACCGTGTAGATGAACTCTACATCTCAACTTTTGTTAATTAGCTAGTGTCTATTGCAAGCATTGGAATTTCTAATCTACTGAGGTTAAGAGGATTTTGGCCATAGTTGTCTATACATGTTAGGCCATTTGTAGGACTCGTTGTAATGTAGTAATGATGGGTCAGGCGCTCAATCCGACTGGAACTATAAGAAAAGTAGCAAGGTTTTATAGTGAACAAGTGCGGCCAATCACAATTAAATTGGCTCAAGTGTGAGCCCCCATAATTGCTTCCCGAATTTCAGCTAACCATTGGACCTTGCCTCTCGTCCTTCTCTCCACCCCTCCCCCAAATTAATACGGATGAAAATTGGGTGAAAATTAATACGGATGCATCTTAGGATACTAGATCAATGATGGCTTGCTTGAGAGTGGGGTGTAGGGACTGTAATGGGAATTTGTTAGCTGCAAGAGGATGGCAAAAAGTGTCAAAATTGGCTCTAGAAGTAGGATGTAATGGCTGTTCATGAAGCTAGTAAGTTTACAATGGAGTGAGAATTTGAAAGAATATGCTTCAAATCTGATTCTCAACAACTTATAAGAGCCTTAGAAAGGAGCATTGAACGTGCAAAATGGAAAATATACCCAATTCTATCACAAATCAACCAGTTGTCTAGAGACTTCTTGATGTTTGACTAAGAATGGATTCCGAGGAAAATTGTTAATATCATATCAACTAACCAGACTCAGTTCGACCAGCAACACCACAGACATGCGATCCGCTGCTAGGTGATCAACATGCAGGCCAATCGGCAAGTTCATAGCCTGCCGGTACGAAATGCTAACAACCACCTTCAGATCAAGCCCAATTCATGGCCATTCGGCAGTCATACTCGGTAGGTGTGGATTGACACCCCTAGTTCAATCCTCTAACAAATGTTAGTAACAACTCCTTGACATGATGGGAGATCAACTGCCACCTAGCGTACATCCCGAATCTACGAGACACATGGTAGTATCTCCTGAGGTAGCTTGAACCCTACATTAATAATAGCCAACTACCACATTCATTGCTAGTATAGATGCCCTTTCAAACTCTCTCATAAAGGTACTTACCTCTCTCTCTCTCTCTCTCAATATATAAACCTAACTCGCTATCTTTGTGTTATCTATCTTCTTATTGATCTTCATCTCGCTTAGTAACTTAGGCATTGGATCTCATTAGATCGGCACCTTATAGGTTACTAGTGTTTTTCTCTTTGCCTCGCAGGTCACTCCGCAGGCCTAGAAGAAAGCAAACTAGCACCCTTCCTCCTAGGGTTTCATCACGTTAGGTCCAATTTCGAATCAAGCATTTGGCATTGTCTGTGGGAATTTTGAGTAAGTCCTCTCACTAAATCACATACCCACGCTCCATTTACCTGCCAATTCAAATGTCTTCCGAGCAAGAAGATGGTGAGCTAAGCCACACTCCTTAAGGAGATCGAAACAAAAATAGAACCGACATACCTTCTGAGGCTATGCTCCAAATGATGAGGTATCTCCATGCAGAGATGGCCGAACTCAAGAAGAGTAATGCTCCTATCAAGAGTAAAAACCATGTGTAGAAAGTTCAACGTCAAAGCACTCTCACAATACTCCAATCCACCCGGTAGGAGCTGGAGGAACAACGGGTAGCTACTGGTGCACACTTGTTGTCAAGCGAGAGCAATGCTACCCCGAGCCATCTCGACCAAAACCCCCTAGAAGAATACTCATCCACACTGCCAAGGGGCAAAACCTTAAAGTACCTAAATCTTCTGCGATGCTCATGAGTTACTTGACAAGAGACCAATTTCGATTCAACCCACTCGGGTGACCTATCTGACGAATGGTCCAAAACAGCTAGCAGAAGATCAAATGATGTAGATAAAGTCCCACCTTATAACGGACGAAGTTAACTCCACCACTGTTATGTCTAGCAGAAGATCGATAACGGTTGAACGGCTAGGAAGGAGCGCCATCAATGTGAGTCACCAATGACAGGACCGCCCCCGAAAGGGGCATTGATAACCGTGCCCGGTCTTGCTCCCGTCTGGCAAGACGACTAAAGTTCCCAAATTACCCTCAGTACTTGCCAAACCAGGGATAGCCACACATGTACTCACTCATGCCTCCGCCTCTCGACCAGCCTCGATCGAAGAGTCACGACCTGGAGGGTCAATAAACACAAAAGGTGTGAGTGGATAAAAATGAATCAGTTTATAAAACAGTTACAGAAAACGTTTCTACCCTCCACGTAAAACCAATGCATGCATTCGAAAATCATTTCACAATCCTTTTCATAAACACAGGGCCTCCGCCTAAAATCGTGAATCAAATCCAAGTACATGACATAATCAAAACCACATAAACCGGGCCACTGCCCAACACATCCGAAAAATCAGAAATCAACAGTAATTCACAAGTCAAACAATCTGCTGGATGTCAAGTGCCCCCGAGTCTTTAAACTTAAATCATGCGCATAATCAAGCCTTCCCGGGATATCAACGAGTCTTTAAACTCAGAACATAATCAATAGGCCTCAGGGGGTATCACAATAACCGAGTCTTTAAACTCACAAGTCTTTAAACTCAATCCAGATCTTTAAACCCAATCCGGGCCCGCCCCCGTCATCAATTAACCGAGTCTTTAAACTCAAAATGTGCTCCATCAATAGCACCGGGTCTTTAAACCCAAAACATATGCAATTCATAATAAGTCCGGATCCATCATGATCCAAATCCCAAATCAATTTGAAACCACATTTTGTCATAATAGGACTCATGTCCGAATTTCACATTCAAATCTCAAACCATATCCGTCATCCATTCCCGAATTCGAATTCGCAATAGTGATTCCGTAAGCCGGCATCCGGAACCATCATTCCGAACCCAAGCCAGAAATCCATTTTCAAGCTTCCAAAAACCGAAATCTCGTTCATCAAAATTACTTTTATGCCCTGGGCATCAAGCCCGAAATCACCTTTTCCAAAATCCATTTTAAATCTTTGGACACAAATCTTATTTCAAATCCCAAATTCAATTCATCAAAATCATGATCAATCACAACATACTCAAAATCTCGTAAAACGTGCAAATCAGTAAAAATCTCGAAATCCGTGTCAACACCGTAAGTCATACTCACAACCATAATCAAAACATCATACGCACAAATCATGTAAAATCGTTCATCAAACCATTATCACAGCATAAGAAAAACCATAGTCTCCAAATACGTGCAGTTACGTATTGCATACCAAAATACGTAGAAATACGAAAATCGGAATTATCACAAGTCATAATCATAATGATAGATATCATAGAAACATTTATGCATGCATTAAGTTTTGAAAGCTAAGTCCACTCACACACCGTCCATAACGCCCGTTTTCGCGCTGCACGCGTTTTCGTAATTTCCGACATTTTCCAGAAATCTCGAATCCTGTCCGAAATCATTCTTTAGTGTCACTAAGGACTCAAATAACAGCATACTAATTTCCCATAACTTTTCGGGAATTAAACGTTAATGAACAACGTAACATAAACCTTCGGACCCTCAAAACAACATCGAAACGGTGTCCGATTAATTCGAAATCAACGCTAAAATGTTCTTTACATTGTATAGGACAAAAGTCATGTTGAACTTATCTCGAGAATCGGGCCCAAGAGCCCTCACGCGCTGCCATGAGTGGCTGCGCGTGAAACTCATGCGCCGCCTATAGTGTTGCTACAGTCATCGTCCTCACCCGATCGACTGGTAAACGGGTTCGGTAACCCGCGAAGTGACCCGTTTGAATCTCCTTTAATCCTTGCTTGATTTCTACAATTAAACTGTCCATTAGTCTCGTTAAGGATCTAATTAAGGTTCCCATTCATTAATTATCCTCAACAAGCCTTAAATCGACCCTTCGACCTGTGATTAAACAAACGGGTCAACTGTTGTACTTCACTCAACTCGACTCCATTTTCAAATTAACTTAAACAGGAGCTTAATAGGACCTAAACAAACAATAAACCACAACTAATTTCACCAATCCTTACCTGGAAGTAGTCGTCCTCAACCTTGAAAATTTCCAGAACCTATGACTTCTGTTCTTGGCCAAACCGTGATCGATTCTCTTCGCAATCGTTACGGTTGAACTCTAAATGGCCCTAGAAGACTGTTTCAATCCTCGGTTTTGTTCCTCTCAACTCACAAATCAAAATTTAATTTTTCCCTCCAATTCCCAGTTTTTCTTCATGTCTGTTTTCTCTCAAGCTCTCAGTTTCTCTGCTCCAAAAATGACTCCCTCAAACCCTTCTACCTTTCAGTTAATCGAACTGTGCAGCAAACAACTCGTGGGAATCCTTCTGGCCTCTCTGGATTTTGTTTCCCGCAACATTCTTAAAATCAATTTTAAACTTCCTCCCGTGCACTGGTTTCTGGTTCAACCCATACCAAAGTGTTTCCATTAATCTCAAAACTGTTAAACAATTCATTGAATCAGAGAACAGGTTTAAACAATTCCTTGATCAGAGAACAGATTAAAAAATTACACAGTACTCACCACAGCTATTCAAACTATGCCTTGGCAAATTACCATTTTGCCCTTTTGCACAAAATTACCAAATTACCCCTCCTCTTTCTAGACTCGTAACTCAACTGTCTGATGTTCGTTTTCAGCGTGTCGCCTGCCTGCGGACTCAAGGTATCGAGACCTACCTAACGGTCCTCGAATTGTGTGAAAACTTGTGGTCAATCAAAAAGTCAACATTTTGCCCCTTTTCTTCTGAATTACGAAAATGCCCTTGAACTTCCGAACGTCATAACTTCTTCCTTGATCGTTGAAATTGGACGTGCCACCTGCCTATGAACTCGTGACGTCCCGAACTATATCACAGTCATTGGTCAAAGTTCGTTTGACCACCCGAGTAAAAAGTCAACCGTTCGCCCATTACCTAGGGGCAAAATCGTCCATTTTCTTCGAATTTTCCAAATTTCCCTTTTTTGAACGTTTGGGTCGTTACACCGACCTATTGCTGAATGGATTGGAGCATAATCCAAACCCTCTAAGTCTAACGACGTCGTTCATGAACTCTTCTAGCGAGTTCGCAAATTGGAGATTGAAAAGTAAAAGGTCAAATCTCCGACAAAAATTAAGACCAACATTGGCCCTTCCACGGAATGAATTTTACAATACAGGCATGAGAAAGTCAAACCTCTCAAGATCACATCATACACTGGAAAGGGAGTTCCAGTAACACACATGAACAACTATCAATCATCTGTGGCTTTCAAAAACCTCTTTAATGAGGTACAATTTATGATCTTCAGCTCCATCCTCACTGAAACTGCACTCAACTGGTTCAACCGCCTAGAACCATAGACGATCGACTACTTCGAGTAGCTCCTCACGGTCTTCCTGAATCAGTTCAGGATCCAGACGGATTGATTGTTGACCACAGAAGACCTAGGTTCTCTCTATAAAAGGGGGAATGAATCCTTCTAGAAGTACGCGACAAGATTCTGCCTTGAGTACTCCATGTTCTAGGAGACAGACAACAAGATAGCCTTCAAAGCATTCCGTAGTCGCTTGAAACAATACACCTTCATGTACCATGCCTTCACTCACGGATGGGAAAACTACAATGAACTAAGGAGACAATTGGCAATTCACGCCAAGGTAGAATATTTTAGTGCTTCACGAGCAGAGCCCTAGCAAAACAACGCCCTAACCTACTCTTCTCTTCAGGGAAATCAGTACTCGAAGCCCCACAACGACTCCAAGAGTCAGAACCAAGGTTATGTGAGCAACTCTTATGCAAATAAAAGAAAAGATTCCTACAATAACAATTACAATGGGGAATAAGGAAAAACATTACAATCAAAACTAGGGGCATAAGAACAATAATCATCGCCAACATGATAAGCTCTACGAGGGGCCAGTCTCCGAGTTCGAAACCTACTACATCCACAATACTTCCTTAGAGAACATTTTAATGAATATTTAGGGGATGATCGATAAACCACGAGCATGCTCGGCAGACTCTCGACCACTAGTTACTTCGAACTTATATTATCAATATCACAAGTTCAATTGTTATACCACTGATGAATGCATTTCCTTCTGTGACATTCTGAAGAGCCTAGTAAGACAAGGGAAGATCAACTAGTTCTTGAAAAATGACTGACCCGTGTAGAACCATCCTCAGATCAACACCGCCAATGGTGGACCAACAATATCCTTCAATTACACTTCTAGTCGAGCGAAGAAGAGCTTCATTTGAGCAACCCAGTCCAACCATCACATTTTCAACATCGAATCCAGGAGGACAATGAAGGTCGGAAGAGCATGATGGACCCTTATCACCTTCTCGGAAGAAGAAAAATGAGGTGTAATCTTCCCTCTTGATGATCCCCTGATCATCCGAGCGACATTTACCAACTTCGATGTAAGTTGGATACTTGTGGAGACCGAAAGCTCAATCAATGTCTTAGTCATGGAAGCTTTCACCAAGCTACGGATTGACCCAAAGGAACTCAACTGGGTCGTTTCTTTATCATAAAGTTTCTCGGGGAACTTAGTAATGCCGATCAGAATAGTCTCCTTACCGATCACACTCAGCTCTGCATCCTGCATGGCAACTGTAATCATAACCTTCCTTGTGTTTAACTGTCTCAGTGCTTGCAATTTCATACTCGCCATGAGACTATTGTACTAGATCAACATAGTAACTTCCACTCGCTTATTAGTGATCAAATTCCCCATAGTTATGGGAATTGGCTAGGTTTGAGGAGATTAAATTTCAACCAGAACATGCTACCATTATGACATGACCTATCCCTAAAGGATATAGATAACCGTACTCGGTCCTACTCCCGTCTGACAAGTCAATTGAAGTTCTGAAATTACTCTCAGCACTTGCCAAACAAGGGATAACCGCACATGTGCCCACTTATGCCTCCACCTCTTGAATAGCCTCGATCATCGCACCACGACCTGGAGGGTCAATAAAATAGAGAAGGTGTGAGTGGATAAAAATAAGTATTTACAAATACACTTTTAAGAAAAGTCATTCTTACTCTCCAGTTTCACAAACATGTATGCATATAATAAAACATGAGTAAAATATATCTAGGCACAATTAAATCAAAAATCTTGATAAAACCTCGGGACTCATTTCCATATCCAATCTCATTAGTCACGTTATCCATGCTACGCGTGCAAATCAAATAAGCTCGAGAACCGCTCAAATCCTGAGCATGTTGCCCTGAACACATCACCAGTCGACATTCAAGATTGTCGTGAACGTATCATCGACCGATCCCAGGTAACCTCAGCACATCTGAGTCGAGCCTCCATGGGCTGCACGACAACAAACCGTACTACGTGACCTCTCCGGACGAACACATCTCATCCCGGAGGCGAGCATTATATCCAGGGTGCACTCCGGGGGAAACATATTCCCAAACGAAAGCCCTAAATATCCGCAACACAGGTTGCACTCAGGGGGAAACATATTCCCAACCGAAAGCCCTAAATATCCGCAATACATCACCATCATGAAAACCAGTGAAAATAGTTTCATTTAAAACTCAAACCATTATCAACACAAGGTCACAGCTGTCAGGACCCACCCCTAATCCCCCAGGATTAGGGACTAAACCCTGCTCCCTTCTGACATCCAAAAACGAAAGACCGAAACAACCTCACGAAAATCACAAATTACATTGTCAGACGCAGGAGAATTTAAAACATCCAAAGTCAACAGTTATACAGAGCATAGTACCAAACAAAGTAAAAGAAAACCCCACTTAGAGTACACGCACAACGGAAAACTGAAACCACTCCGGGGAAAACTCTCGAGTACTCTATGCCTCTGACGCTGCCTTAACGTCAACCCCCGCGCTAGCTCCACAACCTGGAGGGCAATTAAAAACTAGAAAGTGTGAGTGGACCATAAAGAGTAAAAGTTTCAAAAACTATTTCATAAACAAACCAGGGTTTGGCCCTCCGTTTTGAAAACATGCATGCATAAACCATTTATTAAACACAGCTATAAACCACATAGTAATCATCATAAAAATGTTCAAAATTCAAAAATATGGATCATGAAAACAATACAATAAAACATAAATCCAAGTCATCATTTTCCGATCAAACCTGCTAGACCTATCTGAGTCTTTAAACTCCCGAGTCTTTAAACTCAATCCAGGCCTCAATAATCTGAGTCTTTAAACTCCGAGTCTTTAAACTCAACAGGCCTACGGGGGAAATATCAATGTATCCGAGTCTTTAAACTCCCGAGTCTTTAAACTCAATCCGGGTCTTTAAACCCAATCTGGGCCCGTCCCCCGTCAATCACAATATCCGGGTCTTTAAACCCAATCACCAGATCCAGAAAATCCAATCCAAAACCGTTTCTAAACCATTCGAAATCCATATCCAAACCTGAATCCGAAATCACTGGTCTGAAGCCCTTCCGGCATCCAGAACCGTCATTCTGAACCCAAATCCGGTTTCAACTTTTCAACTTTAAAACCAAATTCCACTTTCCGAAATCCGATTCTAAAACTGAAAACCTTGATCATCGAAATCATGTTCCAAAATCCCTTTATAATCATTGAAAACCCTTTATCGTTTGAAATCCCAAAATCATAGCATGATAATCAGAAATAAAGTATTTCTCGTAAAACGTGTCAAATACGTAATTTCCCGTAAAACGTGCAATTAAGTAAAACAGTTATAGCATATTCATAAAACATGAAATCACATATAAAACCATAAAACAATTATAGAAAAGCAGTTATGCATGCTCAGTTATAGAGAAGGGGTCCACTCACAGTTACTAGGTACGTCACTCGCGTCCCGTATGTTCCGCACGTTCCTCGTCTGCCTCGGGGATTCCCGATCCTGTCAACAGTCACCAAACTACGTTACTAACACATTAACCAAGGTTCTCCTAATTCCCTACAACATTCCCCGGGTTCTAAACGTAACAGACCGAGATCCTAGAACTTCGATCTCGCAGAACTACCTCGAATCGACGTCCGATTAACCTGAAACCTATCCCAATAGATTCGTTATAACATCTAGACCAAAAACCTAGTTGGAAGGTTCCCCAGAAAACGCCCCACGCGCCGCCTAAAGTGGCTGCGCGTGGGCCTCACGCGCCTACACACTGAACATTGTTCATCGTCGTCTTCGATGGGTCGACCGGTCTGAACCGGCGTTCCCGGTTCTTCGCCTTCTTGCAACCGTTTTCCTTCCTTCCAAGCCCAGAAGCTTTGTCCCATCCTAAGCAACCTATTCCCCTCAACCAAACACGACAATCCTACCTCTAACCCGTCGTCCCCAAGCTCGAACCCGTGACCAAGCAAAACCCCTGTTCTTCAATCCGACCACCCGTGTCACCCCCCATCACGGCTTCGATATTAATAGGTTCCTAAAGACCTAAGGAGTCGATTAGAACCTACCAGACACCTCGACTCAGCCCCTAGCTTCACGACTAACCGTTTGAATCAAAACGGAAAAACAGAGCAATCAGAGAAAATCCAGAAATTACCTGTGCTCAGGCCGCCGCCGTGAGCTCCACCGTGGTTATGCAACTCCTCTAATCCTCCTCCGTCCTCTAGACACCACCACCAGCCACGTTTGGTTGAAACACGAAAACACCACCACCAAACTCCCTCTCTGTTTCTATGAGAACTCACCCCTCACACTCTCAAGTTTTCCTCACAAAGCTTTCACTCTGTAGAAATGGTAAATTTTCCTTGTATTATTCACATAGCCTACGGCTATATTTATAGATGTTTACAACAGATAAGGTTAGACAGTTATTTCTGTCTTAAACTTATCTTAACTGCTATTAACTACCTAGGACAGATGTGTGAATCTAGTGTGTGCATGTCTGTCTTAATTCTACAGGTCCAGATGTCTAGTGTCTACAGCTATACAAGTTTAGCAGTCTATAGGGATTAGTGTACACGGTTTTACATCCCCCCGCAAACTAGGCACCCTTGGGGTGACAAGTTTGGACGCAAGTTGTTGGTGACGGGAAATAGGGAGTCCCTTTGTGAAGAGGTCAGCTAGTTGATTTGCTGAAGGGACAAAGAGAACACAGTGGGTGCCAGCGGCAACTCTTTCACGTAGGAAGTGGTAGTCAATGGCAATGTGCTTGGTACGAGCATGGAAGACCGGGTTTGCTATCATGTGGGCAGTACTCATGTTGTCGCAGTAGAGAAGCAGGGGCAACTGGGGTAGAATTTGCAGGTCTTGTAGAAGGCTTAGGATCGAGATCGTGTCGGCACAAGTATAGGCTAGGGCCCCGTATTCAGCCTCTGAACTGGAACGAGAAACAGTTTTCTGTTTCTTGGCACACCAGGATATGAGGTTGGAACCTAGGAACACGCAAAACCCACTGACTGAGCGGCGGGTGTCAGGGCATCCTGCCCAATAGGCATCTGAGTATGCTTGGAGGGTGAGGGGAAATCTGCAGCGCTGAATATGAAGACCTGTGCCTAAGGTGCCTTTGAGGTATCTGATGATGCGCTTTACAGCAGTGAGGTGGGCATCGGTTGGCTTGCTCATGAACTGGGCAACATTCTGTACAGCATAGGAAATGTCCGGCCGTGTGAGGGTTAAGTAGAGGAGGGTGCCAACCAGTTGTCGATAGGTTGAGGGGTCTGTTAGGGGTTGTCCAATAGTGGCAGAAAGGATGTGTTTGGAGGCTACAGGGGTAGGGGCAGGTCTGCAATCAGCGAGGCCACTGCGGTGGAGAAGTCCAACAGTATATTTGTCTTGGGTGAGGGTTAGGCCAGTTGTGGTGGGTCGAGCTTCAATACCCAGGAAGTAGTGGAGTGAGCCCAGGTCTTTTATGTCGAAGGCTTTTGCTAGGGAAGTCATAAAGGTGGACAGGGCCTTTGGTGAGTTGCCGGTTAGGATGATGTCGTCCACATACAATAGGAGGTAGAGGACACATGGTGGGCGATGAAGAACAAACATAGAAGGGTCTGCCCTGCTCTGGTGAAAGCCACATCGTAGAAGAAAACTGCTGAAACGGGCAAACCAAGCCCGAGGGGCCTGTTTGAGGCCGTAGAGTGCTTTATATAGCCGGCACACATGGTGAGGGTGGTTAGGATCAGTGAAGCCAGGGGGCTGAACCATGTAGACCTCTTCATTTAAATGGCCATGGAGGAAGGCATTGGTGACATCGAGTTGACGGAGGGGCCAGCCAAGGGAAACAGCAATGGATAGGACCACACGGATTGTGGTTGGTTTTACAACCGGACTGAATATTTCATAGTAGTCTAGGCCTTCTTGCTGATGGAAGCCTTTGGCAACAAGTCTGGCTTTGTGGCGTTCGACAGAGCCATCAGCACGTTGTTTGAGTCGAAAAACCCACTTGCAGCCTACTGCATTGGCATGAGGGGGGAGGGGAACCAGGGACCAAGTTTGCTGCTTCATCAGTGCATCATATTCTGTTTTCATTGCATCTGTCCATGCAGCAGATTTGGAGGCTTGGGTGTAGGTGGTGGGTTCGGCTGTTGCAAGTTTGGTAGTGGTGTAGGCCTGGGGCAGGGGATATCGGGAGGTGAAGAGGAGATTTCTGGACTTGGAAATTCCAGCCTTGCTGCGAGTAGTCATAGGATGAGTATTGGGTGGTCGGGAAGGGTGGGAGTGTTGGGAGTTTAGACCGGGAGGGGGAGGAGGGGTGGTGGAGGATGACAAGTCGTGGGAAGAGTTTGCTGGTGGTGAGAAGGGTGGGGAGGTCTGTCGGGAATTAGTAGTGGGAGACCGTGTTGGTGGGACTGGAGAAGGATGAGAAAATGGGATGGAGACTAGAGGGGTGAAGGAAAGAGGAGGGGGAGGTGTGGAGGACTTCGGGAAAGGGAAGTCAAGTTCATTGAACACCACATGACGGGAGATGTAGACTCGACCTGTTTTGACATGAAGGCAACGGTATCCAGCATGATGGGGGCTGTAGCCTAGAAAAACACAGGGTAGGCTGGGACTTTGGAGTTTGTGTTTGGTGTACGCACCAAGGAAGGGGAAGCAGGAGCAGCCAAAGGTTTTTAGAATGTGGTATGGAGGTGGACGGGCATATAGTTTGGTGTATGGTGATGTCCAGTTGAGGGTAGGTGTGGGAAGGAGGTTGATGAGAAAAACTGCAGTTGTAAGGGCATCTGCCCAGTAGGAATAAGGAAGGCCGGCTGTATGGAGGAGTGTTCTCCCCATTTCTGAGATGTGACGGTGTTTACGCTCAGCTAACCCATTTTGTTGAGGGGTGTGGGGGCAGGAAAAGCGATGGTGAATGCCATGAAGGGAGCAAAAGGCTTGGAACTGGTGGTTGGTGTATTCAGTGCCTCCATCACTTTAAAACTGAGTGATGTTGGTGCGGAATTGAGTCTGAACATATGAGTAGAATTTAGTGAAATGGTTGAAAACTTCAGATTTGTTGCGTAGGGGAAATATCCAAGTGAATCTAGTGTAGTCATCAGTGAATATGACATAGTAGCGAAAACCAGAGACAGAAATGACAGGAGACATCCACACATCAGAATGTATTAAATCAAACGGTTTTATTGATTGATGTACAACAGAGGAAAAGGAAAGTCTGGTGCTTTTATTTAGAGCACATTGATTACAAAAGGGTACAGAATTGAAAGGTACAGGGGAACATAGGTTATTCTTGGTTGTCACCATGCGAAGCACTTTGGATGAAGGGTGTCTAAGGCGCTGGTGCCAAAGAGAGGGAGCAGCATGAGTGAGGAAGACCTGGGGTGGGACTTGTTGTGGTGATATCCTGTAAAGGCCATCTTTACAGGGGCCCTGAAACAAAACTTGATTAGTGTGAAGATCCTGGATAAGAAATTGGTGGGGGAGGAAAGTGATTTTGACTTTGTGATCTTGAGTGAACTGAGAGACAGAGAGAAGATTCTTTTGTATAGAGGGAACATAGAGAACATTAGATAGATTAAAATGAAAGGGACCAGAGGAGAATTGGACTGTACCAGTTTGCTGGATGGGGAGTGTGTCACCATTGCCAATCATGACCTGATCCGGGGTGGATGGGGAAGGCTGAGAGGTGCAGGGAGGGTTCATGGTGACGTGGTGAGTAGCACCAGTGTCCGGGTACCAATTTGGGTCTGATACGTTTGCTAGATGTAGACCTGCGAAGGCCTGGGACAAATTGTGGTCTGTGGACTGGGACAGATTGGGGCAGTGAGCAGCAAGATGGCCGAAACGGTTGCAGGACCAACATTGGGGGCCAGTGGGGCGGTTGATGGGAGGGGGGGGAGGAGCCTAGTACACCAGGGGAAGGATTGGGGGAGGAGTAGCGGTGGTTTCCACGACGGTTTGGAAACCGGGAGCCACGGCCTGGTCTGGGTCCTCTCTGAGAAGCAGAGCGGCCACGGGAAGGAGCATAGTGCTGTGAGGCCGTGTATAAGGCTGTGGGTGGGTGGACAGAGGCAGAGTGTAGGGTGGAGGCTTGCTGTGCCTCAAAAGACAGTAGACGGGCTCTAAGATCATTGAAGGGAGGGAGGGGAGGGAAGTTAAGCATGGCTGTCACAAGCATGCTGTATTCTGTGCCAAGACCACGTAAGACAGCCGTGACTAAGTCACGGGAAGAGAAGGGTTCATTTATTGCAGCAAGAGAGTCTGCAAGTGTTTTGGCTTGAGAGAGATATTCAGAGATGGAGAGGGAGCCTTTTGTGAGAGACATGAGTTGGAATCGGAGGTTAGTGGCATTTTCTAGTGACTGTTGAGAGAAATTCTGGCGAAGGCATTCCCAGATTTCACGGGAAGTGTTTAAGCCAACAACTTGGGACAGGACTGGTTCTGTCAGTGTGGCTCGAAGCATGCTGATGAGGGTTTGGTCAATCTGGTACCACTGTTGGTACGCAGGATTAGGCAGAAGGAGTCCAGAGTTAGTGAGAGCAGAGGATGAGGCATCAGATTGGGGAGAGGATTCAGTGGTGGCCGATGGTTGGAGGGTTGGAGAGGGAGGGGAGTGAGTTCCATCAATGAACCTCCAGTAGTTGTGTCCGATTAGAAAGGGTTTGATCTGGCTTTCCCAGCGAAGATAGTTGGATTCTGTGAGTTTGATAGAGACTAGGGTTGAAACATGATTCGGGGAGATTGAGGGAGAGGCACAGGAATCACTAGCCATGGTGGGAGAGGAGGGAGGATCAGAATTGAGGGGATTAGCCGTGAGGCTCTGATACCAGGTAGAAATGGTAAATTTTCCTTGTATTATTCACATAGCCTACGGCTATATTTATAGATGTTTACAACAGATAAGGTTAGACAGTTATTTCTGTCTTAAACTTATCTTAACTGCTATTAACTATCTAGGACAGATGTGTGAATCTAGTGTGTGCATGTCTGTCTTAATTCTACAGGTCCAGATGTCTAGTGTCTACAGCTATACAAGTTTAGCAGTCTATAGGGATTAGTGTACACGGTTTTACACACTCAAACTCACTCAACAATTCTCACTTAATCTCTGTTCTCACTCACCAGATCACCACATCTCACACCTCCCTTCACCTGATCGATTTCCTCCCTCAACCTCACTCTCTGTTTTCTTCGATTGCACGGCCACAAACACGACTCACCTAATTAATTTGAACCGTGCACACCCTAGAACCAACTAGACAACAGCCACCTGTCACAATCCCATGGTCCCTTTCAAAATATCCAAATCAGCCCTGTACACTTGGCCTTATCAGATTGGCCCAAATCCCAATGCACCAAAAGACCAAAATGCCCCTAATGTCCAAATTACGATTTTTCCCCTCACCGTTCTAGACCCGTATCTCGCTCGTCCGACGTCCGATGAAGGCATGCCGCTTGTCGTTGAACTTAGGACGACGAGATCTACCTAACGGTCCTAGGTCTACGTACAAAAACCCTGTCGTACGAAAAGTCAACTTTTCCCCCTATTTTAACCAAATTACGGTAATGCCCTCAACCTTCTGAACATCATAACTTCCTCCTCGGATATCGAAATCGGGCGTGCCACCTGTCTACGTACTCGTGACGTCCCGAACTACGTTACGATCATCGGTCAATGTCCAATTGACCACCCGAATTCAAAGTCAACATTTTGCCCATGCTAGGGGCCTCGTTATTCTACGCTAACGGGCCAAAAGTAACCAACTAAACACCAATTAGACTCACTAATCCGTTACTAATCACTTTACTTATCCCGACTCCCGGGACGGGTCGTTACATCAGCCCCAAAATATAGTTTTGTCCAAATTCGTAAAACTAGACTCTCAATTTATTTCATAAATCTGAAAACCATCAATATCGTCATGTAATCACATGTAAATACAAATCCAATTAAAATCACAACTCCATTAGGTCTCAAGCCCAAAATTTCATTTTCACGCAAATTCGTGCAACCGTAACTTGAGTTGCCATTTTCACGTAAATTCATAAAATATATCCAAAAACATTAAATAAATCCATCAAATCAATCCCTGACTCATAATCCGAGTCAAAGAATCATTTTTCAATCTCAGGCCTACGCATAGAACCTCGGTTTCACAGTTTCTCGGAACTCATGCCCAAAACAATATAATATTCCAGAAAATTGATAAATCATCATATTGACACATCAATCATGTCAAATCACGGTTAGAAAACAATGTCCACTCACACACCATCCAAACGACCCGCTTCTGAGTTGCACATTTTTTCGTAAATTCCGGGAATCATAACTCGTGTCCAAAATCATTATCGAGGGTCACTAACACTTCAATGCATCTCATATAATTGTCCCCAATTTTTTCGGGATTTAAATACATAATTAAAATGTATATTAAGGGTTCGGATACACTGAACACTATCGAAACTATATCTGATTTCCTCGAAACTAGTGCCAAACTGTTCATTACATTAATAAGAGTAAGTTTCATGTTGATCTCACCTCGAGATTTGGTCCCACGTGCCCCCATGCGCCAGCTACAGTGACCGTCTTCCTCACCCGATTCCCAGCAATTGGGCTGTACAACCCGCGACATGGCCCGATTAGTTCCCCGTCAATTCGACATCCTTTTCAATAATTGAACATTCAAATAGCCTCGTAAGGGTCTTAATTTAAGTTCTACATCATCAATTACGTATATAATTACCTTAATCCTTCAATTTGAAGATGAACTTTCGAAGAACCTTCAAGTGCTGTTGATCCATCGAATTCCCTTAATCTCATCTGTTTTCGTTGAATTGATTTAGTAGAAAGCTTCATTAGATCCTTATAAAACCTGTTTTCGATCTTTATTTCATCGTCCAACTCCTCCAATTACAAAACTCAATCCTTCAAATTTCCAAACTTCGCCATGTTTGTTCTTGCCCATTTCTAGGTCAATTCTTCCCAAATTTAAGGTTTTTCCAACCAGAAAGGTCCCAGAAGGCTTAATCAAGGTTGAGTTTAAGTTCTCATGGCCTCTAAATAAGAATTCGAATTTTTGGGACATTTAGAGGTCCACGGCTTGAAGGTTTCGAGTTTAGGGGTTGTTCTTCCTATTTTCTTCTCTATTCTTTCCTGATGCCTCACTCTCTAGCTTCCTCAGTTATCTATTTGGTTGTTCCTTCCTTCTATCCAATTGATTAATCACGAGGGTGTCTCAGGCCTCTGTTAATTGAGAAACTCAATTAGCATTATCTAATTCACCCCACCGTCTAACAGTTGACACTACTCAGCATTTGAAAAGTGACAAATGTGACTCCCCAATCCAGGTGAGTCATAATTATGCTAACTTATCAAAGCCCAGTCAAAATTACCATTCTACCCTTTCTTACCAAATGACCAATTCGCCCCTCACCTTTTCAGACCCATAACTTTGTCATCTGAGCTTCAGTTTCGACATGTCGCCTGTCTACGGACTCAGCGTCTCGAGACCTACCCAACGGTCTTTACGGAAGGTCAAAAAGTGTTCCGATAAAAAAGTCAACTTTCGGCCCTTATAACCAGGGGCAAAATCGTCCTTTCCTTCCAATCTTCCAAAATTTCCTTTTTCAAGTTTTCGGGTCGTCACACATTATGCCCCAATCAAGGTCAACCCATGTATCATCCAAGAGACTATGGCAATTGTCGAATCAGTATATGAGACTGATACAATCGACCCAAAGATTTCCAAGCATATCCAATCTAGTCCTCTAGATGACTCCAGAGAACTATTAGCAACACCAAAAGCCCAACTAGTTGAGGAGACTAGGCTGATCACACTCAACATCGAGCTTCCCGATCAAAAGGTCAAGATCAGCACCACGATTGCACAGAAGACTAGGGATGCCCTCATCCAATTGCTCAAGGAAAACAACGAAATCTTCGCATGGTCTTATACTGATATGCCAGGAATATTAAATGATGTAATCTGCCATCTACTGACCATTAAATCCTCTTTCAAACTTGTCACACGGAAGAAAAGAACATACAACGCCAAGCATCACCTTGCCATACAGGAGGAGATCTTCAAGCTCAACAGAATCCACTTCGTGTGAAAGGCCATCAACGCCGCTTGGGTAGCTAATATTGTTCTGGTGAAGAAGCTCTCAAGAGCCTAGAGAATGTGCATTGACTACACCGACCTTAACAAGGCATGCCCAAAAACAGTTTTCCATTTCCAAAAATAGATCGCCTGGTGAATGCAACGACGAAGCTTTATGCACGCATATTTCAGCTATAACCAAATAAAGATGCACCCGGATGATTAAATTCATACCAGTTTCTCCACCAACCTTGGTGTTTGCTGCTACAATGTTATGCCTTTCAAACTGAAAAACGCCGGGCCGACATACCAACACCTAATGAACTTCCAGTTCGCCGATTAGATCGGGAAGACCATGGAGGTCTATGTGGACGACATGCTGGTCAAGAGTAAAATAGCTACAAATCATGCCTCCAACCTCCACAAGATGTTCCATGTGCACAAGAAGTACCAAATTAGGCTCAACCCAACCAAAGGTATTTTTGGAATCAGTTTTGGAAATTTTTTTGGCCATATGATCAACTAGTGGGGATAGAAGAAAACCACGAGAAGATCAAGGCAATCCTCGATATGTAGCCCCCACACACAATCAAGGAAGTCCAAGCTCTAACTGGAAGAGTGGCAGCTCTCACTAGATTCATATCCAGAGCAAGGGATAGATGCCTACCATTCTTCGAGACCCTCAAAACCAATGGAAAGATCATTGACTGGATTTCTAAATGCAACAAGGCATTAAGTCAGCTAAAGGATTATTCGCTCGCTCAGGCACTAGAGAGCAACTCACCATCTACTTTCATTCTCCATCTTAGCCATCAACTTCATTCTAATCAAGACGAAGGAAGAAGCAGAACATTGATAGATCTTCAATTAAGTATTATTTTATATTATTTTATACCCTTTATACTTGACTTTTAATATTAAAATAATAAACAATTGGAGAAAATAATATATTTTGTGGATTTTTGTAGAATTAAATAAATCTTAGAATTTGGGGCGTTTTGACAAAAGAATCGTCTCGATCGGAGTTCGAACGGAAAAATTATGAACAAAATAAGGGAAGCCACCAAAATTCTCAAGAGAGTTTGGTGGATTACCATTAAATCAGCCCAAATACATTCCATCTGAGCCCAGAAGCCCGTGGCCCAATCGCCCAATTCCCCCAGCCCGCATCACGGCCCATTCCATGCAGCCCAGCCTGCCAAAAGCCTAGAAATCCAGCCCAATCTCTTCATTGCAGCACAATAAACCCGTCAACAGGCATTGGCCGAGCTCCACTTCCTCCTGTCAACGCGTCTCACGCGAAGGTCCATTTCGTCTGTCAGTAGGCGTGCACCAAACCTCCTGCACTCCTCAGCGCATGTGTCACTGAATTCACTGACTCCTGTCAGTGCGCCCATGCCGAAATCACTGTTTGATTTTCAGCCACTCCCAGCCGAGCTGCTCCTCTGCACAAGACACACCACCTGCTCCATTTTTTTTGATTTTCCAGCTTCAATTATCCCTAATTTCATCATTAATCATCAATTTTCATCATTTTAATAGTAATTATTTTTATATTTTATATTTTATTATTTGAATTTTGGAACTCCCTCTATAAATAGGGAGGCCATTTCATTTGTTTTGAGCCCCCATTTTTCCCCTTTCTTCCCTTTTCTTAGTTCATTTTTCTCTTTGTTAATTTCATGTTTAGTTCATCTTTTTCTCTTTATAGATTTATTTTTGGGGACCATTTCTAACTTTTTTTTAATTTTCTTCTTATGTTTTCTTTTAATCTTTGTTCTTAGATTTTCCTTTTAACTTTTTTGACTTCTCTTTTAGGTACAATTTTATGCCTTCCAAATGTTTGAGAACATGAATATAATCTTCATGTGTTTTACTTTCTATGTCAGGACCCACCCCGGTTTCATCTCGAAAACCGAGGTAAATCCTGTTCCCGTCTGACACCCCGACACTAAACTGAAATAAACTCACGTAAAAATCACCAGCACACACAATCAGACGCATGAGAAAGTTTAATACATCCCAGAGTCAAACGATACAGAGCATAGTACCAATTACACAGAAAAGAAAATCGATAAACAACGTACACACTCAACGGAAAATCTAAAGCTCTCCGGGGTCACTCTATGCCTCTGACAATGCCTCGACGTCGAAACCCGCGCTAGCTCCACGACCTGGAGGGCAATTTAAAACAGAAGGTGTGAGTGGACCATAACTAAGGAAAAGTTTCCCAAAACCATTTTATAAGAAAACCGGGTTTGGCCCTCCGTTTTGAAATCACATGCATAACTCAAGTTTAGAGAAAAGATCCAATCATAGTACCGAGCCCTCAATCGCGTCCCGAACGTCCTGTACGTTCCGCAGCTTCCTCGAGAAGTCCCGATCCTGTCACAAGTCAACAAACTACATCACTAACACGTCTACCAAGACTCTCCTAACTTTCCCTAACATTCCCCGAGTCCTAAACATAACGAACCGGAACCCTAAACCTTCAACCTCGCGAAACTACTTCGAATCGACGTCCGAATAACCCGAAACTATTTCCAATAGACTCGTCACAACACTAGACCAAAAACCTAGTTGACACCTTCCTCAGAAACCACCGCACGCGCCCCCACGCGCCGCCCAAAGTGGCTGCACGTAGCCCTCACGCGCCTGCATATAGAGGTACTATTCACCGTCGTCTACCTCGAGTGAACCGGTCTGAACCGGCGCACCCGGTTCTCCACCGTCCCGTCTCCGTTTTCCTCCCTTTCTTCACCATCTTCATCGTCTAATCTTCAGAAATTCATTCCCCTCACTCAAACACCTCGACACCGTCCCTAACCTGTCGACTCAAGCTCGAAACAAAAACCCGAACAAACCCTGTTTTCCAATTCAACCAACCAAGTAACCCCCTGTCACGACAACCACCCTAGACGGTTCCTAGGGCCTCATTGTGCTCACCCAACTCACCAAGTCCCTCGACTCGCACTCCAAACCCACGATTATTGGTTTGAAACTTGACGGCAAAACAGAGCAAGTGAAAGAAGATGAAGAATTACCTGTACATCGACCACCACCGTGAGCTCAGTCGTGAAGACACGACTCCTCCAGTCCACCTCCAGCCTCTGGACACCTCCACCAGCTTCAATTGGCCCCTTACTCGGCAACACCACCACTCAACTCCTCTCTGTTTTCTGGTTTCCCCCGCGAGCTCACACCTCGCACACACACTAACACCTCACCTTCTGACCTTCTCACTGTCTCCCTCTCAATCTCTGGTCACTCCTCACTCACAAATTCGCACAAACACACACACAGTCACCGTCCAATTCTCCCAATCTCTCAGTCTCTGTTCTCTCTTCTTCGAACACACACACACAGGTACACACGATCACAGAGCCCAAATAATTGGACCGTGTTCCCTAGAACCAACCAGACCCCTAACACTTGTCACCATCCTAAAACCCCTCTCACAAGTGCCCCAATCTCAGCCATCCACTTGTCCCTCTCTGTTGCACAAATCCCAATGTGCAAAAGACCAAAATGCCCTTCCTTTTAAGCCAAAATTACCATTTTGCCACTACCTTCCTAGACCCGTAACTCACGCATCCTAACTCCGATAACTACGTGCCGCCTGTCGTTGAACACAGGACGACAAGATCTACTTAACTGTCCTCGACCAACGTGTCAAAATCCGATCGTACGAAAAGTCAACTTTTCCCTATTTTACCCAAATCACGGTAATGCCCTCAACCTTCCGAACATCATAACTTCCTCTTCGGATGTCGGAATCAGGCGTGCCACCTGTCTAAGGATTCGTGACGTCCCAAACTATGTCACGATCATCGGTCAAAGTCCATTTGACAGCCAAAACTAAAAGTCAACTTTTTGCCCAACCTAGGGGCAAAATTGTCATTTACCCACTAATCACCGATTACACTCACTAATCCCATCTTAAACACGGTCTTAGTCCTAACTTCCGGGACGGGTCGTTACATTCTATATTTCATAAGTTTTAGTGCTGCATACTTCAATTTGATGCTAAGTGTCGATCACTATCGGTGCACTTAGCATTTGATTGAAGAGATTTTAATGTCGGCCGCTGTCGATGCATTTAATCACAAACTTAAGGTGGATCATATTGTAAGTGTTTGATGCATATTAATGTTTAACGCACATTAATGGTTGATGCATTTATAAAATGAAAAACGTATGCATGTACTTGAGATAATGAAGGTAAGATTTCGTGATTGATTCAATATGAGCAAAATGTAAAGTGTTGGTAAAAATTGTGTTTGAAAGAAGTCTATTTTAGGAGTAGTTTCATTATTATTATTGTTAATTTTAATTTATTTCTTATTTAGTGTAAAAATGTAGTTTAGATTATAGTTTATTCAAAATCCCCCTCATTTCATTCTTTTATTTTTTTTATTCTTTTATTCTCTTATTCATTAATTCTTTCATTAATTAATTAATTCATTCTTTTATTCTTTCATTTATTTATTCAATTATTCTTTCATTCATTAATTTATTCATTATTTTACCAATTATTATTTCTCACTAACATATTACTAATGTTCCCTAATTTCTTCAGTTAAGAACGATCCATATTTACTAATACTACATCTACACAAAACACTTAAATTACGTGTTTAATTTAATGCGTTGTTTGAGCGTTATCAAACATCCAGTCTACTATGTGAGCAATTCTAGGATGTGGAAACCATATATTATGACCTGGAGAAACTTGTTCTTGCCTTGGTCACCGCAAGAAGGCTCAGGCCTTACTTACAGGCTCACCCAATCTTAGTCTTGAAGAACAAGCCACTCAGGCAAATTCTCTAGAATTCGAACACATCCGGAAGACTAATCAAATGGGCAATCGAACTCAGTGAGTTCAACATCACATATGCCCTAAGATCATAGGAGAAAGGCCTAACTGCCATCGATCTCATCTCTGAATTCACTTCTAGCACGTCCTAGTACTTGCTAGAAGAATCAATGCCACTCACCAAGAAGCCAGCTACCAAATCAAGGGTGAAGCACTCTTCATCTCCACTAGACAAGTTAAAGCCAATCTGGACTCTATATGTGGACATATCAGCCTGCCACAATGGCTTTGGAATGGGGCTCGTGCTCAATACAACCGATCACACAAAGCTTGAATGTGCTCTTCGTTTAAGTTTCAAGGCTTCAAACAATAAGGCAAAGTATGAAGCACTCATCACTGGCCTTCACTCGTGAAAGACTTGGGAGAAAAATAGATCAGGATATTAGTGACTCTCAACTTGTGGCCAACCAGGTGAACAATGACTACAAGGCCAAGGACATTTCTATGACCAACTACCTCGGCAAGGCAAGGATATTCCTATGTAGCTTTCAAACCTACGGAGATAAAAAAAAATATCCCACATTCAGAGAAAAGCCATGTTGATGATCCGACAAGACTAACCTCCTCAATCGACGAGAAGATCGGTCGAAGCCTGACAGTGGAGCTACTAGAGCTCTTAAGCACAAAGGAACGTCATATCAATGCCATCAACACTGGACCATCATGGATGGATCCAATCATCATGTTCTTTAGAGACGATTAACTATCGGAAGATCAGAATAAATCCAAGTGCATCAAACACTAAGTCACTCTATACATCATCGTCTATGGAAATCTTTACAAGCGGAGATTTGACGTCGTACTCCTCAAGTGCCTACCAATATATCAAGGATATGTCGTCCTCAAGGAAATCCACATGGGAATGACAACCATTAAGGACCAAGTCCTTCACTCACAAAAACTTCAGGAAACGTTGCTACTGACTAACTATGCATGAAGATGCAACCACTCTTATTCCGAAATACGAACAATGCCAGAAGTACGCTCTGATTCCACACCTACATGCAGATAGGCTCACTCTAATTTTCAACCTACGACCTTTCTTGTAATGGGGACTTAACCTTATTAGCCCAATACCGAGAGGGAAGGAATAAGTAGAACATGATGTCTTAGTTGCTGTCTTAGTTGTCAACTACTTCACCAAATGGGCAGAAGTAAAATCACTTAAGACAATTATCGACGCACAGATCGAAAGCTTCCTCTACGAGAATATAATCTGCAGCTTCGATATTCCACACACCTATGTGACAAATAATATGAAGCATTTCGATTGTGCACGTTTCCGCTCCTTCCATGAAGTATATGAAATCAAACTCTACTTCGCTTTTGTCACTCATCCATAAGAAAATGGCCTGGTCGAAGCAGTCAATAAGCTCATCATGTACAATCTTAAGACTCGCCTAAACGAGGATTCCCAAAGTAGTTCGAATGTAATTTGCCCTCAGGTGGAAGCAGTCAACAAGCTTATCAAGTACAATCCTATAAGACGTTCTCTGGTCGTACCAGACATCTTACCAGACATCAACTAAGGAGACACCATTAGCAATATCATTCGACACTGAGGATATCGTATCGGTAAAGATTAGAAAAACCCTTTATCGAGATCTCTTGCGATCCGGATGAGAACAACAAACTTCTCACTATCAACCTTGATCTCCTAAAAGAGCATAGCAAATATGGCAACCTATGCAACATGGCTCACAAACAACGAATTGCACGATATTATTACTCTAGGGTCAAGACCAGAAGTTTCAAGGCTAAAGACTAGGTACTTAGAAAAATCAGTCTGGAAAACACCGAACAGACGACATATTTGGCCGAAAATGGGAAGGACCATATTTGGTCACTACGGTCAACCGATCAGGAACTTATGAACTACAAATCGTGGATGGCAAACTACTGGCACATCCATGGCATGCCAGCCTGTAAGGACCCATCCCGAACCAACATGATTAATTAAGGATTAATTACGAATTATCGAGGATTAATTGTGAATTATCGAGGATTAATTGGAATTAATGGAGGATTATCGGACGATCGAGAAAAAATGACAATTTTCCCCTAAAAAGAGTAAAATGTTAACTTTTGACCCCAAGAGGTCAATGGCACGTGGATCGAAGTCCATTACATAGATCGAGATGATACGAGTCTGTAAATAGATGGCACGTCGAAATCAGACGTCGTACGAGGAAGTTATAGGTCAATGATGATTTTTTATACGATTAACGATTGCACAAAAATAGAGAACAGTTGACTTTGGGATTTGAAATTGGGACCTAAAATATCTTCTGCAGACTAATGGATGAGTGACAAGTGTCACCCTTCCATTGATCCACACCTTTCATACATGAATCTACCATTGATCCGTAGAGTTATGAGTACTGGTCGATTGGATACTAGTTAGCCCATTATGATGACTTTTAAGAGTCGTGACCGATGATTGGTCATGATGGATGTGGTCGTGGATTACCCTAGTTGAGATTGGTTGAACAAGTTATCCGGAGAGTGGCATTTGTGGATCAGATCTTGGGATGGACCGATTAGTGGGTTACATGCTTTGAGCGGATTGTACGAGCGGTAGGGCTTGCATGAGTGCATGATCTCAATAACAATGAGTTTTTTCGTTGGGTCTGCACAAGGTTTGGGGCAGAAATTGCTATCAATGAATGTGGATGAGACTATCGAGAGTTGGGTGACGTTTGAGGAACGTTCTTACGTTATTGTCGCTCCCGTATGATCAAGATACGAGGGAGGTAGAGTGTATCTTGAGACGTGGAGTTTATCTTAAGAGGCGGAGTTCCTCCGAGTGCGCATGAGATTGGATGGTAGCTCGGTACGAGCAGAGATTTGGGATTTTGTCATGGTATGCTCATGGTTCAGTGACGATTGAGACGATGAAGTCTTATCGGTGGCGATTGTATTGAGATTCCACAACATCTCCACTGAGATGAGTTGGACTGAATCCTAGTAGCAATCAGATGATTGCGGATGACGTTGTATGCATCTAGAGGTTGCAGATGCCAAGGAGCTAAACGTATTCCGAGTTCGTCGAGTGGTAGACATACAAGTCATAGTGGTCGATGAGTGGGACAAAGAGGATCCCAAGTGGCTCAGAGTGATCTCAGTTTCCTTCTTATTCAGTTGGATTACTGGAGGTAGGGGGTATGCCTGGTTTGGTGATAGGTACCCTAGTTATCTTCGAACGAATTGCATGAGTGTTGTGTCCAAGAGTTGATTCTATAGAGTTGGGACATGTGAGCTAGTATGTTGGTTGTAGTTGGTAAACCGACACATCAAATTCCGTTGCGGACTCCAAAAGTCACTGCACACTCTAGAAACCCCAAGTGGGTTACCATTTTATCCCTGGTCTGGTATGTGGTGTCAAACAGAAGTAAGGCACATCCCACAATAATCCAGGGGGATTGGGATGGGTCATGTTAGCTTGGTATCAGAGCTGGAGTATTGAGCATGATTGACAGATTAGATGCTGAGCCAAATGTCAACTTGATCAATGACAGATTGGATGCTGAGCCGAATGTCAGCTTGATCAATACTGAGCAGAATGTCAGCTTGGTATAGCAAGATTAGCAGTGGGATTATGGGCAAATTTTCAGCTGAATAGAATTGATAAATTGAACACTGAGCAGGATGTCAGCTTGGTAGAGTAGGATGGTCAGATTGGATTATGAGTACACTTGTGTGAGTGACAGGTGAGATTGACGAGTGTCGATGGCTCAAGTGAGACTTGAGATTGAGCATTGGAGGTTTCTAGTAACAACAGGTCACTCTTGGATACTATCATGGAGGATGTGCCGAGTTCAACATTAACCGTCGGATTATCGTTAACGTCAAGTGACGTTGATGTTGCTGCATACTGTGGATAGAGGCTTTCACGTGTACCTCAAGTTGGAGGCAAGATTGGATTTCCACAGTTTTAGTGCAAATTGGAGTCGATTTGAATTTCGAGGATGAAATTCTTTCAGAGGGAGGAGAGGGGGGGGGGGGGGGAGGGGGAAGACTATAACGACCCGCCCCGAACCTACAAGATTAATTAAGGATTAATTGCTGATTATCGAGGATTATTAGACGATCGAGATAAAGTGATGATTTTGTCCCTAAATATGGGAAAAATGTTGATTTTTAACGCAGGAGGTCAATGGCACATAGACCAAGGTCTATTACGTAGATCGAGACGACACGAGTCCCTAGATTGGCGGCACGTCAAAATTGGACGTCGTACGGAAAAGTTACTAGTCAAGGATGATTTTCTATACTATTAATGGTTGCACAAAAATCGAGAAGAGTTGACTTTGGGATTTGAAATAGGGACCCAAAATATCTTCTGCAGACCAATGGATGAGTGACAACTGTCACCCATCCATTGATCCACACCTTTCATACATGCATCTACCATTTTCCCTTCTTCCATTTCAATCCAAAACCGAAACCCACCCCAAAACGAAAACCATCACCCCCTCACCTGGTTCTAACCTGAGAGAGAGCGCGAGATAGAGGGACTAAGATGCTGGAGGAGAACGACGGAGTTGTAGGCCGTAGAACCCAGGTAAAACCTGTCAACCGTAAAACCTTGGTGGATTGGGTTTTTTATTTTTAGACATTATAATTGGAAACTAAAGTTGTGGTGGTCTTCTGGAGTTCATGCGAGCTCACAGGACTAAGAAACACAGAGAATGGGCCACTGGACAGCCCTAGAAGGATGTTCGAGGCTCGGCCGTGAAGGTTTGGATTCACACAGGTAATTTTCGTTCTTATTTCGTGTTTTTAAGGTCGTAGATCCCTTTCTAGGAAGTAGGTAAGTCATTAGATAGAAAAATGGTGGAAAAATGTTGCGAATTAAGCGAGTTACGACCAGGTCAGGGTCGCAGGTCAAACAACCCGTTACAGTCAAACAGGTTAACTTGGCCATAGGTAGGGGATAATGATGTGGCAGTCCATGTCATCACTTGTCAGGCCAAGTGGCCAATCAGAGGACAACACGTGGCATAAGTGTTAGTCCAGTCAGCAGCTAACATGGCCTACCACGTCAGACTTGTCAAGGCACATGGACTAGTGAGATAGTGCCACGTGGCAGTATTTCAAGATCAAGCAGGTGACATGGCAACTGACATGGCCTGTCCACGTCAGCGATGTCAGACTACGTGGACCAGTGGAGTGGTGCTACGTGGCAGTGTGTCAGAGGGGTGTCAGACCTGTTAATGACACATGGCACTAAACAGGGAGTGCCACATGTCATGTTATCAGAGCTGTCAGATGTCAGAGTTGTCAGGTTGACGTCAGCAGGTGACGTTAGCCTTGATCGGCGTTGACCACTGTTGACCGGGGTTGGCCAAGCACGTGAGAGGTTTGACAGGCGTGTAAGGGCGTGTGGGCACAAATTTTGAGGTTAAACCAATCTTGTTTGAAAAGTTACGACGCTCTGAATCCAATGGTGGTGCTTTCAGGTCGATCAAAGATAGTTTGATATGATATTTGGAGGTTTTAAGCCTCGGAAAGAGTGTTTAGGACACACTTACTGTTCAGGGAGTTTTGATAATTTATGATTTGGACTTTTATAGATGGTTAGTGACCTTTGGATATGACTTGGACAGGTCCGAACGATCCGAAAACGTTGGATTACCTTGGAGTGGCTTACGGCGCGAAATGTGAGCGCGCAACATGGACAGTTTATGAGTGGACTTTTGATTTATAAATATGATGCATGCATAAATGTTTTATATGTTTTATGATCATGATTTGTTATGCACTGATTGCATATGATTTAAATATGATTTGGCATTTTCGTAGAAAATGTTCTTGTGCACGTATTTTGAGATTTATTTTTTATGTGATACTTGGGCTTAGGCGGAGTTTCCTACGTGCATGTGATTTACGTGTTTTGAATGATTTCACGGAGAGGAGTGAAATTGAGGATTTGATTATCGATTTTAAATGATTTCACATAAATACGTTAAATGCTATTTCAAGCATGAGATCTAGTTGGATATTGACTTTGATTTGGATTACAGTCAAAGGTGATTTGGAAAGTGATTTGAATAGTGAAATGGTTTTCGAATTTGGAAATAATGTTCTGGCTTGTGTCCCAGTTGATTTATGTTTGACTTAGAGTACAGTCAAACGTGAAATATATCGGGCTTGTGATCCAGTTTTGATTTATGATATGGGATTTCGGGCTATGACAATGTTGTGGTTTATGATATGAGATTTCGGGATGTGACCCTATTAGGGATTTACAAGATTGGATTTGATAGGATTCGAGGAATCCTGGATTTGTGAAATGTTTTTTGATATGATTTTTATGATGGTTTTGTGGAAAGTTATTTGATGAAACTATATTTCGAGCGTGAGCCCCATTGAGATATTTTGAGATGACTTGAGATTTGTGAAATGTTTTCCACACTACCATCCTCTATGATCCTGGCGTGGTAGCCTCTAGACGTCGTAGATCCTAAAGAGGTCACGATGACACTTCCTGTAGGAGTGTCAGAGATGGACATTTCTTAAACTTCGAGCCAGAAGTTTCGAGACTGTGAATGCCATCACTCAGACGTCAATCCAGGGGTTTCGAGCCTGAGTTAGAACATCTAGACGTTGAGCTATGAGCTTCGAGCCTAGTGTATATTCGGATGTGCAATCCCGAGTCGCACACGTAGCGATGATATCGTGACTAGTGAGATGATTTTTTGGATATTAGATAAAGAGGATTGGTTACTAATGTTTTCATGAGACTCCGGATGTGAGCCTATGTTTCGGGCAGAGGCCATATTGAGATGTTTTATGTGCTTTGGATTTGGGTTGAGACCCTACGTTATTTGGTTTTGGGTTGAGACCCTACTAAGGAAATAGCTTTGATTGATAAATGACAGGACCCGTCCCCGCTGGACTTTGATAACCGTGCCCGATCCTACTCACGTCTGACAAGTCGACTGAAGTCCTGAAAATACCCTCAACACCTATTAGACAAGGGATAACTACACTGATTTCCGCTCATGCCTTCGCCTATCGATTAGCCCCGAATGTCGTGCCACGACCTGGAGGGTCAATAAAACAGAAAAGATGTGAGTGGACAAAAATAATATCCAACCACATGTAAACGAACAACCTTACCATATACAGTTCGGGAATTACACATCTGAGGTTTCTCTGGGAATTACCCATCCAGAGTTTCTGGGAATTACGCATCCAGAGTTTTTGGGAATTACACATCCATGTTGCTGGTCATGACACATCTACCTATTCCAGGAATTACACATCCGGTCGTTTGGGAACGTATCGTGAATTGCGCATTCAATGTATCAGGAATTACGTATCTGATCTAGCTCGAGAATTACACATTCGAGTTTTTTCCCCATTACACATCCGGGGTCTTTTTCCCAGGAATTACACATCCGGGGACACTAACACAAATCCAAAATCTTTATTTCAAAATCATCCTTGACTCAAAACCAAGTCAAAACCAATCGCAACAGAGTCTCAGGCCCAAAAATTTTTTTGCACGTAAATCCGTAAAATCTCAGCTGAAAAGCATTAAAATATTAACAAAACCATTAGTGTCATTGTTCCCTTAATTAGAGATCAGTGAGTTCAATTACCCAAATTCTTACCTCCAACTAGACAACCTAAGCTCCAATTTCAGCCAAGGTTTTAGGTGCGCAATTGAAGCCTTCTAGTGCCTAATTGTCTGCAGGGATTCCTTCATTCGACTCGTCAGGGACCAGAGATCATAACTTTGGCTTTTATTGTCACGACCCGACCCCTATCTAATACAAGGAGTTTTGGGAGCTCAGTGGCTTTGGGGGGGATTGGAAACCTAAAGTTAAGCGAGTTTAGGCTGGTGCAATCCCATGATGGGTGACCTACTGGGAAGTTGTACGTGAGCTCCCAAAAACAAAATCGTGAGGGCCTGTAACTCTCGTCGGCTTACCGACTTCCATAACCTAACCAATCACGGACATCTCCATATCTGTCCAATATACAATCGCAAGACATGGAAGAGTAGATAGCCCGGGACCTACCGAATACATACGTCATGACCACGAGTAGTAGGTATCCAGATCATCACTCCAGGGGCTACTCAGACCTCTTGCCAAGAAACTGTAATCCTCGGGCATGTGGTCCCAATTCGACCACGCCCCTTATGGTCCATCACGGGCCTACCAACTTTTCCCTCGTCTTTCACATCAACCATAATCACAGAAGCCAATCCCTGCTCCATTGCACTCCAACAGTGCCATATCACTTTACCGATCGATATAACCATTTCTTTATGATGTGACCAGACGACTCACAATTATGAGCAACAATTAACTTTAACATTTTATCACCCAGTGGACCCAACTGGCGTCCCACTGCACTGGACCATCTTCTAAGTCCAAATCTCTGTGTACTCCGGGTCTCTGCCCAAACTTTCAATCACTAAGTGAAATTGACACGACCCAGCCAAATCCATAAGTCCAGTAAACAAGGTTAAACAATACCAATTCATAAATTCATACCCCATCAAACATATAAGGTACTTCACCTTTCCTTCCCCGAGCGATGTGGGATCGTTCACCAATCTTACCTTTCCAAGCTCACGGGTCTTGCTCACCGTTCTTGCTTCTCAAGCTCATGGGTCTTGCTCACTGTTCTTGCTTCCAAGACCGGGTTTTACAATCCACCCCCCTTGGGGCTCAGCGTCCTCGCTGACACACTTCCGGTCAGGGTCCGGCTCTGATACCATTCGGTCACGACCTGGCCCATCTAACACAATATTGTCCGCTTTGGGCCCAGCCCTTAAGGTTTTGTTTTCGGGAGCTCACGTGCAACTTCTAGTAGTTCACCCATCATGGGATTGCACCAGCCTCAACTCGCTTAACTTTAGGGTTCCAATCCCCCCCCCCCCCCCCCAAAAGCCACTGAGCTCCCAAAAGGCCTTGTGTTAGATAGATAAGTGTCCACACATATAAGGTACTTCACCTTTCCCTCCCCGAGCGATGTGGGATCGTTCACCGATCTTACCTTTCCAAGCTCACGGGTCTTGCTCACCATTCTTGCTTCTCAAGCTCACGGGTCTTGCTCACCGTTCTTGCTTCCAAGACCGGGTTTTTTATTTATTGTTCCAATTAAGCACCCAAGATCAAACTTTGATTTCAATGGTTCCTGGACATTTTTGAGTTCTTGAGTTTGGGTCCATCTGGGTTCGAGGTCCATCCCTCATCATTCAATTTTTCTTCTTTTCCTCTTCACCTCCTTAGTTTCTCTAGATTTTTTGTGGTAGCAAGAATCGATCAAGCCCAATTCATGATATATATGAATTATATGGCTTTTATTATTCAAATGTCAAACAACTCAAGTGCCACTAATCCTTCCTGCCAAGTGACAGATGTCACTAACTAAGCTAAGTGAGTCATTAAGCACGCCTGAATCAGCCAATTCCAGCCCAATTTACCATTTTTCCCTTGCCTTAACAATTACCAAAATGCGCCTCACACTCCTAGAGCCGTAACTTCCACATCTGAACTCCAATTTTTGTATGTCGTCTGTCTATAGATTTAGTGTCTCGAGACCTACGCTATGGTCATGACCGAAAGTTCAAAAGGTGTCCCAAACAAAAAGTCAACTCTTGCCCCCCCCCCCCCCCAAAACAAAGGAAAAAATCGTCATTTCCTTCCAAATTTTCCAAATTTTCCTTTTTCGACACAATAAATGTTTTCACTGTGTATTGATTTGAAAAACCATATGATTTGCTTTAAAGAAAGTATTTAAGATATTATTTTCTGATGCATGCATACTTTTACGTGAAGGGTATAAATGTCTTTTCATTAAATGGTTTTATAAACTGTTAATTCTTGTCCATTCACAGCTTTTAATTTTTTTGATACCCTTCAAGTTAATCGTGGATGCGGGCTGTAGCAAAAATCAAGAAATCACATGCTACTGCGGACTCCACAAGTCACTACGCACTCTGGAAACCCCGAGCGGGTTACGATTTTACCTGATCTGGTATGTGGTGTCAGAAAAAAACAGGGCACATCCTATGATAATTCAGGGGCATTAGGATGGGTCCTGTCACAACCACCTCAAACTATACTACAAGAAAATTCCCTAAGTCATACTTATATTTGTACCAATCTCTTTGTAAATGATTCGGCTCAGGCCAATTGGACCCATTGGTATTATGAATTAAACAAATTTTTTTGGAAAATTTTTTACTTTTGAGATTTTCAAGTGTATGCCAATCGGTACCTATGATTAGCACTCAGATAATCCTATCCTCACTCGGCAACGTAAGGCTATGCAACAATCATTTGTCACTCTTAAGTTCCTCATTTGGAAGCCTCTCAGTGTCTTCTCAGTACTCTCGCATTCCACACTTGGTGTAACAAACCCGTACCTTCGGGAAGGGTAAAAATGTAATTTTGTGAAGTTTTGTAAAAAGGACGATTTTGCCCTTGTGAATAGTAGGCTAAAAGTTGACTTTTTGTATTATCGATTAGATGAGTGTTGGGCCTTGACCGTGACGTAGTTTAGACGTCACGAGTCCGTAGACAGGTGGCAGGTTCGATTCGGACAACCGGAGGAAAAGTTATGATGTACGGAAGGTTGAGGGTGTTTACCGTAATTTTGATAAAATGAGGAAAATGTTGACTTTTTGAAGGACTTGTGATTTTCACGTAGACCGAGGACCGTTGGATAGGTCTCGACGTCCTGAGTTCAACGACAGGCGGCACGCTGTCATCGGACGTCGGACGGAAAAGATACGGGTCTGGAAAGTCTGAGGGTAAAATGGTAATTTGTGCAGGAGGGGTATTTTGGTCATTTTCCCTCAGCCCAATCAGATACAGGGTAAAGTGGCAGAGATTTTTGGGCTGGCCTATGGATTGTGGACACGTGCAGGGGCTGGATTGTTCCCTAAGGTTCTAAAGTGTGCACCGCCACACTTGGTTCATTTTTGAACCGTGCATCCTTTGAACACACAGAAACAGAGAGAGAAGAAAGTTGAAAAAGATTGATCGATCTGGGTGCAAGAGAGAGTGAAGAGTCAGTTGAGAGAGGGACGGTGAAGCAAGACGGAGCTGGTGATCACGGTTTGGGACTGAAACCGTACACGGAGGCGACGCGGTGGACGGCTGGAGTTTTGGAGGAAACAGAGACGGCGGTGGATTGAGGTGGCTGCTGTGCCGTGTGGGTGGATCGATTCAAGCCACTAGGAGACTCAGGAGGCTACGGGGAGTCCTACGAGCACCGTGGTAGGTGACGGTTCTCACGGCGGCGCCTGAATCGAAGGGTAACTTCTTTTGTTCTGTTTTCCCGTAGATTTTAATTTCAAAAGTCGTGAAGGTAGGGTGAGAATCGAGGGGATCTGGTGAGTGCAGTAGTGTTAAGGGAGGTTCTAGGAACGGTATGGAACGGTCGCCGTGACGAGGCGTACACGGCGGAGCCCAGTCGACGGAGAGTACTCTGTACTCTGTTTAGCCGTGAATTTCAAATGCAAAGTCGTGGACTTGGGCGTAGAGTCGAGGGTTAAGGAGGTTAGGGTGAAGTTCAGGAGGGTCTTAGGCGTCGTTTAAGATGAACGCCGTGACCGGGGAGGACCTGGGCGGCCGGCGGTCAAAACAGGGGCTATAGGCCGTCTGTTTTCGAGGCCCTGAACGGCGGGTTTCCGGCCGTGATTCTTCGAGGTTAGGACTTGGATATGGTTGCTTAGGACGGGACGAAGAGGATAGGATTGGTTTGGATTGTGGATTGAAATGGTGATCGGAATACAGAGAAACCGTTCACGCCTGTTGAACCGGGTGACTCGAGGAAGGAGATGCTACTGTAGCTGGCGCGTGAGGCCCCCGCGCAGCCACTTTGGGCGGCGCGGGAGGCGCATGGGAAAGAATCCGGCCAAGTTTTCCAACATGAGTTTAGTCCTAAATGTTCTAAGGAATCCAATGGTATAGTTTTCGGGTTAATCGGACGGTGTACGGGATGTTCGGGAATCCGTTACGGTTTAGGGTTTAGGATTAAAATAGTATTAAATTTCTGAAAAATTGGGGAAAATAGGAAAGGTATCTTTGATGTAATTGTGACCCTATTTGGTATCTATTGACAGGACGGGAGACACCAGAGACAGTCGAGGAGTGCACGGGGCGCGAGTGACTTGTTCTGATCTGTGAGTGGACTCTTTCCTATTTCTGAGCATGTCTAACTGTTTTTACCAATGTTTTATGATCTTATGTGTGTGTTTTTATGTTTTAATGATGATTATACGTGATTGAGATGTTTTGCACGTTTTTCGAGACATTTCCGGGATTTACACGCTTTTCGAGAAAAATCTGGTTTTCGTATTTTGATACCATATTTGAGATTTTAACCTATAACTGTTTTCTGACGACGATAAATGAATTATGAAATATGTTTTGTGATTACATGTGGTTTTTGGTATAATAATGGATTTCCGGATTCGGGTTCGGAATGTCGGTTCTGAACGCCGGAAGGGCTTCAAACCGGGGATTTCGAATTCGAGTTTGGCGATAGATTTCGGAATGGTTTTACACTGATATGGATTGGATTTGCTGGATCTGGATATTGGGTTTAAAGACCCGGATTGATATTGATGGGGGACGGGCCCGGATTGAGTTTAAAGACTCGGGAGTTTAAAGACTCGGATATTACGATATTACCCCCATAGGCCTATTGAGTTTAAAGACTCGAGTTATATTTGAGGCCTGGTTGAGTTTAAAGACTCGGATAGGTCCAGCAGGTTTGATCAGAATTGGTGGTTTGATGTTCATGCTCTGGTTTTGATATCCATTTTATAGTGTATCTGTTTCTTATGAGGTTTTATAGTGTTTCTGTTTCTTATGATGTTCCATATTATGGATTTTCTATTATTTCGTCAGACATGCCTGTTTCCACAACGGAGGGAACATCTTATTATTTTTCCTTAACTCTGATTTGACGAGAAGCTGTTTTGAAACTACCATTTTTCCCGGTCCACTCACACTTTCTGTTTTTTTTAAATTTCCCTCCCAGGTCGTGGTGATAGCGCTGGGGTGAACGTTGAGGCAGATATCGAGGCATAGAGCTTCCGACGTTCTTCCGTTGCAGCCTTAGACTTGTAGGACTTTTGGTGCCCATTTTGTAGAACTATGCTCTGCTTACTGTTGTATATATTTACTCCTTCGTCTGATAGTTATGCTTATAGTTGTATTAGGTTATTTTTGGTACTGTAAGTGTGATTGTCAGACGGGAGCAGGGTTCATCCTGGGTATCGAGGTGATATTCGGGACGGGTCCTGACACTTGGAAGCCCCTTAGTGTCATTCAGAAATTTTCATTCCTCACTCATCATTCGGCACTCACTTGAGTAATAATCATTCAATCAACCATTCACACAAGTCAAACTCACTCGGCGTGCAATCTTTCATTCGGAAGAAAAAAACTTTAAAACCATGCATAAAGAATAATTTGTTCAAAGCGATACAAGTACATAGGGTATCCCCACATAAAATCAAAAAATTATTACTTGTCTCTGCCATTCGGCAAATTATTCAAAGACCACATCAACTTGCTCCTCGACCGCCTCTTCCTGACCTTCAGTCTCATCAGTAGGGGTGACCTCGAGCTCTTCGGCAGGCTTGCTGGTCGGATTTTTGGCTTCAGATGATGGCCCTCAAGACCTTCTACAAGGCCTCACTAGGACTCTTCAGATCCGTCTCTGTGGGTAGCTTGAACGTCTTTGTTAGCACCGGAGGATTGCTCAACCATGGGGATTGGATTGTCAGGGTCAGATTGAAGGACATAAACTTCAGTATGATATCATATTCCACCTTACCCAATTGGACTCTATGAACTGGCTAATTGCCTCCTTACAAGTGGCAGCTAGACAACCTCGTAGGAACTCAATCTCCTCCTTCTTATCCATGGCCTTCTCGTCAGCTCACCCCTTTTTTTGAGTTGTCTAACCACCCGGTTCAGATCTTCTAAGAGCTTCAAGTCTAGTTGTGTTTCCTGCTCTAGTCGATCAACTTGTTTAGTTGACTTCTGAATGATAATAAAAACCTCGCTAAAGCATTTCCGAATCATAAAGACGTGGTCAAAATTCAGAAACTAAAACAACACACATGGGCATTCGTGACAATCACCTTCCTATTAGCCTCACCAATCAGCACTAAACCAAAAGGGAAGAGCAAGAACTTACATGGCATTCTCGTCAATCACCTTCGCATACCGATTGAGAACGCTAGCCAAACTCATCTCCTTGATCTTTGAAAGCCCTTTCTACAAGCTAAGCACTAGGACATTGATGATTGGAACAAAATCATATACATATACTCGGTGACCTGCATCTAACTATCGTGCACTATGGATGACCAAACGACATCGGTAGCCTCCCCTAGCTCAATAAAATAGGACCGAAGACCATGGGTGAAGATTGGACTCTTTAGGGGCTTTGATATAATTAAGGGTGATAATTTTTTACATGACTTGATACACGACTCGAAACCCGCGAGAGATTTATCCGGGTTAACCTGCACGATTAAAATTTCGGGTCATTTTTGGGTCAACCTGTTATGACACGTTTAATAAATAGGTGGATTTCGGATCAACCTCTTAACCCGTATAATAACCAACTAACCCGTTTAATAAATGGGTAGATTTTGGGTTTACTTGTTAACTCGTATATTGACTTATATATTGACTCATTTAATAAACGTGTCATTATTAACGCATATATTTACCCATTTACCTACCTAAATACCTATTAAATATTATAGTGTAAATAGGTTAAACATATTAAATAGGTTAAACGGGTCATAGGTTAATTGGGTTTCGAATACGACTTGTTTTTAAAATAGGTTACACCATTTACACCGGTTACCTGGATCATTAACGGGTCTGGTTCGGGTTAGACATCATTGATACGATTATTAAACGGGTTGGGTTTGGACTGGGCATATTTGGGTAAAACAGAGTTTATGATATGACATGAACCCGACACGATAAGACCCATTGTCATCCCTAGATATAACCCTCGATGGAAATTCTAGTCGAGGCTCTTTGGATAACTTGTCCCTGGCCTTCTCTAGGGACCTGATCTGGGCCTCTTTCCTCGTCTCTCAAATGGAATCCACCTCCCAGATAGCTTGCTGGTTCTGAGCCATTTGCTGCCTTTTGGAGGCCAGCAACTTCTGCGTCGAATCTCTGATCGGTCGACCCTAGTTTCTGTTGCTGACCTCTTCCGAGTCAGCAAAGGACTTCCCTTGAACCTACCGATTGAACCCTCCACACTCAGTTGTGCCTCTGTTCGTCATTTTCTGCTTGACAACCTTAGGGCAGATCTACGCTCCTTGGCCTTCTACGCCTTCTCACCAGCCAATTTGTAACGACCCGTCCCAAATTCCATGATTAGATTAGTGACTAATCACGATTAGTGAGGCTAATCCGGGATTAGTAGAGCGAAATCGGACGAAGCGAAATGACCGTTTTGCCCTTGGTGGTGGCAAAACGTTGACTTTTCGTTCGGGCAGTCAAATGGACTTTGACCGATGACCGTGACGTAGTTCGTGACGTCACGAGTTCATAGACAGGTGGCACGTTCAATTCCGACGTTCGAGGAGGAAGTTATGACGTTCGGAAGTTTAGGGGCATTTTGGTAATTTTGGTTAAATGGGGTCAAAAGTTGACTTTTTGACCGAGAGGTCCGATGGCCGAGGGCCGAAGACCGTTTACGTAGATAAGGACGATACGAATCCGTAGACAGGCGGCACGTCGAATTTGGACGATCGACGGCGAAGTTACGGTTCACGAAAGTTTGGGGATACTATTCCCAGCGACACGTTTTACAAGACAAAAAGTGAGTTTTATCTCTAGTGGGCCCAGATATTTGTCCTGATGCCCAATGGATGAGTGACAAGTGTCACCCATCCAATGGACACCATATTTCATTCATGCACCAAACCATTCACCTGTGCATCCATTTTCCATTTTTCCTCCAACCAAACCCGATCCCATTTCTCACCCAAACCCATTCAACCCTTTCCAATGATCATATAAAAGAGACCAGAGAATGAGGATGGACCGGCTGGACGTGGTGGCTGGCCAGGCGGAGCCGCCGTAGTCGGCGATGGAGGAAACCGTGCACAGGTATCGGTTTTAACCGATTTCAATCCATTTTTCATTTCTGTTGTTATGGGTCGATTTGGAGGGTTGGTTTCAGTTAAATAGGTTGCTAGGGAGTCGTTAGAGAGGTTTTGGTGGTGGTTGACGACTGAGAAGCCGTGGGGGAGGTTTTAGAAAAATTGAACCGTGAGGGGTTTTTGGGTTCACGGGTTCTAGGTGGTTTTAGGTTGTTTAATTGATTGGGTTAGGTAGGAAATGAAGAAATAGGAATTTAGGAATTGGAATGGAAGCAAACGGACCGAAAATGAGGGAGAAGGAGACCTGGACCGGTTACGCCGGTCCAAGTTGCAGGAAAAACCGGTCCGGACCGGTTCGGACCGGTCTGACCGAGGTAGGAGAAGCACTGTTCACAGGTGCGTGGCTCCCACGCGCAACCACTTCAGGCGGCGCGTGCGGGCGTGTGCGGGAGAATTTGACGATGGTTCCAACATGTGAAATCATCTATTCGATGTAACGAACATTTTGGGACTGGTTTCGAGTCGATCGGACACCGTCTCGATATGTTTCGGGGCATCAGAAGGTTTAGGATCGACTTTAAAAATAGTTAGAAAATCGGAAAAATTACGGGGCTTTGGTAGGAGGTTAATTAAGTAGTTAGTAACCTTCTATTAAAATTTGGACAGGTTTAGGAGTCCCGGTGACGGTGATCGGCTCGGGGAGCCGTATGGCACGCAAATCGAGGTGGCAGCTCGGACGGTCTGTGAGTGGACTTTGTTTTCTAAATTAGTGCATGCATAAATGTTTATTATATGTTTTATTACATGTTTGATGATGTCATGGGTGCATTTGTATGTGGTTACGTATAAGCACGTATTTCGAGGTTTTGGCCTTATACGGTACTTATACGGGTCTGTATGTCTTTATTGGTCTAAATGAAATGGTTTTGGATTTCAAATGGATAAACTCGGGTATAAGACCCATTTGGTTTTGTCTCGGGCATATGACGCTATTTACGACCTTCGGGTCTAAATCGTGGTCGCGGCGGGTTCTATATGCACGGCGATCGACGATACGACGCTCGCCTCCGGATTGGGATGTTTTCCTTCCGGAGAGGTCACGATGCACGATTAGTGGTCGGGCAGACTGGGGAGGCTCGACTTCGGAGTGCTGACGGTTAAGGATAGCGATCGGTGATGAGTGCACCATGATCTTGTGGTGGTGGCGTCGGTTGATTCGTTCACGGCGACATACCAGGATTGAGAACGGTCCTAGATGGATGGTTGCACGCATCACTATGATCGGAGTCGTGACTGACCCTTAGATATCGGGCATGGTTCCCAGTTGAGTCATATGTTCGGGCAAGAGACCCAGTTGTTTTACACTGATGATTTTGGGTCAGGGACCCTAGATAGATTTCCAAGTTCATGACGGTTTATGGGAACCGGCATGAACTCTGGAAAGGTCATTGTGGTTCATGACGGTTTATGGGAACCGGCATGAACCTTTGTCAGGTCATTCTGGTTCATGACGGTTTATGGGAACCGGCATGAACCCTATTTAATGGATGTTATGGATCATGACGGTTCAGGGGAACCGGGCATGAATGTTTATGTTATGTATATATATATATATATATATGTTCATCTACCTTCCTTTACTTCTATTATCTCCTCCGGGGAGGGTCGTTGGCCTGGGTGGACCCCGGAGTAGTCACGGAGCACCGACTGAGTGGAGTCACCCCCCAGTTGGGTTCCTTACTCTCAGGAAGGCTATGATTACTATTACCTCGGGTAGGGTCAGTGGTCTACGAACATTGATCTTGACTTTGAGAACACTCGAATTGAGACCTAGGTAGCACGCGCGTAGCTTTGGATACCGTGCCAGGATTGGTTGTGTGACTTATATGTATATATGATATATGATATGATATATGAGATTTGATATGTGGTGTGCACAGGTGTGCACAGGATTTGAGCAGTGGCTCGTGTATTTGATTTCCGTATGGTTATGGTTTTGGGCTGAGTCCCTTATTGGTTTCTTTATGGATTTGGGCAGTGGCCCGTATGGTCGATTTCATGGTGGTCCTTTCGACCTTGGTTTATTTCTGATTTGGGCTTAGTTCCCACATGTGGTCCATTTGGTTAAATGATTTTCGAATGCATGCATGCTTTTTAGTGAAGGGTACAAATGTCTTTTATGAAATATGTTTTTATAAATTCTTGTTTTGTCCACTCACAGTTTTTAATGTTTTGAATGTCCTTCAGGTTGACATCGGATGTGGACTGTAGCAGAGATCGAGATATCACATACCTCATCCGGATCCTGGCGTACTCTGATAGCCTGGGAGGGCAAAGGTCGGAAATATCCCTTGTCTGACACTTCGTGTCAGACGGGAGCAGGGTCATCCCGCACTAATCCCGGGGGGATTGGGATGGGTCCTGTCACAATTGGTACTTCTCGATTGTTTGTTTCATCTTCTTGGCACAAGAAAGTTCAACTACTGATTGCACTGTAAAATAGAAAACCAACCAAGTCAATGCCACTTGGCAATATGAAGCCAATCAGCAGGGTGAGATGATCGAAACTTACCAGGCGCAGAGATCAGGCCAACCTTCAGCATGTTGTTGAGCAACCTTAGTGCACAATGACTTTACTCTAGATTGCTAAGCATTTACCGAACAAGCGTACAAGCTTGCTCTTCCTCGGTTGAGCAAGCTCCCTTAAACGCACCTGCAAGTAAACAAATCAACCATCATAATCTTATTCGGTAAACAAAAACCACATGTACATACAACCTAAATCGCCAACCGACACTACAGTCTTCTGATTGGAAGTCATGCTTAATCATATCCCTGAGTTGACTCTCATTCCCTTCCTAAGGACGGATACCCAGTAGAAACGGTTCCCTCAACTTTTCTACAAATTTTCCATGGATAAATGCCCCGCAAACAGACTTTTCAACACATTCAATCTAGACTTATCCAAGCCCCGTCGTTTGCCATTTAAATTGTACAAGTGGCAGAGCTGACCCCAGTAAGGCTTGAGAAGCCCACACAATTGGAAGGCAATGTACACACTGATCAATATGATCAATTCATTCACAATGTGCTGGCTGACTGCGACTTTGGCTCGAGCCAGGATATCTTAGAGCCAGGGATGAAATCGTAATCGAACTCTATGTTCGAAACAGTCCACATAAAGAAAAATGAACCCTTCTTGTAGCTCACTCGACCATGCCCCTTCTAGCGGCAATGTAAGTACGACCTCATGTGGCACATTATACAGCTCCTTGATCCTCAGCAAATCAGCCTCCTTGATTGTATTAATCTCATAGCCTCTCGCATAGGACAATCGATTAATGGGAATTACCAACAGTGGTTCTTGTTTAGCATCCAAACCTGCCTTGGTACTATGCTCTATTGCACTCCCCTCGTGCTCACTGGCCAACTTAATCACAAAAGTGTAGGACGAGGAAGCATCTCTAATCTCATCCTATTTGACACCTTTATCGTACTCAGTTTACTTTACCTATTCGACACCCTTCACTTGCTCAGCACCTTTTGCCTTTGGGTCCATTAAAGCTATATCTAAAATATCAACGGACATAGAAGATGAAAAACTACTTCCGATCGACGAGGACCCACGAGTGGATGGTGAAACGCTCTTCTCACTCGACCCATCACTTATCTAGTGAGAAATAGTTTTATTACTAAAAGTTTGCGGAGATCTTTCCCCAGGTCCACTAGTTGACTCGGACTCTGACATCTACATATGTAAAACAGAAGGGAAACTACATCTAAGCACAACTAATCCTAATGTCAAAGACAAATGCAAAAAAGAAAGGTAATTTTTACGTTAAGTTCTCCTTGCTCGGAAGGCACAAGCTCTAAAAGGCTGATCAGAAGGCAGGTTCTGAGTCAAAACCAATCGGCAACTTTAGAAATCAATCAGAAGCTAAGTAGAGTTCTGATGATTTTTTTTTTGTAAAAGTTCCAAATTGAGGGAATTCCAGCCCCTTTACAGGTGCCTGAAGCGCCTTGAGATGCTAACCAACCATCTGATGGTGCCACGCTTCTGTCATCTTGTATACGCATACGATTACGACTACAAATAAATGCGTATCAAAAAATAAAAAAATAAAAAAAACAAAAAATTTCGATTTATTGAAACCTCGAAATCAAAAACAAAAATTCATGAAATATGTTCCGATCGACAAATAGGCACATTCAGACTGATCAGACGCTTCATTCGAGGTACCTTATCTTATTTATGCTCCGATCGACAAGTAGGAACATTGTGACCGATTGAAAGTATCATTCGAGCTACTCCCATAGCTGTTAGGACCCGTCCCAAATCCTCTGGGATTAATGTGGGACGTGCCTGATCCCATCTGACACGAAGTGTCAGACTAGGGGATTTCTCACTTCAGCCCACTCGGGGCTTCTTGAGTACACCAGGATCCGGAGGAGGAATGTGACGTCTCGGTCTCTGCTACAGCCCGCATCCGCGATCAACCTGAAGGGCATTCAAAAACATCAAAACTGTGAGTAGACAAATAATTATTTATAAAACCATTTTTATAAAAAGACCTTTATGCCCTTCACTAAAAAGTATGCATGTATTCGAAAACCATTTATCAAACCGTTCATTAGGGCCTTGGCCCAAAATCCAAAATAAGGAAACCTACAACAAGTCTGCTTCCAAATTATGAAACATAGGGTCTCAGCCCAAATCCAATACACGTGGGTCTCAGCCCAAAATCATCTTCATGAAATCTCATACACATATACATATATACATATATAACCCATCCTAGACATTCTCTGATGTCAACTCGGGGCACACAACCCCTAGGGAACTAATCCCCGATGTATGTCACGATTTCTATATATATATATATATATAAGTATGCATACTACTCGGGGTCTCACTCTGAATCTACCCCCAGGAATTCTCCATCTAGGAGGCGCTGTCTCCGGATCTAGTCCGGGCATCTCTTCGGATTAGGTCCATTTAGGGATCACTCATTCCAGGTAGTGGATCGTGATTCTCCAGGTTGACGTCGGGAAGAGACCAATCAACTCATAAAGGAAGGTATATACAAACTAGTAAGAAAACCACAAGCGGGACCCAAACCCGACACCACAAGTCAACTGGGCCTCTAGCCTGATTTCACAATTTAACGGGGCTTCTAGCCTAAACTCAAAATCAACTGGGCATCGAGCCCGATACCACAGGGTCAATCACGATTTCGATCATCGTGATGCGTGCAACCATCGGTCCAGGACCACTCTCAATCTTGGTATGTGGCCGTGAACATATCACTACCGCGATCACCTCTAGATCAGGGTGCACACATCGCCGATCGATCTCTAGCACTCCGAAGTAGAGCCTCCAGTGGCTGCTTGACAACGGGACGTGCATCGTGACCTCTCCGGAAGGAACACATCCCCAGTCTGGAGGCGAGCATTATGTCGTCCGTCATCGTGCACACCGCACTCATCGCAACCACAACTCAGACCCATAGGTCATCAATAGGGCCACATGCCAGAGTCAAAACCAAAACAAAATAGGTCTCATGCCTGGTTCTACCTTTCCAAACCATTTCATTTAAAACCGAAACTATAAATGTGTATAAGCACGTATAAAATAGAAAACCTCGAAATAGTGCAAATACATAAACACACACAAATGCACTCATGGCATCACAAAACACGTTCATAAACTCATATAAAACATTTATGCATGCATCGATTCATAAAAGAAAGTCCACTCACAGACCGTCCAAGCTGCTGCCTCGATACGCACGCTATACGCCTTCCCGAGTCAATCGCCGTCTCCGGGGTTCCCAAACCTATCCAAATCATTTTCGAGGGTTACTAACTACTTAATTAGCCCCACTAAAGCCCCCTAGGTTTTCGGGATTTTTAACTATTTTTAAACACGATCCTAAACGTTCGGACATCCAGAACTATGTCGAGACAGTGTCCGATCGACTTGAAACCAGTCCCTAAATGTTCGTTACATCAAATAGATGATTTCACATGTTGGAAGTTTCCCCAGATATCTTCCTACGTGCTGCCTGAAGGCCCTGCGTGTGGGCTTCACGCGCCTGCATAGTGACCGTCTTCAACCTCTAGCCGAACTGGTCCGTCCTGTTCACTACAACTCCAGTCCAACTGGATCGGCGTGACCAATCTAGGGCTATTCCTTCTTCATTTTTCGTCCGTTTTCTTCCAATCCAATTCCATTCTTCTTATCTCGACCCTAGAAACCTATTTATGCTATTAGAATCACCAAAAATCCACAAAACCTCACCGGTTCGATTCCTATCTCACGGTTCAAGTTTCCCAGTTTCCTCCCTGGGCTGTTCAGTCGTCAACCACCGCCCAAAATCATCCTAAAACCTTCCTAAAAACCTATTAAACCTGCGCTAGTCAACTAAAACCGTCCATAACGTTCAAAATAAAAAATAGGAAGAATTGGGCATAACCGGGCTTACCTTGCGCGGGGTCCCTCCGCTGTCCATAGCGGCGTTGTCCTTGCCCAGCCACCTTCAACATGTCCTCACCTCACTCTCTTAGCCTCACACATGGTCAGATGGGGGAAGGGTTTGGATTGGGTTGAAGGGTTGCTCGGGTTGGTAGGGAAATGATCGAACAAAGGGGAAGGGATATGCATGAATGGGAAAATGATGGGGAATGGATGAATAACACTTTTCATTCATCCATTGGGCCTGTCCTAAAATCTGGACCCCACTTAATGCCAAAATAACTCCGTCTCGTAAAACGTGCAATAGTTCGTTCGAACTGTCGTGAACCGTAACTTTTTTTTGAACGTATAAATTCGACGTGCCACCTGTCTACGGATTGGTATCCACTCGATCTATATAACGGTCCTCGGCCCTTGGCCGTCGGACCTCCCAAATGAAAAGTCAACTTTTCACCCTCGTTCAAGGGCAAAATCGCAATTTTTCCCTGAACGTCCGTTAATCCTCGACTAATCCCCGATTAGCCTCACTAATCCGTCATTAATCCTTAAAATTAGGGACGAGTCATTACAATAGCTCTGATCGGCAAATAGGTACATTGAGATTGATCAGAAGCTTCCTTTGAAGTACCCTCTTAGATTTATGTTTTGATCGGTAAGTAGGAACATTGCGACCGATCGTAAACATCATTCGAGCTGCTATCGCAACTCCGATCAGCAAGCAGGCACATTGCAATCAATCAGAAGTTTCGTTTAGATAACCGTTTCAGATTTCTTTGATTAGCAAGCGAGAATATTACGAACAATCAAAAATGTCATTCGAGGTGCTTTTGCAGCTCCGATCAGAAAGCAGGTGTATTGCAACCAATCTGAAGCTTTACTCAAGGTAATTTCTCATACTTAGTCTGACACTCCATGTAGGAATATTACAACCAAATCCAAACTAGGGACTGGTGCTACGCCATTTGACCAAGGTATACTTCCTCCATCAATAACTTGGGGGAATAGTGGGTACAATCCTCTGGTCAGTCTAACACGTATCGACCTGAGTTACAAGTCCTTGATTGAGGAACTCTACCTCAGTCAATGACTTAGGGGGACTTATGTTGATACCATATCAACTAACCAGACTTAGTATAACCAACAACACCACAAACATATGATCTGTCACCAGATGATCACCATGTAAGCTAATCGACAGGTTCATAGCCAGTTTGACAGGACCCAACTTGGATAACACTACAAATAGCCTACTCTGGTCCTAATCTAGTCTGACAGGTAACTTAATCTACCAAGTTTACCCCTAAGGTCTTGTCAAACAAGGGATACTCGCATACTCTTGACCTATCCACGAAGTCTACAAGTTGAATCATCATATCAAATGAGCACTACCGGTAGGCTGATATCACTCGGGAACTAGAGAGCATTACCTAGACCTCCGAGTGTGGACTGGCTCAGGAACTACAGAGTTTTACCTCGACGCCTGAGTCATGGTCCTAGTCTCAGGAACTACGGAACATTACCTCAACGTCTAAGACTGCTCATAAGTTTCGAGAACTACAGATCATTGCCTCGACGTCCGAGACCGTTCGACCAATCAGTATCTCGAGGAGGGTCACCACATCACATCTCACATTATCATAATCATTACATATCATCACAAACATCACAATTGTCACAAATACCGAGGAACCACATATCCATATCAACATTATAAACCAAACCACAAACCGACATCACGGCTTAAGCCCAAAACCACAACTTAACCGAATCTCGTAAAACGAGCCATTAAAATATTCAGAAATTCATATAAAATCCAATTCACATAAACATGACCTAATATGTAGAAAACCATTTCCCACACTCATTGAGGATCCGGGGTTTAACAAACCAAACTTCCTCACAAAACGTTTTAATGACATTTTCCTTAAATATTCACGAAAATTCCCAAGATATCAATATAAATCATAAGTAACCAATCAATGAATAGTTTTCATAATAAATTGTATAAAATCATGTAAAAACATACCAAAATCACCTTTTTGGAAAGCCTCGTAAACTTTGCAATAAAATATACCAAAGTCCCGATAAAATTCTCAATTACTCAATTATCATCGAAACACATAAAAGCATAATTAACACATAAACATGCATGCATAGGAATTTAAGAAAACGAAAGTCCACTCACACGTACTTTTTAGGCTACCGAACTGAACTACACATTTTTCCATAAAATTCAAGAACTTCAATTCCTATTAAAAATTACCTCAAAGGGTCATTAACAACCCTAATTAACTAATACGAGAATTCCATAATTTTTTGGGATTTTTATATGGATTAAAACAAACCCTAAAACCTTTGGACACCTAAAATTACCCCGAAACGGCGTTCGATCGACTCGAAACTTGTACCAAAATGTTTGTAACATCGAATACTCAAATTTTCATGTTGCACAAAAATCGAGAACATACACCAAATGCCCCATGTAATGACCCGGACATTCGAAAAAAGAAACTTTGGAAAATTGGAAGAAAATGACGATTTTGCCCCTGGCTTTGGGCAAACAGTTGACTTTTGGTACGAACGGTCACACAGATTTTGACCGATGATTGTGACAAAGTTAAGGACGTCACGAGTTTATAGACAATTGGCACGTCCGATTCTGACATTCGAGGAGAAAGTTATGATGTTCAGAAGTTCAAGGGTAATTCGGAAATTTGGTTAAAGGGGCAATTTGTTGACTTTTGAAACGACATGGAATTTTCATGTAATTCAAGGACCGTTGGATTGGTCCCGAGACGCTGAATCCATAGACAGGCGGCACGCGTCAATCGGAATTCGGACGACCAAGTTACGGGCTTAGGAGTGTGAAGGGCATTTTGGTAAATTGTCAAAGAAAGGGCAAAATGGTAATTGGACAATTAAATAAGAAATGGGACGGATTGGGCTGATTCAGCCGTGGTGATGCCACCAAATGACACATGTCACTTTGATGAAACACTTAGTGGCACTAATTAATAGATTCGTAGCAAGTGCACGGTGTGTGTATTTTACCCGAACTCTGATTTTGGCATGCCGCCTGTCTACGAAATTAGGCTCTCGAGACCTTTGTAACGGTTTTCTCAGAATTCTTATGTCAGGACCCGTCCCAAATCCCTGATTAACGTCAAACCAGGGATAATTCCGTCTCTAGCCCTCACCGGGGTTTCTAGAGTACGCTAGGATCGTAAGAGGAGGAGTGTGATGTCTTAGTCTCTGCTACAGCCTGCATCCGCGATCAACCTGAAGGGCATTCAAAATATTAAAAGCTGTGAGTGGACAAAACAATCATTTTAATAAAAACATTTCATCGAAAGATATTTATGCCCTTCACTAAAAGCATATGCATGCATTCAAAAACCATTTATCAAAACGTTCATAAAACCATTTGAAAACATTCTCAAAACCTTTCAAGGGTTCATGCCCGGTCCCCATAAACCGTCATGAACCATAAAAACCTTTCAAGGGTTCATGCCGGTCCCCATACACCGTCATGAACCATAAATCCATTTATGGGTCCCCAACCCGAAATCACAATCTTAAAACATGGAACACGGGGTCTCCGCCCCAAATTAATTTCCGTAAGAACCTCATACGTATATGCATATGTATAACCCATCCGCGGAACTTCCGAGAATATGCCAACTCGGGTCACACAGCCCCTAGGGAACACATCCCCGATATATGTCACGATTCATCTCTATCTAAGTGTGCACACTACTCGCGGTCTCACTCCAAGTCTACCCCAATGAATTCTCCATCTGGGAGGCTTTATCTTCGGACCTAGTCCGATCATCTCTTCGGAATCTAGTCCGGGACCACATCATAACTCCCACTCCTGGAATGGGATCCTTATGGGGATACCCATTCGGGTCTGTGGATCATAACTCTCCAAGTCGACGTCTGGAGGAGACCAAATAAATCATATGGAGGGTATAATACATTTTCAAAACTCTTTCTTTCTCAAAGCATATTTCAACTGGGTCTCATTCCTGATTCATCTCAATAGGATTCCTCGAATCCGATTCAAATCAATTTCACAGGCTTCGGCCTAAATCCACAGTTCAATAGGGTCTCATGCCCGAATTCTCATTTCATAAACCGAACTAGGACTCAAGCCCGATTTCACAATCATCTGGGCCTCTAGCCCGATATCACGACTAACTAGGCCCTAAGACCGAAACCATAACTCAAAGGGGCTTCGAGCCCGATTTCACAATCAACGGGGCCTTAAGCCCGATACCACAGTCAAAAGGGCCTCAAGCCCAATGTTACAGCCAACTGGGCCTCAAGCCCAAATTCATAAACCAATGGGGCCCTTGGCCCGATCGTATAACTCAAATGGACCTCTAGCCCGATTTCTCGTCAAATCAAATGGACTCCAAGTCCGAGAGTTCGTAAATCAAATGGGTCTCATGCTCGAGTTCATATTTCCAAATCCAAAACCAATTCATTAAACCCTCATTGAAAACCTAGCATGTACAAGCATCGTATAAAACAAGAAATCTCGAAATACGTGCAAATACGTAAATCCTAGGCTACCACAAACAAATGCACTCATGGCATTACAAAACATATATTAAAACACTTATAAAACATTTATGCAAGCATCAAGTTCGAAAGAAAGGTCCACTCACAGACCGTTCGAAGTTGCGCCTCGATACGCGCACCATAAGTCTCTCTCGGGCCAATCGTCGCCTCCGGGGTTCCCGAACCTATCCAAATTAATTTAGAGGGTTACTAACTACTTAAATACAACCTCACTAATGCCCCGTAATTTTCCAGAATTTTTAATTATTTTTAAAGTCGATCCTAAACCTTCGGACAGCCTGAACTATATCGAGACGATGTCTGATCGACTCGAAACCAGTCCCAAAATGTTCGTTACATCGAATAGAAGAAATTACATGTTGGAAGTTTCCCCAAACTCCCTGCCATTCGCCATCACGTGCCGCCCAAAAGGGCTGCGCGTGTGGCTCACACGCCCACTGTTCACTCACCATCAACCTTGGTTAGACTGGTCCGAACTGGAAGGTCCGGTTCAGCTCTGAAACTGGACCGGCGTGACCGGTCCAGGGCCCTCCTTCCATCATTTTTCGTCCTTTTTCCTCCTAATTGATTCCATTCTTCCTATTTCATCCCTAGCAACCTTTTTGAATGAAGAAAACAACGGAAAAACACCTGAATCCCATCCGTTCTAAACCCCCCATTTCGGTCCAAGTTTCCCGATCACCTCCTGGACAGCATCGCCCCTCTCATCCATCACACACCATCTCTACTCACTCATAACAACCTAGTAATCCTTATCCAAACATCCAAAACTGTCCATAATGCCCAAATCGATTTATTGAAATCAAAAGTCAAAACTGAGTTACCTCTCTCCACCGTGCACGACGGCTCAGACGATCCTGCCACCACCTTCATCACTTCCATCTCCTCTCTTTGCTCCTCTCCCTCAGTCCAACAACCCAGATTGAAAAGGGTCAATGGATGGGTTTGGTGAGATCGGGTTTGTGAGGGTTGGTATGCACGAACAAGCAAGAGATGATATGCATGAATGAAAAAGGGTGGCCAGTGGATGAGTAACACTTGTCACTCATCCATTGGGCCTTGAGACTTGAGACAAAAGTCAATCCGTCTCGTTCAATAGTTCCCTCGAACTTTCGTGAACCGTAACTTTTCCGTCGAACGTCTGAATTTGACGTGCCACCTGTCTACGGATTCGTATAGCCTCGATCTATGTAAATGTCCTCTACCCTTGGCCATCGGACCTCCCAGGTCAAAATTCAACTATTTCCCTCTTTTAACCAAATTTCCAAAATACCCCCGAACTTCCGAACGTTATAACTTCTTCCTCGAACGTCGGAATCGAGCGTGCCACCTGTCTATGAACTCGTGATGTATCGAACTACGTCACAGTCATCGGCCAAAGTGCATTTGAGTGCCTGATCGAAGAGTCAACATTTCGCCCATTTTAGGGGCAAAATTGTCATTTTTCTCTGAACGTCCCTTAATCCTCGTCTAATCCCCGATTAGCAAGGCTAATCTGTCATTAATTCTTAATTAATCCTGATAATTCAGGACGGGTCGTTACATCTCAAATAAGGTTCATAGCAAAAAGTCAACATTTTGACTTTTCTCCAAGGGCAAAATCGTCATTTTTCTCACTTTTGTCCAATTTTACTTTTCCTCAAAGGTTCGAGTCGTTACGCAGTTGGCAAGTAATGCCAACAAGCACCTTCAGATCAAGCCCAAGTCATGGTCACTTTGTAACGGCCCGTCCCGAATTTCAGGATTATATTAGTGACTAATCAAGGATTAGTGAGGTTAATCGGTGATTAGTGGGGTACTTTCAAACAGACGGTGCAAAATGACCATTTTGCCCCTATTCATGGGTAAAACATTGACTTTTCGTTCAGGGGGTCAAATGGACTTTGGCCGATGATCGTGACGTAGTTCGGGACGTCACGAGTTTATAGACAGGTGACACGTCCGATTCCGACATTCGAGGAAGAAGTTATGATGTTCAGAAGTTCATGGGTATTTTGGTAATTTGGTTAAAAGGGGGCAAATAGTTAACTTTTGGATCGGGAGGTCCGATGGCCGAGTGCCGAGGACTGTTACGTAGATCGAGACGATACGAATCCATAGACAGGCGGCACACTAAAACCGAACTTCGATCGGGAAAGTTATGAGGCAAATACACTTGGCATATCTGATTGGGCAGATATTTTAAGTGGGACCCATGGATGAGTGACAAGTTTCACTCATCCTATTGGTGGCTTCCCTAAAAAGTGGATCTGTTTTAATTAAATAATATTATCCTACTTCTTTTATAATTAAACCCACACATCTCTCATCCTAACCATCCATCTCATCTAGTCTCTAAATCCCAACCATCCATTTCCTTCTCTCTCTCATCTGATCATCATCAGATATTATCTTCATTTTCTTTCCCTTAAACCAAACACCATTCTTCATTTTCTCTCTAAGCAACCCGAACACACATATCACCATCATCATCATCCATCTTGTGTGCGAGCTACATTGAGTGTGACTGAGGGAGAGTGTGAGGCTAGTGGAAATAGGAGGACTGGACGGTGACGACGGCCCACGGCGGTGGCCACGGCGAGGAGAACCCAAAACCACGGGTAAGCAAGTTTGAATTTTCAAGTTTGAGTTTGTGGGGTTTTTACTCGATTCTATTAATGGGGTTGGCTTCCTGGTGGTCTAAGAAGAAGATCTGGATCGATTTCGAGGGTAGGGACGGCCGAAGACGATTTGTAACGACCCGTCCCGGAAGCTACCCGTCCCGGAAGCTAGGATTAAGAAAGTGATTAGTAACGGATTAGTGAGTCTTAGAGGTATTTAGTTGGTTACTTTTGGCCCGTTAGCGTAGAATGATGATTTTGCCCCTGATTGGGCAAAATGTTGACTTTGAGTTCAGGTGGTCAATTGGACATTGACCGATGACCGTGACGTAGTTCGGGACGTCACGAATACGTAGACAGGTGGCACGCCCGATTCTGACATCTGAGGAGGAAGTTATGATGTTCGGAAGGTCGAGGATATTACCGTAATTTGGTTAAAATAGGGGGAAAAGTTGACTTTTCGTATGATAGGGTTTTTACACGTAGACCTAGGACTGTTAGGTAGATCTCGTCATCCTGAGTTCAACGACAGGCGGCATGCCTTCATCGGACATTGGACGAACAAGATACGGGTCTAGAACGGTGAAAGGCAAAACGGTAATTTTAATTCACAGGGGCATTTTGTGCATTGGGAATTGGGCCAATCTGATAAGGCCAAGTGTACAGGGAAGATTGTATATTTTTGAGTTTGGGCCATGGGATTGTGACATGTGGCAAAGGTCTAGTGGGTTCTAGTTTTGCACGTGCTAAATTAAATGGATTGTTTGAGTGTGTAGCCGTGTTCGAAGAAGAGAAACAGAGACTAAGTAGAGAGGGTGAAATCGATCAGGTGAAGGGAGGTGTGAGATGTGGTGATCTGGTGAGTGAGAACAGAGATTAAGTGAGAATTGCTGAGTGAGTTTGAGTGAAAGCTTTGTGAGGAAAACTTGAGAATGTGAGGGGAGAGTTCTCAGAGAAACAGAGAGGGAGTTTGGTGGTGGTGTTGTCATGTTTCAACCAAACGTGGCTGGTGGTGGTGCTCAGAGGACGGAGGAAGACTAGAGGGGTCGCATAACCACGGTGGAGCTCACGGCGGCGGCCTGAGCACAAGTAATTTCTTAGTTCCCTCAGTATGCTATGTTTTTCCGTGTTAGTTCAAACCGAAAGTCGTGACTTTTAGGGTTGAGTCGACGTGTTCTATAGGTTCTAAGAGGTTCACTAGGTCCCTAGGAAGTTGTTGGTGGTGCAGCCGTGAAGGGGGGATGCACGGCTGGCCGGATTGAGAAACAGAGTTTTTGGTTGGTTTCGGGTTCGAGTTAGGGAGGTGTGTTTCAGGCCGTGATGTCGAGTTTTTAAGGTTGGATTGAGTTTCTTAGGGTAGGACGAAGCTACTAGTGGAAAAAAGGGAGGAAAACGGTTGTAGGAAGGTGGAAAACTGGGAACGCCAGTTCAGACTGGTCGAACGGCTGAGGAAGACGATGAACAGTGTTCTGTGTACAGGCGCGTGAGGCCCACGTGCAGCCACTTTGGGCGGCGCGTGGGAACGCGTGGGGAGGATTCTGGCGAAACTTCCAACTAGGTTTTTGGTCTAGATGTGGTAATGAATCTTTTGAGATAGGTTTCGGGTTAATCGGACGTCGATTCGAGTTAGTTCCGCGGGATCGAAGTTCTAGGGTTTCGTTTTACGTACGTTTGAAGTTCGGGAAAACTGGGGAAATTAGGAGAACCTTCGTTAACGTGTTAGTGATGTGTTTTGATGACTGTTGACAGGATCGGGAATCCCCGAGGAGGTCGAGGAACGTGCAGGACGTTCGGGACGCGAGTGACGTGCCCGATATCTGTGAGTGGACCCCTTCTCTATAACTGAGCATGCATAAATATTTTTAATTACTTTTTTTATGGTTTTAACTGTAATGCCATGTTTACTGAATATGCTATAACTGTTTTACTTAATTGCACGTTTTTCGGGAAATTACATATTTTGCACGTTTTACGAGAAAGGCTTGATTTCTGATTATGATGTTATGGTTTTTGGATTTCAAACGATAAATGGTTTTCAATGATTATAAAGGGATTTTGGAACATGACTTCGATGATTAAAGGTTTTCGGTTTTAGAATCGGATTCTAGAAAGCGAGATTTGGTTTTAAAGTTGAAAAGTGGATTTCCGGATTTGGGTTCGGAATGACGGTTCTGGATGCCAGAAGGGCTTCGGGCCAGTGATTGCGGATTCGGGTTTGGATATGGATTTAGAAATGGTTTCAAAACGGTTTTGGATTGGATTTGCTGGATCTGGTTATTGGGTTTAAAGACCCGGATATTGTGATTGACGGGGGACGGGCCCAGATTGGGTTTAAAGACCCGGATTGAGTTTAAAGACTCGGAGTTTAAAAACTCGGATATACTGATATTTCCCCTGTATGCCTGTTGATTTTAAAGACTCGAAGTTTAAAGACTCGGATTATTAAGGCCTGGATTGAGTTTAAAGACTCAGGAGTTTAAAGAGTCGGATAGGTCCAACAGGTTTGATCGGATAATGAGGATTTGGATTTATGTTTTATCGTACTGTTTTCATGATGCCTATTTTGTGAATTATAAATGTTTTTATGATGATTACTATGTGGTTTCCATGATGAAAATGATATGAATTATAACTGTTTTCAGAAATTGGGTTATGCATGCATTTTTTCAAAACGGAGGGCCAAACCCTGGTTTGTTTATGTAATGGTTTTTGAAACTTTTATTCTTTATGGTCCACTCACACTTTCTGGTTTTTAATTACCCTTCAGGTCGTGGAGCTAGTGCGGGGGTTGACGTTGAGACAGCGTCGGAAGCATAGAGTACTCGAGAGTTTTCCCGGAGTGTTTTCAGTTTTCCATTGTGCGTGTACTCTGTGTGTAGTTTTGTTTTCTTAGTTTGGTACTATGCTCTGTATAACTGCTGACTCTGGGGTGTTGTAAATTCTCCTGCGTCCGACAATGTAATTTGTGGTTTTCGTGAGGTTGTTTCGGTCTTTCGTTTTTGGGTTGTCAGACGGGAGCAGGGTTTAGTCCCTAATCCTGGGGGATTAGGGGTGGGCCCTGACACGATTGCCACAGCAAGTTGAAGGCGGCGGTTTTGTTTCAATCTAAAGGTGAAGTTTTCCTTCCCTTTTCCCACGTGTTGATCATCTCTTTAGATTCCTAAGACTAAGACTTAGAGTTTATGATTAAAATGGGAAGAAATGGACTGAAAATAGGGGAGAAATGGGGCTGAACCGTGACCGCCAATTTGGTTGGACCAAACCGGATTGAACCGGTCTGAACCGGTTGGCCAGAGCTTGATGATGATGAATAGTGCCCAGCACGTGGGCTTCACTCGCAGGGGCTTCAGGTCGTGTGTGGGGGCGCGTGGGCCATCTTTTGGGGATGACTTCAACATGACTTTTAATCTATTCGATGTAACGAACATTTTGGGACTGGTTTCGTGTCGATCGGACATCGTCTCGATAATGTTCGGGACATCGGAAGGTTTAGGTTCGAGATTTAAAATAGTTAAAAATTCGGGAAAATTACGGGGGCTTCAATGAGAGGTTAATAAGGTAGTTAGTAACCATCTATATTGATTTGGACAGGTTTGGGAGTCCCGGTGACGACGATTTTCCCGGTGAAGCTTAAGACACGCAAACCGAGACGGCAGCTTAGGACAGTTTGTGAGTGAACCTTGATTTCTAAACTGTGATGCACGCATAAATTTTTTATATGGTTTATGAATATGATTCTATGATGTGGATTTGGATGATTGTGAATTATATGGTTTCACGCATTTCGAGGCGATTTACGTGCTTGCACGTAAATCGAAGTTTTCAATTTTACGCTGATTTTCCGTACTTATAGTTTTGGAAAGGATTTCATGAAACGGTTTTGGATTTGAAAAGGTATACTCGGGTACGAGACCCATTTTTTTTGGAAACCCTCGGACTCGAAGTCCCTATTAGTTACGTTCTCGGGCCAGAGGTCCAGTTGGTTCTTCAATCAATTTCGGAATTGGAAATATGGATCGGGCACGAGACCCATTTGATTTACGAACTCTCAGACTTGAGGTCCATTTGATTTAACAAGACATCGGGCTGGAGCCCCAATTGGTTTACGTATCGGGCTTGAGGCCCAATTGGTTTACGAGTCGGGCTCGGAGCCCAATTGACTTACGTATCGGGCATAAGGTCCAGTTTGTATGTGGATTCGGGCCTAGGGCCCAGTTATGTTTTAAGATTGTGATTTCAGGTCAGGGACCCATAAATGGTTTTTATGGTTCATGCCGGTTTATGGGAACCGGTATGAACCCTTGAAAAGTTTTTATGGTTCATGACGATTTATGGGGACCGGCATGAACCCATGAAAGGTTTTATGATTCATGACGGTTTATGGGGGCCGGACATGAATCCTTAAAAGTTTTTTCGTATACCATCCTTTATATATGAATTGTCTCCTTCGGGGAGGGTCGTTAGCATGGGTGGACCCCGGAGTAGTCACGGAGCACTAACTCAGTGGAGTCGCCCTCGTTGGATTCCTTAATCTCAGAAAGGCTAGGGATTATAACCTCCAGGGAAGGTCATTGATCTACGAACATTGACATGGGTGGACCTTGGAGAGACTTGGGTTTGAGACCCCGGGTAGCACGTGTGTAGCTCTAGAGACCGTGACAGGATTGGTGATATGAAATAAATGGATAAACATGATTTCAATGGGTTTGCGAAATTGTGTTTTATGATGATAAATGGATTTGGGCTGAGATCCCACATGTGTTTACTATGTTATGGTTTTCTGTAAATGTTTTTGGGCAGGAGCTCGTATGGATGTGGTTGTTTAAACATATGTGATTGGTTAAATAGTTTTACTATGCATGCATGCTTTTTAGTGAAGGGTTCAAAGGTTTTTTATAAATGTGTTTTATGAAACTTATTACTTTTTGTCCACTCACAGTCTTTCTGTTTTTAATACCCTTCAGGTTGAATACGATGCAAACTGTAGCAGAGACCGAGATATCACATACCTCCTCCGGATCCTGGCATACTCTGGAAGCTGGAAGGCTAAAGGTTTTAATTTTCCCTAGTCTGACACTTCGTGTCAGACGGGATCAGGAGCGTTCCTCGTAAATCCCGGGGGGATTGGGATGGGTCCTAACACACTTGGCAGCCTTATTCCGTAGGCTTGGATCGGCACCACTCGTTCGATCCTCTGAAAAATGCCAGTAACAACTCGTTGACATGATGGGAGATCAACTGCCATCTGGCTTACTGTTAGGACCGACCCCCAATCCCCCTCGATTAAGGGTTAAATCCTGTTCCCGTCTAACTTACGCATAACACGAGGCTAAACTGACGTCCAACCTCCATGTCACACGTAAGTCGGACAAGGGATTCTCGACTGAACCGCTCAAAACCTCCGGACTTCCCAGAGCTTGCAGACTCTACTGTGGATTGCATACGTGATGTCTCAGTCTCTCTCTCGACCAACAACCCGCACCGCAACAACCTGGAGGGTATTGAAAACACAAAAGACTGTGAGTGGACAAAAGAAAGTACAAGTTCAAAAACAGTTCAATAAAACAATTACAGTTATACCCTCCATTTAAAAACCAATTCATGCATATCAATTCATGCTATGAAACCATTCATATCAAAACCATCAATGAAAACCATTTGAAAACATAAATCACATCCGCTATCCAAATCCATGCCTCCGCCTCAAATCACAAGTCAATCTCAAATACGGGAACTCGGTCCCAAAACTCGTCAAATCCATATCATCCGAGCCACTGCCCAAAACATCTGAAAAACCAGTGAAAAACATCAATCATACAAGTTTACTGGATCTCAAGTGCTCCCAAGTCTTTAAATTCAAAACCATGCGCAATAACCAGGCCTTCCAGGGATATCAACGAGTCTTTAAACTCAAAACACAATCACAGGCCTCGGGGGGTATCATAACCGAGTCTTTAAACTCAAAACATAAACCGAGTCTTTAAACTCAAAACATAGTAATCCAGGGCCCTCCCCCCATCAATCAACCGAGTCTTTAAACTCAAAACCAGATCCAGCGGTTTTTCTCTTTTCTTTCTGGGTCTTTAAACCCAAAACCATTTTTCAATCAATAGTGAAAACCACAGAAAATCCTTCTCCGAATTCGCAACAATGATTCTGTAAGCTAGCATCTGGAACCATCATTCTGAACCCAAATCCAGACTTCATTTCCAAGTCTCAAAACCAAATCCGAAATCTCATTTATCGAAATCTCTGAAACAGGGGTCCAAGCCCGAAATCACTTTCCCAAAATCCATTTCAAATCATTGAAATCAAATCATCTTTCAAATCCTGAAATCAAATCATCCTTCAAATCCTGAAATCAAATCATTAAAACCATAGTCAATTCACAAGATCGTGTGAAACCTCGTAAAACGTGAAATTCTGTAAATAACTCGAAAGCCATGCAAAACCGTAAATCATCAAGATCATAAATCAAATCATAGAATCACGTATAGAAAAAATATAAAAACATATGTGCATGCATCATAAGTTTGAAAGCAAAGCCCACTCACAGACCATAATGTCGTCGCCTCGATACGCGCGCACTTACGCCGTTCCCGGTCGATCCACTATCCTCGGCTTTCCCGAACCTGTCCAAATCCCATAATGAGGTCACTAACTACTTCAACAAGCTTATTCTAAAGCCCCGTAATTTTCCTTGAATTTTTAACTATTTTTAACCGAGCCCTAAACCTTCAGACATCCTGAAACTTATCGAGACGATGTCCGATCGACTCGAAACCAGTCCCAAAATGTTCGCTACATCGAATACTTTAAAAGTCGTGTTGGAACCCTCCTCAAAAGGGGCCTCACGCGCCCTCACGAGCCGCCCCAAGGGGCTGCGCGTGGGAGCCACGCGCCCAGTCACTGTTCATCTTCAACCCGATGTCGAACCGGGTTCGGTTCGGTCTTGCAGACCCAGTCCAGTTGGACCAGCGTGAGCGGTTCGCCGCTGTAATTCCATGATTTTGGGTCTGTTTTTTATTCTAATTAATCCCTTAAGTTCCTCTTTTAATTCCTAATCGAATAGCATGATTAAAACATGAAGCTTTCAACCTAAAACATACCTTCAATCAAGTATTTCGAACCGGCCGTCCACCACCTTGACGATCCCCTCACTTCCGGCCACCGTTGGCTATGGTTTCAAGTCCTACGAACTCCCCTGGACTTCCAGATCATCACCCAACTGACCAAAACGATCGACAATCACTAATTCAAACATTACCATTTTTTACTTAAAAACTAAACTTCAGAGAAAGCTTACCTACTAATCGTTTTAGAACTCACACTTGAGTTTCTCTCGTTCCTTACCACCGTAGTCCCATTACTGGTTAGCCAATTGGATCATTAGTCCTTCAAACGATCACCACATTCTCCAGTGAAAACAGGGACCTTCACTGTTTTACTCAAACCTCCACCGCCTCTCACCGCCGTGAACCGCCCAGCTACCATCGTCTCCAACCTCTCTTTTCTTCATTAACCCTCACGGGTTGACGGTTGGGTGGAGGGAGTTTGGGCTCAGTCACACACACACACACACACTAGCACGTACTCTGTTTCTCCTTTCTACCCCGTGCACAGACCCATAATTTTTTTAAATCGAGTGAAGGCGGTGGGGAACGTTCTACCATCATCCAAGACAGGCCAAGTGTCCACAATCGTGTGGGCACAACTCCCCAGACTGCCACATGTCCCAATCTGCCTCAATTGACCAAAATGCCCTTTGTCATACAAATTACCATTTTGCCCTTTGTACGTTTAGACCCGTAACTTTGTCTTCCGAGCTCTAATCGACATGTGCCGCCTGTCGTTGTATTCAGGGTATCGAGACCTATCTAACGGTCCTCTAAATTCGTGAAAATTCCATGTCGTATGAAAAGTCAACAAATTGCCCCTTTTTAACCAAATTACCAAAGTACCATCAAACTTCTGAACGTCATAACTTCCTCTTCGGATGTCAGAATCGGACGTGCCACCTGTCTATGAACTCGTGATGTCCCAAACAACGTCACGGTCATTGGTCAAAGTCCTTTTGACCGTCCGAACGAAAAATCAACATTTGTGCCCATTCTAGGGGTAAAACCGTCATTTCGCACCGTCCGTCCGAAATCGTCCAACTAATTACTGATTATCCTCACTAATACGTCATTAATCACTAATAAAATCCTGATTTCTGGAACGGGTCGTTACACTTACAACCCAGATTTGCGGGACACGTGGAAACATTTGTTGAGGTAGCTTGAGCCCTACATAAAAAACAGTCAACTCCCACATTCATTGCTATTATAAATACCCCCTTAAACCCACTCATCAAGGTACTTATTTCTCTCTCTTTCTCTCAACACACAAAACTGACTTATTATCATTGTGTTGTTTATCTGCTTATTGATCTTCATCTCGTTTACTAACTTAAGCATTAGTGCCTATTAGCCCGGCACCTCATCGATGTCTAGTGTTTTTCTCTCTACCTCGCAGGTCACTCGGTAGGCCTAAAAAAGCGAACTAGCAACCCCAGGATCTCCTCAAATTAGGTCCAATTTCAAATAAAACAAAAATGAACAAAACTATAAATTTGGTGGCATCATTTACTAAGAGTGCGATATACGATTTGGTCTGGGTGGACAAACCCCCATTCGCTCTGATTTTTGTGTAAGCAAATGACATGCCTCCTTGCTTTCGGTTTGGTTAGTTTAGTTTTTCTGCTCCCAGTGTGATAATCTACAATCATACACCTTCTGTGTTCCTGGAAAGCATCCTTTCTTTTCGTTTGTTTTATTTTTAATAGCTTTTTTGTTGTCTGGTGGCCAACTGTTCTGCCTACTCTACTGTATTGGTTCTAGTATACTTGTTTTTATGGTTTTGGTTATGTTCGTGCCAATAGTAAAATGAAGTTTCATTGTTAAAAAAAATTTTAACTAATATGGTCATACACATAAGTCACAATCTTCATTTTGTAATTGAGTTGTTACGAGATGTTCATTTCAAGGGCATATTTTGTGAAGGATAACAAGATTAGGTAAATTTTGGCCAAATTTAATTTCAAATAACCCAAAAAGTTGTTAATAACTAATTAATACTATATTTTACTAAAAGGAACTGGAAAAAGTACTCTTAACAACTAGTTACCGAGTTAATTTTGAATAAATGTGTAATCATATATATATATACATATATATAAAAGCATGTATAACGTGTCAAAAGATGACTAACCCTACTAAATTGGCCCTATTTATGGGCCTCCATCTTGTCCTACGACAAGTTATGGGATAGTTTTTGGGAAATAAACAATGTCTAAAGAAAATAATGTCAATTTTTTATTTCGGGTCTGGAAATTAGAGGTGGCAATGGGTTGTGTCGTGTCGGGTTCTTATCGTTTCATGAACTTTGTTTTACTCAAATATGTCTAACCCGAATCCGACCTATTTAATAATCGTGTCAAGGATGACCAACCCGAACCCGACCTATTAATGACCCAGGTAACCCGTGTAACCCGTATAACCCGTATATCCCATTTAATAAACAGGTCGTACTAGAAACTCAATTAAGTTATGACTCGTTTAACCTATTTAACATGTTTAACCTATTTAAACTATAAGATTTAATAAACATTTAGGTAGGTAAATGGGTAGATATATGGGTTAGTAATGACACGTTTATTAAACGAATAAATATATAAGTCAATATATGAGTTAACAGGTTAACTCGAAATCTATCCATTTATTAAATGGGTTAACATGTCACTATACGGGTTAACAGGTTGACTCGAAACCCACCTGTTTATTAAAAGTGTCATAACGAGTTGACCCGAAAATGACTCGAAATTTTAATCATGCAGATTAATCCTAATAAATATTGTACGAATTTTGAGTCGTGTATCGAGTCATACCAGCCTTATTCACCCTTATTGAAAACCACTGAAAACCATTGATGAAGGGAAATTTTAGGCTCATCCATCTTCACTCCAGAAAGAAAAATAAATAAATAAAAATTAGCGTACAAATAAAGCAAACAGGAATTGTTTTGTCCCCGTACCGATGTATTTCTATCCGACTACCCACATTTCCCATCCCAATAATTCAGGCTTAAACCCCAAACCCCTAAAACGACAGGTCGTTTCATTCCAAATCTACCCCTCCCCTCCCGCACTTCCCCACCCTCATCCACAACTCTCTTTACAGCTTCTTCTCAATCAGGTCAGCATCAATTCATCTTATAAGATACACAATAATTCTCACACTCGTTTTTTTTCTGCATAGATTTTCCGGGAAATCCCATCAGGTGCTTCAATTATTCAACATTTTCTCTGCCCTACCCCTAATTTTCCATTGTATATCATTCATATGTACCACTTGGGTTTTGGCTCTCTGATTGGATAATTATGCTTGTAAACTAAAGGTTTATTGATTTTTAGTTTTGTTTCTTCCCCGTTTTGAGTTGTTTCCCTTTAGCAATTTGTGATATTTGTTTAGTTGCTTTGCTTTTCCTTTTCTTGTTAATTTGACTGTTCTTGGATGAATTGGTCTTAAATTGAAAAGGGTATTCGGATTATGAGTTACACTGTTAGTTGTAAGTTCGTTCACTCTGATCTTGTTATCTTGGTCATCAAAGATTTGATTGTAAGTACTTGGAGGTTATCATATTTAATTTCATAATTTTTACTTTTTTAGTATAAACCTGTCAATGAATCGACATTTTTGTTTTCATTTACCTGGAAGAACTTAGAACCTACAAACAAAACAAACATCAGTCACAAGTGAATAGTAGGGTCTTTTTTTCGTCTTGATTGGGTTGTTCTAAATTTTACTTTCATTTGCTTATTTAAGACTTGTGTTCCAAAAGAAATTGGAGTGTTTTGATTTGCTTGGCTTGTATGTAACTTGTAATAATTCTGTTTTTCTTTTTCTTTTTCTTTTTCTTGTTTTTTGTGTGTGTAGTGTGTGTGTGGAGACTTTATGTCATTGTTTTGCTAGTCTACTGGTGTGATTGTTGTTATGCAGCACAAAAATAAAATTCCTTTAGGATAATAGTTAGTTTCTTTTTTCGTTCGCAGGAGATATGATTAGGCTATTCAAAGTGAAAGAAAAGCAGAGAGAACTTGCTGAAAATGCCAATGGTGCTTCACATGTGAAGAAGCAATCTGCTGGGGAATTGCGTCTTCATAAAGGTTTGCCTTCTCTGTAATGGCCGTAGCCTTTGATTGTTTTCTTTGTAAATGAAATTTATACTGTTTTATTATTCTTCTAGTTTTGGAAAGGTCTTGATTTCTGATTCCAGAAAGATTTTATTGTTTGTTAAGCATTATGGATGTAATCAGTTGGGTGTTTTAAGTAATACTGGTTATTTTAACTTTTTTGTGCTGAGAAGTTTGAGGTTGTCTTGAACTGAAGTTAAATTTCTAATCTGCAGTGCTTATGAGGGGTCAAGTGGAGCATTTTTCTTAGTCCTTGTTATGCAATATGAATTATCTAAAGGGTTCTTCTCGCATTGTTGTATATTTTAACTTTTAAGCCAATGTAAAACATCACAGTAATGGGTGAACCCCCTGAACTGCTTATTGTACCCTATCTTTTCATACCAGGTTGAGATAATCTTATACTGAGTACAAAGTTTCAGAAAATGTGATGCCAATTGAATCATCTAGGATTCTTGATTACATGTCTGAATGTCAGTGCTACTATAAGTCATCATTAGGGAGGCTTGTTGTAATCGATTCTCATGGTGAATTACTTGTACTGGATTTTTTTGTAGAGTTGTGTTGTTACCCTATATTTCACCCTCCCTTTTTTTAACAAAGAAGTCATGGCATCTGATGCAGATATATCTGAGCTGAATCTACCAAAATCTTGTAACATTTCATTTCCTAATGGCAAGGATGAGCTGATGAACTTTGAGGTTACAATTCGTCCCGATGAAGGATACTACTCGTAAGAAGTTTTTCTACTTCCACTTTTTGTGTGCAAATGTTAGTTCAATTAAGAACTTATGTTGTTGACCAATAAAAAATGCAAGAACTTGTGTAAAACAGGATATACTAATTTCTTTTGTCCCACACAGTCTAATATGCCTACAAGTAGACCGGTTTATGTGGATTTTCAGTTGCGAGGCACTGGACATTGTGAGTGTCCTGCAGCCATTGTTTGCATTGACCATGCAATAGATTAGTCAACAAAAACGCAAGCAATGGTGTTGATGGCTTTCATTTTATTGTGGCTCACGAGATATGAATGTATAGATATATAATGTTTCAAAATTAGGATCACGATGAGTTGTCCACATTCTCTTCCATTTGTTGTTACAGAGGTGGTACATTTTCTTTCACTTTCCAAGTTGCGCCTATCTATCCACATGAGGCACCAAAAGTCAAGTGTAAGACCAAGGTAAACCTGCACACCATATATGTTTCAACAATTCTCTTTTAGCCTATTTCCTTTCTTCTCTTCTACATGATTGCTGATATGGTGGTACATTGTCTTGTACATGCTGCAACCCATCACACAGGTCTACCATCCCAACATTGACTTGGAAGGCAATGTCTGCCTCAACATCCTACGAGAAGATTGGAAGCCTGTCCTGAATATAAACACTGTCATCTATGGATTGTATCATCTTTTCACGGTACTAATAGTCGTCTTCATACTCTGATTTATGGCCATCTGGTGTCTGAAAGTTGCTTAGTTTCTCTTTGATTTTGTATGCAGGAACCGAACTATGAAGATCCCCTAAATCATGATGCAGCTGCAGTGTTGAGAGACAACCCGAAGATGTTTGAGTCTAATGTAAGAAGGGCCATGGCTGGTGGATACGTGGGGCAAACCTTCTTCCCTCGGTGCACATAGCTTCCGTTTGGTACCGCCAAAGTGCCAATTGACATATTGAATGCTTGAAATGGACACACGGGATTGTAATATTTGTTTGCAGATTGCATTATCTTCGTTCATCTAATGTCATCAATGAGGACAGGATGTTTAAAATGTACGTCACTGTAACTACTTTTGGGATACTTTTGTATGTCGACGAGTCTAAATAGGTAATGTTATCTTCATGTGTAATAAGGAACGGGTTCTTGAACACGATACATCATATTGTCTTAAAGACAAGTCAGCATAAACCCAACACAACCATTCTTCTATAGAAGATGCACATAGAAAAATGAATAATGCTATTTGCACTTTCTAAATTGATTATATTTAGTGATCATATTGATATGACAATGATATTATTTTAATAAATTGATTATATTTAGCATTGCCCTAGAAAAATAAATGTGTCAACCTCAACGATTCATTTAATTCTAAACCATTCCAAAGATGTTAGATATACTCGCTTAAAAAGCGTATTGCTCCATGGCTCGTTAGAGTTTTATATGGCTGATTTCTCCCTTGAGAATGAGTCTCACTCAGTTCATCTCTTCCTCTTTGACACTGGCCATGCGAGCATTTTCACGGTCCTTTCTGAAAAGCAGATACAAAGGCGTGTAGAACAAGCAACACAACCCAAATGGAATTATCATCATTGAAAGGAGCCCTTGAGATAACGCTAAGGCCTCTCGGGTAGAGCCGTTGATTGGATCCACTGATTTTGCATCATAACCAAACATCTTCTCTGAAAGGATCCCGACCAAGGGAGCTGCAAAAGAAGAGAATGATCCTTCAAACGCCCGATCAAAAGCATAAATCATGGTCCGGTGTTTGACAGGGACAACCTCAGCAAACATAGGACCATTTGCAGCAGTAGCATTCCAGCTGATAGTCAGCCCCATCAGCAAGAGGGTCACAGAAAAGGTGTAATAGCTGTCCACTGACTGTGGGATTACTTTTAGTAAAAACCACGAAAAGGGGATGCCCATGAACGCGCTGAACTGAGCACACATGATCCGGCCTGAGTGAGGGTACATTCGTGAGACTCGATCTGCGATTAATCCACCAAGTAGAGACCCCGTTGCACATCCAATAGCAAACAGACTAAGCAGGGCTGCAGTGCTGTTGTGATCAAAACCTACCAAAACGCATTACAAGACGTCATATGTCATGAAAAAAGTTGAATCCAAGCTCAGAAGAAAAGGAATGGAATCTGCGGTAGTTCTAACCGATTAATTCAAACCACATTGTGAAGAAGACCATGGCAGTCCATGGTAGTGACCCAACAATGCCCTGCAGAACAATTATTTGAAAAGTTTGGACTTTAACAACTGCCTTCATGGCCGTCCAAGACTCCATCCAAACTGATACCGCACTCGTAGAGCCCTTAATTATCAAATCTTCCCTGCAGCATCAAGTAAACAAATCACCAAACTTTCAATTTGGTCAGGTAATTCAAAAATTGATATAATTAATCAAACTAGGTGCAGAAACGATCAAAAAATCACCCCGTACCTATCAGAACTCTGGTCAGCACCATGGGGGCTAACAACTGTTTTTCTCGGGTCAATCACAAACGCGAAAACAAGGAACCCAATCAGTGAACTTAGTGATGCCATTAGAATGAAAGCACAGCGCCATCCTGGGACATTCCAGTATTGTTGGCCAGCCATAAGAGTGGCAAGAACACCGCCTCCAATGCCACCCAAGGAGCCAACAAGGCTCACCATTCCAAATCCAGCCCCTCTCACTCCATCCATGTAGCTATCAGCAATAAAAGACTGAAGCGCCGGTATCACAATTGCCAATCCGAAACCATTCACAGCTCTCCAGAATGCAACTTGTGCAAAAAGCCGGCTTGCACCAACTGCAGCGGTTGACAAGGCCCAGCAAAATGTCCCCATTGCAAGAACTGTAGGACGATCATAACTGATAACTAGTACACCGGCTAGAGGGGATGCCAGTCCTTGCACAAAGTTCCTAACGAAGGTGAGATAGCCGAGGTCAGATGGCCCAGCATTGAAAGCCTCACTCACTTCTTTGTAAACAGATGGGAGCAGATTCTCATCAGCGCGCTCCATTATAGCAGCAAAGTTGATCAGAATCAGTGACAAAGATATCCCAAAAATCTTTCTAGTCCTGTCATGTTTTTTTTTTTTGAGCAAAGACGACATTTCATTTCAATCATTAACGCAAAGAATAGAGAGAGAATGCAGTCGATGACTCAACTCAACGCGGAACTCTTCATATACGCATTATCACAAAGACCATTGCAATCTTGTGCATAAATGGAAAAGTCTATTTAATTAAAAAAAAAAAGAGCCAATAAATTATATACTTTCAAAGCAACGAAAGAGTGAGAAAGAACCCAAAATGAAATGCAAGTCTTAAATTTTAATAAAAGGCATCGACTTCATATTTGCAATACAGTTAGAGTGGTTTCTGAAACTTCAAATTTAGTAAATCCACAGAGCTACCAAGAATTTAACAACTTCGCATAAATAAATTATCACTTAAAAAGTGCAAAAGAAAAAAAAAAGAATCACGAACCCATTAATGCAATCAAAATTTTCTTCTCTATCAATTAGACCAATCAAAACATAATAATAGACAGCAGAGGAACAAGATAAAGAAAGAAAGACTTCCAAAAACTGAAGAATAACAACATACGAAGGATGAAAGAAGTGATGAGGAGTCACCTCATGGCTGTCAAAGTTGTGACAAAACCAGGTTTCGATGGAAAAGAAGTCGATGGATATCCGGAGGCCCGTTTAAGGCCCATAAACAGCAATAAAATTACGAAGCCAGCAGAAGCCAAAGAAACCGGAAAGGAAGGTGGTCTGCATCTATGGCAGATCTGAGTACATCCCAAGTTTGCCTAAAGAAACAACACAAAGTGACGGACTGGTTACCAAATATCCAAGGGAATATTCAACGATTGTGTCTGCCATGGTATCTAGTTATTTACGATCGGAAATTAATTTGATTATGTTTATTTATGGTCTTTTTCAAAACGCGCGCGCCCCTAATTCTTCGTTGACTACCTCCCCAAGTGTTGTTTACTACAGAGCCAATCAATCGTGCCAATCGTGCCGGGTTCGATTCCGTCCGTCGGATACGATCATTCAAGATTTACGTGGAGCCTCTACAAACAGCAGCGTCCTTTGTTTGTTTTTGCTGGTTTTTTTGTTTCTTTTCTTGGGTGCAATCCCATCCTTTGATTTTCATTCTCTTTATTTTTTGGAAAGAGATATCATTTTATATCATAAAAAATAATACAATTATACTATTAAAATTAAGCTATGACAGTAAGATCTATAAACTAAAATTACAATACTAATGCAGATAAAGTCACACTAACAACTAACGAACTCATATCATTAAAATTATGCCAAATTACAAATCAAACCCACAAAACTCAAAACAACCAAAATATTAATAGTGCATATAACCCTAAACAAACTACCCCCATGAAAAAAAACAGTCACCGTTGTCAAACCCATCGCATCTGGTCTTGAAGAACTGAAAAAAAAAAAACATAGGGGATCTGAAGAAGATTTAATCTCCAGCAATCCAATTGCGTTAAAAAGCAAATAAAGGACAAAATGTCTCAATCTAACTACTGTGATCAAAACCAATGAGAGATATTACGGGAAAACTCCTTCAACGACAAGGTAGAAGATTTGAGGAAAGAAGAAATTTTGAAGGAAGATTTTGGGTAATGGGATGAATTGAAAAAATAGCAAAATAATATGATGGAGAACTCGAATCTGAGCATGACATAGACCAAACAGTCACCATAAAAGGATTCTTATTACGAATCCAAAAGATAAAAGATAAAAAATAATTGAGGGGAGGAGAGAAGAAGATGACCTTCCCCCTCATTCCCCTTAATTTGTTTGTTTTTTTTTTTTGGACTAGGAGGAGAGAAAACAGAGGTTAGGGTTTTTCAAAAGTCTTTGTCTCAACTGATTTTCATTCTCTTTAGCAAGCACTAATGTCAACTTGTTTAGAGAACAATTTTTATATTTGATTTTAAATACCATTACACATATATGTACACTATATATATAATTATAAAATTATCTAATTCAATTGATAAGAGTCTTGATTTATAAATAAATATTATAATATTACCAACAAATTTTCCAATACTAATTGAAATCAATAATCTCTAATGACTTTGAATTAATTACTTATAATCCATTTTTACTATCTTTTTCTTGATTTTGAAAAAAAATTATCATTAAAAAAAAATGTTATCTAATTGTTTTGGACGCATATTGTGACATAAATTGACAAGTGTTATGTGTGACAAGATAAGCATCAAGGTGGTGAGATGTTACTAACACCAAAAAAAAACAAAATTAAGTGGTCGTGTCACAAGAAGTAAAGTGAATATGGTATTGCTAAGTATTCCCTTCATTTTTTAGTAGTATTCGTGTTCATTTTGTTGATCTCTTACTCTTTCACTAACCACTCATTTAGATATTTCCCGTAATGTAATGCACATACCTATTCAGTGTGCAGTGTCAAGCTTGGATTAGACTTTCGTAAAGAAAGAAGTGAATTTGTAAATGCAACGACATAACGTAGTGCTTTCTTGGCTTGTCCAACTATGGGGCTGTTATATAAATCCAAGACTGGTGGGTGCCCCAAAGGTGTTGCTAGGGAAATTTTTGTTGTTGATGTGCTGTGGATTATGGGATTAGTAGCAAACTTGAGGAATGGGCAAGTTCAGAGGCTGAATTATGGGGTTTTTTTTTTTGGGCTTGAAGATGGCCTAGGATTTAAGTTATTACGAAGTGATGGCATAGTCTGATTCGGCAATTCTAGTTCATATGCTTTAGTCCAATTTTCATGAGACGCATCCTCTTGAGACTTTTGATGGGTATTCGGCATTTACTTAAAGGCCTAAAGAGCATTGGTACTGTCATGTGGTACATGTCTGCCATGAGTGCAATATGGTTGGGGGATAAATTAGAAAATTTGGCTGGAAATGCTACTTTGGATAAGAGTCAACTCAAACATTTAAAAGTTTAGGGCAAAAATAAAAAATAAACTCTTAAATCGCATACTTAATTATTAAAAATATAAATTTTATAAATTAATTATATTATATTTATATTAAGAGACATCGTTAAAACCTTTGTTAGAGGAAAACTCATTGGGACAATACCCTAAACAAAGAAAAAGTAGTACCTCATGTTTAAAACATTATATTTAATTTTTCTAAAAACAAATCTTATACTTCTTTGGTGAAACCAGTAAGCAATCTGCAACTCTATACAAACTTTCATATTCAATACAAGAATGTAATTAAGAATTGTTAAACTAAGAACCTTTGAAAGAGTGACCTTATCAGTTTATGTGAGTTCATTGAAGTCCTTTTAGCATGCGAAAAGATGTAATTAAGGATTCAAAGAGGGCGGGAGGGGGGGGGGGGGGAACTAAAGAGGCACAATTTCCAATTTCTAACAAAGAGGAAGAACCGACATGCCATATGTAATATTAGATTCGCGGCTTTGACCCATAATATTGGTCCTTTGAGTATCTGAAGGGGTATTCCCATCGGCAATAACTACAGCATCCATAAGGGAAAGTTGTCAAATGGAAGTGTTCAATCAGGGAAATTGTAATAGGAATTCTATTAAATTAAATTACCTCTTTCTGAAATTTGTAATTTAGGAATATCTCGGCTAGGGTTTTCAGAAGGGGAGATGAAATGGCCTGAATGTCTTCGACTAGAAAAGCCAATTGTTGAGAACTTGAGATTATAGTTTGAGAGTTTGAATGAGATTTGCAAGAAATTAAAAATTTTGGGCAATGAAATTAATATTTAACCTTGGAACATTGAATTAGAACATTGAAACCTTGCACTTTCTTCTTGGAACTTGGAAGGAGACTTTTCTGCCGTTCCCCGTTTCCTCGTATCTTCCGTCCAAATTATCATTCATTTTTTTTAAAATATAAAAATTAAAAAAAAAACTTAATTTTGGGACCTCTAACAACTTTGGGCCCAGAACCTATGCCCCTCTTGCCCCCTATTTGTCAGGACCCACCCCTAATCCCCCGGGATTAAGGGCTAAATCCCGATCCCGTCTAACTTACGCATGACACGAAGGCTAAACTGACGTCCAACCTTCATGTGACACGTAAGTCGGACAAGGGATTCTCGATTCGACCATCCAAAAACTTTCGAACTTCCCAGAGTGCGAAAAGTCTACTGTGTATGGCACGTGTGATGTCTCCGTCTCTTTCTACTGACAGCCCGCGCCGCAACAACCTGGAGGGTATCGAAAACACGAAAAGACTGTGAGTGGACAAAAATAAAGTATAATTTAGAAAACAGTTCAATAAAACAATTACATTAATACCCTCCACGCAAAACCAATGCATGCATATCAAGTCAGGTCATGAAATCACTCATATCAAAAATCATCATTGAAAAACCATTTGAAAACCCGTATCATCAAAACGTTATTCAAATCCAGGCCTCAGCCTCAAATCGCAAGTCAAACTCAAATCCTGGAACTCAGTCCTAATACTCATCAAATCCAATCCATCCGGGCCACTGCCCAAAACATCATAAACCAGTGAAAAACATCAATCATACACATTTACTGGATCTCAAGTGCGCCCGAGTCTTTAAACTCAAAACACAATGCACAATAACCAGGCCTTCCCGGGATATCCGAGTCTTTAAACTCAAAACAACAATCACAGGCCTCGGGGGGTATCATATCCGAGTCTTTAAACTCAAAACCATACCGAGTCTTTAAACTCAAAACCATCAGTCAGGGCCCTCCCCCCCCCCCCCCCCCCCCCCCCCCGGTCAATCAATCCGAGTCTTTAAACTCAAAACCAGATCCAGTGGGTTTTCTCTTTTCTTTTCGGGTCTTTAAACCCAAAACCATTTTTCAATCAACCATGAAAACCACGGGAAATCCATCTCCGGATCGCAACAATGATTCGTAAGCCGGCATCCGGAACCACTGTCCCGAACCCAAATCCAGACTTCTCCTTTCCAAACCTCGAAAACTAAAGACGAAACATCATTTCCGAAATCACAAGAACAGGGCTCCCAGCCCGAAATCACTTTTCTGAAATCATTTCAAAACCTTGAAATCAAATCATTTTTTCAAACCCGAAGTCAAATCCTTAAAACCATGGTTGAATCATAAGAGAAAACGAAACCTCGTAAATGTGAAATTCCATCAAATACCTCGAAAATCGTGCAAAACCATAAACCATCAAAATCATAAAGCAAGTCATAGAATCACGTATGAAAACATATTAAAACATATATGCATGCATCAAGAGTTAGAAAGCAAAGTCCACTCACAGACCATTTCAGTGTCGCCTCAATACGCGCCCCACTTTACGCCGTTCCCGGTCATTCCGCTATCCTCGGCTTCCCGAAACCTGTTCAAAGCCCACAACGAGGTTACTAAGTACTTCACAAAAGTCCTACTCAAGTCCCATAATTTTCCCGAACTCTAAGCGTACTTTAAACGGGACCCTAAACCTTTGATCTCGCAGAACTAACCCCGAAACTACGTCCGATCGTCCCGAAACTTATCCCAAAATATTCGTTACAAAAAGTAGACTAAAAACCTAGTTGGAAGTTTTCCCAGAAAAGCCACCACGCGCCCCCACCACGCGCCGCTCAAAGTGGTTGCGAGTGGGCCTCACGCGCCTGCACACAGTCACTGTTCATCGTCTTCTTCGATGGGTCGACCGGTCTGAACCGGCGTTCCCCGGTTCTCCGTCCTTCTCCACCATTTCTGTTCCTTTCAACTCCCCTAGCTTCGTCCTACTCTAAGCAATCCATTCAACTCCTTAAAACACAACAACACAGCCTCTAACCTACCTCCCTCAAGCTCGAACAAAACTGTCTGAAACCCCTGTTCTTACTCCAGGCCAACCAGCCTTCCTCCCGTCACGGCTTCATAACCAGAAGCTTCCTAGGGACCTACTTAGTCGATTAGGGCTCTCCAACACTTCGACTCAGCCCCAAAGTCACGACTTCCAGTTTGAACCAACATGGAAAAACAGAGCATATAGAGGAAAACTGAGAAATTACCTGTGTCCCGGCCGCCACCGTGAACTCCGTCGTGCCTCCTCGACTCCCCTCAAGCCTCTCGACACCACCACGGGGTTCAATTTGATGGTTTGGTCACTGAAAGTGCACAACCGTGCACGGTGGTCCTCTGTCCTGTTCTTCCTGGTTTTTTTTCCTCACTTCACACACACACCCCTCGACTCTCAATCCCTCTCACCAGTCCCTGCACTCTCAGCCTCCTCTGGTCACACTCACACACTCAAAGGTTCACTCACTCTCTGCAATTCAATAAATTCCTACCGCAATCTCACTCTCTGTTTCTTCCTCTTCGAACACAATTAACACACACACACACACAGCCCAAATTAATTGGAACCGTGCAACAACCTAGAACCCACTAGACATAGGGCACGTGTCACAATCCCATGGTCCCAAACTCAAAATATCCAATCACACACTGCCACAGTTGTCCCAATCTGGTTTGCATAATTCCCAATGTGCAAAAAGGCCAAAATGCCCTTGTGAGTCAAATTACGATAATGCCTTTCGCCGTTCTAGACCCGTATCTCGCTCGTCTGACATCCGATGAACGCATGCCCCCTGTCGTTGAACTCTAGGATGACGAGATCTACCTAACAGTCCTCGGTCTACGTGTAAAAACCTTGTTGTGCAAAAGGTCAACTTTTTCCCCTATTTTAACCAAATTACGGTAATGCCCTCACCCTTTCGAACATCATAACTTCCTCCCCGATGTCGGAAATCGGGCGTGCCACCTGTCTACGGATTTGTGACGTCCAAAACTACGTCACAGTCATCGGTCTAAGCCCAATTGACCTCCCGAGCTCAAAGTCAACATTTTGCCCAAACTAGGGCAAAATCGTCATTCTGCGCCAAAAGTTCAACAGTAACCAACTAACCACCGATTAAGCTCACTAATCCGTCACTAAACACTTTACTAATCCCGACTCTCGGGACGGGTCGTTACAATCTACCCTCCCTTAAAAGAATTCGTCCCCGAAATTCCATAACTCGTACCTAACACCTAGGTCTCCTATCCAGTAGTCAACTCGCACCAAACCAACTGCTCTTTGACAGTTCCCAACCTATCCTCTTCACTTAGTCAACGAACCAAATGTCAAACGTACCTTCGCCTTACATTCTTCCCAGACTCCCAGTCTCTTGGTCGGTAAGAACTCCTAAGGTAACTCAACTACTTCGCCTTCACGTCCTCAACTGCTCCGACCACCCTGTCGGAATAAATCAACAAAGTCCTAAATGCAACTCCTAGATTGTGGGTTCTCTTAATAACCTCAATATCGATCAAGTTATAGTCACTCATTTCTCAATTCCTTCCGTCATCCTTCAACGGAACTCACCACAAGTTAAGGGATGTTACAAATCCAGGTATTTCAACCACAAGTTCTTCCCCAACTCAACTCTACTAGTCGTAGGGCTCCTTATCTTCTACAGATCAAACCACGCTTCCCATGCGCTACTCTAATCAACCCACGGCATCCTGACCGTTCGTCCTGGTTCATGACCTACCCATGGTCATCTTACCTTGCTCGGCATACGAATCCTCGGTCCAGAGTCATCCACCAGGCACCCACTACCTCGGCTACACCTAGCAGCACCGTCTCCAATCCGGCCGTAAAGTCGGCCCAAACCACAAGGACTACGATACCACAACCCCAACACACAGTTTCCTCAGGTACTTCTCACTATACTCCAGTAATCCCATGGGGTTTCTCAAATCCTCCCCCGTCGTTCGGGTTATCCAAACCCTCAACTGCCCTTGGTTCACTACAGCCTTACCACACGGGTCGTCACACCCGACTAAGACCATCACTAGGGGGATCAATCCCTCGCGCCTCACAGTAGTTCCTCACACAATTCCAAACTCAACCGAACTGACCAAAGTCCACCAATCATACGCTCAACATCCAAACACTATCCGGCCCAACCGACCACCGTCAACCGGGCCTCCTTGGCCCACGTATCTTACTTACTCAACAAGCTACTCTCAGGCCCCTCAGGCCGACCAACCTACTCATTCGTAGCTCAACTGCTACCATCCAGGTTAACCTTGCTCGTGTATCTCTGACCCTTATAATCCATTCATCAAGCAAAACCAGGGAAAACACACGAACCGTTCCGGCCCTAAGCTGACATACGTCTTACCTCGCACCGCGTATCGAGCGACTAGCACCCTCAAACGCTGCTATCTAACCACCTCAAACGTACTATCACTATCGTATCCAGGTTGCTGACGGACTGTTCCGCATCGAGACATCACATCCACAGTAGCATCACACACCCAAGTCAACAAACCTACGACTCTGGGAACAAAACCTCGTGCAGAACACCCGAAACCTGGCTCTGATACCAATTGTCAGAACCCACCCCTAATCCCCCGGGATTAAGGGCTAAATCCCGATCCCGTCTAACTTACGCATGACACGAAGGCTAAACTGACGTCCAACCTTCATGTGACACGTAAGTCGGACAAGGGATTCTCAATTCGAACCGCCAAAAACTTCCGAACTTCCCAGAGTGCGAAAAGTCTACTGTGGTATCGTACGTGTGATGTATCCGTCTCTTTCTACCGACAGCCCGCGCCACAACAACCTAGAGGGTATCGAAAACACAAAAAGACTGTGAGTGGACAAAAATAAAGTATAATTTAGAAAACAGTTCAATAAAACAATTACATTTATACCCTCCACGCAAAACCAATGCATGCATATCAAGTCAGGTCAAGAAATCACTCATATCAAAAACCATCATTGAAAAACCATTTGAAAACCCGTATCAAAACGTTATTCAAATCCAGGCCTCAGCCTCAAATCGCAAATCAAACTCAAATCCGGGAACTCAGTCCCAATACTCATCAAATCCAATCCATCCAGGCCACTACCCAAAACATCAGAAACCAGTGAAAAACATCAATCATACACATTTACTGGATCTCAAGTGTGCCCGAGTCTTTAAACTCAAAACACAATGCGCAATAACCAGGCCTTCCCGGGATATTCCGAGTCTTTAAACTCAAAACACAATCACATGCCTCGGGGGTATCATATCCTAGTCTTTAAACTCAAAACCATCAGTCCAGGGACCCTCCCCCACCCCCCCCCCCCCCTGGTCAATCAATCTGAGTCTTTAAACTCAAAACCAGATCCAGTGGGTTTTCTCTTTTCTTTCCGGGTTCTTTAAACCCAAAACCATTTTTCAATCAACCATGGAAAACCACGGAAATCCATCTCCGGATTCGCAACAATGATTCTGTAAGCCGGCATCTGGAACCACTGTCCCGAACCCAGATCCAGACTTCCTTTCCAAACCTCAAAAACCAAAGCCGAAACATCATGTTCGAAATCACAAGAACAGGGCTCCCAGCCTGAAATCACTTTTCCGAAATCCATTTCAAACCTTGAAATCAAATCATTTTTTCAAAACCCGAAGTCAAATCCTTAAAACCATGGTTGAATCATAAGAGAAAACGAAACCTCGTAAACGTGAAATTCCGTAAAATACCTCAAAAATCGTGCAAAACCATAAACCATCAAAATCATAAAGAAAGTCATAGAATCACGTATGAAACATATTAAAACATATATGCATGCATTAAGAGTTAGAAAGCAAAGTCCACTCACTAACCATTTCAGCGAAGCCTCGATACGCGCGCACTTACGCCGTTCCCGGCATTCCGCTATCCTCGGCTTCCCGAACCTGTTCAAAGCCCACAACGAGGTTACTAACTACTTCACAAAAGTCCTACTCAAGTACCATAATTTTCCCGAACTTCTAAGCGTACTTTAAACCGGGACCCTAAACCTTCGATCCCGCAGAACTAACCTGAAACTACGTTCCGATCGTCCCGAAACTTATCCCAAAATATTCGTTACAAAAAGTAGACTAAAAACCTAGTTGGAAGTTTCCCAGAAAATCCACCACGCGTGGGCCTCACAGCGCTTGCACACAGTCACTGTTCATCGTCATCTTCGATGGGTCGACCGGTCTGAATCGGCGTTCCCGGTCTCCCGTCCTTCCTCCACCATTTCTGTTCCTTTCAACTCCCCTAGCTTCGTCCTACTCTAAGCAATCCATTCCACTCCTTAAAACACAACAACTCAAGCTCGAACAAAACTATCTGAAACCCCTGTTCTACTCCCAGCCAACCAGCCTTCCTCCTGTCACGGCTTCATAACCAGAAGCTTCCTAGGGACCTACTTAGTCGATTAGGGCTCTCCAAACACTTCGACTCAGCCCCAAAAGTCAGGACTTCCAGTTTGTACCAACATGGAAAAACAGAGCATAGAGAGAAAACTGAGAAATTACCTGCGTCCCGGCGCCACCGTGAGCTCCGTCGTGCCTCCTCGACTCCCCTCAAGCCTCTCGACTCCACCACGGGTTCAATTTGATGGTTTGGTCACTGAAAGTGCACAACCGTGCATGGTGGTCCTCTGTCCTGTTCTTCCTGGTTTTTTTTCCTCACTTCACACACACACCCCTCGACTTCTCAATCCCTCTCAACCAGTCCCTGTACTCTCAGCCTCCCTTTGGTCCACACTCACACACACTCAAAGGTTCACTCACTCTCTGCAATTCAAACAATTCCTCCTCAATCTCACTCTCTGTTTCTTCCTCTTCGAACACAATTAACACACACACACACAACCCAAATTAATTGGAACCGTGCAACAACCTAGAACCCACTAGACATAGGGCACGTGTCACAATCCCATGGTCCCAAACTCAAAATATCCAATCACACACTGTACACTTGTCCCAATCTGGTTTGCACAATTCGCAATGTGCAAAAAGACCAAAATGCCCTTGTGAGTCAAATTACGATAATGCCCTTCGCCGTTCTAGACCCGTATCTCGCTCGTCCGACGTCCGATGAACGCATGCCACCTGTCGTTGAACTCAGGATGACGAGATCTACCTAACGGTCCTCGGTCTACATGTAAAAACCTTTTCGTGTGAAAAGTCAACTTTTCCGCCTATTTTAACCAAATTACGGTAATGCCCTCACCCTTCGAACATCATAACTTCCTCCCCGGATGTCGGAATCGGGCGTGCCACCTGTCTACGGATTCGTGACGTCCCAAACTACGTCACAGTCATCGGTCTAAGTCCAATTGACCGCCCAAACTCAAAGTCAACATTTGGCCCAAACCAAGGGCAAAATCGTCATTCTGCGCCAAAAGTCCAACAGTAACCAACTAACCACCGATTAAGCTCACTAATCCGTCACTAAACACTTTACTAATCCCGACTCTCAGGACGGGTCGTTACACTATTGGCCGACTCGGTCTGGGATCTATGTTCATGGAGTCGCCTCTAGACAAGTTGGACCTATGACTTTTAGATGATACGGCAACTGTTGGGTGGCCAAGGGATGTTTCTTAGGCTGTTTTGTTTCTTATTTATTTCATTGTCTATCTACGATACCTAATACATATATTCTCATTTTTTAATATTCTTATAATTCAAAATAGGTAATCCCATTACTTATGGGGTAATGAGATTAACTAAGGGGACGATGTTAATAATTCTCATTATTTTTTTTCATGATAGTTTTTTTACTAGAGTAACCTTCAACTTTAAAATAATTCTAAATAACCCAAAAAAATAATTAAAAAACATAGTTTAGAAGTATTAATTATAATAGTTCTAAATAATATTTTTCTAATGTGAATCCATCCTTATTTTCTGAGTCATTTCATCAACAATTAAAAATATGGTTTGCAATATTTATCAATGAGAATTTTGTTTACTACACAAAATAATATGCATATTTTATCCAATTTTATTAATGAATAATCTCAAAAAATATATATGACATTTTGGACTTGTCATTAATGGCTAAATAATTTTTTTAAAGTATGTGCACCATACTTCTTAATCATGATTGCTAAATAAGTATATTTCATAATATTTGGCCAAAGAAAATATGTTTATTATTAAAAATTTGATCATCCAATATGTGGTGAAAGTCTTGTGTTGAGTGATACTAGTGTCTACATAATGGTGGTCTTTAGTAGCTCTTGTTGTAGTAGAATACATATTAATAAAGAATATTTTTTTTCTTACATATAGTAATTATGTTACTTTTTATTTTGATTCATAGAAATTAGTAAATATTAACAATGAAAATCAAACTCCTTGTTGTCTTAATTTTATGTGATTAGTACATACCTCAATGGGAATACTCACTCATTTCTTCAATTACTCACTTATTCGATTGTCTATTTATCTCATTATCTACTATCCTATTCTTGGGAAGTAAATGTGGCATTAGTATTTACTAACCATAATTTTAAGCGTTGACCTACAAATTTTATTTTGATATAACTATAAAGAAAAAATTGGAGAATGGTCCCTCAACTAAACCTCAATTATTGGGATCGTCCACTCAACTCTATTTTTGACTTTATTGGTCCCATTAATTTTGCCAAATCTCTAATTTAGTCCCCCCGTCTACAAAACTCACGGTTGCTGTTAAAAAAAATGCACATACGAGACATGTGAGCAGAAAGCTGAGGGTAAATGCGATATTTCACGGTATTGAATCAAACGTCTCTCTAGGTTGTCTGAAAACCAGAAGCACGACGCAAACCAAATTGGAAGTGATGGGCTATCGCCAGGGAAATGGTGAGAATGTGAGTGTAATGGTGGAGGGGAAAGGGTTAATATGGTTAGATTTTGATGTGGTAGGTGTTGCAAGTGATTTTTAACTTGGATTTAGGTGATAATTTGGGTGGGTTTTTAGAAACTCGTTTCTTTGCTGCAGACAAGGATGGTTCAATTTTATGTGGTTCTTCTCATGGCCTCAAGCCTATTGTGGTGGGAAGGTGTGATGCCTAAATATGATAAGTGTTAGAAATTTAAAAATTTGGTTGTTCTTGGTTTCGGTTGTTTGAAAATGAAAACGAACTTGAAATTTTGAATTTTGTTGGCCTTGTTTTTTGTCGTTCTTATTTTTTGGGTTAATGGTTTCCATGTATATTGTTGTATTGGCATCTCACGGTGGTGTTGCTACTAAGAGAAAAAAAATGTACAAAATTAGGGGTTTTGGGTCCACTGAAACCCTCTATTATGGATGGTCAAATCCAGAAAAAAAAAAAAACAGTGACATATTGTTGATAGGCTTGAGTATTTAGAATAGGTTTTTCTATCCAAAATATGTAGTGGTATGCTATAAATATGAGTTGTGTGATGGTATGCTATAAATCTAAGTTATGTGATGGATAATGATAACGAATGTGTATGCTGGTTTTGATCATTTAATTTGAAACTTTTTATATAAATCCGAGTTATGTGTTGGATAATGCTATAGAATGTGCCTTCTTATTTTGATCATTTAGCTTGAAATTTTTTAAATAAATATGAGTTATGTGATAGATAATGATATAGAATGTGTGACACGACCCATCCCGATCCTCCTGGACTACCGTGGGATGTGCCATACTCCCGTATGGCACCACGTGTCAGACCAGGGATACAATCGTAACCCGCTCGGGGTTACCCAGAGTGCGCAGTGATTTCCAGAGTATGCAACACCATGTGATGTCTCGGTTTCTGCTATAGCCCGCATCCGCGATCAACCTGAAGGATATAAAAAACATAATAAACTGTGAGTGGACAAAAACAATCAGTTTATAAAAGCACTTTATCGAAAAGAAATTTATACCCTCAACTTTAAAAGCATGCATGCATATCATAAAATAGTATTTTAAAATACTTTTTTCAAAAGAAAACCACAGTTCTTTTCAAATAAAATCGGTGAAAAATGATAAGTCACCAATTGAGCATTATTTCAATGATATTTCTAATCTTTTTTACTTATATTTTGATTATAATTATTCAAACAATAGGAGAAAATGATCTATTTTGTGAAGTTTGTGCAGATTGCTTAGTTGAGGTTTAAATCGTGTTTTGCAATGAAATGTGATCTTTCCAAGGCTAGATCTTCAAGAACTTAGAAAGGACTCACAACGGATCATATCACCTTCCATTTGCACGTCCAAGATCCCCCAAGATCCAAGAAATTCGGCTAGGCCCCCAAAGTTCTCAAAATTGCGACTAAGGGTGTTTAGGGTGCTTACTTGTGCTCCAAGTAGCCTTTGGCCGAATTTGCCATCCCTTCTTAATGAGGAATGACGTGGATTGACTTGGATAAGGAAGCTTAAAGATTTCCTACGCAGATCTTGAAGTTAAAGAGGCCAGAAAATAGGAAAATGAAGTTTCTTGGAAATTAAGAAACCATCTTGTACATGGCTAGGGTTCATTAACTTCTCTAGCCGCAATTTTATTCCTTTCCTTTATTTTAGGTCTTTGTAATCTGATTTAGGAGAAAAATAATTGAACTCCTAGTCAAAGATGAAGTGAAGAAGTGGAAAGAAGGAAGGAAAAGGCTTTCGTATTGAAAGAGGACCCCAAAATGCTGCTACCTCCCTTTTTCACGGCTACAAGAGTTTTCCTCCTTGTTTTGGGGGCTGTTTTACCTTTCTTTTAGGGAGATGCTAGGGCAGGTGTTAGGGAATATAAATAGTTGTTTTCTCATTATTTTTGGGCGACAAATTTACCTCCTAAGGTCTCAAAACTCTGCTGAAATTTCTACTTAAATTTTATACACTATTAGCCCCAATTTTCCTTGGTGTTGAAGTTTGGATTTGATTTTTTCATCATCTTTGTGACGTGAAGCTTGGGAGAAGAAGAAGTGCTTGTGCCACTTCTCTCACGCATCATTCATCTTAGCATTTGTGTTTCTCAATCCCTAATCTCTTTATGCTTTATATGAATTCAATTATGTTGTTTGTTAACTTAGTTATGCATGAGTAGTTTCCTTTAGGATTAGGGTTGTTTGAAGTACTAGCCATGTTAGTTCATAATTAGATTTCTGGCTGTTGATTATGGTTGTTATATATGCTTGGATTTGTTGGATTAATGCGCTTCACGAACTCAATTTATGCTTATAAGTCTGATCATCTTATTTATGTATAATTTATTGATGTAATTGCTTGACAGATCACCTTGATGTTTGTGTTCACCCTGCAATTTATAGCATCACGTTTAAAAGGGGGGAGGGGTAATCTAAACTCATGACTCCCTAGGTCTGCACATTACTTTTTTAGGGATAGTGTAGTGTCATTAAATCTTCTTTATGTTTCATGCATTTTCACGCACCATCGGTAATAGTTGTTTAAGGGCGGGTACATCAAGCTTAAACATGCAATCTAAGAAAAGATAAATGTGTGGGGTGAGCCTTAGCTGGACCCCTGCATGGGAACTTAATTCAGATACATGCATAATTAATCTAATCAACGAGATCTAAGGAGAACTATAATTGGTAAAGGTGGATAACATGTCCTAATTCGTCCTAGTCATCCAAGTAACTTTCAAATCAAGTTTTCATCATTCTTCACTTTGTTTTATTCATTTAATTTCGTCATCATCATCACTCAAAACCCCCAACGTTTTTGTGCTTTTTAATCAAGTTACCTAACTCTAAACTAAGTGGATTCACGTTAAACAAGTCCTCGAGGGATCGACCTTTACAAAACCACAATACTCTTTATACGATTTTGAGCACTTGCAAAGTATTACACATAGGAGTTTATCATTCATAATCTCTTGGTTGATAAATCCTTTATCAAGTTTTTGGCGTCGTTTCCGGGGACTTGTCCCTCAACAGTGTTCATATATTTTGGAATTATTTAACTTGGTTGGTTTATTTGTTTTTTAGGTACTAGTTCATGTCACGCAGCTCCTCAGTGGAGGGAACAACTCACGACCCTACTTGTTCCTCTCATAACTCTTCAATTCACAGCAACCCCCACCAAGCCCTCGTGCCATGGACAACCCACAAGATCGTGCTCTTGTCTCTCCTCCTACCTCTAGGCTCCTTCAGGAGTTCGCAACCCCTCATGTGCCCCGAAGATCTTTTCCCCATTGTCTTTCCCTCAAGCACCGCTGAGAACTTTGAGCTTAAGTCCGGGACCATTCATATGTTGCCTACATTTGATGGACTCTTTGGAGCAGACCCTCACCTTCATATCAAGGACTCAAGGTTTTTTCTACTCTTCGTATCAATGGGATGACTGAGAATGAAATTAGGTTGAGGTTCCTTAATTTTTCACTTTAGGTTAGGGCTAAAGCGTGGTTTCATTCACTTGCACCCGCGTCTATTCATACATGGATAGAATTGTCTACTTTATTCCTCACCAAATACTACCCTATTGAGAAGACTAATAAATTTAAGGCTAAGATTATGAACCCTAGATAGCTCCAAGATGAAGTCTTTTATGAGTATTGGGAACGGTTTAATGAGATGATTCGTGCTTGTCCCCATCACAACATTGAGGATCATCACCTCATGATGTGGTTTTATGGAGGTCTTAGTTATGGGGATCGTACTATGGTGAATTTCCTATCTCAAGGTATCTTAGATGGCATGGCAACCGAGGTCCGAATTGCATTTGAGAAGATAGCTCAAAGAGAGAAACAGTTTAGTTACCGAGGCCACTCATCTAGGTCCATGGCCGAGACTAGGGACAAAGATGGATCCATTGCTGAACTCACGGCTTTGGTAAAGCAATTGTGCAGGAATAAGGTTAAGAATACCCTAGTTTTTGAGGTGTGTTCAGTCCAAGGACACTTTCGGATGAGTGCACACAAGTGGGGGAAGCCAACTATGTTGGCGGGTACAATGCTTCAGGGCCTCGGAATGATCCTTCTTCGAACTCTTACAATCCAGGATGGAAGAACCATCCGAATTTCAGGTGGAACGACAACCAATCCATGGCTAACCCTTTGTCACCCCCTGCATTCCAGCAACCTCACGTTGTTTCCCCTTCTATGCAGCCCCAAGGTACATCCTCAACTCAAGGTTCAATCGGTAAGTCATAGGAGGATGCACTTGCAACTATGGCACAACACACTAATGCCTTCATGAATGAATCTCGGACTCACCAAGCAGCAACCAATGCCTTCGTGAATGAGACTAAACATGCCATTACCAACTTGGAGAGGCAACTTGGGCAGATTTCCAATCAACTCAACCAATGAGATCCTAGTAAGTTCCCTAGTCAAGTTATGGTGAATCTGAAGGGCCCTCATGGACCAACATCGAATTCCATCACCACCACCCCCCCCCCCCCCCCCCCCCCCCCCCCGGGAGTGGCACTGAACTTCCTAACCCAGAGTACACCCCAAGGAATCATACTTTAAGTCCCCAGGTCCCTACTGTCCAAAAATCACAGCTATACACTCAAAATCCAGCAAGATACCCGAGTACTCAGTGCTGGAACCATCTGGAAAGTCCAACACCTTATGGCGTGCAACCTGCCCCTCCTTTGCTCTCAAATGAGACCACCCATGTGGCACCACCTCAAGCTCACATTCAAGATGAAGTACCACAGGTTAAGATCCCTGGAACCCAAGGTCCAAGCACCCAACAGCAGCCCTTGAATTCGAAGGACAAAGCATTGGAACATGATGCATACATTTCGACTACCCCTGCAGTACCCCAGCAACGTGCTGGATTTTCTAACCCTAAAACTCCTTCTAATTCCAATAAAATTTCTAGGAAGGTGTATTTTGAGTTATCAAATAATGTCTCATATCCATTCCCTCGCAGGTTTCAAAATAAAAAAAAAAACAAGGAAGCATTCGAGGATGAGATCATCAAGTTGCTGCAGAAACTTCAGATCACGCTACCTTTTTCCAAGATCCTGGAGCACATGACCATCTTTGCCAAGCTTATCAAGGACTTAGTTACTGGAAAAATAGGATTTGATGCCCCAAATTTCGTGGAACTGCCCCAAGCTTGCAAGACAACCCTTGTTTCCATGCCCCCGAAAGTTAATGATTTCGGGGCCCTTTCACTTCTTTGTGTCATTCAATCTAAACGTTTTGAACATTGTTTATGTGATACAGGAGTTTTAATTAAAATTATACATTTCCATATTTATAAGTCTTTGAACTTAGGAGATCTTAAACCGACTCATCTTTGTGTTCGATTGGCTAATGCGTCGGTTTCTAACCTTGTAGGTGTGCTGGAGGATGTTGTGGTTCAGATTGGTGATACGTGTATCCCCGCTAATTTCTATGTCTTGAAGATGGATAGAATCTACAAGAATGGGGAGCCCCCATTGATCTTTGGACGTCCTTTGTTGGCCACAGCCGAATGCCTCATTGATGTGAAGAATGGACAGGTATATTCAAGTTTTAGGCAAGCTTCGTACTTTCTCTATACATGATACCATGCACTATCCAGTGGAACCTATTGTTGATTTCCCTTTGAATACTATGGATATGCTTCTTAATGAGAATCTTAAGCTATCATCTATGGAAGATGACCTAGAAAAAGCCCTCACCTTCCCTAAACCTGAAACCACAATGGACCTAAACATTATGGATGAATTGTTATACCTCAATACCATGCCTCCCATGCACTTGTCTAAGGCCCCCTATGAAGCCTTGCCCCTCACCACTACAGAGACCTTGCCCTCTCATATCTCTCCCCTTGTCATTGAGCTTAAACCTTTTCCGGAACATCTCAATTATGCTTACCTAGGTAGCAACAAAAATCTCCCGGCCATCATTGCCACGAACCTTACTCTATTCGAGGAAGACTTGCTTTGTCATGTCCTTCGTACCCATCAAAGGACCATTGGGTGGACTATTTCTGAAATTAAAGGCATTAGCCTAGCCAAGTGCATGCATTGGATTCTCCTTGAAGAAGATTCGAAGCCTTCTCGAGAGGCACAAAGAAGGTTGAACTTGCCAATGAAGGAAGTTGCCAAAAAGGAGGTGCTGAAACTTTTGGATGTGGGAATCATCTATCCAATAAGTGATTCTAAGTGGATAAGTCTAGTGCAAGTAGTGCCTAAAAAGAGTGGAATCATTGTGGTTAAGAATGAAAAGGATGAGCATGTACCCCAAAGGATACACACGGGTTGGAGAGTATGCATTGATTACCAAAGGCTCAACACTACCACTCATAAAGATCACTTTCCCTTGCCTTTTATTGATCAAATGTTGGAATGATTGGCAGGGCATTCTCATTATTGTTTCCTAGATGGATATTCTGGGTATAATCGGATTCCAATTTCACTGGAAGATCAAGAGAAAACGACATTCACTTGCCCCAATGGAACATTCTGTTACCGGCACATGCCTTTTGGTCTATGCAATGTACCAGCCATTTTTCAAAGGTGTATGATGAGTATCTTTTAGGATATGGTTGAGGATATCATTGAGGTATTTATGGATGATTTCTCTATGTTTGGGCATTCATTTGAGTTGTGTTTGATTAATCTTTCTCAGGTACTTGAACGCTGCGATGAAAGTAACCTAGTGCTGAATTGGAAAAAGTGTCACTTTATGGTTCAACAAGGTATTGTCTTGGGCCACGTGATTTCTAGTAAGGGTATTGAGGTGAAGGCTAAGTTGGATGTTGTTGAGAGATTACCATACCCAATCACGGTCAAAGAGGTTCGATCTTTCTTGGGACACGCTAGATTTTACAGGAGGTTCACTAAGGATTTTAGAAGGGTATCTCGGCCTATGTGTGCTTTGCTTGCTAAGGATGCTGTGTTTAAATTTGATAAGGAATGTAGGAAGGCTTTTGACACTTTAAAAGAGAATCTCACGAGCTCCCCTATCATTATGCCCCCCAATTGGGACCTTCCATTCGAACTTATGTTCGATGCTTCAGATTTTGTAGTAAGTGTTGTTTTGGGACAGCGATGCGATAAACTTCCTCATGTCATCTACTATGCAAGATGGACCCTTAATGATGCCTAATTGAAATATTCTACTACTGAAAAGGAGCTTCTTGCAGTCATCTTTTTCTTCGAAATATTTCGGATTTACTTGATTCAAACAAAGGTCATCGTTTACACTGATCATGCAGCGTTGAAATACTTGTTGAGCAAAAAGGATGCAAAGCCTAGATTGTTGCGTTGGATGCTTCTCTTTCAAGAGTTTGACTTGGAAATTTGGGACAAGAAGGGGAGTGAAAATGTAGTTACTGATCATATGAGTTGTCTCATCTAAGGCTCGAATGAAGAAGAGGATCATTTACCCTTGCACGAGACATTCCCTGACGATCAACTTTTTAGCATTGATGCAATCGATCCATGGTACGCTGATTTGATTAACTTTATTGTAACCAAGAAATTCCCTTCGTTTTTCAACAGGTACCAAAAGAATGATCTTGCTAAGCAAGCAAGGTATTACATTTGGGAAGAGCCCTACCTATGGAAACATTGCCCGAATCAAATCATTCGACAATGCATTCCCGATTGTGAGGTACATTTTATCCTTGAATTTTGTCATTCTTTTGCGTGTGGAGGTCATTTTGGGGCCAAGAAAATAGCGTATAAAGTCCTTCAAAGTTCTTTCTATTGGTCCACACTCTTCAAGGATGCCTATGAATTCGTGCTCACATGTGATAGATGTCAAAGGCAAGGTAACATAGGTCCTAGGAATCAAATGCCTTTGAACCCGATTTTAGTTGTTGAGATCTTTGATATTTGGGGCATTAATTTCATGGGCCCTTTCCCTAATTATTTTGGTAATGTATACATATTGCTTGCTATGGATTATGTATCTATATGGGTTGAGGCACTCGCCACTAAAACTAATGATGCTAAGATTGTTGTGAGTTTCATTCAAAACCATATTGTAGCTAGGTTTGGTGCACCAAGGGCCATCATAAGCAATGGAGGCTGCCACTTTTGCAATTGTTGTTTTGAGGCTTTGATGAGGAAGTATGGTGTAAATCACAGAGTATCCACCCCCTACCATCCTCAAACAAATGGGCAAACCGAAGTGTCCAATAGGGAGATCAAAGCGATCCTTGAAAAGACAGTTCATCTTAGCCGCAAGGATTGGTCTTTAAGGTTGAACGATGCACTTTGGGCTTATAGGACGGCTTTCAAGACCCCTTTGGGTATGCCCCCTTTTTTATTAGTCTTTGGTAAAGGTTTTCATCTACCTTTAGAGCTCGAACACAAAGATTTTTGGGCGGTTTAGAACATGAACATAGACCTAGACGCTGATGGAATTCACCGAAAGTTGCAACTGAATGAGCTCGATGAACTTCACAATGAGGCATATGAAAGCTCACAAATTTAAAAGGAGAAAACCAAGGCCTTTCATGACAAGAACATTCAAAGGAAGCTCCTTCAAGTTGTCCAACAAGTCCTGCTCTTCAAATCCCGACTCAAGTTGTTTCTCGGTAAGTTACGTTCTCGTTGGTCTGGTTCATTCATTATCACTAATGTTTTCCCTCATGGTGCAATTGAAATTCAACATCCGGTTAAGCAAGAACCATTCAAGGTGAATGGCCATAGACTCAAGCCCTACTTTTGGAAGTCTCCCATCCCCCTTGAGGCTCCCGAGGCCCCTGCACCTGCCCTTCCATGAGCTGCTGTCCTTGTCTCGCCTAAACGTTAAAATCAAGCGCTCCTAGGAGGCAACCTAGCCCTGGTTTGTTCCCTTTTTCTTATGGACGTTTTTCACCTTTTGACTCACGACTTTATCTACCTTTTATGCTCAAAACATTGAGGACAATGTTTCATTTGGGTTTGGGGGTATTGGACTTAAGTTTAGGGGTACACAACTCAGTTTCTGTTTTGATTTCCTTGCTGTTTTTTATTTTCTGCTCTTATTTCCTTGCTGTTTTTTGTTTTTTGCTTTGTTTTCTTTGCCTTTTTTTGTTTTGGTATGCTAGTTTTCATGCCTAAACAAGTTAATATGAATGTATAGAATGTGAGAATTTATTGTACTTGCTAAGCATCATTGCTATGATCATTGAACTCACACTTGCACTTCACGATACCATAATCAAGTGATCAAACAACCAAAGTAATTGAATTTGAGCATTCTTAGAAAATTAGTGGAAACTACCATTGTGAGATCTTTGAGCTTAATTACCTCTCTTTCTGAGTGATCTACTTATTTCTACACTTAAACACTCAGCACTTTATTCTTAATTGCATGATCTCTTTCTATTTGCATTGATGTTTAAGGAACCATATCTATTGGATGCTCTTGATTTAACGTGTAATTTTTTATGAGATGTGATATAGGCTATGTGTGCTTAGCTCCTTAAGGCCCTTATTTTCCCCGTCCCAATTGCGTGCTCCTTAAGCCCTTTTGAAGCCAAACACTTAGCCGTTTTGTTCTTCACCTACAATATGACCTAACCAAGTTTCGAACCGTTTATAATGGCTACACCCTATAATCTAAACTTGTGTCAAGGTTGCATCAAATGAGATTTATGGTGAGGAGGAAATATGTTGATGTTTTGTGCTACTTATACTCATGTGATGGAAGTATGCTTGAAAGGAAAAGATCGTTCGTTTATTTGTAGATTGAGGAAGTTATTGCATGATCTTGGCTCAGCTCATATAAACAAAAATGTATCAAGTTCATTAGTGAAAAGAAAAGAAAATAGAATGCAAAAGGAAAAAAAATTGTGATTGGAAGAAAAAGAAAAGAAAAGAAAGCAATGAACTTTGAGTTGAGTCAAGTGAGCCAAGTACCTCAATTAGAGCATTTTTGTGAGCTTAAGCACGATTTCATCTAGACTCAAGGTCCGAGCCATGACTTCTCATACCTTGATGCGGTTTAAGTTCTTTGAATTCCAACCTTTCTTCATTAACCCAAGAACCTAGCCCCATTACAACCCTTGAATGAAGAGCTATTAATCTTGTGAATGGTTATGCAAAGAATTAAGGTACGTATCTCTGTTCTTAAACTTCAATTCCTTCTTGAGATTATATTTACTTATAAAGTGTTGTTCTTCATTGAAATTCATATGTGATTAACTTGATTTTCTTTACATAAACTCATCATATATGCTTGTTGAGTGAAAACCTTAGGATTCTTGTGTGAGCATTGAGTGATGCCTAGTGAGGATTAGAGTCGAGGCGAAATTTTTCTAAGGTGTTTAGATGACATTGTTTTCTAGTTTGATCATCTAAGATATTGGAATAAACACTTACACATGAGTTCACGGTTTTGGCATGTTTCTTGGTTCATATGAGTTGGTTTTCTATTCTTGGTTCCTACTAACTTGTTGATGCATGATTTCTAGCATTATTTGTGAGAGTAAACAATTTGTGGGTATCGTACTGCTATAACCCTCAGGAGACAAAACTCCTCCTACTAGGTGAACCTAGAGATTTAAATGCTTATCTTAATTAGATCGAGTCTTTTGGTTTATGTTTTGCTAAGGACTAGCAAAAGATAGGTTTGGGGGTGTTTGATAAGTCACCAATTGAGCATTATTTCAATAATATTTCCAATCCCTTTTACTTATCTTTTGATTATAATAATTCAAACAATAGGAGAAAATGATCTCTTTTGTGAAATTTGTGCAAATTGCTTAGTTGAGGTTTAAATCGTGTTTTGCAATGAAATATGATATTTACAAGGCTAGATCTTCAAGAACCCAGAAAGGACTCACAAAGGATCATATCACCTTCCATTTGCACGTTCAAGATCCCGCAAGATCCAAGCAATTGTGGATAGGCCCCCAGAGTTCTCAAAATTGAGGCTAAGGGTGTTTAGGGTGCTTACTTCTGCATCAAGTAGCCTTTAGACGAATTTGCCATCCCTTCTCAATGAGGAATGACGTGGATTGACTTGGATAAGGAAGCTTAAAGATGTCCTAATCACATCTTGAAGCTAAAGAGGCAAGAAAATAGGAAAAGGAATTTTCTTGGAAATCAAGAAACCATCTTGTACACAGCTAGGGTTAATTAACTTCGCTAGCCGCAATTTTATTCCTTTCCCTTATTTTAGAGCTTTTAATCTGATTTAGGAAGCACTAATTGAACTCCTAGTCAAAGATAAAGTGAAGAAGTGGAACGAAGGAAGGAAAAGGCTTCTTTATTCAAAGAGGACCCCAAAATGCGGCTACCTCCCTTTTTCACGGCTACAGGAGTTTTCCTCCTTGTTTTGGCGGCTATTTTCCCTTTCATTTAGGGAGATGCTAGGGCAGATTTTTCGGAATATAAATAGTTGTTTTCATTATTTTTGGACAACGAATTTACCTCCTAAGGTCTCAAAACTCTGCTGAAATTTCTACTGAAATTTTATATACAATTAGCCGCAATTTTCCTTGGTGTTGAAGTTTGGATTTGATTTTTGCATCATCTTTGTGACGTGAAGCTTGGGAGAAGAAGAAGTGTTTGTGCCACTTCTCTCACGCATCATTTATCTTAGTATTTGTGTTTCTCAATCCCTAATCTCTTTATGCTTTATATGAATTCAATTATGTTGTTTGTTAACTTAGTTATGTGTGAGTAGTTTCTTTTAGGATTAAGGCTGTTTAAAGCCCTAGCCATGTTAGTTCATAATTAGTTTTCTGGATGTTGATTATGGTTGTTATGTATGCCTGGATTTTTTGGATTATTGCACTTCATGAACTCAATTTATGCTTATAAGTCTGATAATCTTATTTGTGTATAATTTTTTACGTAATTTCTTGACGGATCACCTTGATGTTTGTGTTCACCCTGCAATTTGTAACATCACGTTTAGGGGGGGGAGGGGGGGGGGGGGGGGGGGGTTCTTTTATTCGTAATCTAAACTCATGACTCCCTAGGTCTGCACATCACTTTTTTAGGGATAGTGTACTATCATTAAATCTTTTTATGTTTCATGCATTATCACGCACCATCGGTAATAGTTGTTTAAGGGCATGTACATCACGCTTAAACATGCAATCAAAGAGAAGATAAATGTGTGGGGTGAGCCTTAGCTGGACCCCTGCATGGGCACTTAATTCAAATACATGCATAATTAATCTAATCAATGAGATCTAAGGAGAACTATAATTAGTAAAGGTGGATAACATGTCCTAATTCATCCTAGTCATCCAAGTAACTTTCAAATCAAGTTTTCATCATTGTTCACTTTGTTTTCTTCATTTAATTTTGTCATCATCATAAATCGAAACCCCCCAACGTTTTTGTGCTTTTTAATCAAGTTAGCTAACTCTAATTCACATTGAACAAGTTTTCGAGGAATCGACCTTTGCAAACCCACTATACTCTTCATACGATTTTGTGCACTTGCAAAGTATTACACATAGGAGTTTATCATTCATAATCTCTTGGTTGATAAATCCTCTATCAAAAAATGCTTCCCAACCGAAGCCATTTTCTCACTAGGGTCCCAGCCCAAAACAAACTCACATAGGGTCTCAGTACAAATCAAAGCACGTGGGACCTCAGCTCAACCATAAAACCATGTGGGTATGCAGCCCATCATAAAACCATGTGGGATCTCAGCCCATCATAAAACCATGTGGGATCTCAGCCCATCATGATCATCAGTCACGATTCCAATCCCAACACGCGTGCCCATAAGCTCAATGACTGCTCTGATCTTGATCATGTCGCCGTGAACACATCACCGGTCGACAATCATCAGATCATCATGATCATATCATCGATCGATCTCATATATCACACTCCTGAGTCGAGCCTCCCTCGGCTGCTCGACAGCAAGTGCATCATGACCTCTCCATACCTGGAAGGTGAGCATTATCTCCAGAGTGCTCTCTGAGAAAACATATTCATAACCGGAGGCCTTGTAATAAAATCCGAGCCTTTAAACTCAAAATCATAACATCATCAATAGTGACACAATCTTGGATATCATCAATAGGGTCACAAGCCTGAAAACAATGTCTATCGACATTTCATAAACCCAGGATTCCTCGAATCCTATCAAATCCGCAACTGGGTCTCATTCCCGAAATATCTTCCATAAATCTCATAACTAGGTTACAGCCCGAGATATCACACGTTTGACTATACTCTAAGTCAAAACATAAATCAACTAGGTCAAAACATAAATCAACTCCGCCTCCCTTTTGAAGCAATGTCTGCCACAAACCTCGTGTAGACCGAACCAAGAAACACCCCGCTAACGAAGTCATGCACTCATGAGGGCCACCCATCGCTCGTACACTCCGCTCAAAGATGTTACTTTGCAATTGTTAGTAAATCATGCTGCAATAATGATTATTCAAGATGTTATTAGTTTTGAAGCATTTACTTAATTAATATGATACGTTATTAAGCTCAGATATGTTCTTAATTTTCAAGCCAAATTCACAATGATATGCAGATTAGCCAAAAAGAAAACAATTTTAGCATTTTTTCACATAATACTTAGTAACAAAAAGAAATTAAGGTAAGAATCCATTTATTTCCTCTATTACAATTTTTATCTTGATTAGTCTTTATATTTATTTTTTTATGGTAATGCCACATCATTTATTAATTAAAAGACCTCCACATCATCTTGTTTATGACTGTTAGATTTAGGAGATCTAAATGTCCAAATGCAGTGTAAATATAAGTGTCCATTGATCCTATCACACACACAGATATATATATATATATATATATATATCTACGAATGTAAAATATTCCATCAAACAAGATATGGCCGGAAAGGCAAAAATCAGTCCATAAAACAAAAAAATTATATGCAAAGCCAATACGAATGTAACCTATGTCTACTATACTGTCTAAGGTTATGATAAATTCATTACTTAACAGGAAAAGTTTTTACTGAACTCAATTTTGGGATTATTAATATATATTTGGTCATGGGGTTTGGTGTTACTGTTTGGCAATCAATTGGGCGAATCAATAAATATATATATATGGATGCGAATAAATTATAAGCACCATCGGCATCCATGATGGATGAAATGGGTGCGGGCTAGGGTGGAATCTAGCAGCAGACTTATCACATGCCCATCCCATAAATTTGCAAGAGTTGATCACCAACTCGTTGCTAGGTTCAGACTTTAGAGGCTACAAGGACGGACATTTAGGCTCAAAATTATGTATATGATACTTATAAATTAATAATCATGCTGAAAGGAGAGATGGAGAGGATGAAGGCATGGTCACGTGGTTACCTTCACAAGATCAACGTGGTCGCGTGGAGAGGATGGAGGCATTGAAGTGGCAGTGGTCGACGATGTTAGAGCTTGGAACCATGGAAGATGGAGAAGTGATGGAGGATGGAGGTTGAAGAGTGCGGCTGCAACAATATAGATTTAGTCTTCTAGTTTTAGATTAGGTTATAAATTATAAAATTTAAGTATTTATATTAGGCCCTTGTGAAACCCTGGAGTAACAAATACTTGTAAATGGGTTTGCAGGTTTGTGGGTTAGTAGGCTGTGATTCAATAATACATTTAATAAATGGTTTAGTAGGTTATTGAATGGGTTTATGGGTTGACTCGAAACCCACCTATTTAATAAATGGGTTATAGTGGGTTGATATAAAATTGACCCGAATTTTTATCGAGTTGGGTTGGCTCGAGTTCCGTGAGGGTTTCAAGTCGTGTCAGAAATTTTCACATGTAAGGTTAATGATAATGAATTGCATAATGAAGGCCCTGAACATGAAACTCGTAGTAGTAATGGTGAACTTGATTTGCAGAAATAGGCAGTAAGCAATGAGGAACTTGATTCGCAGAAGCAGGCATCAGCCAATAAAGATGAGGTTCCCTCTGGAAATCCAAGTTGAGAGATATCTTCAGGTGGTGAAGATAGTGAGAATCTCTAATCAGACAATGATGATGAAGATGAAGAACCAAAACAACAAAAAATGAGGAAAACGTCCAGAAAGATGGCCAAGAAAACTAGGTTTGTAGATCAACAAATCTTAGAAACCCAGAGTTTAGATTGGGCATGAAATTTTTTAGTAGGAAAGAACTTAAGGAAGCTATAAAGGAGTATGCAATTGTTCATGGGAAGAAAGTTGTGCTAGTGAACAATAAAAAGAAAAGAGTTAGAGCAAAGTGTTTAGGGAATGGGAATGTGTGCCCTTTTGTTATACTAAGTTCCAAGATTGATCAAGATGAGGAGACATTTGCAATTATGATGATCTATTTAGAGCATGAATGGGCAAGGGTTGACAAGATCAAATATGCTAATGCCAGATGGATGTCAGAGAGGTTTGCAAATAAGTTCAAGAGAACTCCAAATTGGGAAGTGACTGATTGTCAAGGAGAGGGTCGAGAGCAGTATAAGCTAAATGTTACCAGTAATCAAGTATGTATAGCAAGGAAACTGACCAAAGTTTTAGTGGAAGGCAGCTACATAGATAAATATGCCAAGTTACAAGACGAAAGTACAAATTTGAAGTCTACTAACAAGGGTAATACATTGGTCATTAAAACTAAGTTGCAAAGTGATCAACCTATTTTCCAGATGATCTATATGTGTTTGGGTGGATGTAAGAAAAGATTTTTTGAGGGATGTAAGGTTGTAATTGGTTTGGATGGTTGCCATCTAAAGGGCCATTCCCAGAACAGATTTTGACAACTATTGAGGTAGATGGGACCAATGGAATGTTCTCAATTGCTTATGCTATTGTGGAGATTCAATCCAAGGATTCTTGGAAGTGTTTTCTGAGTATTTTGAAGGATGACCTTAAGATAGAAAATGAGAATGCTTGGGTTTTCATTAGTGACAAGCAAGAAGGCTTAATGCATGTCATTGATAGTGTGTTTCCAAATATTGAACGTAGAATGTGTGTTAAGAATATATACAACAACTTAGAGCAATTCATCCAAGCATTACATTGAATGAGCTTTTGTGGGCATTAACTAGGGCAACTACCATACTATGGTTTGAAGGAGAGATGAGGAAACTCAAGTAGATAGATGAAGCAGCTTAGTAGTGGCTTTCATACAGACCTGCAAAAATTGGAGTAGGTCTTATTTTCAAACTTATGTTTAAGTGTGATTTGTTATTGGATAATTTGTGTGAAAGTTTTAATGACTACATCATAGAAGCTAAAGATAAACCCATTTTGACATGCCTTGAGAAGATAAAAGCTTATGTGATGTTATGGATGGCTAATAGAAGGGATGCTAGTAGAGGTTGGATGAAACGGCCTGTCCCAAATTTCATAATTAACGAGTTTTAATTAAGGAATAATCAAGGATTAATTAGAAATTAATAGAGGATTATCGGACGACCAGGGTGAAATAACAATTTTGCCCCTAAATGGGTGAAAATGTTGACTTTTGATTCAGGAAGCCAAATGCATGTGGAACGAGGTCCATTGCGTAGATCACGACGATACGAGTCTGTAGATAGGTGGCACGTCGAGATCGGACATCGTACGAGAAATATACGGGTCTAGAACGGGTGTTCTAACTATTTACAATTGCACAAATATCGAGACAGTTGACTTTTGATTTGTCTTTAATGGGCCCAAAATATCAGCTCTGGACCAATAGATAAGTGACAAGTGTCACAAATCCATTTATCCATAATCCACATTCATGTACCATCCTCTCTTCCCTTTGTTTATTATACCTCAAACCCACCCCAACCATTCTCCCATCATCATCCTCTCATATGTGATGGACTTAGAGAGAGACTGAGAACGAAGGAGAGGCTGAGAGATTGAGTGGGATGGCAGAGACAGCGGAGTCGTCGTGTTGGTGACCAGAAACCGTGAACCTTAGGTAAGCCATGTGGTTTGAAAGTGGATTTTGGTTTTTGGACGTTTGGGTCACATTTTGATGCCAAAGTTATGTTTGTTGAACTCATGCGAGCTTTTAGGCACAAGAATGGAAGGCTAAGAACCCCTGGACAGGCCTGGAAGGACGGTTGCAGGTGACCCTGGAAAGATGGAATCTGACCAGGTAATCCCTGGCCTTATTTCTTGTTTTTGAGGTCGTAGATCCTCTTCTGGGAAGAGGACGAGTAGATTGGGGGAAAAATGGTGGGATTTGGTGGCTAGACGAGGGAGAACGGACAAGGTCCAAGTCGCGGGTCGGATGACTCGTTACAATGATCTGGGTCGATCCGATTGAGGGTTGAAGATGACATGTCAGGTCATGTGGCCAACTAAAGAGTAACACAGGGCCAGAAGTCAGTCTAGTCAGTGGCTGACGTGGTAGTGCCACATCAGACATGTCAGGCCATGTGGACCAGTGAGGTGGTGCCACGTGGCAGCGTGTTAGGAGCTATCAGGTGATGTGGTAGTCCACGTCAGACATGTCAGACCATATGGACCAGTGAGGTGGTGCAACTTGAAAGTGTGTTAGAGACTTCTCAGAGGTGTCAGTGACACGTGGTAGGGCATGTGGCAGTGATGATATTAGTAGGTCACATCATCATGTGATGTGGCAATGTGAGAGGGTGAAACATGGCACTAGTCAGGGTGTGCCATGCGGAAGGTTTTCAGATCTATCAGAACTATCATATGTCAGGCTGACATCAGTAGATGACGTCAGCGTTGACTAGGCGCATGTTAGGTTTCACCAGCAAGTGTGGACGCTTTGGCACAAATTTTGAGGTTAAACTGATCTTAATCGAAAAGTTTCTACTTTCTGAATCAAATGGTGGTGGTTTCAGGTCAATCGAAAATTATTTGACAGGTCATTTAGAGGTTTTAGCCTCGGGAAGCTTGTTCAGGACGCATTCTCAGATCTGAGATTTTGGGGTTTTACTTATAGACTTATATGGGTTGATAGTGACCTTTGGGTATGATTTGGACAGGTCCGAACATTCCGAAGACTTTGGATTAGCCTCGGATTGTCTTACGGCGCGGATTATGAGCGTGCAACTTAGACAGTCAGTGAGTGGACATTTGCTTTATAAAATGATGCATGCATAAATGTTTTATATGTTTTACGAACATGGTTTAAGATGCACTGATTGCATATGATTTGAATAGAATTTGTGTTGATGTTGAGCATTTTCGTAGATAATGTTCTATTCCACGTATTTCGAGATTTGTGTTTTACGTGATACTTTTTCTTAGGCCGAGTTTTCTACGTGCTTGTGATTTCAATGATTTAAATGAGGATTTGATTATTCGTTTTGAATTATTTCACGGAGATGCGTGAAATTGGCATTTTAGGCATGAGACCTAGTTGGTTTATGGTTTGACTTAGTGTATAGTCAAAAATGAAATTGAACAATGTTTTGAATAGTGGAATGTTTTTCAGATTTAGAAATGATATATCGGGCTTGTGACCTAGTTCTGATTTATGATATGAGATTTCAAGCTTGTAACCCTTTTGTGAATTTACGAAATGATATTTTGGGCTTGTGACCCCGTTGGAAATGATTTTGACTCAAATTGTGAGTCCTTGTGAGCTGTTTTCCACACTACCATCCTCTAAAATGTGATTGTTCCCTTCGAACGTTGTAGATCCTGGAGTGGTATCCTCCAGAAGTCGTAGATCCTAGAGAGGTCACGATTACACTACCTGGAGGTGAGTAGCTCCGATGATAAGCTTAGGATCAGGAGTGTTAGATATGGACATTACCCAGATGTCGTAGATCCTGAGAATGACATCACCCAAACATCGTAGATCTTGGGTGTATACTCAGGCGTAGAAATCCAGAGTCGTACGCGTTGCATTGATATCGTGACTATTGTATAGATGTTTGATATTAGATATTGAGGATGGGTTGCTTATGTTTTCATACAACTCCGAGTGTAAGTCCATGTGTACTTAAAAGCTATGTTTCAGGCAAATACCCTATTGAGATGATTTATGAGATTTGATTTGGGCTGAGGCCCTACGTGATTTGGATTTGGGTGGAGACCCTACGTGATTTGGTATTGGGCTGAAACCCTATGTGAGATACTTTATTTGATTTGGTGAATATTTTCACTGTTATTGATTTGAAAGGCAATATGATTTGGTTTTAAGAAAGCACTTGAGATTTCGTATCTTCTAATGGATGCATGTTTTTAATTGAAGGGTATAAATGTTATTTCAGAAATTTTATTCCAACTGTTTATTTTTTTCCACTCACTGTTTTAATGTTTTTGATACCCTTCAGGTTGATCGCAGATGCGGGCTATAGTAAAGACCGAGACATCACACAACGCTGCGTACTCTGGAAACCTCGAGTGGGTTATGGTCTTATCCTTGGTCTGACACATTGTGTCAGACGGGATCAGGACACATCCAACGATAATCCAGGGAGATTGGGATGGGTCTTGGAAACTTGGTTTTAGAGAACTAGGTTGCTCTTGTGGTGTTACACATGCGTCGGATGTGATGCCTTCACGACGATGACAGTCCATCATCAACCTGATAGTGAGGGTAAGAATAGCAAAGTTAAGTGGGAATTAACCTCAGATAGGTTCTGTTTGGCATTGGATGTTGTGTTTTAGTGGTTTTGGATCCCAAGGAGGGTCGGGTTTCTTGTGAGCCCAGTGGCTAGGAGCCGTAGAGTTATGAGTGGATGGGATCTTCAGATAGTAGTTATTAGTTGATTGGATCCCAGTATGGCGACTTTTCAAAGTTGTGACCGATGATTAGTTAAGTTGGATGTGCTGCTTCTAGTAGCCGAGGTCGTTGATGACCTTATTTGAGGAGGGTTGGACAAGTTACCAGGAAAGTGGTACTTGTGGATCAGATCATGAGGTAGACCGATCAGTGGATCTTACTCTTTGAGCAGAGTGTACGGGCGATGGGTGGCCCGCATGAGTGCATGACTTCGTTAGCGAGGTGTTTCTTACTCTTATCAAGATACGAGGGAGGGTGAGTTCCTCCAATATGAGCAAGAGATTTGACAGTAGCTCAGTACGAGCAGAGGTTTGGGACTTTTTCATGATGTGCTCACATTTTGGTGGCGATTGAGGCAGTGAGGCTTCGGTTTGTGTCGAGTCTTGGGAGTAAAACTCGAGTAATGGTGTGGCATCTAAGTGGAGATGAGTTGGATGGAATCGAACATCGATCGGATGATTCTGAAAGACGCTGAGTGCGTCTAGAGGATGTTTTACTAGGGAGCTTAGACGAGGGTTTCCTCTAGCTCCGAGTTTGTTGAGTGGCAGGCGTACGAGATGCAGTGATCGCTGAGCGGGACAGAGAGGATTCTGAGTAGCTCAGTGAGATTTCAGTATCTTCCTTGTTCGTTTGAATTACTGGAGTCATGGGGTATGCCTAGATTGGTGACAGGTACCCTAGCTATCTTTGGACGGATTGCATGAGTGTTGTGCTTAGGAGTTGATCCCATAGAGTTAAGACATGCGAGCTAGAACTCCGACTAGCACTACGTTGGTTGTAGTTTGGAAAACCGAGACTGTTCGATTTGGATAAGGTTTTTACCTTAAGACATCGATTTTCCAGGACACACCCTTGTAGTGATGTTCCTGATGGATTGTGGACTACACATTACTCCTTTGTTGAGTATTCGAAGAAACAGTTTCATTTGGTAGTCCTGATTGTTTGTTGTTCGAGTGAGTTATGGCTTGGAGGCTGAAAGGATATGACAGGATGGTTGTTAGGGACGTGGGAGACATGTTGTGATGTCCCCAGTTAGCTCAGTGAGCTTGGAGTGAGTTTTAGGCTCTGTCGAGTTTCCCGATGTGTTATCGGAGGATTTACTTGGTTTCCACCTAGAGGAGTTTCCCGAGTACGTAACCCATTTTGGAACTACCTTTTTGGAAGGTACTGGCAGAGTTGAGATCATTGAGAGTTCGGTTATAGGATTAGTGGATTTGGGGTTAAGTTGACTTGGAATGTCACTGTTGTGAGTCCTAGTGTTCTTTGTCGAAATTTGATGGAACTTCGAAAGTTAGGTTCGACCAAGTAGCTAGACAGTGAGCTAGTATGGGATGAATATTTCTTAACACATGTCAACCTAGTGAACTTTCTTCATCACTTCTGGGTTTCATGAAGATGTCACCCAGGTAGAAATCAAATTGGTTGTGGACCGGAATTTGATTTATTTGAGGAGCGGAAGGTGCTTGGTGTCACATAACGTGATGAGTGAGTATCAGATTTGGTGGACCCGTGTTGGTGCTATGGGTCATGTTACGTTGGCTGAGAGAGCTAGTGTGGATCCACCGTGGATCAAGACAGTTGTGGATTGAGTTGGTTGTGGGTCGAGAGAGTTTGGGATTGGCGTCAGCTAATTATGATGCTTGAGATTGGATTTACTCAGACTGGATGAGTGTCATTGCTTGTCGGGTATCGGTTTATCCCCATGCTTGTAGCCATTGATGTGATTGACTCGGGAGGGAGTCAAATTGATTTGGTTTGAGACCATAGTGAGACCATAGTGCCGGATTAGCAGTTACAGCACACTGCAGGATCCGACCCCTCGCATCGTCAGGATGGGGGTCGAGATAGGTAACCTACAGGATTTTTCATTCAGGATTGGAACGTCTTGGTAGACATAAGTCGGTTGACCTTTGGAGTTAACCAAGAAATGAGATTGGCTAGTGAATTGGACGATTTGTCTTAGGAGTTCTAGAAGCATACGTGTTGGATCGTCTCAAGTGTGGTCAGGTGACCAGGAGTACTTCGAGAAGATTTGAGTTAGTATGCGATTTGTCTAGGTCTGGGATCAGACGGACATAGTCTAGTGTTGGGCCACTATTAGCATGGAAGACAGATGATGATAGGATTGCATCCGTGATTGACGTGGTTTGATAGATGGATTAGATCCGAGATTGTTGTGACTCTATTGTGGATAGTGGTACGTGTCCAGATGGTACGTGTACAATCCCCAGACGTAGCTCGGATGTTACACGAGTGAAGTCCTTGATCAGGCTTGTGAGTAGTGCCGATATGATTGATGTGATGTGTGTGTACATGTGAGTAGTGCACGTGTGACAGCGTGATTTTTGAGTGTTGATCATTTTGATTGATATGGTACGATCATCATATTAAGTTCGAGATGAACATGATATGGTAATCGGATTGGATCCGATGTTGATAGTTCAGTGAGAACTAGAACAAGGCATCAAATATTGTGTGCTAGTGCAGAGTGGCTTTAGAGAGTTCAGTTGTTGTGCGAGCATGGAGCTCGGGGACATGGTTGTGGGCTAGAGGAACCCTAGTGTTTCTGATTGTGATTATCTCGGTTAGAGTAATTATTCGATGGGGTCCAGTTACACTCAGGATGAGTGAGATGTCAGTATGAGACTCAAGAAGAGTTAGGATCACAACGTTAATTGCTGAGTGATACGAAATACCCTGATAGGACTCTAGAGCGAGTCGAGTTTTTTGATAGTGACTCAAACGAAGACAGTGGAGCCATGAGTTACCGGATGGTACGACGGTGCGTCGTGGGTGTGATTAACGGTTAGAGACCGTCGAGTGAGACAGAGGACTTGTGATGCTCAGCAGGAGCAGGATTGTCATCTTGGATTCCGAGTACACCTGCATGAGTGACAAACGAGATCGAAGGTGTCTATGTCTTGTTCGAAACTCGAGAGTTGAGTTTTGGGATTTCCGGTGACTGTTTGGTGACACGCTTTTTAGATACGGTCACGGAGGATGTTCTGAGTTGCAGCATTGAGCGTTGGGTTGTAGTTAACATCGGGTGACATTTGATTTCGGTATGCATACTGTGGATAGATATTGGACGTGTACGTATACATGTGAGAACCTCAGGTTTGAGGCATGATTGGATTTCCGCAGTTCTGATATGAGTCAATTTGAATTTCGAGGACGAAATTCATTAAGAGGGGTGGATTGTAATGACCCGTCCCAAATTTTGTAATTAACTAGTTTTAATTAAGGATTAATCAAGAATTAATCGAGGATTGTCAAACGATTGGGGTGAAATGACAATTTTACCCCTATACGGATGAAAATGTTAACTTTTGACTCGGGAAGTCAAATGCATGTGGATCGAGGTCCATTACGTAGATCGAGACGATACGAGCCCGTAGAGTGGTGGCACATCGAGATCGGATATCGTACGAGAAAGATACGGGTCTAGAGCAGGTGTTCGAACTATTTACGATGACAAGAATATCGAGACGATTGATATTTGGTTTGTTTTTAGTGGGCCCAAAATATCAGCTCTGGACCAATAGATGAGTGACAAGTGTTACTCATCCATTGATCCATAATCCACGTTCATGTACAATCCTCCCTTCTTTTTGTTCATTATACCTGAAACCCACCCCAACCATTCTCCCATCATTATCCTTTCATCAGTGCTTGCATGAGAGAGAGACTGAGAGTGAGGGGAGAGGCTGAGAGACTGAGTGGGATGGCAGAAAAGGTGGAGCCATCATGGTGGTGGCTAGAAACCGTGAACCTTAGGTAAACGGTGTGGGTAGAAATTGGATTTTGGTTTTTGGACGTTTGGTTCACATTTTGGTGCCAGGGTTATGTTTGTTGAGCTCATGCGAGCTTGTACGGATAAGAATGGAAGGCTGAGGACCCCTTGACAGGCACGCAATGACGGTTTCAGGTGACCCGTGAAAGATTGAATCCGACCAAGTAATCTCAGGGCTTGTTTCTTATTTTTGAGGTCGTAGATCCTCTTCTAGGAAGAGGAGAGTAGGTTGGGGGGAAAATGGTGGGATTTGTTGGCCAAACGAGGGGGAACAGACAGGGTCAAGGTCGAGGGTCAAACGACCTATTACAGTTACCCGGGTCGACCTAGATAAGGGTTGAATACAATGATGTGGCATGCCGCATCATCATGTTAGGCCACATGGCCAACCAAAGTGTGACACGTGGCCAGGTGTCAGTCTAGTAAACAGCTCACATGGTAGTGCCACATCAGCCATGTTAGATCACGTGGACCAGTGAGGTGGTACCACATGGTAGTGTGTCAGGAGCTGTCAGGTGTCGTGTTAGATGACATGGCAGTCCACGTTAGACATATCAGACCACGTGGCCCAGTGAGGTAATTCCACATGGTAGTGTCTCAGTGACACGTGGCAAGGTATGTGGTGGTGATGATGTCAGCATGTGTCGCTATCATGTGACATGGCAGTGTAAGAAGGTGACACGTGGCACTAGTCAGGATGTGCCACGTGGCAGGTTATCAGATATGTCAGAGCTATCAGATGTCAGGCTGATGTCAGCATATGACATTAACAGTGACGTCAGCTAGGGCTGACGTCAGCATATGACGTCAGCGTTGACCATGTGCGTGTGAGGTTTGACATGCGCATGTGGATGCATGGGTACGAACTTTGAGGTCAATCCAGTCTTATTTGAAAGGTTTTGATGTTTTAAATTCAATAGTGGTAGTTTGGAGGGTTTTAGAATCGGGAAGCGTGTTTAGGACGTGTTCTCGATTCTGAGATTTTTGGGGGTTTTACTTATAGATTTATATGGGTTGATAGTGACATTTGGGTATCATTTGGACAGGTCTAAACATTCCGGAGACTTTGGATTAGTCTTGGATTGGCTTACAGCTCGGATTGTGAGCGCGCAGCTTGGACAGCCAATGAGTAGACATTTGCTTTATAAAATGATGCATGCATAAATATTTTATATGTTTTACGAACATGGTTTGAAATGCACTGATTACATATGGTTTGTGTTGATGTTGAGCATTTTCGTAAAAAACGGTATATTGCAGTTATTTTGAAATTTGTGTTTTACGTGATAATTTGGCTGAGTTTTCTACGTGCTTGTGATTTCAATGATTTGAATGAGAATTTGATTATTGGTTTTGAATGATTTCACGGAGATGCATGAAATCGGCATTTCGGCGGAGGCCCTATGTGATTTGGATTTGGGCGGAGACCCTACGTGATTTGGTTTTGGACTGAGACCCTACGTGAGATACTTGATTTGATTTGATGAATATTTTCACTGTTATTGATTTGAAAAGTAATATGATTTGGTTTTAAGAAAGCACTTGAGATTTCATGTTTTCTAATGCATGCATATGTTTAATTGAAGTGTATAAATGTTATTTCGGAAATTATTTTCCAACTGTTTATTTTGTCCATCACAGTTTTAATGTTTTTGATACATTTCAAGTTGATCGTGGATGCGGACTGTAGTAGATACCGAGGCATCACACAACACTACGTACTCTGAAAACCACTGTAACTTTGAAAACCCCAAGTGGGTTATGGTCTTATCCCTGGTCTGACACGTGGTGTCAGACAGGAGCAAAACACATACCACGATAATTCAAGGGGATTGAGATGGGTCCTATCATTGGAGGCATCCAATTGGTCCTAGGGTGTTCAAGATCGTGGAGCAGAACACGCTTGGGCATTGCTAGTGTATTCCTAGGTTTGCAGGAGAGGGAATATACCAAGTCACATAAATGTATGGTGCTGAATTTGTTGTTGACTTGAACAAGAAGACTTGTTCATATAGAAGATGAGACTTATGTGGAATTCCTTACTCACACATAATTTCCTGCATTTTTTATGCAATGTGTAACATTTATGCCTAAGTCCATGATATTTGTAAGCAGGAGGCATATTTGAAGGCCTACACTCATTCGTATACTTGGTTTCCTCCTCAGACTAATGGAAGAAAACAAACATGGCTCTCATATTGCCTCTAGCTTACAGGTAGTAACTTGGAAGACCCAAGAAGAAGAGAAAAAGGTAATGACACGACCCATCTAAATCCTCCTTAAATTAACGCGGGATGTGCCATGCTTCCGTCTGACACCCCGTGCCAGACCAGGGATACACCCAAACCCTCCCAGGGCTTCTAGAGTACGCCAGGATCTATGGCGGCATGTGATGTCTCGGTCTCTGCTATAACCCGTATCTGCAATCAACCTGAAGGGTATTAAAAACACCAAAGCTGTGAGTGGACGAAAATAAACAGTTTATAAAAACAATTTCCACAATAAGACATTTACCCTCCACTAAAAAGCATGCACGCATAGAAAACCAGTTATAATAACCTTTCCCTTTAAAATCAAATCATAAGGCTTTCAAGCCGTGACTAGTGAAAAATGCCTCTCAAACCAAACCAATGAAAAACATTTGTCAATTCAAACCATTTCTACAGTAGGGTCTTAACCCAAAACCAAAGCCATCAAACAATATACCAATCGTTGGCATCCTTGATGCCTAATCGAATACTTGTCACGGTTCTAAGGCTATGTGTATCGTTCAGGGTCTCAAGTCCGATCCCAATCCCACAGACCTTGTCTGGGGTGATACCGAAGTATCGAGCAATCCTGATTATAAGCCCGCCGAAGCTTGGCTCCTTGATAGGTCTTCACTTAAGCATTATTTTATATTATTTTATACCATTTATACTTGGCTTTTAATATTAAAATAATAAACAATTGGAGAAAATAATTTATTTTGTGGGATTTTTGCAGAAATAAATAAAACATGGAATTCTGATAATTTTGGCGATCATCCCAATTGGAATTTTAACGAAGAAGATATAATTGAAATAAGGGAGGCCACCAAAAATTGTATGGAATTTCGGTGGGAAGCCACTGAATTCCAGCCCAATCCGGAAAACCAGCCTTCAGCCCAATTTGTGAAGCCCAGAGCCCCATCCCATCGAGTGAAACCAGCCCAAGCCATCCGCCGTGACACGGCCCATCCCAATCCCTCCGGGATTACCATGGAATGTGCCATGCTCCCGTCTGATATGAAGTGTCAGACAAGGGATAACCTAATGCCACTGCCCACTCGGGGCTTCCAAAGTGCGCAAGGATCGATGGAGGAGGTATGCGATGTCCTAGTCTATGCTGTAGTCGCATCCGTAATCAACCTGAAGGGCATTAAAAACAACAAAGGCTGTGAGTGGATGAAAATATATAAGTTCATAAACACATTTCATAAAGACATTTATGCCCTTCACTAAAACGTATGCATGCCTCGAAAACCAGTAATCAAAACATTTACTCAGACAAGCCATTAGGGCCTTAGCCCAAAAACCATAACTCAAAACCAAGTGTGGGAACTCAGCCCAAAACTGTAGAATACCAAATCCGTAAATACAAAACCAAGTGGGCCACTGCCCAAATCCATAAACACAAATCCAAAAGAAAACTATTTCATAGATCCAATAGTCCAAAGTTACCACATTACCATCTTCGGCATCCCAGATGACTAGCGTCCCAGACGCTACCACATAATCATCTCCGGCATCCCAGATGCCTAGCATCCCAAACACTTGACGTCCCAGACGTCATATCTCACGGTATAAGCAACGCGTGCTGCCCGGGGTCTCTCCGGGTCCATATCTCTGACATCCCAGATGTTTGACGTCCTAGACGTCTAATCATAGCAATCCTGCTCCTGAGTCACTATACTGTCTGATTGCTCCGTACAATGACCCCTCGCGGACAATGCACCGTGACTTCCCCAGTGTCCCAAACACCTGGAGGAGACCATCACATATCCTCGTATCAAGATGGTATATGGAAAACAGTTTTATCAAATCATTTCACAACATTTCAATGGGCCTTGCCCGAAATCTCCATAAAACATCAAAATTCCATTTAGGGTCCCCGACCCAAAATCACGTTTATGAAACATAGGGTCCCAAACCCGAAATCACATTTATAACCCAACTGGGCCTCATGCCCGATTCTGTAAACCACTGGGCCTACAGCCCGAATTTGTAAATCAGCTGGGCCCTTGGCCCGATTTCGTAAATCAACTGGGCCACTGGCCTGATAATATAACTCAAATGGGTCTCAACCTGATTTCATAAACAACTGGGCCCCTGGCCCGATTTCATAAAGCAATTGGGCCCCCGACCCGATTACGTAACTCAAATTGACTCCAAGTTAGAGGTTTCCAAAACAATTGGGCCTCATGCCCGAGTTTATCTTTCCAATTTCAAAACCATTTCATCACATTATTTATAAAACCATAAGCACGTAAAATCACAATAAAATCGTCAGCCTCGATATACGTGCAATAGGGAAAACATCTCGAAATACGTGCAACATACGCGAAATCAATAATCACCATCATCATCATGGAAATCACGTATATAAAACATATAACACAGTTAGGCATGCATAGTATTTATAAAGCAAAAGTCCACGCACAGACCGTCCAACGCTGCGCCTCGATACTCGTGCCATAGGCCTTCCCGGGCCACACCACTATCACCTGGACTTCCAAACCTGTCCAAATCATATTAGATGGTCACTAACCTCTTCATTAACCTCCTATCAAAGCCCCGTAATTTTTTTGAATTTTTAACTATTTTTAAATTCGATTCAAAACCTTCGGACGTCCCGAACAATAACGAAACGGTGTTCGATTTCCTCGAAACCAGTGCCAAAATGTTCGTTACATTAAATGGGAAAAAAGTCACATTGACCACACCTTGGGATTCGTGCCACGGGCCTTCACGCGCCGCCGTGAGTGGCTGCGCGTGAAACCCACGCGCCTCTACAGTGTCATCGTCCTAACCCGTATCTCTGTAAAACGGGTCTGATTGGCCCGAGAGATGACCCGACAAGTTCTCTGTCAAATCTTAGTTTAATTTCAAAATTGATCAAGCCAATAGCATCATTTTAGGTCCAATTAAAGTTCTGTAAACTCAATTAGACGATATCTTACCTTAATCCTTCAATTTGAAGATGAACTTTCGGAGAACACCTGAGCACTGTTCAACCTTCGAAGTTCATCAATCCCACCAGTTTTCTTTCAATTGATCCACCCAGAAGCTTCATTGGACCAAGATAACTTTGTTTTCGAGTCCAATTTCATCATTTAATCCCTTTAGAATCACGACTCAATCTTCGAACTCCTTCTCTGTCACCAAGTCCGTTCAGAGCCAAATGGTCACCAATTTCCTTCGTTCTTTAGGTGATTCTGATCGTGCAAATCCCATAAATCTTAACTCAAGCTCAATTTCGATCCTCAAAGCTCAAAGCTTGAATTTCGAATTTCCCCCCAAATTTCCAAAATTCGATTCTCAGTTCAATTCCCCTCTCAGTCCCTCATGTTTTCCCTAGCTAATCACAGTCCTCAATTCACTCAATTTTTCCCTCTCAAGATCAGCTGTGGAAGGACTTAGGGATGGGGAGAAAACTCACACTCTCACCCTTTGTTTTTGCTTGTTCACCGTTCAAAGAAGAAAACAAAGAAGGTGAAAGATAATGAAGGTAGACAATGATGATTAAGGATGATGATGATGTTTAACGGGAAACATAGATCATAATTTAGGGTCCTCAAAACATGGGATGAGTGACACTTGTCACTCATCCAAGTGTCCACAGTCATCGGTCACTGTTCACTATTTTAATATTATTTTAATCGAAATCCCGGGACGTAAGTTTAACTGATCTCAATCCCGTGACCATAACTTTCCCGTTCGACGTTCGATTTCGGCGTGCCGCCTGTCTATGAACTCGTATCGACTCGATCTTCGTAACGGTCCTTAGTCCTTGGTCATTGGACCTCCCGGGTCAAAATTCAACATTTTTCCCTTTTTTAACCAAATTACCAAAATGCCCCTCGACTTCCGAACGTCATAACTTCTCCCTCAAATGTCGGAATCGGACGTGCCACCTGTCTATGAACTCGTGACGTCCCAAATTACGTCACAGTCATCGGTCAAAGTCCATTTGACCGCTCGAACTAAAAGTCAGTATTTTGCCCACGTCCAAGGGCAAAACGGTCATTTTGCACATTTCATCCGATTTCACTCAACTAATCCCAGATTAGTCATTCTAAACTATAATTAATTAATATTTAATCCTGATATTCGGGACGGGTCGTTACACGCTGACAACTGCTAGAGTCCTGCGACCGTTCGGTGTACGTGTACTGAAGCGAAGCCCTTAAGTTCGGAGCGCGTGCGTCGAGCTATCGACTGCCTTTAGCACATCAGGCGTTGAATGCTTCTATTCCAGCCCTGTGGCAAGCTACCAAACTCCCCTGTTCCTGTCAGCGCGCATGCACTAACTCTCAACTGCCTCTGTCAGCCTCTGCTCGGCGATTCAGCCAATCATTTTCAACAACTGGCTACCAAATTCCACCAGCCCCAGTTGCTCCCACCTACTGAGTCACACAACAGCATTCTTCTGATTTTCCAGCAATTATTTCCCCAAAAAAACAGCACTAAATCATCATTTTTTCTATTTTAATTACTTTTATTGTAAATTTTATTTTCTTTGTTTTAATTTTTTTAGGAGCTTTTCTCCTCTATAAATAGGGGTTCATTTCCCTTGTGTTGGGTGACTTTTTTCCTAGAGAGCTCCTAAACACATGTTGTATGTTTCCTTTAGAAATACCAAGGCTTAGTATTTCCATTGCAATTCTAGAGTTTAAGTTCGCATTCTCGTGTTTATTCCTCCATCTTCATAAGGTTTCTTCTGCTGTTAGAAATCTTGTGAATACCATTTCATTGTTTCCATCTATTTTGGGAATCACAAGCTGTTCTTGGGTTTCGAAAGTGTAAACTGTTTCTCCCTTGCTTAATCTCTCATTATTGTTTTGGTTTTATTTTTTTTAATTCAATATTTATGTTGGTATTTTCTTTCTAACATTTGTAGACATGAATATAATTATCATGTGTTTTACTTTCCGAACTTCATTTACTTCATATATTTGAGTGCTTAAGCTTCAATTCTATGCTAAGTGTTCATGACTGTTATTTGGTGCACTTAGTAGAAAATTGAAGAGATTTAAATGTTTGACACAAATTCAAATTACAAACATTAGGTTAATCATTTTATAAGTGTTTATGACCGTTGTTCGGTGCATTTATAATATTGAAAAATGTATGCATGTGTAAGATGGTGAAAGTAGAATTTTGTAATATGTTCAAATTATGCAAATGTTAGAGTGTTGGTAGAATGTGTGTTTGAAGAAAGTCCACCTGTACAAATGTTAAAGTAGGAGTATAATTAATTTCATATTTGTTTTACTTGTTTTATTGTTTATATTATTATTACAATCCCTCAAAACTCCCCATTTAATTCTTTTATTCATTTATTCATTAATTAATTCATTATTTTATTACTTGATTATTCATTATTCTTTCTCACTAACATATTATTAATATTCCCTAATTTCCCCGGATAAGAACGATCCCTATTTACCAATACTAAAATGACACAAAAAGTGTTTAAAATATGTATATACTTGAATTACAGATTTATTTTAATGCGTATTTTAAGCGTATTAATTTTTTGCGCCGTTGCCGGGGAGATTAAAATTCATTCTTAATGTGTTAGTATGTATAAAATTGTGTATATGTGAAATGTTCATATTTGTGAATAAAGTGTACATATTCTTAACTTTTATTTATTTATTTATTTATTCTTACACTTGATTCCATATTGCTTGTTTATATTTTTTTTTCTACTTTTGCATATTTTACTTATAATATTCATATTTTATTTGTATTATACATGTATAAAAAATATATAAATATTTATTTATAATAATAATAATAATAAATAAATAATAAAATTCGGAATTAAAAAAAACACAAAAGAAAAAATATGTATATATATTTATTTATATATTAGGCTTGATTTATATATATATATATATATATATATATATATATATATTAGGCTTGATTTAATTTGTTTAGAATGGTGCATACTTGATTTGATAATGTGTAAGTGTATATATATATATATTAAATATTCATATTTACTATGTTTATTAAATGTTCCTACTTGTTTATAATTATCTATACATAAAAATCTTCATACCATTTTTTTTTGTGTTAGCATAAAAATGTTGTATATATGTTACTTGTTATTCTTCATACTTGTTCATAATTGTTATACTTGTTCATATTTTGTATTTTTATACTTGTAAATTCAAACCCATATTATACTTGTTCATACTTGTATATACATTTTTGTTCATAATTTTTATGTTTTATGCTTGCCATATTATATTAGTTCACAATGTTCATAATATACTTTTTCATAAATTGTACTTAATGCCTATATTGTGTTAGTTCATGAATTATATATTATGCTTGTTCATTTTATTCCATTGTTATTTTCTATTTATTATTTATTTGTTATTGTAAAAAAAACAAATATAAAAAAACAAATATATAAAATTAAAAAAATGGAAAAAAATAAGTAAGGAACTATATATATTTGACTTTCCTAAAGTGTAAATATTGTTTCCTATTAAATGTTTTAGAGTTGAATGAATCTTAAGGCCCTTTTTTCTTCAAAATTTTACTTTCGGGAACAGGTAGCGCCCTTTTTGTTTATTTTCTCCTTAACCCTTCATGATGTGTGGATTTCATCACCACACACCATAGACTCAAATCTATGGGCATGAGGTTAGGGCGGAGTTTGTAAACACTCGGGTTTGGTAATTCACCAAATCTTTCATCGGTTGGTTATGGTGTCTATGAGGGTTATGACTGGTGACAAGTTTTGGATTAAGAAAGGGAACACCAATGGAGTATATGTCAAGCTAGCCTCGGGGTGCTCTCGAAATTATCCTTACTTCTCGCGTTACATCTATCCCAACTGGCCATGATTAACGTTGAATAGTGGAAGGGTGGTTATCAATACGCGCAGGCGGTACACCCAGGAAAGTACTATGAGAAGCGGAAGGGGAAAGTTATTCACGACACTCTAAATCTCTACTTATTGCATTATTAGTTTGCATACCCTCCCCGAGATTTCATGATGTTCGGATTTCATCACCGGGCCCCCTAGACTAAGTGAATCTAGGGAAGTAAGATCGAAGGTGCAGGCCATTCTTTCATAAATTGTCACGTAACTCTTATGTCTTGTGTGGTTCTAATGATTTCTCTCTTATGCATTCACACCATTCTTCAAGTAGATATTTTGTGTTGCATTAGTTTAGCTGCATTTGGAACTTGTGCACTTTCTTGCCATTACCTTGACTTTTTGTTAATTCTGGCTTCCATTTCTGTCATACCTTATGTTAATTGGGATTAATTGTTTCTTTTTTTTCTGACTTCAAATTATGTCATACTTTGTGCAATCTATACTTTTATACTCTGATTATCTCTTCTTGTGTATATGTTAATTCCGGCTTAAAATTTATGCAGTCATACTTGTTTATACCTCACATTTTCTTGCTAATTGTGATTTCCTTAACTTCCTAACACTAACCCTAACTTTTGTAACAACTATCTTGTTTTAATGAACTTTCACTAGCTACTTACTTGTGTATAGTTTCCTTCTAACTTAGTGTTTTCTTTTAATATAAGTACGTACTTATGAATGCGCGCTCATCAATCTAAGCTTGATCGGTTGAGAAAGCAACTTGACATCTCACCAAGCAACGCAACATTCAGAGGTGCACTTAAGCAAACCGGCTCATCCGGGCCTCTATCCCCAATACTCGATGAGTCCATAAGTGAGAAGAGTAATTCAGACGAGGAACAGACTTTCGGAAAACCATTAGTCATGGCAAGAAATCTGAGTATCTGGGAGCAGACATGTGCAAACACAAAGGGCACTACAAACTTCTGCATCCAGTATCCCGAGCCTAGAACCAACAAGAAAGATATTGAGCTCAAGAGTGAAGTCCTTCATCAACTACCCAAGTTCCATGGAATCAGAAACGAAGATCCACACAAACACTTAACGGAGTTCCAATTCATTATTGGTAGTATGTGTCCCGATAATGCGGACTTGGAAATCATGAAGCTGAAAGCTGTCCCGTTGTCCTTGGAAGATAGAGCACGGGTATGGCTTTTGGGTCTCCCACCCAATCATATTGACTCTTGGGAGAAGTTGGTTCAGGAATTTCTTACCAAGTACTTTCCTGCCTCAAAGATTACGGTTTTAAGAAAAGAGATCACTGGAATCAACCAAAAAAGAGCATGATGAGAATTTCAGCTAGTACTATGAGAGGTTTAAAGAACTTTGTGCGTCATGCCTGACTCGCGGAATCACTGAAGGCTATCTCTTAACCTACTTCTACGAAGGACTCAAAGGTTGGGATAGAAGACTATTTGATGATGCAGCTAACGAAAGTTTCTTAGCTCGAAGTTTAGTAGACGGTCATGCACTACTTGAAATCTGTGCACTCAATGATGCACAATACGAAGGTGCCGAGCCTATTCCAAGAAAGGTACATGAGGTGAGTTCCCATGTTATAAATGATTCTAAGTTAGATAAGATCACATCTATGCTTTCGAATGTGCCCATATGCTCCCAAGGCCATCTTGAGGACCAATGCCCCTACACTACAAGGGAGGAAAACCCCGGGACTGAAATGGCACACGCCATTGGAGGATTTCAAGGAGGGCCAAGGACCCAAGGTTACAGTTGGAGAGATCCGAACAATGTCCTAAACCCTCAGCACATGTCGACAGGCCCAAACCGTGCCCCGAACCCTCAGCATTTCCAAAGGCCCACATGGAAACCAAGGCCCTCGGTTCCATTTTCTAACTTTTCTCATAATCATGCAAATAATCATATCTCTTCATCTTTTAATCCTGATTATGATAAAATAATGGCTGCTCTTTCCTAAGGGCAGCAAACACTAATTGCTTCGACTCAAGCTCTTGTAACATGTCAGCAAAATCAGCAAAGAAATCGCTGATCTCAAGGACCAAATAGGCAAGGTCGTGGACTTCATGGGTAAGATCCAAGCTAGCGGGGTGCTTCCACCTCAACCTACGCTCAACCCGAATGCAAGACCTGAAAGCAATGCGATTATCACTCGAAGTGGTAAAGTGCTCGGTGAAATAAAGCCAGATCCAGCCATTTTTTAGGCTGAAAAGCACAAGGTGGCAACTAAGACCACCACCGCACAACTGCCAGTTCAACCTACCCACACACAAGGTAATGACCCTATCCCTTCAAGTTTGGTTGTTACTAATTCCCCTTTTGTGCATGCACCATTTCCACGTAGGCTTTCCAAATCTAAGAAGGATGAATCCGATGAGGAAATCTTGGAAATCTTTAAAAGAGTGCAAATCAACATGCCTTTGATTGAGTGCATCAAGCAAGTGCCGAAATATACAAAATTTCTGAAAGATTTATCCACTCCAAGGCGCCAAACAAGGGAGAATGAGGTTGTGATGGTGAGTGAAACAGTTTCTGCTGTAATCCAACGTCGGCTACCCCCAAAGTTGAAGGATCCAAGGAGTTTTTTTGTTCCCTGCATGATTGGTAACAAGTCTTTTGATAAAGTCATGCTAGACTTAGGTGCATCCATTAATGTTATGCCATATTCGTTATATGTTGCCCTAGGTTTAGGTAAACTACAACATGATGATGTTATCATTCAATTAGCCGATCGTTCTAATGTGTATCCTAAGGGATACGTCAAAGATTTTCTTGTGCAGGTTAACCATCTCATCTACCCCGCGGATTATTATGTCCTAGACATGGAGGATTCCCCTACGAATCAAGCTCCATTAATGTTGTTGGGAAGACTATTCATGAGAACTACCAAAACGAAGATTGATGTATTCAATGGCACACTAACTATGGAAGTCAATGGAGAGGAAATTGGCTTCAACATTTTCGATGCCATGAGGTACCCTAGTTCCACAACCCAAACTACTTTTTCTATTGATGTGTGCACTTCTTTTGTAGAGAAACATCTTGAGTTAATTCGAGAAGACACACTCAATATGGTAATCCATGAAGGAGTTAGCCTAACTCAATCGGGGGACGCCTTGGTTGAATACATAGATTATGAACTAGAGGCTCGAATATGGGAAGAAGTCATGACCCTCAATGAGGCCCCCATAATGGTAAATCCTCATATACCCTTGTCACTTTCAGTTAGTACTAATGCCACTCCTCCTTCAGTGGATCAGGCCCCCGTTCTCGAGTTCAAGATTTTACCTGACCACTTGAAGTATGCCTATCTCGGCCCTAACAACACTTTGTCTGTCATAGTGTCTTCTGTACTAACCGAATCACAGGAAGACATATTGGTACGTGTCTTGACGAAGTACAAGATAGCCATTGAATGGACTTTGTCAAACATCAAGGGAATTAGCCCTACAACTTGTGTGCATCGAATCTTGTTAGAAGATGATGCAAAACCCTCTCGTGAAGCTCAACGTCGCCTTCATCCTTCTATGATGGATGTTGTGAAACAAGAGGTAATCAAACTCTTGAACTGTGGTGTCATCTACCAATTTCATACAGCAAATGGTCTCACTAGTTCAAGTAGTCCCGAAGAAAAGTGGAGTCACAATTGTTAAGAGCAGCAAAGGTGAGCTCGTGCCCAAGAGAACCGTGACCGGATATGGAGTCTGCATATAATATCGACACCTTAACAAAGCAACCAGGAAGGACCACTTCCATTTGCCCTTCATTGATCAAATGCTTGAAAGGTTAGCAGCTCACTCTTATTACTGTTTTCTTGATGGTTATTCCAGGTACAATAAAATTTGTATCGCTCATAATGATCAAGACAAAATGACTTTCACTTGTCCTTTTGGCACTTTTTCCTATCGAAGAATGCCCTTCGGTTTATGCAACGCCCCAGGTACTTTCCAAATATGCATGCTTTCTATTTTCTCTGAATATGTCAAAAAAATAATTGAAGTATTTATGGACGATTTCAGTGTCATTGGGGATAGTTTTGATGCATGCTTAGAACACTTAGAACTTATCTTACAAAGGTGTGTCGGAACTAATCTAATACTTAACGGAGAAAATGTCATTTTATGGTTAGACAAGGGATAGTCTTAGGCCATATTGTCTCTGAAAGAGGAATTGAAGTTGATAAATCTAAAGTTGATATTGTGCGCCACTTACCTTCTCCCACTTCTGTGATAGAGATTCATTCATTTCTTGGTCATACAGATTTCTGCATAAGATTTATCAAAGATTTCTCCCACATTGCAAGGCCCTTGTGCCGATTGCTTCAGAAGGAGACACCCTTCGTCTTTGATGCAGACTGTTAGGAAGCTTTTGAGAAGCTTAAAAATATTTTAACCACTACACCCATTCTTTGTGCCCCGGATTGGTCCTTACCCTTTGAACTAATGTGTGACGCCTTTGATTATGCAGTTGGTGCTGTACTTGGACAAAGGCGGGACAAGAAGCCCTGCGCCATATACTATGCATATAGAACTTTGAATGATGCCCAAATGAACTACACCACTACTAAGAAGGAGTTGCTTGATGTTGTGTTTACTTTATATAAGTTTCGCTCTTATTTACTTCGAACTAAAGTCATTATTTACACTGATCATGCAGCACTAAAGTATCTCCTGGCCAATAAGGAAGCTAAACCAAGGTTAATCCGATGGATTCTTCTTCTTCAAGAGTTTGACATCGAGATTAAGGACATGTGGCAGACCATTTGAGTCGCATAGAACATGAACGAGATCCCGTGGCGATTCAGGAGATGTTTCCGGATGAACAACTCTTCGGAATTCAGGTAAGTACTCATTGGTATGCTGATATCGTAAATTACTTAGTCACCAAGCAGTTACCTACCACTCTCACTCGTGCACAGAAAGATAAACTCAAGAAGCATGATAGGTACTATGTTTGGGATGAACCTTATTTATGGAAACACTGTGCATATTTACTGATTAGGAAATGTGTCCCTGATATTGAACATAGGTCAATCCTAGAATTCTGCCATAACCATGCTTGTGGGGGTCACTTTGGATCTAAAAAAACTGCACTTAAAATTTTAGAATCTGGATTATATTGGCCCACACTTTTTAAAGATGCACATTCATTCTATTTAGCCTATGATAAATGCCAGAGATCAGGAAACTTAGGACGAAGGGATGAAATGCCACAACATTATGCTTTAACTGTTGAAATATTTGATGTTCGGGGTATCGATTTTATGGGTCAATTCTCTCAATCTAATGGCTATCTCTATATCTTACTTGTTGTTGATTATGTCTCGAAATGGGTGGAAGCTAAAGCCACCAGAACTAATGACTCTAAAACTGTTGCAGATTTCCTCAGAACTAACATTCTTTCTAGGTTTGGGATCCCACGGGTCTTGATAAGTGATGGTGGAAGTCACTTCTGCAACAAGACCATTGAAGCCTTAATGAAACGGTACGGTGTCACTCACAGAGTCTCTACACCTTATCATCCTCAAACGAGTGGAATGGTCGAAGTCAGTAATAGGGAGATCAAGAAGATTTTAGAGAGAACTGTTGGCCCTAATCGTAAGGATTGGAGCCAATGATTGGATGATGCACTTTGGGCATACAGGACGGCCTACAAAACTCCTATAGGAATATCACCCTATAAGTTGGTCTATGGAAAGGCATGCCACCTTCCGGTGGAACTAGAGCACAAAGCATGGTGGGTTGTCAAGACTTCCAATATAAATCTGGATGAAGCTGGATTGCATCAAAAGCTCCAGCTGAGTGAGCTTGAGGAGATCAGGAACGATGCATTCGAGAACGCTCTGATCTACAAGGAGAAGACTAAGGAATTTCATGACAAACAGATCAAGAGTAAAACATTTTACATTGGCTAGAAGGTTTTATTGTTCAATTCACGACTTAAACTTTTTCCCGATAAGTTATTTTCTAGATGGGTGGGTCCTTTTATTGTTACTAATATGTTTTCCCATTGAGCCATACAAATCAAAAGCATTGAAACTGGGAAAGAGTTCAAAGTTAATGGCCATAGATTAAAGCCTTACACCGAGGCATTTGGAGAGCACGAGGTGGAAACAGCAAAAGTGCTACGACCCCGCATCATATGAATTGATTCAAGCACTTCGTCTAGGCTGACTGGAGATTAAACTTCAAGCGCTTGTTGGGAGGCAGCCCAATGTATTTCCGAGTCGTGAAGGAGTCATCACCGCATATTTGCTCTCTTTAATCCCTTCACTCTCTTTTATTTTGTTTCTTTAATGTTTTTCTTATTTTATTTTCGTAAATCCTCTTCCTTACTTAGAGTCTATGTTCATTTAATTTCGACTTTCCTACATTGAGGACAATGTAGAGTTTAAGTGTGGGGGAAGGGTTTACAATTTTACACTTTAAAAAAAAAATTGAGTCTTTTCGTTTAACTTAGTATTCTCGAGTCTTCAGATGCTCTTTAACCTGTTAATGATAAGAATGAAAGAAAAACGCTTAAATTATGGTTATAAAAGGTTATCACTACAACGTGAATTCTTTTGTTAATACTTTGTGATTAAGTGTTATAACTTGTAGATAATGCATGTAAATTGGTATATAAACGAGCATGTTAGGATAAGTATGAATCATTTGAACCTTATGTGAGCTTTAGAACTTTATATACATCTTTGATGAGTGATTCATAAGTTCTTTGTTTAAATTGATATACATATGCCTCATAACTGCTTGTCATAGATTTTAATGAACTCTAGAGTACTAGAACTTATTCTATGTGATTTTCAAAGCTTTTAGTCAATAAACTCTCTGATTTTTTATATGATTAAGGCATTAGGGTTAACACCATAAATTCAAACATCCATGTTCCCTCTTTTTGCGCACAAGTTGCGACCCCCCCCCCTCTCTCTCTCTCTCTCTCTCTCTCTCTCTCTCTTAGTTTTAACCCCTTTAAATCCACATTAAGCCTTTCTTTCACCTCCATGATTATCTATACACTTGAGCTTAGTATAGACATTTTTTACCCTTGCTCTAAGGACTCGGTTGAAGACATGAAGATAGTGTAAAGAAAAAATTATAATGTTTTGAAGATTTTTATGTGTATTATGTGGATTTATTTACTCAAACTTTTTTGTATTATTGACACATGTTATTACCTTGATATATATATAATGAAAAAAAATGAAAATGAAAAAAAAATTGAGTCTCTATCAAGGTAATAAGGTTTGATTATGTAATGTTTGAGTTAACTCATTTACATTTGTAAATCCGACACATGGAATGATTACGAGACCTAACATGATAAAATTAGGCCTATGTTCAAAGGGATAGATTACTGACATCATTGCACTAAGGTCGGGAATTTATGATATGTTTTGGGAGTCTATTGAGTCTTGTAACGAATTTGAACACCACTTGTCCTATATATTCTTTGCCTCTAAAATTAGCCCCATTACAACCTTTATAAAGTCCTTATGATCCTTAACATGGTAAATTTTGATTAGTTAAGTCAACCACTTGAGTAAGCTTATGGTTTTGGTTCATTTATGCAAGTATGTTTTATTTTTATCATGAGGTGTTTGTTTGAGATTTTGCAAAAGTACTTTATTTCTATTATGTGAGTATCTTTCTCACATACTTTGAGTGCAAACACAAACCCTTACAAATGGAGTGAATTTATGAGTACATATCCTTGTGAGTTGATTCATACTTGTTTTATTCGTGTTGAGATTCATTTCACCATATTTACTCATTATCTTACTTGTTGAAACATTTTGTTACCATTTATTAACTCTTGAATTCCATATACTTAAATGTCTTCTAGTGAAAATCTTTTATGCCATAATATTGATGAATTTTTGAGACAAATGGTTAAAGGGTTACTTGTTTTGAATTCTCAGTTTAAATTTAGTATTTGCTAGAGACTAGCAAAGTTGAAGTGTGGGGGTATTTGATAGGTCTTCAATTAAGCATTATTTTATATTATTTTATACCCTTTATACTTGGCTTTTAATATTAAAATAATAAACAATTGGAAAAAATAATTTATTTTGTGGGATTTTTGCAAAAATAAACAAAGCATGGAATTCTGAGCATTTTGGAGAAAGAATCATCCCAATCAGAGTTTTAACAAAGAAGATATAATTGAAATAAGGCAGGCCACCAAAAATCGCATGGAATTTCGGTGGGAAGCCACTGAATTCCAGCCCAATCCAGAAAACCAGCCTTCAGCCCAATTTGTGAAGCCCAGAGGCCCAGCCCATCGCGTGAATTGAGCCCAAGCCATCCGCTGACAACTGCTAGAGTCTAGCGACCGTTCGGTGTATGCGTACTGAAGCGAAACCCTCAAGTTCGGCATGCGTGTGTCGAGCTACCGACTGCCCTCAGCGCATCAGGCGCTGAATGATTCTATTCCAGCCCTGCGACAAGGTACCAAACTCCACTGTTCCTGTCAACGTGCATGCACCGATTCTCAACTGCCTCTGTCAGCCTCTGCTCGCTGATTCAGCCACTCATTTTCAACCGCTAGCTACCAAATTCCACCAGCCCCAGCTGCTCCCACCTGCCGAGTCACACAACAGCATTCTTCAGATTTTCCAGCAATTATTTCCCCACAAAATCAGCACTAAGTCATCATTTTTTCTATTTTAATTATTTTTATTGTAAATTTTATTTTCTTTGTTTTATTTTTTAAGAGCTTTTCTCCCCTATAAATAGGGGTTCATTTCCCTTGTGTTGGGTGACTTTTTTCCTAGAGAGCTCTTAAACACAAGTTGTATGTTTCCTTTAGAAATACCAAGGCTTAGTATTTTCGTTGCAATTCTAGAGTTTAAGTTCGCATTCTCGTGTTTATTCCTCCATCTTCATAAGGTTTCTTCTGCTGTCAGAAAATCTTGTGAATAACATTTCATTGTTTCCATCCATTTTCGGAATCACAAACTCTTCTTGGTTCCAAAAGTGTAAACTGTTTCTCCATTGCTTAAACTCTCATTATTGTTTCGGTTTTATTTTTTTTAATTCAATATTTATGTTGATATTTTCTTTCTAACATTTGTAGACATGAATATAATTATCATGTGTTTTACTTTCCGAACTTCATTTACTTCATACATTTGAGTGCTTAAGTTTCAATTCTATGCTAAGTGTTCATGACCGCTGTTCGGTGCATTTAGTAGAAAATTGAAGAGATTTAAATGTTTGACACACATTCAAATCACAAACATTAGGTTAATCATTTTATAAGTGTTTATGACCGTTGTTCGGTGCATTTATAATATTGAAAAATATATGCATGTGTAAGATGGTGAAGTAGAATTTTGTAATATGTTCAAATTATGCAAATGTTACAGTGTTGGTAGAATTTGTGTTTGAAAAAAGTCCACCTATACAAATGTTAAAGTAGGAGTAGAATTAATTTCATATTTGTTTTACTTGTTTTATTGTCTATATTATGAATACAATCCCTCAAAACCTCTCATTTAATTCTTTTATTTATTTATTCATTAATTCATTCATTATGTTATTCCTTGATTATTCATTATTCTTTCTCACTAACATATTATTAATATTCCCTAATTTCTCCGGATAAGAACGATCCATATTTACCAATACTAAAATGACACAAAAAGGGTTTTAAATATGTATATACTTGAATTACGGATTTATTTTAATACGTATTTTAAGCGTATCACCCCTCTCAGGCAGTGCTCGTACTCCTGATCTTGAGCCGTCCATTGAGCGGCCCCTCTCATGCAGTGCACCGGGACTACTCCAGGATACTACGTGACGTTTGGAGGAGACTACCACAAATAAGGATGGTATACATAACCAAATCAAATAAAATTTTAAAACATTCCAATAGGGCCTCCGCCCGAGGTATAACTTTCCACAAATCGTTTCCGCAAAACAGGATTCCTCGAATTCGATCCAAAACCACAAATCATAGGAACTCGGCCCAAAATCATATCTCAACATGGTATCCACCCCGGTGTCTTATTTCATAAACCACTACTAGGACTCAAACCCGATACCACAAAACTAATTGGGCCTCCAGCCCGATTTCATTTATCAAGTGAGCTTCTGGCCCGATATTTCATAAATCAATAGGGCCTTAAACTCGGAATAATATTTCCAAAACCGAAAACAAATACAAATCCGAAATCATTTCAGTTAAAACCCTGTTTGATTCCACAGCTAGTCAACACAATATCCAGACGGGTCTCAAGCCCAAAACATTATAAACCACATTTAAACTATAAATCCCGAAATACGTGTGAAACCACTATGATACGAGATACCAAAAACTACCATAAAATGCACTCAAGGCCTATCAAATCATATTCATAAAACATATAATACATTTATGCATGCATCAATTTAGAAAGTAAGTGTCCACTCACAGACCATCCATACTGCGGGCCTGCAAGCTGCGACGTAAGCCTCACATGGGCTAAACGAACCTCTCCGGGTCATCCGAACTTGTTTAAAACACACTCAAGGGTCACTACCAACATAAACAAGTCCTAATCAAGAACCCTCACAACTCCCGGAAAAGTCAACGTGTCCCGAACACGTTTCCCTAGGCTAAAAATCACAATTTGACCAACCTAACGATCTCCGATCAACCTGAAACCACCACCATTGGATTCAGATCGTCAAAACCTTTTGAACAAGACTAGTCTCACCTCGAAATTCGTGGCCACGCACCGGTCAAAGTTCGATCAATGCTAGTTAAAGTCAACGGTCAACGCTGACATCATCACGCTGACGTTAGCCTGACATCTGACACCTGTCATGTTTGATAGATGATGACGCCATCTGATAACGTCATCACCTTCAACCTTCAGTCGAGTCGACTCAAATTTCTGTAACCAGGTCAAATAGACCCGTGATCCGACCCGTCCGTTCTTCCTCTTCTGACCACCAATCCATACCATTTTCATCCCTACTGACTTGTCTAACACCCAGAAAATGTTCTAGGGCCTAAAAATTGGAAGAAGATGGCTAGGATTTACCTATCACAAACAACTAGCCACGGCCAAGCTTCCACCGCCCTTCTAGAGCTGTCCAGTCCTCCATTTCCTCTGATTTCGATCCCCACACGCTCTTCCAAATCCAATAAACACAACCCAATCAACAGATCCATTTCCCAAACATCCAAACATGAATTTTGAATTTCAAAAGGACACGGTTTCGGGTTTTACCTTTTTCACGGTTTTCTGGCCACCGCATAACTTCCCCGTCCACCACCATTCTCTCAGCCTCATCATCTCACCCTCAGCCTCACTCTCAGTCCCTCAGGGGTCCTCCACCGAACTAGCAAGGGAGGGGGAATTGGATTGTTTGGGTTTCAATTTTTAGGTGAACAAAAGAGAGAAAGGGAGGTTAGATGCATGAATGAAAAGGGATGGGCAATGGATGAGTAAGGGACAAATGTTCAACCGCCTCTTAATTCGTTCAATAGTACCCGGAACCTTCAGTGACCCGTAACCTTCTCGTATGATGTCTGATTTCGACATGCCGCTTGTCTACGGAATCATATCGACTCGATCTATGAAGTAGTCCTCGGGCATTTAACATTCTGGGTTAAAAGTCGACTTTTTTCCCATTCTAGGGGTAAAATCGTCATTTTATGCCGACCGTCCGAATAATCCTTGACTAATCCCCGATTAGTCACGATAATCCTCATTTAGTTCTTAATTAATCCCGTAAACTCGGGACGAGTCGTTATAGGTAAGCTGTTGAGATTGAAGTACCTACTTTTGCTCCTCCTAACCTTATTCCACCAAACTACCATCCACCTCCAGCTAGGTTAAGGAAAATATAGGCTAAGGTGAGATGTTTTATATGTGGCCAAGAAAGTCATAATAAAATAGGGCACCAAAGAGCTTCTCAAGATCCCACTCCGGTATGATATTACCAATATCTAGTCACCATATTGTTCATACCTGCATTATTTGAAAAATTTATGACTTCTTTCCATCATAATGATATCTAGGACCAATATGCTAGCACTAGTGAAAGGGGAGGAAGAGGAACAAGGTACAAAAGAGGAAGAGGAAGAGGGACATTGAGGATAGACAAAGAAACTTCATCACAACCAGGAACACCAATTACTGCATCAGAGCTAGCTAGTGCATCTAAATTTCATAGACCAAAAAAAAAGTAAGTGTAGGAAAACTGGTATAATAAGTGTACTCTGCCCTTTTCTATTTTATGTTTTATTAGGGAAATCTAGTATAATGTGTGTTTTACGGGAATACTGCCCTTCTACGTTATACCATGGAAAACTACCATTCTATGTTAACAAAAGGAATGTGTATACTACAGTATACTGATGTGTGCACTTAAACCTACCATGTTCTGTTTTATTAGGGAAAACTAGCACAACTTGTATCCCAACCACTCACACCTTCTAAGGCAAAACCATCATCACAGTCGTGTTAAGAATATCTCCCTGATTGAGCGTAAAAGCAAAGATACATAAACCATGGAAATTATGAAGACCTTTACTTTTGTGTTCTTTTGAGATTGTAATCTCTTTTGAAATCTTTGGCATTGTAATTTCTTGATATTGTAATCTTTTTCATTGAACGCTTTGGTGCTGTTTTGGTTATGCATCTTGAGATTGTAATCTTTTTCCATTAGAATTGAATACTTTGGTGCTACTTTTGAAATCTTTGCCATTGTAATCTCTTGAGATTGTAATATTTTGCTTTGAACACTTTGATGCTATTTTGGTTATGCATCTTGAGATTTTAATCTCTTTCCATTACAATTGAACACTTTGGTGCTACTTTTCAAATCTTTGGTATTATAATATCTTGTGATTGTAATCTTTTACTTTAAACACTTTGGTGCTATTTTGGTTGTGATGCATCTTGAGAATAAAATCTCTTTCCATTAGAATTGTAATCTCTTCAATGAATTCATGGAATTGTTAGAGAGCAACAAATGGTTCAATTAATTGAAACTTTATCATTCCATAAGTCTTTCATAACGCACCTAACTAAAACACCAAAAACAGCAGCAACAACAACAACAACAACAACAACATAAAACAACAGCGAACATCAAGAACAACAAATGGCCTTCTAGAGTACTTTCAAAAGCCTTCCTCGTCAGTCACATTCACCAACTTCACCACCAACATGAATAACAAGAGCACCACCAACGATGACATAAGCAATCCTCCACAAATTTTTTCTCCTGTTCTTCATAGCTCAAGGTCTTAAGCCTTAATTCTCCAAGTTGGCCCTCCAACTCCTTCTTTTCATTTTCCAAAACTCATAATTTTTCTTCTAATTGCATCTTTTCTTTATGTAGTGTAGAAATCTCATTTTTCATTCCTCTTAATCTTCTTAGAAATCTATGAAGAACCTCATTTCCTCTTGGGTAACAAAATATCACACACAAACAACAAAATTCAAAAATGTTTTCTTATTTGATTATTCTCACCAGCTTCAAACCTTATTCCGAGATTCAAATCGGTCCATGAAGTGTGGGGTTTAATCAAGCCACCGAACTTGCATTGCTTCAATGTCGTGAAATTGCCACCTCCAATTGATGAAGATAATGAAGACATCTCCAATTAGGAAGGCTTTTTCTTTTACTTTCTTTTTCTTTTTCTTTTTCTCCTTCTTTCTATCTTCTATTTCGGTTAAATCAGACAGAGGGAGCTCATATTAGCCCCCAATTTTGGCGCCAAAATTCCCTCCTCTGTTGCTTCATTATTGCATGGCGCTAAAACAAAATTTAGGACCATTTTGCCCCTGATTTTAACTAAAACCATCGACCTTGTTAACTGAGGGACTAAATTAGAGATTTGATTGAAGTAATGGGACCAAAAAAGTAAAAAAAAAAAAATCAAATTGAGGGACAATCCCAATAACTGAGATTTAGTTAAAGAATCATTTCTCCAATTTTTCCTAACTATAAACTATGTACATATACAACATATTAGGGAATACAAAAACACAAAAGAAAACAACGTCTGGGCTTATTTGTTAGATGTGCCGTTTTGAGAACATTTAAGATGGGCCTCCAATTAGAAATTTAGCCTCCTTCTATCTCACACACAAAAATAAAACTCAAAAAGTCCAAATCCACTTTCATAATTCACTTTGGATGACGATGGAATTAAAATCCAATCTACTTTCATACACCTTTTGCTTTGAACACCAATGTTGGAATTACTTGGCTTTCTTTAATTTCTTATATTCATAATCCACCCTTTGCTTTGGCTTTCTTTAATTTGTTTATATTCATAATTCATCTTGTTCATATTTATAATTAGTCAAGAGCATAATTAATTAAACTTAATGTAAATGTGAATATAATGCTTGTGTTTTTTTAAATGCACTAATTTAAAAGAATATTTAAATTAAAATAATTAGTCACTTAATAAAAAATAAAATAAGTAAGAACTTTTTATTAATACTAATAATACCCTTAACTTAATTGATGAATTAATAGTAAAATAGATAGGAACAGTAAATTAATTTAATAGTCACATTAAATAATAATAAATTAAAACTTAATGATCTATTTTGAAATTAACACATAAACTTATAATATAAATTGAATTTGTCCGGAAATTTTGTTAATTCTATATTTTCGCTAGTTGTATACGTATCGCATGCGAATGGAAGACGACAAAACACGAGTCAAGCCACGGCCACCTTCTAAAATAAAACACTTGCATAGTTGCATTGAAGTTGGAGATATTCTAGTTAAATTTGTAGAGATTCTTATACCTTGTAAAATTTCTAGATGAGAGAAAAACAATTGTTCCGAGTAAACCGTGCAATTGTAGATTGTTTTTCTTGTTATTCTCTAACAAGACAGGATGGGCAATCACTTTCGAAGAATTTGACGCTTGTAACAATTTTGTAACGCTCGTAGCAATTTGACTCTTGGTGAATGAATTATAGAGTGTTTTCTTTAATTTATGAATGTTAGAAGGAAGAAAAGCATATAATTTAAAAGGAATTGTTGGGCTGAGTGGACCCCCACGCTGTCTCTTGGACCAATGGAGAAAACCAAACCATAAGATCCAAATCCAAGATTAAGATTGGAATCGCATGGCCTGATTTGTAATCGTTGTAGGAAAAAGAACACACGAGCGCTGGTCCCCGAATGTACAGCACGCACGGCTGTATGTCCCCCCGCACGTCCGCCGAGTCTGGTTGTCTTCACCACCGCCTTACTTTGCCAGCTGCACCTACCGGTCCCGTTCCCTCTCATTTTCATTTTCCTTAGCTGGATCCGCACGTGCTTCTCCTAATTAATTCATATAGTCCTCATCATTTAGCTCCAAAGTATACGGCCTTGTGAGTAACCACTAGACCCACTAACAAAAAGTCTGATCCGCCTTGCTATGGATTATAGGCCGGCTCAGCCTGCATGTTGACAGGCTATACTTGGGTTTAGGGTATTCAAACTTGATAGACCTGATAAACTCGAGCCCGATAAGGCCTAGTAAGCTCAGCTCGACCCACCTATGTAAATCCGACTCATAAGCCCGAATATATAAAATAATTATAAATTAAGAATTAATATCTAGTCAAATCATATTACTACTATTTCAGCCCAAACCCAATACTCCAACTCAAACTCAATCTAGTTTTTATAGAAGTGCATGTTTTTATATACAACTCCACATCTCACTGTTTCATCTTTGCCGAAAAGGTTACTTGGTCATTGCAATTTGATATAGAGAATTCACCAAATTCACTCTTTTTTACCCACTTTTATTCTGATACCTTTACTATACTGAGTGATCGTTAGAAGTAGTATAACTCCACAAAGAATCTCTCAATCGCTAGCAATTCGGGTAACTCTTCATAGAACTTAATACAATTCAAGTAGATTTGTGATTAGTGACCACCTTAACATATCTTGACTTTGTGGTCGAAAAGTTAAGTCAATTCTCCAAACCCAATAGGTCCCCTCCGTACTTTGTCTCACTATTTAATAATGATATGTAAGCTCAACTCATACTTTTATAATTAGGTAGGTAGAAGTGGGCTTAGTAGGCCCGGTCCAAGTGGACTTAATAGGCCCTACCCATAAAATCTGATAAAAGCCTGGTCCAAACTCGGGCCGACAAAGTGCATATACTTTCATATTTATAATTAAGTCTGCCAGACCGAGCCTAATATTTTTTAAATTATGAAATAGACTCAATTCAATCCGATCCAAACCCAAAAAATTTGAACTGGGCTTGCCCAACCGAATCCAATGACGAGGGATAAATTCATATTAATACTTAATTCATACCATCCAAATGCCAGTAATTAATGCCTTTCCTCCTGTTATTCTCTACATTTGCCCACGTCTTCATTGCTTGACCGTATTCCCAAATTGTTCATGTCGAGCTACAGAAACAACAATTGACCATTCCTCGGTTGCATGCCACATTGCACCCCATTTGGCTTCTTGTTTCGCTAGTTTTTTAATTTCCTGCAACCTCCATTTACTTAATACTGTAACAATCCTTTCTTATTTCAATTTACTCCTAATATATGCTCATTAAAAATAATGTTATACATCACGATCATAATAATATTATCATATAAGATCAAATTAGAATTAAAATTTAGTGGTATTTTTTTATATTATATATTAATTAGGTGGTTTTAAATATAACTTTCCTAAAAAATAACATCAATATCTAATCAACATAATTCTCATCCAATACTACAATAATAATAATAAAGTTTCTTTTGAATTTTGGATTTTGGATTTTGAAAATTTATAGTAATCCAAACATAACAGTTAAATTTTTTATTTAATTATTTGTGTTAATTTTTGGGTGCAAAATCAATCCAACTCATAATTCGGCAATTCACTATATATATATAGTTAGTTTTTTTAAGGTTCAAATAGATATGTCTATTTAACGGTGAAATTGGATAGAACAATTCGTAGTTAAACTTAATAGCTAAAATTTCAAATGGGAATTCTTCTCAAGAGGAAAGGAAAATAACAACTTTAAACTTCAAGTCCTTATTTGAGAGATGATATATGTGGTAAATGTTATTTTTTCGTTTCCAAGAAAGTAAGGAGCATTATTTTGTTTTATTCAATGTTACCACTGTGATTTATGGTAAAATTTCTAATTTTTCTTCATTTTTTCCTCCTAATTGTTGAATGTGTAAAAGTTATCATACCCAAATTCTGTTCACCACAACTCAGTCTTCCCAATCAACACTTAAAAACTGTGAAACATCAAAACCTACATTTCCAAATATCGAAAAGAATCAAATTCTCACAACCCAATACGAAAAGTTCCACTCAGATAACGACCTAGGAAAGAAAAAAAATTGGAAATTCAATTTTTTTTTTTATTTTTCGATAATCCACAGAAGTTTAGAGTTTGTAAATACAAATGATGATGAGTTTTGAAAATGCAGAATAGAGTTTGTGAAGAAGAGAGGTGAAAGAAACGAGATGAAAAAATAGTTAGCGGGAACAGCTAACTACTTGTAGCTAGTTTCAATAGAACAGTTAAATTTTAAATTAAATTTACTTATTTTGTTGCATATGCTCTAATAGACTATAACTTTCATATCAATAGTGTTAGTCTTCAAATAAGAACTCTGTTATTTAAAAAACTTGAACCAACATAAAACATACATGTTTCTATATTATTTATTTCTTCACATACTCTGTTTACTTATTAATTAATTTATTATATATATAGTATATTAATAATTTGGGTTTTTCTCATGGCCGGCCCTAATCTTTTATGAGAGTCGAACCTAATGCACTAATACGTGTGAAGTAAATTATTGGTTCGCTCTTAACAATTTATACTTTTACTTAAAAACTTCTATTAGTCCATTTTTGATGGGATGTCCTTAAAACAATTAACAATAGTACTTGTCTTTTTGGCCCTCCGAATTTTTTTGGTGAATGGCGTGTGTTGGTCTCTTTGGCTTTCTGGGCCTTTAGTGTTTGTCTATATTACAATTGATTTTTTTTTTTTAAAACCAAATCCGTTATTGTCTGGGGTTTAACAGTAGGGTATAACAAAAATTTGTGAGAGGGGTGGGTGGCGTTGAAAGAGTGTAGGACTTAGAGTTTAAGATTTAATTATTAGATTTTGAGCATAAAATTTAAGAATTAAACCATAAACCATAAGCAATTAACCAAATTTTTTAATATCGGATTATAAAGATTTTTAAAATTTGAAGTTTAAAAATATTTTTGAAGAATTTTTGCATTATTTTGCTTTAAATTGAATTCAATACTCACATCACTTCTTAAAATGAATAAATGAAAAAAAGAGAGATTATAATAGGAGTAATGTTTTCATAAAAAAGAATGGAAAAAAAAGTATTAATTATGAATTAAAACATTTAAAGGGCATTTAAATAATTATTATGATAGTTAGAGATTATAAAGTTTCAAAAGTATAATTAATATAATTTTAAATAAATATTAATATTAATATTGTCAGAAATTAATTAATAAATTACCCGTAAAAATATCACTGAATCGTATTTTTACTGGGTGGCAAATTATTCTTTATTATCAATCATAAGTAAAAATTAATTGTCTTTAAGTAAATTAAATATAATTGTGTTTATAAATATTATTTTATTCTCAATTAATAAATAAATAAATATTATTTGGTTGGAGTGAGAACCACATTCACGTGTTGATCCAGTGGTGGACACATCAAAGAGGGGCTTGTGGTCCGCGTGTATTGCTGGGCAGGGCTAGGGTAGGGAGGGTGGACCCCTGGGGATAGTTTTGCTTTAATTTTGTATGTAGAATTTTGTGTCGCACGTGTGGAGCCGACTGCCATTGCAAAAGTACCCTCTTTTCTCCAGTCTAGTCTAACATGTTTTTTTTTTGGTCTAAAGTCTAACATGATTTGGAGGCTATTAAGAGGAGGTGTGGGGCCTACACTTTTCTTCTCTGAATTCTGAGCTCATTGTGTACCGTTCAAACTGAACATCACGTCAAGCTAACCCCAAATATCGGAGGTAGACAGGGCGAAAGCATATTTTTATTGTTTTTTTTTTTTCGATAAATAATCTTCTTTTCTTTTAATCATCATAATTCAAAGAAATTATAATCCTCCCTATGCAGGAACACAGTACTAGTGTAGAATAGCTCTCATCATTTGATCCAAAAATTTATGAATTTATGAGGGCCCAATAAATCTAATGGACAAAAATCCGGTCCGACCCGTTATGGGCCGTGAGCCGACCCTGCCCGAGAGTTAGCGGACTGGACTTGGGCTTATGGTGTTCAAACTCGATAGGCCCGAGTCCAATAAAACCTGGTAAGCTCAGCCCGATCCGCCCGTAATAAACCCGACCCATAAACCCGAAAATATAAAATACTTATTATTTAAAAATTAATACTCAACCCATTCTTAAAACTAATATTTCAACCCAAACCTAAATCTCAGCCCCAAACCCACCTAATTTATTTTAAAAAGCCCAATACCAATATCCAATACAAACTCTAACCACTCCTCCATCTACATAACATGCCCAACGTTTTTGCACCCTTGAGTATTTTATTTTAACAAGACCACGTTTTTTCACCCTTGAGTATTTTTTTTTCATTATTAATATTTTTTTTCATGCATATATTTTTTGTAACTTTAAAATTTGAGACATAATTTATTACAAAAACCCACGTAAGCCCGATCTAAGTGGGCTTAATAGGCTCGACTCGAAAAATCCGATATAAACTCGGCCTGATAAAAGTCCGTGGGCTCTTTTTTATGTCATTAAACCCGCCCGACCCGACCATCAAATTTTAAAATTATTTAATAAGCCCGGTCCAACCCTACCCGACCTAATGTCGAGAGCTACTATAGGATCAAGAAGACTTAATAAGATTGATTTGATGGTTTAGTTATCCAATATTTCTTCATGATGAATTCTGATTTAGGATATACTGTAATGATTTTATCGTCAAGAACATTAGTAAGGACTTGCAATTAATAATTTAGAAATTGGTAGCTTTGAATTGCAATTTAAATGGAAAACGTTCTACTAACGCACACCTTATGTTGTTGTCATGATTATGTAAAACTCACATATTATTACCAATGCTCGAAGAATTCAGAAACATGCCTCCATAAAATTACCTTATTTATTAAAAAATAAATAATAAAGTAAAATTCTAATACAAAAGAATATTTCACAACGTATTTTATTTTATAAATCAATTAAACAAGTGTGATTAGCCCTTATTATGTTGATGACATAATTTCAGAGTATCTATTAGTTAGAGTTCCTTGCCCCATTATCTTTAATTAAAAAAAAACAATGAAGCTTTTTACATCCTAGAGTTCTTACAATCATACATGGGGAAGTGGCTGGGTGGAAATAATTGATCCTTATCCATACACATAATACCATATAACTTCGACTGGTCTTCCTTTTGTGTGGTTGTGATCGACTGGATCATCTCATGATTTCTCATTTGAAGTTGAAGCTCCACGTAAAAGAATTAGTGCCATTTCATATGATTTTAGTCCGAGAAGTCTTTTTCATTTGAGTAACAAAATAGCAAAATTAATGTCACTCTCACAAGATTTTATTTATTTATCAATAGCGATATTATTTTATATGATATGAAAAAAGTATAATTATTTTATCAAAATTAAGTTATATCAGTGAAATTCACAAATTAAAATGATAATATTAATGTAGACAACGTTACTTTAACAACTAAGAGCATTTACATTAGATTAACTAAAATTTTGGACAAATTTAATTTAAAATGATCCAAAAATTATTAATAACTAGCTAGTTTTTATTGCTATCAAAATAAAACTCTCTATATTTTCAACAACTTTAAACATTAAATTCATTTTTTTTTTCAAATTTGAATATATAAAACATAATTTTCCTACACCGGCTAGTTTTTAATGTAGTTTTTTAACAGTTCAAATAATTATGTCTATTTTTTGTACAAAATTGATACAACCTATAATTCGGGCAATTCACTATATATATAGCTAGTTTTTTAATAGTTCAAATATATATGTCAATTTTAACAGTAAAATTGGATAAAACAAATTCGGAGCCAAACACAAGAACTAAAATTTCAAATGGAAATCCATTTCAATAGAAAATGAGAGTAACAACTCCAAGTTTCAAGTTCTTATTTGAGAAACGATATCTATCGTGAAAGATATTTTTCATCTCCAAGAAAATAAGGAGCATCATTTTATTCAATGTTACCACCGTGATTTATGATAAAACTTCTAACTTTTTTTTTCTTCCTCCTAATTGTTGAGTGTGTTAAATTTATCATACCCCAAGTTCTGTTCATGGCAACTCGTTCTTCTCAATTTTCACCTGAAAACTACAAAATATCAAAACCTTAATTTTCCAAATACTGGAAAGAATCAAACTTTTCACAACCATTTGCGAAAAGTTCGAATCAATTAACAACTCAAAAATGAACAAAATTTGAAAATTTGTTTTCTTTTCTTTAAATTTTTTGATGACCCACAAAAGTTTAGAGATTGTGAAATGAAAATGATGATGGGTTTTGTGGATGGAGAAGATATTTTGTGAAGAAGAGAGGATGAAGGGGATGAAGGAGAAATGAGAGAAATGAGATGAAGAAATAGCTAGCGAGAGGTGACTTGCTACTAATAGCTAGCCTCAACAGAAAAGTTAAATTTACCTAATCTGTTTCAGGTCCATTTTGATACTTGTAGACAAATTTTTAGTTAAATTTGTCTAAAAAATAAATTTGACTATTCTGATGCAGATGCTCTAACAAACTTACATAAATGAATTTATGCAAAATTACAAATCAAGCCCACAAAACTAAAACAACCAACACCCTAATAACGTGTATAATCTTCAACAAACTACATCTACTAAAATAAACAGTCACCGCTGTCTAAACTATCACATATGGTCTTGAAGAATTTGTAGAGAATGTCGGATTTGAGAAAAGTTTGATCTCCAACTATCCAATTACGCATAAAATCATAATCTAACTAATGTAACCAAAACCAATGTGAGATATTGCAGCAAACTCCTCCAACAATGAAATAGAACAAGATTTAGGAAGTAAGAAATTTTAAAGGAAGATTTTGGTTAAAAGAATAGATTGAAAAATAGCAAAATAACATAATAGAGAGTTCAAATATGAGCACAACCCAGACCCATATAGTCATACAAATGGACTTTTATTACTTGTTCATACCATATCGGCCCAAACCGACCAAGGGGCCCAAACCCAACAGATGGCCGAGTCCATTATCAAGTACATCATGCCCAGATCGACTCCAAAGGCCCAGCCCTCCGTCGGTCGGCACGACAGCCCAGACCAACCAATAGGTCCAGCACTCTATTAGCACCATGCCACGGATAGACTCCGGGGACCACTCTCTGTTGGTCGGTATGTCAGGCCCATACTGACTTGAAGGCCCAACACCTCGGCCCAACACAAGCCTAAGGGGCCCATGCCCACTCAGACAAAGCAAACCCTAAAGGGGCCTGGCCAGAACTTACACGTGGACGACTCATACACGTGTCGGCCCCACAGCAGCTGACATTTGTCCCACATCCGGAAAATGTATTTATTATACTCACCACACCCATACAAAAGGGGTCAATTTGGCGTATAAAGGTAACTAAGCATTTACTATTAACAACTACTTTGGCAATACACTTATTACCACTCTTTACCAGACAGACCGACCACTGACTTGGGCGTCGGAGTACCTTCCGGCTGGTACCACACTGGTGCCTATACTCTGACCGACCAACCAAATTTCTCCCTTTTCAGGTCTATTCCAAGGTACGTGGCAGAGCAGCATTCGCTCCCTAAGTTGGCACATTTTGTGCATCAATAGTTTGGCGTTGTCTGTGGGAAGCTAACTAAGTTTGCCCTCCACTCTACTGAGCCAAAAACAATGTTACCTCTCATCTTCCAGCATACAGGACAATGTGGATGGCGAAGTTACACCCGCACCCGCCCGAGGGCCAAGGGACACCTCTCCCAAGGTGATCCGAGCACTAGAAAAACTACAACGCAAGATGGCCGAGATCAGGGACAACAGCTCTCAGACCGAGGTGCGCTACACCGAACTCAGTAGGTAGTACATCGAGGTTGTTGCCCAGCTACAGGCCGAGCTGAACGCCCGCCGCGCCCAGGATAAGATCCGTGGTGCTGACTAGGTCGGAGCTGAATGCGTCGAGCGCGCCGAGAGGGTCCACCGAACGGCTGATAAGGGTAAAGACACTGCCGCGACCGCACCGACCGAGAAGGTCCAAAAACTCCTGGTCATACCCAAGGCCCTCGCCTCCATTACGACCTCCCATATCAAAACTTTCATCTTCCAAAACATCATCAGCCAGTTCAGCCTACCGAACACAATCATCACCGACAATGGCAGGCAATTCGACAACGCCCCCTTCAGAGCTTTCTATGCTCGGTATGGCATCAACCTATTTTTCTCATCCCCAGCTCACCCTCAATCCAACGGGTAGGTCGAAGCCGTCAACAAGATCATCAAACACACATTGAAGACCCAGCTCAGTTAGGAAAAAGGCAAATGGGCAAAACTTCTACCAAGTGCACTCTAGTCGTACCGAACCTCTTACCAAACGGCTACCAACGAGACCCCCTTCTCTTTGGCATTCGGAACCGAGGTTTTCATACCCGCAGAAGTTAATGGAGAAACTTACCTAGTCCTATCCTATGATGCCGACCAGAACAACGATCAGATGGCACTGAGCCTAGACTTAATCGAAGAACACTGAGCGTAGGCCCACCTTCAGAATGTCGCCCACAAACAGCGGCTCTACCAATATCACGATGCCAAGGTCCGACCCCGCACTTTCCAAGTGGGGGATTGGGTCCTCCGGAAGGTCAGCCCTGCCACCTAGGACCGATTAGCGGGCACCCTCGGTCCCAATTAGGAAGGTCCCTACCAAATCACCGTGATATGCCGACTCGGGACGTACGAACTCTCCGACCCCGACGGCCATAATAAAAAATTTCTTACTTTCTGTTTGCTCGACACATTAATGAGCCTTGATTTAAAGTTCGACACATTACTGAGCTTCTCTCTTACACATTCCTATTGAGGACACTTCATACTCACCACCTACATGGTACCGGGGAACCGATGGCATTCCACAATGCACACGAATCGGTAAAATAAACCGTGTCCAGCCAGTTGGACACACCTCGACCACTCGGTCACTCGATCCCAACATACTGACCGGTATACTGACCTCAATGGTCAATCAGTTCACAGATAGGCCGACCACGCAGACCCACATACATCGCGGCCTCTCGCCACTCCGATCCGTCACCTCCGCTCCTCTATCGATAATCTACCTCAACCGCGCACTTGGGGGACTGAGGGACACGCCGAGTTCCCGCACTCGGGAGGTCTATGAAAGTCCTCAACCAAGGCAGACTCCTACACAATGGGAACCCTATTCCTAAGGCCTAAGCTCACACATACAGAGCAGGGACTACCCTACGGACAGGCCTACACAACACGGTCGACCGAACATACACCTGGTCCGTCTCAGCCTTCTGCCTAACTAGCTCAACATGAGACTGGCTGACCTCGGCTACCTAGCGCTCCACCTCAGACGTCAATTGCTCTGTTTCCAGAGCCCTACGATCCCTCTCCCCACCGACCCGCTCCAGCTTAGCCTCCTCAGCCACCAGCCGACTAGCACTGATCTCCTCAGCATACATGCCGAGTTGGGCCTCCTGTTGGGTTAACCGTTGCTCCTGAACTTGGAATTTTTGCTCCAGCTCATTCATCGCTTCACGAGTCGAATCGGCCTCGGCCTTCAGCAGATGCTCAGTCTCCAATGCTTGCTAAACTGCGTTGGCCGACTGCTCTCTCAGCCCGGCCTTCTCCTTTTTCGCTGTGGCCGCCCAGCTGAAGGCCTCGGCATAACTGATGAACAGACGACCGAGAGGCTGCACAGACAAACAGACAAGTTAGAAAACAAAAAAAAAATAGTAGGAGAAATGATACATTGACAGACTTACATGTGAGGCAATAGCAAGAGACCTGGACATCCGCTCGGCAACTGAGTCCTCGGGACACTCGCGCAGGACAGCTAGCTCCTTTGAGGCCCCTGCTACCATGCTGTTGACGATGGGCAGTATCTTCACACGGACCGGGTCAGAGGCGTCTTCCCACCAAGGCCCCCCTCTAAAGGCTCTGCCCTGGCCTCTTTGCTTCTCAAGCGCCGACTGCGATGAGGAAACCACCTTTGACCTAGAAGGTGGTCTCGGGACCGACCGAGAAGACTCGTGGATCTTCGGAGACACCTCTTACTGAAGGTTTGGATCACGGAGAAAGGGGCCGGTTGGCGATGCGGGCGATGGGAATGATACCCTCAGGAAGGTGAACGGCGGCTCGGGGAACGACATCTCGATCGGGCCCAGGATTCCAGTGCGGGCCCTCATCTCCTCAGTCGGCTTGGATAGAGAGTTCCAGACTTGCATCTCCCGCTCGGCCTCGTTCTCGGTAACCTGATGTTGACCGTGGGCTCAGGCTGAACTACCATCTCGGGAACCTCTCGACCCTTCTCCAGGTTAAACTGGAATCACCACCAGCTCGGTGCCCTGGGCAGAAGCGGTCGGTGTAGCCGAGATGGCCACCGACACGGATTGGGATCCCGCAGAGGCTTTCTTGCTCTTCTTCCTCTGCATGTAGATCCCAAACAGCCGACCCAACCTCTCAGTAGCCCGCGGGTCAAAATTAGGCGACCTCTGAGATCCCGAGCCAGCTCCGGGGACCTGTTTCCTCTTCTCCCCTACCTTCTCCTTGGGGTAAGTATTGCCCGACCCTGTCCTCTACCTATGCTCATATGACCCAGTCATTTCCTGCTGCCTCGCTTCCTGCGCCGCTCAATCTATCCATTTCTTGACGTCTTTGGGGATAACTTGCACCGAACATCAAGTGTTAGCACAAAGGTGAAGCAAAAAAACAAACAAACAAGACACAACGATAAGGTTAATTACCAAGATTGGGGATCAGCCCGACCTCGTGAAGCAGTTGGAGTACCCGAAGCACGTCTAGGTGACGCCACGGGGGAGCACAGGCTTTCCTGACCCGCGCACAGGTCTTCTCTCCTCGTCGGTTGGGATCGCCTCGGGCAAAGTTCCTGCAAACACAAAACACACCTCGGTCAGTCACTTTTGCACCGACCCATACACAATTTACACATAATACAATAGGTCAGAAACTGACTCCCAGCACCCAGATCCTGGAATGATGACGAGATGCCCCGTCCTTCCCAGTTTCCCCCGACATAGATAAATTTGTTCTTATATGTCTTTTGGGAGGACGGTAGACCATAGATGAACTCCCCCAATTCATCTTGTCCGTGCACCGAGCATGCACCCAGCCCATGCTCTGCTGTTGCTATGGGAATTCGTAAAGATGGATGACCTGGGCGTAGGTCGGTGGCTTTTCTCCCACTCTAGTGAATGCGGAGTACAGGCTGACCAGAATGATCCAGACATTTGGGTTCAGCTGACCGAGGGCCACGCCCAGCCCTCAGACCATCCTCTTTAGCCACGGATGCAATAGCAACCAGACGTCATGGCTAAACAGCTCGGTGTAGAGCAAGGCCCAACCCTCAGGGGCCTTGCTTAGTAGCTCGGTGGGACCGACCAACCGCAGCTCCAAGCCCGATGGCACTGCCTACGTCGGCCGGAATTTTTTCACCAACGCCTCCATCTCTCGGCTCTCATATGCGTCTATTGACCACACAACTGTGTTAAAAATGCGTGAAAGTGAAACAGGTTAAAAATGTTTTTTCCCACTATTTATAGGCGCAGGTTGGCACCCGAAGCGTCGCCTCTTTTCGCGTGACATTTATTACCCTACTACCTATTTCCCACAGATCCCACGTGTCTCCTCGTCACTCGCTGGCAGCCAACGGTCATGAATCCCAATGGTCCTATCGACTAACCTATGACATAGACGGCTCCTCGACTTCTGGACCTACTCACACGGCCCAGGTAGACTTCGTTTTCCCGGCCACACCGACCAACTCACATCCGATCGGTCCACTCATCGCTTTCCACCACCGACTACTCTACTCGGTTAAATCACTCGCCTGGGAGACTTGGCGGACTGGAAGCATACACATCTGGTCTGGGGTACTTCTTTTTCAAGTACTCAACCGAGAAATTCCACCTCGGTCACGAACTTAGGGGACTTCCTGACAGGACCTGTCCCAACTGGACCTCGATAACCGTGCGCGGTCCTGCTCCCGTCTGACAAGTCAACTGAAATCCCGAAAGTACCCTTCAGCACCTGTCAGACCAGAGATAACTGCACTGATTTCTGCTCATGCCTCCGCCTCGTAATCCGCCCCGAATGTCGTGCCACGGCCTGGAGGGTCATCAAACACAAAGGTGTGAGTGGACAAAAATAATATCATTTAAAATACGTTTTGAAAACACATCAGTTTACCCTCGAGTTTTATCAAACCTTGCATGCATAGGGAAAAACATATGAATCATAAGCACTGACTTTTCAGCCAAAACAATAACAAATGAAATCAAATCTCGGCTCTCAGGCCAAACATATGAAATCATAAGTACCTGGTCACATCGATCATAAATCCATACTCGAAACCAGCACGTAATCACAATTAATCAATCAAGCAATGCAATCAATAAATCAATCAATCCATCAATCCGCACTATTCAATCCATCACATAATCACATCCGCACTACGCGTAGGCCAACATCCAGCCACACTCTCGGGATCAGACACATCTGGGCTCAACCCTCGGGCTCAGACACATCTGGGCGAACACATTCCTAGGCTCAGACACATCCGAGTGGTACATCCAGGCTCAGTCGCATCCGAGAAGTTGGCTTACCATACTAACTCACACAATCATACCATCATATCCCCAAAACATAGCAATCAAATCCATGACTCAATCCAAGTCAAATCATTACCAACCGGGACTCAAGCCCAAATATCATTTATACGTAAATCCGTAAAATCACATAGAAAACATTATAATAATCCAGAAATCATTCTTGACTCATCAATTCATCAAAATATCCATTTTGAAATCATTTTGACTCCGGGCTTAGCCCAAAATATCATTTACGCATTTCCTCGAAAAACGTGCCCAAAAGACCGACTAAAATATTCTTTAAATCACACATGATCATGCCGCATCACCAGGACATCATTGCAAGTCAATTTATGCAATCAATCATGGAAAACATTTAACTATGCATGTATATCAATTTATAAAACAAACGTCCATTCACACACCGTCCAAACCGCTCGCTTCACGAGCTGCACGCCTTTCCGTAATTTCCGATACTTGTCAGGAATCTCGAGTCATGTTCAAAATCATTATGCAGGGTTACTAACAAGTCAATTTACATCATATAATTTTCCCATAATTTTTCGGGAATTTAATATTAATTAAATGCGTAACTTAAACCTTCGGACCCTCGAAACATTATCGAGACGGTGTCCGATTGATTCGAAACCAAAGACAAAATGTTCGTTCCACTGTATAGAGTAAAACACCTGTTGGACACTTTCCCAGAAAAGCCACCACGCGCCCTCACGCGCCGCCGCAAGCGGCAGCGCGTGAAAGCCACGCGCTGCTACAATAACCTGAACAGTGTCGTCTCTCTCGCCCGTTTCTTTGGTATTCGGGTCTGCGACCCGCGTCTCTACCCGATTCGTTCTCCTTCAATTCCAACTCAATTGTATCCATTCTTTCACTCATTAATATCAGTTCAATCTAATTTACAGTTTCATCACTTCAATTTATTCAATCAAACCCTAAAACGCTTCGACTCAACATGGGTACCCGACGGGTTCGAATTCGGGTTCTACCCCAGTTCATGTTATATCATTAAATTGATCATACATGAAGTCTTCTCTTTTCCTTCTAAGCATGAAACTAAAATCAATTTCAAGAATTTATACCTCTAGGTAATCCAACTCAAGCTCCAGTTTCCAGAATGGTCACAGAGTCCGTTCACCGTCATTCCACCCTCAATTGACCTTCCAATCGACTTGGTTCGAGTCGTCCAGCTCCCAGGAAGCTAAAGATCACGTCCAATTCAATCGAAACCTTCTAGAACATCAAATTCGATATTAATTTCTTAAGGTCTGTTTTCGAGTTTCTCTGTAGGGTTTTATCCGGGTTTGCTTTGTTCCTCATTCAATTTTTCTCTCCAATTCAAGCTAACTACTCACTCCAAAACACTGATTTCGATTGGTTTGTTGAGAATCGATCAAAGTGGGGAAAACCATATTCAGGTGTATTGTTCTTAGTCGGGTTCTGTTTATTCATCCATTATCAAACACTTATGTGCTAACCTCATTTAATTAATTATAACTTATGTGCCACTAATCCAAACCTAAGCCACTAATCTCACACTTATGGTGACAAGTGTCACCACATGATCAATCCTCATCCAATTAGGCTGAATCAGCCAATTTAAAATATATTTGATTAGTTAATTGCAGCGTTCAATACAAATTATTGTTTTACCCTCATCATAACAAATTACCAAACTGCCCCTCCTCGTTCTAGACCCATAACTTTTTCGTTCGGACTCCGATTGACGCATGTCGCCTGTCTACGAATTCAGCGTCCCGAGACCTATCCAACGGTCTTCCCGGAAAGTCCAAACAATGTCCCGATCAAAAAGTCAACTTTCGGCCCCCTTTGACCAATTTACCAAACTGCCCTTAAACATCCGAACATCATAACTTTCTCCTCGAATGTCGGAATTGGGCGTGCCACCTGTTTATGAACTCGTGACGTCCCGAACTACGTCACGGTCATCAGTCAAAGTTCGTTTGACCGCTCGGATAAAAAGTCAACCGTTCGCCCAATTCTAGGGGCAAAATCGTCCTTTTCCTCAAATTTTCCAAATTTTCGTGTTTCGAACTTCCGGGGCGTCACACTTCCATTCATTCCATATCGGCCAAGACCGAACAAGGGCCCCAGACCCAACAGGTGGTCCAGTCTATTGCCAAGTACATCAGGCCCAGACTGACTCCAGAGGCCCAGCCCTCCGTCGGTCGGCAGGATGTCCCAGACCGACCGATAGGTCCAGCACTCTGTTAGCACCATTCTACAGACAGACTCCGAGGGACCACTCTCATTCGGTCGGTATGTTAGGCCCAGACCCACCTGAAGGCCCAACACCTCCGCCCAACATAAGCTTAAGGGGCCCAGGCCCACTCAGACAAAGCAAACCCTAATAGGGCCTGACGAGCACCGACACGTGGACGACTCCTACACGTGTCGGCCCCACAACAGCTGACATTTATCCTACATCGGGAGAATGTATTTATTATACTTACCACACCCATACAAAAGGGTTCCATTTGGCGTATAAAGGTAACTAAGCATTTACTATTGACAACTACTTTGGAAATACACTTATTACCACTCCTTACCACATAGACCAACCACTGACTTGGGCGTTGGAGTACCTTTGGGCTGGTACCACACCGGTGCCTATACTCTGACTGACTAATCGGTATTCTCCCTTTTCAGGTCTATTCCAAGGCAAGTGGCAGAGCAGCATTCGCTCCCTAAATTGGCACATTTTGTGCATCAACATTACTAAACCAAAAGAAAAAGAAGAAAAACCGATTGAGAGATCAAATTTGTTATATATTTTTATCTAGGTATATCTTATTTGTAAGGACCCGTCCCAAATTCACAGATTAGTTAAGGATTAATGATGGATTATCGAGAAGTAATTAAGGACTAATCGAGGATTAGCAGACGATCGGGAGTAAAAATTACAATTTTGCCCTTGAAAAGAGTAAAAAGTTAATTTTTGACCTGTGAGGTCAAATGCAATTGGATCGAGGATCATTACGTAAATCGAGATGATACGAGTCTATAGACAAGCAGCATGTCAAAATTGGACATCGTACGAAAAAATTACGGGTCACGAAACATGGCATGAACTATTTACGATTGCACGTTTTACGAGGGTTGACATTTGGGTTTATCTTTAGGGGCCTCAAAATAGCTGGTCTGGACTAACATATGAGTGACAAGTTTCACTCATCCTTTGGCCCAAATCCATACATACATGCATCATCTTCATTTTCATCATTTTTCGTTCATCGCCCTCACCCAAACTGTACCCACCCATACAACCATCATCATTTATGAGGTTGGAAAAGTTTTTAGGATCGAAAATGGACGAGAATTGACGGCTGAGCAGCCATGGGTGGTGGTTCGAAGATTGGTCGTACGGATCGAGCTGGGACAGGTAATTTCTAGACCATTTCTTCTGGTTTTAAGGTCATAGATTAATTGCTGGGCTATGGACGAGTTGATAGGAAGAAAAATGAAGGAAAATGGTGGCTAGATGACTGAGATATGGCGAGGTCGAGGTCGCGGATCAAATCGACTCGTTACAATCAAACGGGTTGAACCGTTTGAAGGAAGACGATGATGATTTGGCAATCCACGTCATCACCTGTCAGAGCTGTTAGGCCACGTGGCCAATCAGGTGGTGGCACGCAACGAGTTGTCAGAAACTGTCAGATCCAATTAGCAGCTGATATGGTAGGTCCACGTCAGCCATGTCAGACCACATGGACCAGTGGGGTGGTGCCACGTGGTAACATGTCAGAGTGTGTCAGATGACGTGGCAGTTGACATGTCAGGTCCATGTCAGCATTGTCAGACCACGTGGGCCAACGAGGTGGTGCCACGTGATAAGGTGTTAGGTTGTTAGAGCTGACGTGTCAATGATGACGTCAGCATGTGACATCATCACTTGATGTGACAATGTCAGAGGGTGACATGTGGCACCAATTAGGGTTTGCCACGTGGCAGGTTGCCAGACCTGACAAGTGTCAGGCCTGTTAGGATGACATCAGTGTTGACCGGTTGAGGTCAACATGCTTTAACAATGATGACGTCAGCATTGACTTTGTTGACGTCAGCCTTAACTTTACTGACGTCAACATTGAATTTTCTGACATCAGCTTTGACTTTGCTAATGTCAGCGTTAACCGTTGACTTTTTGGTTGATCGAACTTTGACTCGCGTATGAGGGCGCATGGGCATGAATTTCAAGGTCAAACCTATCTTGTTCGAAAGGTTTCGACAATCTGAATCCAATGATGGTGGTTTCAGATCGATCAGAGATTGTTTGATAGGTCAAATGGAGGTTTTTCTCCTCGAGAAAAGTGTTCGGGACACATTGACCGTTCCGGGATGTGTGAGGGCACGTATTTCGAGATTTCCATTTTATATGATATTTGGACTTATGCCAAGTTTATACGTGCATGTGTTTTATGAGATTTTGATGGTTTCATGGAGAGGCGTGAAACTGAGGATTGATTATCGATTTTGAATGATTTCATGGAGATGTATGAAATCGATATTCGGGCTTGAGTCCCAATTAATAAGACCTTGACTTAGATTGAAGTCAAGGATGATTTTGGAAAGTGTTTTGAATCGTTAAATGGTTTTCAGATTTGGAAATATCTTCCTGGCGTATGACCCAGTTGATTTGTGGTTTGACTTATAGTATAGTCAAACGTGAGATGTATCGGGCTGTGACCTAGTTATGAGATTTATGAAAGATATTTCGGGCATGAGACCTAGTTGCAGTTTTGATAGGATTCGAGGAATCCTGGGTTTATGAAGTGTTGATAGACACTATTTCTAGGCTTGTGACCTATTTGATGATATTTCGAGCTTGTGACCCTATTGATGACATCCGGGCTTGTGTCCATGTTGATGATCATATGATTTTAAGTTTAAAGACTCAGGTTTTATTAGAGGACCTCCGGTTGTAAATATGTTTCCCCGGAGAGCACTCTGTAGATAATGCTCGCCTTCAAGATACGGAGAGGTCACAGTGCGCCTGTTGTCGAGCAGTGGAGAGAGGCGGCAGCCTAGGGAGACTCAACTCAGGAATACGGTATATGAGATCAATCAATGATATGTTCACGACGATCTGGTGATTGTCGACCGGTGATGTGTTCACGACGACATTCTCAGGATCAGAGGAGTCCTTGAGCTTATGGGCACCCGTTGTTGAGATTAGAATCGTGACTGATGATGCTGATGATATGATATTGAGTTTAAAGACTCGAGAGTTTAAAGGCTCGAATTTTAACACCGTGATTTGATTTGAGCCGAGACCCTGTATGTTTTGGTTTTGGGCTGAGATCCTGTATGGTTTGGTTTTTGGGCTGAGTCCCTATTGATGAAATGGTTTTGATTGAGAAGCATTTTTCACTGTGTTTTGTATTGAAAAACAGTATGATTTTCTTTTGAGAAAGTATTTGAAGTACCGTTTTCTGATGCATGCATGTAACACCCCGGAAATTCGAGGATTTTAATATTGTAATTTAATGTATGAATTGACGTTTTTACCCTTGTGAATGGTATGGCCAAATTGTTGACTTTTTGATTGGTGGGTCAAATGGACTTTGACCAATGACTGTGATGTAGTTCGGGACGTCACGAGTCCATAGACAGGTGGCACGTCCAATTCGGACGATCAGGGAAAAAGTTTTGACTATCGGAAGTTCAGGGGCATTACCGTAATTTGGACTTTTGGGGCGAAAATGTTGACTTTTAGGTTTGGCAACTAATTTTTACATGACTCAAGGACCATTAGGTAGGTCTCGATGCCCTGAGTCCGTAGACAGGCGGCACGCCGAAATCGGACTTCGTACGAGGAAGTTATGGTCAGAAACGTGAATTCGGGAGGTTCGCGCCTCGGTAATCGTGTCGAATATTTTATTCTGATATTATGATTGGAGGAAACCTGGATGAGTGACAAGTGTCACTCATCCATTGGCTAGATTGGATCAGATCCACTATGGGATTAAATAGCATTAAAACAAACTTTTAATCCTAGCCACTCATCAAAAGTTCCCAGATTTCCTCTCAGCCCTCGATCTCATTTCTGAGATTGAATCTGGACCCTCCAATTCATGTTATCAGATTCCCTCCCCACACTATATATATTCCTTACCCGATTGCACACACGATCAATTTCGAACAAACACTCCAGCTCATCACTCATTCTCCGTGTTCGTGTGTGACTGGATTGGACTAGTGAGGCTGAGAGACGGCGGTGAACGGCGGCAGACGACAGCGAGGTAGGTGGTTCCTAACCCGAAACGGTTTTTAAAAACTCAGAATTGGAAGCTTGTTGTTCCGCATTTATTTTCGATTCCTTTCGACCCTAATCGATTCTATGGACTGTTAGGAACCTAGAGGACGTGATTTCGTGGTCTGAGGTGACCTGAACGGAGGTTAAACGGCGACGAGAAAACCGGGTTCTGTTCATCGAGGTAAGCCTTTGATCCAATCCTTATTTGATGATTTTAATTAGATAGAACCGTTTCTGGGATTGAGACGAGCATTTAGGAAGAAACTAGAACGAAAATGGTTGAGAATTGAAGAAAATGGTGACTGGGTCAGATCGCGGGTCTGATCGACCCAGTTGCAGAGATACGGGTCGACCCGTCAGGAGGACAGGGGTGATGACGTGGCACCCTGTCAGACCTGTCAGGTGACGTGGACCACTCTTCGGACGACACGTGTCAAATGTTAGTGCACAGTCAGCACTGACATGTCAGTGACGTGGCCCAATTAGGGACTGCCACGTGTCACTAACATGTCAGTGACGTGGACCAATGCCATGCTGACACGTGGCACATGTCAGATCTGACACGTGGCCTGACAGATCAGTGAGGTGGACCAATTGTGTGTTGACATGTGGCACCTGTCAGAGTCTGACATGTCAGACCTGATAACTGTCAGCATGACGTCAGTAGGAACTGTTCCTGCGTTGACCAGGGCGTTGACCGGCGCGTGTGGGCGCGTGTGAACAGTAATTTTGGTGGGACCACCACCATTCTTTAGGTTTCGACGATCCGGATCCAATGGCGGTGGTTTCGGGTCGATCAGAGATCATTAAGTTGGTTAAAATGAGGTCTATTACCTCGGGAAGCGCGTTTGGGCGGCTTTTCCGGGCCGGTTTCAGTCTAGGGTTTCATGGTTGAATGTTAGGGGTTTATATTGACCTTTACGTATACTTTGGACATGACAGGAATTGTACAATAGTACCAGGACGAGGGTATACGTTCGGTTTTCAGCAGGATTGTACTGTGAGTGGGCCCGATTTCATTAAACCCTTGCATGCTTAAATGTTTTCTGATTTACTTATATGTTCACATGCTGGAATCAAGAAACGGTTTTGATGATTTTGAAATTATAGTTATGGCACGTTTCACGGTATTTGGGTTTGAAACCCGTCTGATGAAACTTAACGATCGATTTGGATTTTATCTATGTATATATATATATATGTTTTGCATATGGATATCAATAAAATGTATTTGGTACTGCACTGTATGGATCCATTCTTATGATACTGTCTCCTCCGGATGTGGTACCCCGGAGTGGTCATGGCGCATTGCCTGCGAGGGGTCATTCTACGGAGGAACCGGACCGTAAAATGACTCAGGAGCAAGATTGCTTATTTGACGTCAGGGACGTCGAGCGTCTAGGACGCTAGGCATTTGAGATGCCGTACCCGGACGGGGTTCAGGGATTGGACTTGGAATTGAGACCCGAGTGGCACGCATAGCCTTGAGACTGTGACCTTATTGGACGTCAGACATTGGGGATGTCAGGATTGGAGTGTATAGTGCAGTGACTATCATTATGTTATGATTTTATTACATGCCTTATGGTTCATATTATACGATTTATGGTTTTAAATTCTGATGCATGCATGTTTGGAAAACGGAGGGGTAAATTATATGTTTTACTTATTAAACGATTTTATAAACTTTGAGTTTCGGCCCACTCACCCTTATTGTTTTGGTAACCCCTCCAGGCGGTGCTACTGAGGTAGAGGAGGATCATGAGGCTGATGCATAGATCTACTTCTGCGTACCTGAACCCCTGTTGGGTTGTTTACCCGCAGGTTTATTTTAGAGTCGTGCTCGCAACTTGTAATTTTGGATTTCATCCCTTGTCTGACATCTGTTTAATTCGGATTTGATGTATAACTTTAATTTGGTTATTTATGCATTTGATTGTTTGAGGTTAAAATTGGTATGTATTTTGGGTGTCAGACGGGAGCAGGGCACGTCCCCATGTGGTCCCAGGGAGGATCGGGGCGGGTCCTGTCAATGCATGTTTTTACGTAAAAGGGTATAAATGTATTTGATAAACTGTTATTTTTGTCCACTCACGGATTTTATGTTTTTGATACCCTTCAAGTTGATTGCGGATGCGAGTTGAAGCAGAGATCGAAACATCACATACTACCACAGATCCTGAAGTACTCTAGATAACGCCAAGCGGGTTTCGGTTTAATCCTTTGTCTAGCACACGACGTGAGATTGGAGAAGACGCATCCCACGATAATCCAGGAGGATTGGGATGGGTCCTGCCATTATTATAAATATATTTCATTTGCATTTAAAGAAATGTAATAGAATGCAAATAAGGGTGAATTCATAGTTTTTTCTTCGTAATTTATCAAAGGAAAATTTATATACCTCCTTAAATTTTACACTGATTTTAGAAAACACCCATAAATTTATTTTTTAGATTCTATCATCCCTAACTTTTTAGAAATAGTGGCATAGGTCCTTCTTTTGAGGAATACGTTAAAAGGAAAAATTGTATATGTTCCTAAATTTTACACTAATTTTAACAAATGACCACAAATTTATTTTTAGATTCTACTGTCCCTTAACTTGTTTGGAATAGTAGCTTAAGTCCTTCTATCCAGGATTCCGTTATAAATTGCACAGTAAAGGGCAAAACAAACATTTCATATGTTGTTCACCTTACTAATATTTTGACGAAACTTTCTTTTTCTTTATGCTATTCATATTCTTCATCTACAAGCCATGCGAGTTCCATGTTTTCTTTAAACAAATTGAATAAATTCAAAATATCACCATTATTTCATTATTCAAAGCTAAACACAAATTAAAGACATTTTAATTTTTTTTTGGTCAATTTTTATCGAGTTGTTGTTTGAGAAAAATATATGAGCATTGAGAAAAATTACCACACGGAGCCATCAAATATAGTATCCAGATGATGAGAGAGAGAGAGAGAGAGCGAGTGATAAGACCCATCCCAATCCCCCTGAATTATCTTGGGATATACCTGCTCCCGATTGACATCGCGTGTCCGACCAGGGATAAACTCGTCACCTGCTCGGGGTTAGCCAGAGTACGCCAGGATCGATGGTGGCATGTGATGTCTCGGTCTCTGCTATAGCCGCATCCGCGATCAACCTGAAGGGTATTGAAAACCATAAAAGCTGTGAGTGGACAAAACAACAGTTTAGAAAATCATTTAATAGAAAATACATTTATACCCTCCATTAGAATCATGCATGCATAATAAAACAGTTATTTCAAATACTTTCTCGGAAGCAAAACGTATTGCTTTCCAAATCAAATCTTAGTGAAAAATGCTTCTCAATCGAAGCTAGTACCTTAGTAGGGTCTCAACCTCAAAATCGAATCATACAGAGTCTCAGCCCAAACAGAAAACACATACAGGGTCTCAGCCCAAATCATAGAAAACAAGTACGGGGTCTCAGCCCAAATCAAAAAACCATGTGGGATCTCTGCCCACTATCATCATCCTCAATGTCAGTCACAATTCCAATCCTAGAACATGTGCAAATAGCTCAGGACCACTCACAATCCTAGCATGTCACCGTGAACAGATCACCCACCGTGACCGTCTCTAGATCATCATGAACACATCACTGATCGATCTCAGAGGATAACATCAGCCCTCTTAAGTCGAGCCTCCCTTGGCCATAGCCTTCAGCAGCTGCTTGACAACAAGAAGTGCATCATGAACTCTCTAGAAGGAACACATCCGCAGTCCGGAGGCGAGCATCATATCACTCGGGACTCTAACCCGAATGTCATCATCAACCGGGACTCTAACCCAATCAACCCGGACTCTAACCCGATCGACTGGGACTCTAACCCAAAAATCATCAATAGGGCAACAAGCTCGAAATACCACCAAATGGGTCACAACCCGAAAATCCAGTGTCCAACGTCACTCCATATCCCAGGATTCCTCAAATCCTATCAATCCATAACTGGGTCTCATGCCCGAAATATCTTTCATAAAACTCATAATTAGGTCACAGCCCGACTTATCTCACGTTTGACTATATTTTAAGTCAAACCACAAATCAATTGAGTCATATGCCCGAAAGATATTTCTAAGTTCGAAAACCAATTCTCATTTTCAAAACACTTTCCAAATCAGTGTTTAACTAGGACTCATGCCTGAATCTCGATTTTACGCATCTTCGTGAAATCCTCTAAAACCGTAAATCAGTTCCTCAGTTTCATGCATCTCTGTGAAACCTTCGGAATCACATATAACTCATACATGTAGTATACTCGGCCGAATCCCAAATATCATATAAAATAGAAATCTCGAACTACATGCAATATGACATTTTCTACGAAAATGCCAAACAATTCATATGGAAATCCCATGCACTCATAGAATCTAAATCATGTTCATAAACACACATAAAAACATTTATCCATGCATCATATTCATAAAACAAAGCCCACTCACAGACCGTCTAAGCTACGTCTCGATACGCACGTCATACATCTCTCTGGGCTAATTCGACCTTTCTGGGTCATCCGGACCTGTCCAAAACATACTCAAATGTTACTACTACTAACCTATAAAAGTCCTAATCGAGAACCCCCAACATTCCCGGAAAAGTCATCATGTCCCAGACACGCTTCCTTAGGCTTTAAACCTCAATCTGACCAACATAACGATCTCAGATCGACTCGAAACCACCACCATTGGATTTGTATCGTCAAAAAAATTAAAATAGCCCTAGTCCTACCTTGAAATACGTGCCCATGCATCCCCACGCGCGAGTCAAAGGTACTGTCAACGTTGAACAAAAAGTCAACGAAGACGTCATCGGTCAATGATCAAAGTCAACGCTAACGTCAGCATGACATCATCTCTGACAGTTCCACGTGTCATACACTGACTGGTCCATGTGTCTTCCATATGTCCACTGACACATCTGACAATCAGCCACGTGGCACCACCCGATTGGTCCACGTGGTCTGACTTGTCAGGCTGACTGGGCATTGACAACTGTCACGTGGTAGCCTCCCATTCACCACGTGAACTGACATCTGACAGATGATGATGTCACCCTGCCACGTCATCATCGTCCTCGCTGAGCCGGGTCGACCCAAATGATTGAACTAGGTCACGGAGACCCGTGACCCTGACCCAATTCTAACTCCCTCATTTCTTATCCGTTTTCAAAGTCGTTTGATCCTACACGATCGTCTGAATCCCAGGAAGGGATCCTTGACCTCAAAACACGAAAAAAGGGTTTAAAATTACTTGTTCGAAGCCCACCATACACGATCAGTTTTCCAACTCCCTGCCTGAGCTGCTCCGCCGTCCTCAACCTTCGATTCTGATCCCCCTCAACTCACATAGACCCCAGGAGTGCAACCTAATCATTAGAAACAACCCCTATACGTCCAAAACCAAAAATCCAATTTCAAATTTCAAAAATAGTTTCGGGTTACCTTTCCTCCGCCGTCCACAACGGTCCTGCTACCTCCTCGTCGTCTCCTGATCTCTCAACCATCCTCTAACACTCTCTCTCAGTCCACCATAGGAGATGAGGGTGGATTGGGGTTGTGGGTTTGTGTACGTGTTTCATGTTAAGAAAAACAAAGAAGATGAATGAAATAAAGGTAATGGATACACATGTATGTGGAGTGGGAAAAAATGGACTTGTCACTCACCCATTAGGCTTAGTAACAAATATTTGGGCCCCACATTAGACAAAAGTCAACTTTGCCTCGTAAAGCGTGCCACTATAATATTTCTCGAAATCGTTCGTGACCCGTAACTTTCCAGTCGAATGTCCGTTTTCGACGTGCCGTCTGTCTACAGACTCGTATCGACTCGATCTACGTAACAGTCTTCGATCCTCGTGCATTGGACCTTCCGGGTCAAAAGTCAATTTTTTGCCCTCTTTTAGGGGAAAAATCGTAATTTCACCCTGAATGTCCGATAACCGTCGACTGATCCCCAATTAGTTAATCTTAATTAATTCCAAAAATTTGGGACGGGTCTTTATAGAGAAAGAGAGAGAGAGCGCAAGGGAGGCGGGATCGAATCGAGTGAAAAGAATGGCATTTGGGACATCGTTATGGCCGTTGTCACCACCACCTGCTAAAGAAACGCTAAACCCATCACTGCCCTAAACCCAACAACTACACCACCGTTGTGCCCTTGCCACTACCATCACCCTAAACCCAACAACCACACTAATCAAAGAAACGCTACCTCCTTGCACAAAGAACAAAAAAAATTCTTGAATAGTAAATTTGGGTGACCACCCAAACGACTGAGGGATAGAACCAGCGAGCAAGGATGAGGGTGCCGTCCTTCTCAAGGAGCTTGTGGACGACAATGGCCTCGTTGCGGTGGGCGTGCCACAGTATAAAAGAGGTATATATAGCTGATTCTAGCTTCTTCTTTTGCTTGTCCTTGTTGGTCATTGAAGGCGTGGGTTTGATTTTTTTTTTAATTTTAAAATTTTTTTTTTCTGGGTTTGATATGGATTAAGAACTTGATTTATTATAAATAAAGCTTGATCTAACCAAAATCAACACAAGTAATATTTCTAGTTTTTGTAGATTCAAAAAAAAAATTCCAGATTTTGGGTGGGGAAATAGGAGAAAAGCAGAGGTGGGCGGACAACCAGATGAATGAATATGAAGAATGGGATTTAAAATAAAATTCCATAAAATTTCATATTTTTTTAAAAGTACAAAGAAAAACTCCACAATTTTGCCTGGGATCCTATTTGATAGTTTAATGAAAAGATGGTTACTAGTATTTCGAACAAGTTAAGGGAATGTGAAATCTAAAAATCAAGTCCTAAGCGTGATTCGGTACAGTTTGATATGAATGTGATATCAGAATCATACCAATTAATTTTAATCGGTTCGGTATTCCAAAATATAAAATTGATATCAGATCATACCGTACCAAATGCAATTTTGAGTCAAAATTGATCAACAAAAACTTGAGCCAAAATTTATACAAGAAAATCTAAAGAATCTGCTAATAGGATGTTCATGTTGATGAAGTAGCTAGAAAGTTAGCAATAGTAGACAAAGAAATTAAAAAAAAAAATAACTAGAAGAGATGTTTATGTCAATAAGAGAATGAAGCCATGGAGGACCTTCCCCATTAACAAATGCATGATTTTATGACGAGGATAGTGTTTCTCGGATCACACTGGCTAATTAAGTGGCATTTTGTTAAGAGTAAATCATTGTTACATCCTTAACAACTTTTACTTTTATTTTAAACCTTTAATACTTGAATATTAAACAAAATAAGACCTTATTTCAATTTTTTTTTATTCAAAAGTCCCTAAACAGAATTTATAAGTAATAAATTCCACATCTACCCTTTTATCTTTCAATAAAAATAATGAGTGAGTTATTGATAATTCCTTTAAACAATTAAAAATAATATTGTCTTTTTTTGTTCGATTTGCCTCATTTAGTGTTTGATTTTTTTGGCCTCTTGGGCCATTTATTATATTATGTATATAATAAATATTATATATATAATAAATATTATATATATATATATATTGTATATAGTTACAATTGATTTTTTCTATAAACTAAAAAATAAAATCCGTATTGTCTGGGGTTTAATGGTAGGGTATAGATTTTTTTTTTTGCAGGGGGTGGGGTGGGGTTTTTGTGTGTGTGTGTGTGTGTTGAGATGGTGGTGGAAACTCGTACGACATAGGGTTTAATTCTTGAATTTTGTACCAAAATTCAAGAATTAAACCCTAAACTATACAAAATTAACCAAATTATTTAATATCGGAAGATAATTTTTTTTTTTAAATTTAAAAGTATTTTTGAAGAATTATTGCTTTTAATTATCTTACTTTAAGTTAGATTAGATATTCATATTACTTTTAAAGTAAACAAGTGAAAAAAAATATATAAATAGGAGTAATGTTTTCATAATCCTCAATATAATCTTATAATAATAATAAATAAAAAAAAGTAATCTTGAAATCATGATAGATTTTGGTAAGTATTTTTTAGATTGTTGTTGGATTAGTTTACAATTGAATGCTATTAGTTGTAAATTATATAAAAACTATAGTTTATTTAAAATTGTATAGTCATTTGATTCTAATCAAATGACTTATGAGTTTAATTTTTCTATATGCAAGTTTTTGAATAAATTTATATATTAGTAAGGACTTATGGGTTAATTGCCCTTTTGTTAATTATTTCGTAGTTAATTAATCAATTACAGTTCATGCATTACTACTACATGAACATAATTCTCATCAGTGGTTGATTCCATGATTCCATGATTGTTCACTATATATATACTTTGTAGTGTTTCTGTTTATTCGTACTTTGTCAGTCTGCCATATTAGCTTCTGTAGGTAAATTGGTTTTCTTGTTTTCTTTATACCCTAGTTAAATATCTTCTTCTGCTTATAAATTATGTAGGGAGGCTAGATGTCAAGTTCAACTTACATTTCAATGGTTCTGTTGAAATGCCTTAGACGCTAGCTCCTTGTGCAACTTAACCAACCTGTCGCAGAAAACGAGTGAGGCTTGAAAATGTATCTTTTGATGAAGATAGTTCTCCCATCTCTGAAGTTTTTTTTTTTTGATTTAATTTTAGGTTTTTAATTATTTAAAAAAAGAATTCAAAATCGATTCAGTTTTGGACGGTATTCTTCAATATCGAAATTGATCCCTTATTGGTTTGATCTGGTTTGGTATTGATCATCTATTCAATTTTACTATTTTTTTTTATTTACAATTTAGTATAATATGGAATGAGATAAATTCGGTATTTTGGTACGATATGCCTATGACTTACTACAATTTTGCCTTTATCAAATTTCAAATTTCATTAATCTCCTTATAATTTATCACTTTTTGCTTGTTGAGGTTGATTTTATGATATGCATGTTAAGAGTCTTGCAAACTGAATTAGACCCTTTGATGAAAGTCTTTGTAACTGTTATGTTCATATTTCTGTTCGAATTCAACTGAACAATTTAATCGGAAAAAAAATTACCTTATTATGTTCACGTTTCTGTTCAAATTCAACTGGAAAAATTTTACCTTAGAGAAAGTAGTAAAACCTAGTTACCGGTATTTTGTTGTTACAAATGTGACGTGCAGGTTGCTCATTTGCATGATATGTGTGAACAAGGGAACGAGAAGGAAAGAAAAAGAAAGAATTGGAGTGGCATTTTCTCCTCTTCATTCATACAATAATACTCCCTTTGAATAAAGAAAAGCACTTTCCTCGAGACACATCCACAAAAATAGTGCTCGCTCGCTCCTCTTCTCTTTGTCTCCTTCCCACGAAAACAGAGAGCCTGGAGAGAGAGAGAAAGCTCGAAGAAGAATCGGCAGTTCGGTGCCCGGGAAAAGCTAAAAATGACAGGGGGTGGCTCATCGGGAAGGTTACCAACATGGAAAGAGAGAGAGAACAACAAGCGGAGGGAGCGGCGGAGGAGAGCCATTGCTGCTAAGATATACTCTGGTCTTAGAGCTCAGGGCAGTTACAAGCTCCCTAAGCACTGCGATAACAACGAGGTCTTGAAAGCTCTATGTGCTGAAGCTGGTTGGGTCGTCGAAGAAGATGGCACCACATACCGCAAGGTTTCAATCTCAATTCATGTCTACTTTTATTTCTGAAATTCAGATTCAGCTCAATCAGTTCTAGATTGGGTTTTGCTTTTCATAGATCTGCATGCACATCATTGGAAAACTTTAAATCCTTGCCTTCTTCTTAAACCCCAGTTGGGTTTTTGATCTTTGATGATTATTGGAGAAGAAGGCGGGGTCAAGTTTGGAGATTTCAGCTTGTTGAAGTTGAATTCTTCTTATTCTGTTACTAAATTGTGCAGTTTTCTTTTTGATCTATTTGAAAGATGTTGGGTTTAACCTTTTTTTTTTATGTCAAATTATTCTCTTTCACTAAACAAAATCCCACCATAAATTTTTGTTTCTCTCTGCATTTGAATGATAGTACAGGCTTGTTGCATATCTCTTTCTCTGTTCTGAATTTGCTATGAGTTAGGATCTGGATTATGATGAATAGGGTCTCTCATTAGATTTAGTTACTTGTCAACATTGTTATGTATTTTTCATTATTTTTTATTGTAGGGATGAGAAGAATGTGATTTCCATGCAATTTTGATTTTCAATCTGTTGTCAGATCTATATCCAGAAGGTCTTCAATTTACTCTTGTACCAGTGGGAGTGGGTTGAGATCCAACTATTATTTGGAGAAAAGCCATGTTCTTTTCAAAGCAGCATTCGTGTTAGCTTTATGTTTGGCAGATTCTTCGTTCATATAATTTCATTGTTTGGGGGAAAAGCATGATTTTCAAAGCAGCATATGCATTCTCTTTCTGTTAAGCATTTTCTGCATTTATAGAGTTTCATTATTTGTTTAGTTTTTGTGTTAATATGCCTATTTTGGATGCAGGGATGCAAGCCATCTCCAATGGAAATTGCAGGCACTCCAACAAATATAAGTGCATGTTCTTCTATTCTACAAAGTCCACAATCCTCGGCTTTCCCAAGTCCTGTACCATCCTACCATGCCAGTCCATCCTCCTCCTCCTTCCCAAGCCCAACTCGTTTCAACGGAAACCCCTCCTCTTACCTTCTTCCATTCTTGAGAAACATAGCTTCCATTCCTACAAATCTTCCTCCTCTTAGAATATCCAGTAGTGCTCCTGTAACTCCACCTCTTTCTTCTCCAACCTCTAGAGGTTCAAAGCGAAAGACTGACTGGGACTCCCTTACTAATGGCTGTCTAAACTCCCTGTGCCACCCTCTTTTCGCAGCCTCTGCCCCTTCAAGCCCTACGCGTCGCCACCATATTGCGCCCGCCACAATACCAGAATGTGATGAGTCTGATGCTTCCACCGTGGACTCTGGTCGTTGGGTCAGTTTCCAGACAGGTGCACCTTCAGTAGCTCCACCTTCACCCACATTTAATCTTATGAAACCCGTTGCTGAGCAGAATGTTCTTCAGAATTCCGTCAGTGCACATGGGGGAATGCCCTGGGGGAGCACTGCAGAGAGGGGACTAGGTTCGGAGTTTGAGTTTGAGAGTGGCAGGGTGAAAGCTTGGGAAGGTGAGAGAATACATGAGGTAGGAGTGGAGGATCTGGAGCTTACACTTGGGAATGGGAAGAACCATGTTTAAGTATCCACTCGAAAATTTAGCTTGAGAATATTTATAACCAGGAGAGAAGATCTTAAGATGTGATGTGCATTTCTCAATGGTATGGTTTTTCTTTGCCAGCTGAGTAGCATTGCTTCGTGTCTAGCTACTTTGATTTCTGCAATAATTTGGGGGGTTCAAAATCATATTTGGTGCATCATGTATTTTCTTAAATGTACAGTTTACTCTCTCCGGGAGCCGTTACAAGAATCAAACCCTATTGAATTTGTTGTTTGAAGAGCGAATTTCTGGGCAGTCTGAATTCTGTCATGTGAGGGAAAAAGAAGCAAGCAAGTTAAATTGGGAGATGTTATTTCCTCAGTTACGTATATCTTCTTCAATTCTTCATCGATAGTCTGCCCCTAATTATGTTGTCATCAATCGGATTGTCATTCTAGCTTCAAACACGCAGAATCCATCTTCTGTAGAACATATAACTCACGGCTCACCTCGTCTATGGACTCTATCGGAGAACCTCTGCTGAAATTTCTTGAAGGTAGTTAATATTATTAGAATCCATCTTACTGTATTAGAAAATTCATGACATCAATCTTCATTCCATGTTCAAACATGTTATTAGATGTTCTAACTCGAAAACCAGGAGGGAGTTGGTCCTAACAAGACACATTTAGTGTTGCATTATTAGAAAAGTCATGAGGCATGATTGTTTGAAATAATTGATCTGTTTTAATGTCATGTGCTTAAGAACCATAAGTTGGGAGTGGGTTTTGGAATTCTGGATGAGATTGCAATAAGTTCGAATGTGATTTTGTTGAGTAGGGCCATCTATGAGCCATGTTCTGGCGATGTCCTTGACTGCTTGGTGTCTGAAATTTTTTGTCTTTCTATCCTTTCATATGAAAGTTGAAGGTGATGAGCTTTTGTTGTAGTGTTTTTTTGTTGTCTAGTTGTGAATTTGTGATTGTGTGTGGGTCAGAATTCAAAACTCAAGAAAGCATCTCTCCAGAAGGAAAACTCCTCACCCAACTGTCCAAGAAAGAGGACTGAGGAGGGCCCTTTGGCATGTGGTATGTGTATCTTATGAGATCAAGAGCTTTTTGCTCCCAATTATTGGTGCATCTACTTTTGACTGTACAACTTCCTCCATTCAACTACACTTAAATATTCAAAATCATCATATCATTTTTTGCGCCCTACTTGTTGCCCGTCTTCCTTCGAATCCCTAGGTGGGTAAATATATACAAATTACAAAGTAGCCACTATACAAATTTCACAGGAAGATAGTCAACTTAGGCCATCTCTAACAGTGAATTAACTCTGTATTAAAGGGTAAAAATTAGGAAGTATGAATCAACAATTATCTCAGCAAAATTTAAGGATTTTGAATCAACAATTATCTCGGGCAAGTGTCATAAATTTGAACTAAAAAGGCCAAAATTTGAATTAAAGGGCACAAACCTCTGCAGTACAAAAATTCTTCTCTCTCTTGCTCTTCAGGGGCTGCAGAGGAAGGAAAATGGCAAAAAACAATTTTCAGAGTTTCAGACCCCCATTTTTTTTTGGTTGTTGGAAAAAATATTTTATTTTTAAATATCAACGATATTACAAGGTGAGATATTAGGTCTACCGAGAATCTATACAGATCAAATGATTTGTCGTCTGAATAAATTCACTGAAAAATAGAAGGAAGATACAAAATATTCGAAAGTTAAAAGAATATAGTCATCAACAAAGAAATGTGCCACAAGTTGAAGCTTGCAAATTGTGCATTGTGTTGCCTTCTTAAAAAAAAAACACGTAATCCAGCAGTAATATGCAAAATGGAAAATAAAGAGGCATTAAAAACCTAATAAGAAGATGGATGCCTTTGACCCTTTGAAAAGTAAATTGGGACATGCTTCCATAGAATAAATACAATGCTATGAGTCTATGACAACAAAAGAGCACTAGATGGGAGATAGTAATAAGGTTAGAAGAAACTTCATAATCACAAAAAATTCATCGAAAAAAGAAATTAGTTTTTAACTACAAAACAACGACATAAATTAAATTAAAATAAACCTACGTTAAAACTAACAGCAGTAAAAAAAAAAAAATGCTAACAAAGCAACAAATTATTAAACCTTCAGAAAGAACTCAAGGCAATATGGTACTTGTAGAATCTACAAGGCAAACTAAGGAAAGAAGAATCAATTTGAAGGATCAACCTACGAAGGGAAAGAAGAAGAGAGCATAGATCTAAACCAGATTTCCAAAGCGGAAGGAAACTTTGTTAGCGTAACGGGATGAAGAAGTTAATTAATCAGAAGCGGAAGCACCATTTTCAAAGCCTTAAACGGCTTCTTTGATGCATTTTCAGCCCCTTTTTTTTTTTTAATTTGATTTTTTTTCAAAAAATTTGAAAAAAGTTCTAAATATTTTTCCAATAAATATTTTTATCATTCATTATTTTCTCACATAATCTTCATTCTATCTAATTTATTCTGCATTTAGATTTAATTTTTTTGATTTCTATTTTGTGAGAAAAATGAGTTCTAATTAAGTCCAAAGTCTAGCAAAACCAAAGTTTGAGCCGACACGTGACAAAAAAAAATTTATATGAGATTTATTTGCAATACTTTAAATACTAAAACAAATACAAACATAAGAATAAAAAAAAAATACAAACATAAGATTTCAAAAACTAGTTAAGATGTGACTTTAGGTTATTTGTTTAATTCATTGAACTAAAAGATATATTAAAAAGTTATAAAAAACAAAATATAGCATAACCCTCAACGGTTGAAGATGGTAAAATCTAGCACAATATCATTCATTAAAAAACTAATATTTGGTATCCTGAATTTACATTTAGGTGGTCCTATAAGACCACTTTACTAGAGATGACCTTAGAATCCATATAGTGGTGTTTAAAATAAGTCATAGTCACGTGCGTTTATACAAGAGTCAAACCTCAGTTGGATATTTCTATTTGAGTGTTGTTCGTGCCTAAAAGTTGTCGTAGCGGAATCCGAAGTTGCCATTCGGTGGCTCGTTTTCGAAGGAGCGGACTCATATGTGTTTGGGGGGATCTCTTCGATGTAGTCGAGTGTAGCGAATGTGGTATATAAGAGACTAGTGCGGATGAGCTGAAAGCTGTGAGCGTTGGGCCATTTTGTGGTCATCCTATGACAGGATCCATCCCTAACTTCCTTCAAATTCAGGTCGGTCCTACTCTCGTCTGACAACTCCTGTCAAATAAGGGATATTGCAAATTTTATTCTTGACTATAATTTATTAGATTAACCAAATTAAACCCACCCTTACGGGGTTACTGCCCACATCCAACTCACTTTCCCCGGCAAGTGGTGATATTTACTAATTTGGCTGTATTCAGTTTACTTTAACATCATTTATTATTATTATTATTATTATTATTATTATTATTATAAAATTTAGTAATATACAAATTTAATTACAAATATTCACATATATTCAATCCTTTAAACATATTCTTCTCTTCTATTTTCCATTAATCATCCTAATCATAGCATCAACATCATTTATCATCATGTATATATAACATCATGTTGTCATGTCATCATTTACATACATGTCAGAATCATATCATCATCAACATAATTATCATCAGTGTATCGTCATCCACAAAATCATTATCATCAAATCCTCATCAACATAACCATCATCATATCACCACATCATCCTACGTATCATCATGTCAGCACATCATTACCATATCATCAAATTATCTCCTCATAACTTAACGCCACATATACGACATCACAACATCATCTTACCATCATATTGCACCCATAACTACATGATCGTCATATATCACATGTTTGTCATCTTAAAGTATATGTAATTTAACTCAATATTTATGTGTCACAGTTATTCATTGTAACATTACTAATTCATATGAACACTTTAGTCAATAATTCACCATCATAGTTTATTAATAACCTATATAATATTATATCAACGCTACTAATTTAAGAATTAACTTTTGATTTAAAACATATACAAATAACTTTGGAAATTTAGAAATATACTCAAACAAAATTCAAAAACCACACAAATTATACCACCAGGTCTGTAAGAAAGAGAGAAGGAACTTTCATGTTGGCCGGAGGTCCAAGAACCATTGCAGGCGCACTCAAGTGTTGTCGTGGTTCATTGCGAGTGGCCACCATGTGCCTGCGAACACAGTCGCAGGCGTACTAGCCCCGGACCTCCAGTCGGGTCTATGACTTGAGTCACCCGACCCCGCGACTTAACCTGACTCAAACTCATACTTTTCACATCTGTTTTTCATATTTTTCACTCCAAAACGTATCTACTCTAGCCTAGGTGATGATTTGTGGTTTCAGAATGAAGAAACCTTACTTGGATAACATAGACCACATTCTTCGACTTTCGGCCATGGCTCTCTGATTGGCTTTATGGTCTTTCCTCTATCCAACTTCGTTCTATTCATCTCAAGATGACCTTAGGACCTCCAGAGAAGCACTAGCACGCTTGCTTTCTGGTTTCTTGGCCCAAAACTAAGAACCCGAAGTGAGAACCTCACGGGTTCCTTGTTTCCCCTTCACCGTTCCATCACCTCCTTCACAGTTTCTACATAGTTTTTCTTCCTTTCATCTTTCTCTTTTCTTTCTTTCTTTTTTCCTTGGTCCTCTCCCTTATCTCTCTAGTTTTTCTCTCCCGGGTCACCATCCTTCATGGTTTCGATCAAAGTCCACCGAACCACTTCACATACACTCCTTACACATATATATAATGTCCTAGGTCAGTGTAGTTTGTGGAGGGAGACATGAAGAAGGTTGCAGACAATTCTAGAATGTCCTAGGTTCTTTATGCAAAATTACCAAAATACCCTTCATGCTAAAATTACCAAAATGTGCTTATATTATCTTGATCCAAAACAAATTTATCCGAATTTCATTTCCAGCATGTCGACTGTCTACGTATTCAAGAGTTCGAGACCTTCATAACGATGCTTTCAAAACGTCCAAAAAGTGCTCAGGTAAAAAGTCAATCTTGACCTTTAGGGGCAAAATAGTCATTTTTACTTTCTCAATTATCTGGGTTGTTACATCCTACCCTAGTTGGGCTGGTCCAGCTAACTTGACATTCTAGCTGTCTTTCAAAATAGGTGTGCCGCTAGTAGAAGATGCTACTAGATAGGGTTAGAATGAGTTCTGAATTGCGGCTTAAAAACCTTCGTTTTAATCAAGTGACGGTGAAGTAAGCGGGAAACTTTCTTGCACTGTACTTTTCTATGCCTTCTTCAAGGACTTTAAATATTTTTTTTACGCCTAGGACAAGGTAGTTTTATGGCATGTACATGTTAGCAGCTTGTTGTTTAGGTTAGGTGGGGGTTAGATATATCAATCCTTTCAAGTCAGAATGACGACACTGGACCAAAACACGTAGATGGTTCTATGACCAAGAGCCAGCCATAGAACTATTCAGTCATTATTTATGCATTATTTTGATGTCCTCTAATGCCCTATTTCCTTATCTTTTGAGTTAATTTGTGCCATCAATAGGAGAAAATGACATTTCTTGTGAGACTTGTGTAGAATTGGAGTGAGAGATTAATTCTAAGAATAATGCAAAAAAAAAAAAAACCGGCTAAAATTGGAGTTAGAAGAAGTTGTCTCAAAATGGAATCGAGCCTTGAACTAAAGTCCTGTGCATGTGCCTATGCCTAGCCCGTGCCAAGTTCTCCACCAAAAATAATGTCTCACGCCCTTTTTTAGGCACGGCTGCACCATGTTCGAGTTTTTGGGTCTGTCCTAGTATTGGTTTCCACTAAGTTCCTTCCTGTACCTGCGCCAAAACCTGTTCCGCCCATGCCATGGCCATCAGAGTCTACTCTTCCATCCATTACGCCTACAAATATTATCCAAGAACTTTTCCTATCAATAGTGCGCTTGTAACACTCATCAAAGGCACTACCCATGCGCACTCTTAGAGCCCATTTTGGAGAAGGTCCCGTAAATGACTAAATTCAGCTTTGTTTTTGGGCCCAGACGTGTTTTAGCTTGTTTCCAGTCTCTAGGGCAATTTCCAGCTATACAGATGTGTTCTTGGTGTCCTAATTGCACCCTAGAAGAAGCCTTAGCATGCAAGAAAGTCCAAGAAACAGTTATCTATTTTCTTGCCATGAAAAGATCCCAAATCCGAAAGGGATTAGGATTTGCTGAGCCTAATCAAGTTAGAATAGTTGGCTATTATAAGATCCTTAAAATTACATACAGATACCTCTCCTAAATTTTTGAGGATTTAGCTTCTATATAAAGAGCCCTTATGGCACGGTTTAAGAGTTCCCCTTTTGCCGAATTTTTACCCTAGTTGTAAATAGCTTTTCCAACTTGGAATTTTATTATTTTTCGATTTTTTTCTTCAACTTGGATGTGAAGCTTATGAGAAGATGTTTGACCGTGTATTCTGCTATGCAACAGTATTCTTCTTTGAACTATATTCTAAGCTCTTTTATTCTTATTATAAGTTTAATGCAATTTTACATTATGATGTTTTTCAAGTCAAGCATGTGTGAGTAGTCTTTTATAGGATTGGGGCTGGTTGAAGCCCTAGCCATGTTAGCTTCATAGTTGAATTTCTGACTCCTGATTGTGATTGCTATGTATGTTGAATTTGTTGAATTAATATGCTTTATGAACTTAATTTATTCTTATAAGTCTAGCTAACTTCTTTTTTACATATAATTATAGATGTAATTTCTTGAGTGACCGTCATATCACCCTGTGGTTTATAGCATTGAGTTTAGGAGGGGGATCCTATTCGTAATCTTAACTCGTGAAACCTAGGATTGCATTTCACATTTCTAGGCTAATGTAGTGTCATGAAATTCCCTTAGTGATCCCTGTATTATCCAATGATACATTCTAGGCATATGCTCTGTCTAAAACATGCAAAGTAAGAGGGAATAATGTGTCGAGTGAACTAACACCAGGTCTTAGGCATGGGCGCCTAATTCAGCGAATGCATCATAATTAGGTCGAGGAAATCTAATGAGGAAGTATAATTGGTTAGCGCTGATAGTAAGCCCTGATTCACCTTGATCAACCAACTTCAATCAATCAATCGTTTGTGTGTTTTAATTCTATTTTTTACTACTTACTTGCGTGAACACCAATCATCAAACTCCGCATTTGTATTTTGTTAATCTAAGATAGCTTGAATATAAACTTAAGTGGAATCATTGTTGAATAAATCCTCGACAGATCGACTTTTACTTTCTACTATATTGTCATATCTGATTTTGTGTACTTGCAAAGTACAACTGGTAGAATTTTTGCACATCTTAATTGTGTTTAATAAATTTTCTATCAAGTTTTTGGCACTGTTTGCGGGGGCTTATCTCTTAATAGTGTCCATTTAATTTGGATTCGTTAATTTTATTTATTTATTTATTTTATTTCAGGTGCTAGTTTATGTCATTTGCAAGCTCTATGGAAGCATCAGCTCATGGGTGCACTCCCTAATCGTGAGGTTCCTCCGTTCAAGGGAGCCCACCACCAAGTCCCTCAAGAATGGCCGACGCACAACCAGACCAAGGATAGGGTCAGTACGACTACCTGCCCTAAGACTCCTACTGTGGAAGACGTGTGACCTGGATGGAATGGTGAATAATCCCACATTCCTGCGAGGGGGAATGGTGTAACGACCCATCCCGAATTATCGAGATTAATTAAGAATTAATGATGGATTAGCCTCACTAATTGGGGATTAGACGAGGATTAACAGACGTTCAGGGTGAAATGACGATTTTGCCCCTAAAATGGGTGAAACGTTGACTCTTCGTTTAGGTGGTCAAATGGACTTTGGTCAATGACTGTGACGTAGTTTGTGACGTCACGAGTTCATAGACAGGTGGCACGTTCGATTCCGACGTTCGAGGAAGAAGTTATGACGTTCGGAAGTTCGGGGGTATTTTGGTAATTTGGTTTAAAAGGGACAAATAGTTTACTTTTGACTCAGGAGGTCCGATGACCGAGGCCGAAGGACCGTTACGTAGATCGGGACAATACGAATCCGTAGACAGGCGGCACGTCGAATTCGGACGTTCGATGGGAAAGTTACGGTTCACGGAAGTTCCGATGAACTATTGCACGTTTTACGAGACGGGAGACTTTTGGACTTAAGTGGGGCCCATATGTTTTGGTCAGGCCCAATGGATGAGTGACAAGTGTCACCCATCTATTGCCCAGCCCAAACAATTCATGCACATCCACCCTTCCTCGTGTTCGATCATTTTCCCATCTACCAAACAGGTCAAACCTTCATCCCAATCCAAACCCAAATCCCTCTTATGACCATGATTGAGACCAAGAGAAGGAAGAGAGAGTAGGAAGAAGGTGGTGGCTGGCCAGGACGGCGCCGCCGTGGACGGTGGAGACAAAACCCAAGCAAGGTATCGGTTTTGACCCTTTTCATTTTATTTTTGATTCTTGAAGTTGGGGACGATTTTAATCGATTGGAATGAGTTAGTAAGGTTGCTAGGGAGGTTCTAGGATGGTCTTGGTGGTGGTTCACAGCTGAGAAAGCCCTGGGGGGTTTTTGAAAATGTTGAACCGTGAGGACATAATTGAACCATTGGGTTTTAGGTGTTTTCCTTAGGGTTTCTTGATATGAATAGGTGGGAAATGATAAAATAGGAAGAATGGAATTGGAAGGGGAAGAAAAGGACCGAAAACAAGGGAGGAAAATGGCTGAACTGGTCACGCCAGTCCAACTGGACCGGCCAAACCAGTGAACCGGCCAGACCGGCCGTCGAGAGGAAGAAGAAGCTAATGTGCACTAGCGCATGAGCCATATGCGCAGCCCCTTTGGACGGCACGTGGGGATGTGTGGAGCATTTCTTGGGGGTGGGTCCAATATGTAATTTCATCTATTCGATGTAACAATCATTTTGGGACTGGTTTCGAGTCGATCGGACACCGTTTCGATATAGTTCGGGACGTCCGAAGGTTTATGATCGACTTTAAAAATAGTCAAAAATTCCAAAAAATTACGGGGCCTTAGTGAGGGGTTATTTAAGTAGTTAGTAACCCTATAAATTAATTTGGACAAGTTCGGGAATCCCGAAGGCGACAATTGGCTCAGGAAAGGTATGGCGCGCGTATCAAGGCGCGTCTTTAGACAGTCTGTGAGTGGACTTTTCTTTCAAAATTGATGCATGCATAAATGTTTTATAAGTGTTTTAATACTTGTTTTGCGATGCCATGAGGGCATTTGTTTGTGGTAGCCTAGGATTTACGTATTTTCACGTATTTTGAGATTTCCAGTTTTATACGATGCTTATATGTGCTAGGTTTTCAATGAGGATTTAATGAATGGGTTTTGGATTTGGAAATATGAACTCGGGAATGAGACCCATTTGATTTACGAACTCTCGGACTTGGAGTCCATTTGAATCGATGAGAAATCAAGTTGAAGGCCCATTTAAGTTATACGATCAGGCCGAGGGCCCCGTTGGTTTACGAATCCGGGCTTGAGGCCCAGTTGGCTGTAATATCGGGCTTGCGGCCCCTTTGAGTTATGGTTTCAGGTGTAGGGCCCTATTATTGTGGTATCGGGCTTGAGGCGCTATTGATCGTGAAATCGGGCTTGAGTCCCAGTTCAGTTTATGAAATGAGAATTCGGGCATGAGACCCTGTTGAACTGAGGATTTAGGCCGAGGCCTGTGAAAATGAATTTGAATCGGATTTGAGGAATCTGTTGAGATGAATCGGGGATGAGACCGAGTTGAAATATATTTTGAGAAAGAAAGTGTTTTGAAAATGTATTATACCCTCCATATGATTTATTCGGTCTCCTTCAGACGTCAACCTGGAGAGTTACGATCCACTGACCAGAATGGGTATCCCCATAGGGATCCCGTTCCAGGAGTGGGAGTTATGATGTGGTCCCATACCAGATTTCAGAGAGATGATCGGACTAGGTCCGAAGATAGAGCCTCTCATATGGAGAATTCCTGGGGGTAGACTCGGAGTGAGACCCCGAGTAGTGTGCACATTTAGATAGAGATGAATCGTGACATATATCGGGGATGTTCCCTAGGGGCTGTGTGCCCCTAGTTGGAATCTTCTCGGAAGTGCCGCAGATGGGTTATACGTATGCATATACGTATGAGGTTCTTACGGAAAGTGATTTGAGGCGGAGACCCCATGTTCCATGTTTTGAAAAGAGGTTTGGGGCAGCGACCCCGGGTTCTATGTTTTGGTATTTCACTGAGGATATGGTTTTGGGCTGCGACCCTGTGTTCTATGTTTTGGTTATGGTTTTGGGCAGAGTCCCACTGGTGTTTGATTTGGGCTGAGTTCCCATATGGTTTGTTTTACGATTTTGGGCCAAGGCCCTAATGGTTTTGTAAATGTTTGATAAATAGTTTTCGAATGCATGCATGTTTTTAGTGAAGGGCATAAATATCTTTTGATGAAATGTTTTTATTAAAATATTTGTTTTGTCCACTCACGACTTTTGATGTTTTGAATGCCATTCAGGTTGATCGCGGATGCAGGCTATAGCAGAGACTGAGACATCACACTCCTCCTCCTACGATCTTGGCGTACTTTGGAAGCCCCGGTGAGGGTTAGAGACGGAATTATCCCTGGTCTAACAATTCTTGTCAGACGGGAGCAGGCACGTACCACGTTAATCCCGGGGGATTTGGGACGGGTCCTGATATACTGGACTTTGCTAGTCCACATCTACCCAAGGACCAGTTTTCCATTGTTTTTCCAACAAGCACCTTGGAGAACTTCAAGCTAAAGTCTAGGACCATCCACTTGCTACCCATATTCCTTGGCCTCTTCGATGAGAAGCCTCACATTCACATTAAGGAGTTTTTCCAAGTCTGCTCCACTGTGTGAATTAATGGGATAACCAAAACTGAAATTCGACTACAGCTGTTCCACTTTTCTCTCAAGGATCGTGCGAAGGCATGGTTTCATTCCTTGGCCCCTACATCAATCAACTCGTGGAAGGACTTCCAATTTCCTAACTTGGTATTATCTAATGAAGAAGACTAATGAGTGGAAGGCCAAGATTATGAGCCCACAGCAAGCCATAGATGAGTCTTTCTAAGAATTATGGGAGAGGTTTAATGAGATGCTACTAGTGTGCCTTCACCACAACATAGAGGATTATCACTTGATCCTGTTATTTTATGAAGGATTTAAAATTAGGGATCGAACTATGGTCAATCTCAATCCCAAGGGATTTTGGATGAGACAGTTGTAGAGGCATGAATGGCCTTTGAGAACATAGCCCAAAGGGAGAAGTAAGTTATCTACCTAGCATGAGGACTTTTGACAGCTTACTGACTTTGGATTCCTTGGGAACTCCAAAGTTAAGCGAGTTTGTACTGGTGCAATCCCAAGATGGGTGACCTACTGGGAAGTTACACGTGAGTTCCTAGAAACAAAACCGTGAGGGCTGAGCCCAAAGTCGACAATATTGTACAAGATGGGTCGGGTCGTGATAGAATGGTATCAGAGCTAGACCCTGACCGTGAGTTCCCAGAATGGGTGACCCACTAGGAAGTTGCACGTGAGTTCCCAGAAACAAAACCGTGAGGGTTAGGCCCAAAGCGAATAATATCGTGCTAGATGGGTTGGGTCGTGATAGAATGGGATCAGAGATGGACCCCGACCGGAAGTGTGCCAGCGAGGATGCTGGGCTCCAAGGGGGGTGGATTGTAAGACCCGTATCTTAGGAAGAACAATGAACAATCCCATATCGCTCGGGGAGGGAAAGGTGAAGTGCCTTATAGGATTGGGCACACATCTATATATCATGAGGTTGAAGATGAACAGTATCTTGGCGTGTGAGGCCCACGCGCAGCCCCTATGGGCGGTGCGTGAGGCCCACGCTCAGCCCCTTTGGGCGGCGCGTGAGGGTGCATGGTGCCTCTGATTGGGAAGTGTTCAACATGTGAAATGATGTAATCGATGTAATGAACATTTTGGGACTGGTTTCGAGTCGAGCGGACATCGTCTCGATAGGTTTCGGGATGTCCGAAGGTTTTAGGGCTCGGTTAAAAATAGTTAAAAATTCGGAAAAACTACGGGGCTTTAGTAGAAGAATTATGAAGTAGTTAGTGACCTTATTATGAGATTTGGATAGGTTCGGGAAAGCCGGTGATAGTGGATTAGCCCGGAAAGCGTAATTGCACGCGTATCGAGGCAGCGACGCTAATGGTCTGTGTGTGGACTTTGCTTTCTAACTTATGTTGTATGCATAAATGTTTTCTACATGTGAAGATAGTTATGTAATTGCACGTTTTACAAGGTTATGGTTTTATGCTATGATTTTGATAATGGTTCTGAGACTAAGATTTGGGATTTGAAATATGATTTGATTTTAATGATTTATAATGGATTTTGGAAAAGTGATTTCGAGCTTGAAACCCTGTTCATAATAGTGATTTTGATAAACGTGATTTCGGGTTTTGGAATCGGATTTCATAAATATGATTCGGGATTCGATTTTGGAGCTTGAAAAGTGGATTTCTGAATTTGGGTTTGAAATGATGATTCCGGATGCCGGCTTACGGAATGATGATTTCGGATTCAGGTTTGGAAATGGATTATGGATATGATTTCCAGATATTTGATTTGGATTCGGAATGATGATTTCGGATTCGGCTTGGGATTCTAAATGATGATTTTGAATTCGGATTTGGACATGGATTTGGAAATGGTTTTAAAATGGTTTTGGATTGGATTTGCTGGATCTAGTTATTGGGTTTAAAGACCCGGATATGATATGTGACGGGGGCGGGCCCGGATTGGGTTTAAAGACACGGATTGTGTTTAAAGACTCGAATATTGTGATTTCCCCCGTAGGTCTATTGAGTTTAAAGACTCGGATTATATTGAGACCTGAATTGAGTTTAAAGACTCGGATAGATCCAGTAAGTACGATTGATTGCAATGGATTTCAAATGGCTTTCAAATGTGTTTTGGATTTCGATGATAACTTGATGGTTTTCAATGATAATGGTTTTCAATAATGGTTTTCAGATGTTTTGGGTTATGACCCGGATGATGTGGATTTTGATGGATTTCGGCTGAGGCCCGGGATTTGAGAAAAAGAAATGGTTTCAGGCTTTTGGTTTCATAGATGGTAACGGTTTTATGAAATGGGTTTTATATGCAGGCATTGGTTTTTAAACGGAGGGTATAAATGTCTTTCTTATAAACTGTTTTGTAAACTTATTATTCATTTTTGTCCACTCACAGTCTTTTTTGTTTTCGATACCCTCCAGGTTTGATGTGGTGCGGGCTGTTATTAGAGAGACGAAGACATCACACACGTGATCCATAGTAAGTGTTGTGCACTCTGGGAAGTCCGGAAGTTTTTGGACGGTTCGCTTGGGAATCCCTTGTCCAGCTTACGTGTTACATGGAGGTTGGAAGTCAGTTAGCCTTCGTGTCATACTTGAGTTAGACGGGAGCATGACTTAGCCCTTAATCCCGGGGGATTGGGGGTGTGATACTTGCCGGTTTTGGGCAGGAAAGGATAGCGTGTTTAGCGCTGGATATGCTAGTTGGTTGGCCTTTATAGATGGTTGGCTGTGTGCTAGGGTGGTTCACCCGGATGGTGAGGTACGATTTCTAGTTGGATGGTCGACCTGTGGGGCAGGTTGACGGTGGCCTGTTGGGCCTGATGGCGGTTGGATGACTATAGTCCGGATTGGTGACCCTTTGGTCAGTTTGGTTGAGATTGGACTTGTGCATCTATGAGTATCCGAATGCCTCGAGTTGTGGGGGAAAAGAAACCTGATATCTAATTGGATGTTATTAACCGGGTGTGACGACCCGAGGGGCGAGTAGTGGATGCCGTGGGTTTTGATAACCCTAGTGATGATTTGAGGAACCCTGTTGTGAAGGCTGGCTTGTCACTGTGAGTACCTTGATGAGAAACCCCAGAGTAAATGCTTAGTCAGGAAAACCTGAGTTAAGGTTTATGGTTAGTTAGTTGTTGTGGCTTAGGCTGATTTACGGCCAGATTGGAGATGGTGCTGCTGGGCGCAACCAAGGTTTTGGTTGGCTTGACCCGACCAGTAGCGTCGAGAGTGGTGCAGTGGATATGGTTGTGGTTTCATCTAGATTCCGTGGAGCGTTGAGTTGCTTCAAGTTATGGAATCTAAGGGAGGTCTGTTTCCCCGACCCGAGAGTAGAGTGTGGGTTTTGGCTCGGTATGAGCGGAAATTTGCGATTAGTGTGTTGTGGACCCCCCTAGATCGGAGATGATGTACCACGAGCTGGGATGCTTATAATGGTACGATGGACACACCGTGAGTTGATGCTGTGACCAGGCGTGAGGTACCAGTGTCTGGTAGGAACCACTAACCGAGCTGGGAGATGTGATGACCATTAGCAGGTCATGTTTCGGGATGAACGGTCAGGATGCCACTAGGTGGGTCAGAGTAGTGCAACGGAAGCATGGCGGATTTCTGCTTCGTGTTGGATCGGACTAGGTAGGTATGGTCGAGTTTGACCATTCGTGAGGTTGGCATGCGGTGATGCCGAGGTTGGTATGCAGTGATGCCGAGGTTGGCAGGGGTGATGCCGAGGTTGGCAGGGGTGATGCCGAGGTTGGCAGGGGTGATGCCGAGGTTGGTATGCAATGATGCCGAGGTTGGCAGGGGTGATGCCGAGGTTGGCAGGGGTGATGCCGAGGTTGGCAGGGGTAGATGCGAGGTTGGTACTTGGTGATTGACGACTTCGAGGGTAGTGACTGAGGAGTCCGATGTCAGTGATTGTTGATTGAGGATTCCGAGAGTTGGTGACTCTTACTTTAGTAGGTGCTCGGAGTTGAACCTCGGGAAGGTTGATATGTGAGAATCAGAATACGTGATGTAATAATCGACAGACGAGTTGGTTGGGTTACGGACACGTGTTGGTGATCCGTAGGAGTTGTGGATTTCCTAAGTGAAGTAGAGGAATTAAAGTTTGGACGGTTAGTCCGAAGGTGGTATACTTGTTGAGGATGAAGTCCCATGGTTGGAAAAGGTGGACATACGTCCAACATGGTTGGAATCTTGGAATCAAGAGATGTTGTTGTTTAGATGTTGAGCTGATGCATTGATTCCGAGTTGTTGTTACATGTTGAGTGGTGGATACTCTAGAGTCGGTTTGAGAAACTCAGGGAAGGAACTTTAGGAGTTGTGACCCCCCTTAAATCGTGGACACGAGTGGATGTGTTCAAGAGAAAATAGAGTACTTGGTGACGCCATGTTTGGCATTTATGGCTAGTGTCATAGGATTGTGTTAAGTTGGAATAGGGTAGGACGAGCTGTGATGTCATGGTTTTGGACCATTGTGAGTTCTGTTGTAGGATGACGGAAGGAAGATGATAAGCAGTGACTATAACTGATCAATATGAGGTTATTGAAGAGAACCCACAATCTCGACATGTCTTGAGACGTGTGGTATTCCTTATCGATTTGATCTGATGCGGTAGTCTTATCATTTGTGAATCAGGATTGAGTTGTTGTGGATCAGGAGGATCGTATGCAAGACAGAAGTCGGATATTTTGGACGTGCATATGAGGAGATTACTCTGTCTTGTAGGAGTGAAGGTAGCTGGATATATTGACCATCTTGACGTTGGACGCGTGTGGTCCGTCTCGTATGCGATGGGTTTTGGCTTTGGATCTAGTGTTGGGTCTGCCCTGTGTACGTAATTGAGGTGTTTGGATTTGTTATTGGTCGGGAGACCCAAGAGACCGGGAGACTCGAAACGGACTTAAGTTGGTATTCCCCGGAAGACTTGTGGGCTTGGTTGGATCGTTGAACTTCATTTTCTTGTAGTCAGATGGTAATCTGTATGGTTACGAGGATGTTTGTGTGCTTTGGAGATACACTGTGAGGGTGACGGGTACACTATGGTGTTGTTGGATGGACTTTGGGTGTAGTAGAGCTCGGCTGATGCCGATGTGGTTGATTGGTGGGCTTACCGTAGGACGTCGTTGGAAGTGCTTGAGGATGTACTCTACGATTTGTGATTGAGGTATTCTAAAAAATCTCTGCTTGACTAAACTTTTGAAGGGTTGTTGTTGCATGTGTTTGGTACATGTACTTGACATGTGGGTGTACTGGTTATTCAGTGGTCGGAACCATGCCGATGCGAATGAACGTGCATCGTGATGTTCTAGTAGAGGCTTGGTGCCGAGGTAAGTTGTTGGTTGTCGTGCTGAATCAGAGCAGTTTTGATGTGATTGACTGGTTGAGATGTGGACTGGATCAGGGTGATCCTGAGTGATCTAACTGGCTAGTAGGAGTCAGTACTGAGGTGAGCTGAATGCTCAGAGCCATGAGTGGTTGGTGGGACCCTGATATTGAGATGTGTGATCACAGTTTGACATGTATGTGATAAGGTTCAGTTGCAGACAGGTGGTATAGGACGAGGATGGAGTTTCCACAGGTTGACAATGTTGGTGGTTAGGGGAACCACCAGTGAGATGATTTGTTACGTAGTTGTTGAGAACGGGATGTTGTGACTCCGGTGAGGTCGGCGCGGGTCGCTGACGGAAGTTGGACCGTTGAACGAATATCGATGTAAATGAGTATCGAGGCTGTTGGGTGCGTACGTGGTAAGACTCGTGCCTGCTGACGGCAGACTCGCACGATGTACTGAGAAGTTGATACGAGGAATGCATGACTCGAGACTGGGTCGAGGATTGATGTGACTGGTAGTTGTGCGTCACGACCGAGTGTTAGTTGAGCCGTGTGTGTCGGCTGGTGCAATGTTCGAGGTACCGTGGATACGAGTTGGAAAAGTGTTGACTTCGGGGAAAATCAATGGATTACTAGATGGACTGGAAGTTAGTTGAGTTGACTCGCTTGGCAGAGATGTAGTGACAGTCTGGGAATTGTCAAGATAAGCCGGATTGGCGGGTGATGGACACCGGGTATGAGACCCCAGGTGTGAGATCAGTTGGATTTCCCCAGGAAGTTTCGAACGTAAGAGATTCGAAATTTCTGGGACGAGATTCAGAATTTCGAGGAAGAAATTCTTTTAAGGGGGGAGATTGTAACGACCCATCCCGGAAGTCGGGATTAGATTAGTAATTAATGATAGATTAGTGTGATTAATCAGTGATTAGTTGGGTGATCTCAGACGGACGGTGCAAAATGATGATTTTGCCCTTGAAACGGGCGAACGGTTGACTTTTCTTTCAGATGGTCAAATGGACTCTGGTCGATGACTGTGACATAGTTTGGGATGTCACGAGTTCATAGACAGGTGGAACGTCCGATTTCGACGTTCGAGGAAGAAGTTATGACGTTCGGAAGTTTGAGGGTATTTTGGTAATTTGGTTACGAAGGGGCAATTTGTTGACTTTTCATATGACATGGCTTTTTCACAAAGTTCGAGGACCGTTAGGTAGGTCTCGATCTCCTAAGTATAACGACAGGCGGCATGCTATCATCAGATGTCGGACGGTTTAGTTATGAGTCTAACCATATGAGGCGCAAAATGGTAAATTTGTCATTCAGAGGCATTTTGGTCATTTTGATGCATTGGGATCTGTGCCTAGTTGGATCTGGACACTTGGATTTTCTAGGAAGTGTTGCCCACAGAAAATTAGACACTTGGTCCTATCTGGATGCTTGTGGAACTCTCCCTGCTACATCATGCAATTTTTAAAAGGCAAGGGGCTGTGATTTTGCACGGTTTTGACTTAAACAGAGAAAAACAGAGGACCCGTGAGGAACAATTGAACCTCTCCCTTTTCTGTGTGATATTTTTCCCTTGGTTTGTGAAAAAAAAAACGAGAGGTTAGACGGTGAGAAATGTGGTGGTGATGCAGTGGAAGGCTGTCGTGCACGGTGAAGGTAGAACGAAGGTATGAACTGTGAATCCTGTTTTTAGCTCGATTCTATTTAAACTTGATTTAGTGGTTAATGAGCTAAGTGATTAGTGGGATGAGGTTCAGGAAGCTCAGAGGAATGGATCGAGACTAGGTTCGAAGCCTGCCGTGGACGGTGGCTGAGGAACCCGAGAACGGGTAAGTTCAAACTCAACAATGGTGAAGCTTGATTTTATGCTTGATGACTGGTTTGATTAATTGGATAAGCTCCTGAAGGCATCAAGGAGGTGATTGGAACTAGAACTAAGGCTGGAGATGGCCGGAATGTCGAGGACATAGAGGAGGAACTTTCTGGTTTTCTTTTTTGACTTGGAAGGTACAATTTAGGCCCTCATTTCATGGTGTAGTTATCTAGATTAATCATTAACTAAGGGATGAAATTAATGGAGGAAAAAGGATTGAAAACGGATCAAAATTGGACGGTTTAGGAAGTTGAATCGTGGACGCCGGTTCGACTGGACTGGGCCAGTTCGAACCGGTTCAGACCCGTTAGACTGAGGTTGAAGATGAATAGTAGATTGGCTCGTCAGGGCGCGTGGTGCCTCTGATGGGGAAGTGTTCAATATGTGAAATGATGTAATCATTGTAACGAACATTTTGGGATTGATTTCGAGTCGATCGGACATCGTCTTGATAGGTTTTGGGATGTCCGAAGGTTTTATGGCTCAGTTAAAAATTCAGGAAAACTGCGGGGCTTTAGTAGAAGCATTATGAAGTAGTTAGTGTCCTTATTATAGGATTTGGACAAGTTCGGGAAAGCCGATGATAGTGGATTAGCACGGAAAGGGTAATTACACGCGTATCGAGGCGGTGACGCTAATGATCTGTGAGTGGACTTTGCTTTCTAACTTATGATGCCTACATAAATATTTTCTACATGTGATTTCTATGTTTTTGATATAATCTTGATGATTTACGGTTTTGCACGTATTTCGATATAGTTACGTAATTGCTTGTTTTACAAGGCTATGGTTTTTGCTATGATTTTGATAATGGTTCTGAGACTATGATTTGGGATTTGAAATATGATTTGATTTTAATGATTTATAATGGATTTTGGAAAAGGGATTTCAGGCTTGAAGCCCTGTTCATGAAAGTGATTTCGATAAATGTGATTTCGGGTTTTGGAATCGGATTTCAGAAATATGATTCGGGGTTCGATTTTGGAGCTTGAAAAGTGGATTTCTGGATTTGGGTTCGAAACGGTGATTCCGGATGCCGGCTTACGGAATGATGATTTCGGATTCGGGTTTGGAAATGGATTATGGATATGATTTCCAGATTGTGGATTTGGACTCGGAATGATGATTTCGGATTCGGCTTGGGATTTGAAATGGTGATTTCAAATTCGAATTTGGACATGGATTTGGAAATGGTTTTAAAATGGTTTTGGATTGGATTTGCTGGATCTGGTTATTGAGCTTAAAGACTCGAATATGATATGTGACGGGGGCGGGACCGAATTGGGGTTAAAGACCTGGATTGAGTTTAAAGACTCGGATATTGTGATTTCCCCCGTATGCCTATTTAGTTTAAAGACTCGGGAGTTTAAAGACTCGCTTTATATTGAGGCCTGGATTGAGTTTAAAGACTCGGATAGATCCAGCAGGTTCGATTGGTTGCAATGGATTTCAAATGGCTTTCAAATGAGTTTTGGATTTCGATGATAACTTGATGGTTTTCAATGATGATGGTTTTCAATAATGGTTTTCAGATGTTTTGGGCTATGACTCGGATGATGTGGATTTTGATGGTTTTGGGTTGAGGCCCGGGAATTGAGAAAAAGAAATGGTTTCAGGCTTTTGGTTTTATAGATGGTAATGGTTTTATGAAATGGGTTTTATATGCATGCATTAGTTTTTAAACGGAGGGTATAAATGTCTTTCTTATAAACTGGTTTGTAAACTTATTATTCATTTTTGTCCACGCATAGTCTTTTGTGTTTTCGATACCCTCCATATTTGATGCGGTGCGAGCTGTTATTAGAGAGACGGAGACATCACACACGCGATCCACAGTAGGTGTTGTGCACTTTGAGAGGTCCGGAAGTTTTTGGATGGTTCGGTTTGGAATCCCTTGTCCAGCTTACGTGTTACATGGAGGTTGGACGTCAGTTAGCCTTGGTTTCGCACGTGAGTTAGACGGGAGCATGACTTAGCCCTTAATCCTGGGGGATTGGGGGTGAGTCGTGTCAACATTTGTCGATGTCGGTACTCATAAATGCAGAAGCAAAGAGGGACAACGTCTGTAAAGTCTACTCGTACTCTGCCACTGACATGCTACCCAGCCGTAGCTAAAATAACTTAGACTCCCTAGCATCACAGAATGAGCGAGGGTAGTACTGATCCAGAAAGAGTTCTCGGAAGATCTCCTATGTCACCTTTTGGACATCCCAACCAGACATCTCCTTTGTATACCACCACTGATATGCGCCACTATCCAACAAAAATGTAGCCAATAGGACTAGATCTTCAGGAGGACATTGCATAATAGCGAAGACCCGTTCAATCCGAGTGATCCATTGTTGGGCTTCCTCAAGGTCTGCCATACCACTAAACGTAGTAGCCCCTAGGCGATGGGCTCTCTCAATACTGGCACTCTCTAAATCTCTAGCGAGATCGTCATCAGACCATACACATGGCTTTCATCTCGGAGGCATGTTTATCTGTTAAGAGGGATAAATTAGTACAACATCTTAAGCATTTTAATGTACAAGGTATAGACCGCTATCCGAATGCTCTAATACCAAGTTGACAGGACCCGTCCCAATCCCCATGGATTATCATGGGACGTGCCCTGCTCCCATCTGACAGTCAACTCAAAATACCAAAAATGACCATTTTTGTTTTATAAAACCAAAGTTTAACTACAACATTGTCAAACAAGGGATAATTATCTATATATAACTGAGCATATATGTTAGTACAATAAAGGTAACAAATCCTACCCCGAAAGGTATTCAGGTGCGCAACAGTGCTTTCTATGCCTCAGGCTCAGTGTCAGCCCTTGCCTCTATGTCACGGTCTGAAGGGTCAATAAAAACAGTAAAAGTGTGAGTGGACAAAAATAAGTATTTTCAAAATACAGTTTAAGAAGAATAACATTTTCCCCTTCGTTTTATAAACATGCGTGCATTTAAATCAAATCGTACGAAATCAATTCAAATTATATATATATATCTGGACACACATATCAGTAAAACACAATATAACTAATCCACGATGTGTATAACTAGTAACAGTCACAATTTCCAATGCTACGCGTGCAACTCGGGGTCTCATCTCCGAGTACCTCCCTAGGATCAACTCAACAAAGTTCGAGGTGATATCATAATGGAGTGCCTTCCCCGGATCTACCATGTCTGAGGTGATATCATAATCTCGCACTCCTGAGCTTGAGCCTCTCCTCGGAGCTACTCATCCCAGGTAGTGTACCGTGACTACTCCTGGATCCTAGACGTCTGGAGGAGACAATCCAACTCACACATGATGGTATATGTGGAACAATAACCAAATCTGGTAGAAAATCATATTTAAACCATTTTTGTCTCAAACCAAGTCAAAAACACCATTCAATTGGGCCTATGCTTGAGACATAACTTCCATAAACCTTTTCCACAACCATTAGAAAATAGTGTCCAGAACTCATTTATAAATCCCGAGTTATCCAAAATCAGTCCTACTAAATAGGTTGTTCAAATCACCTCAAATCATAATCTTTCTTTCAAATTTCCGTTTGATTCTAAATCTAAACCAAATCGTTATTTAATCGGGTCCCAAGCCTAAAACATCATTTTCTCGAAATCCGTAAAATGTTTCTTAACCGATGATTTTATCTATAACATCATCAAATAACGATATCAAATCATTTTAACTCAAATCATATAATAAAGCATTTAAAAAGGTTATGCATGCATTTCAGTTATAAAGCAAAAGTTCACTCACTCTCAGTCTACGCTGCGAGCTCAATATCCGCGCCGTAATCTCACCGAAGCTAATCCAAAGCCTCCGGGCCGTTCCTAATCACATTCGAGGGTCACTAATGTTCTATATAAGTCTATACATTAAACACTTGAAACGTTAAATGACACGACCCATCCCAATCCCCCCGGGATTACCATGGAATGTGTCATGCTCCCGTCTGACAAGAGGTGTCAGACAAGGGATAACCTGTTGCCACTGCCCAAACGGGTTTCCAGAGTGCGCAAGGATCGATGGAGGAGGTGTGCGATGTCCCAGTCTCTGCTGCAGTCGCATCCGGAATCAACCTGAAGGGCATTAAAACAAAATCTGTGAGTGGACGAAAATAAACAAGTCTTTTTAAAACATTTATAAGACATTTATGCCCCTCAGTAAAAACATACATGCATGCACCAAAAACCAATATTCACATATTTACTTAGAAATAACCATTAGGGCCTTAGCCCGGAACCCAAAGCATAGTTTCAAATCCCAAAAGTCAATCCAAGAGTTATTTCATAAATCCAGTGATATACATTTATTATTTTTTCCATCTCCGGCATCCTCGATGCCTAGCATCCCAGACGCTTGACGTCCCCGACGTCATATCTCACGGTATTAAGCAACGCATGCTGCCCGGGGTCTCACCGGGTCCATATCTCTGACATCCCCGATGTCTGACGTCCTTGACGTCTAATCATAGCAATCCTGCTCCTGGATCACTATACGGTCCGGTAGCTCCGTACAATGAGCCCTCACAAGCAATGCACCGTGACTTCTCCAGTGTCCCCGACACTTGGAGGAGACCAATATATATATCATCATATCGAGATGGTTTTATGGAACACATTTTATTATTCATTTCCAAAATATCACAAGGGCCCTGCCCCGAATTTCCATAAAACCGTCATAAGTCCAAATAGTTGATTATCAAATCCAAAATCATTTATTCAATTCCATTTTAGGGTCCCCGACCCGAAATCACATATATAAATCAACTGGGCCCCTGGCTCGATTTCATAAGTCAACTGGGCCCCTGGCCCGATTCTTAAATCAACTAGGCCCCTGGCCCGAATTTACTTTATCAAATCCGTAACTGTTTCATAAAATCATATTCGAACCACAATTATGGAAATCAGTGCAAATCCGGAAAACCTCGATTTACGCGCAACCCGTAAATCGCCTTGAAATGCGTGAAATCACATAAATTCACTCATATCCAAATCAAATCATATAAAAGCAATTATAACAATCATGAAACAGTTATGCATGCATCGAATTTATAAAACCAATGTCCACTCACAGACCGTTTAACCGAGCGCCTCGATACGCGTGCCATAGGCCGTCCCGGGTCACACCACTATCACCGGGACTCCCAATCCTGACCAAATCACATTATAGGGTTACTAACCTCCTCATTAACATCCTATTCAAGTCCCGTAATTTTCTCGAATTTTTAAGTATTTTTAAACTGGATTTAAAACCTTCGGACATCCCGAACAATATCGAAACGGGGTCCAATTGATACGAAACCAACGCTAAAATGTTCGTTACATTGTATAGGACAAAAGTCATGTTGACCTCACCTCGAGATTCGTGCCCACGCGCCGTCACGCGCCGCCGTCAGTGGCCGCGCGTGAAAGCCACGCGCCTGCTACAGTGACTGCTACAGTCATCGTTCCAACCCGTTTCTCTGGTAAACGGGTCCATTTGACCCGCGAGATGACCCGATTCATTCACTGTCAAATCCACCTTAATCCTTTCAATTGAACATTCAAATAGGTTCGTTTTAAGTCTAATTAGAGGTCTGTAAACCTAATTACAACAATCCTTACCTGAAATCCAACGACTTGAAGATGAACATCGAAGAACATATGGGCACTGTTCATCATTCGGATTTCATCAATTCCACTGGATTTCCTTAAATTGATCCACTGAGAAGCTTCGTTGGGCCAAGGTAAACTCATTTGCTAATCCAATTTCATCGTTTAATCCCTCTAGAATCACGACTCAATCCTCAAGCTTCTCCTCTGTCACCAAGCCTGTTCAGAGCCAAAAGGTTGCCAAAATTCTTCGTTCTTGAGCTGGTTGTGATCGAGGCAATCCCAGAAGGCTCAAATTGAACTCCAATTCGATCCTCAGAGCTCATAGCTCAAAATTCGAATTTCCCTCCATTGCTCCAAAATTCCGATTCTCGGTTTACACTGTCCCTCTCAGTCCCTCGTGTTCTCCCTCAGCCAATTCCTTCCGCAAATCACTCAGTTTCCAGTTGCACAATCAATTGTGGAAGGAAGATTGATCATGACCAGAATCCAATTCTCACCTCCCTGTTTTGCTTGTTCACGGGTAAGGAGAAGAAGGCTGAACATAAATAGGAAGGAAGAGATGAGATGAACGGCTGAGATGGAATCTGGGGAGTGAGATGGATGGCTCAGATTAAAGCAGAGGTTTAATCCTAATTAATTCCATAGTGGAACTTTAGCATAATTTTATGATTAATGGAACATGATCCAATCTAAACAACGGGAGAGTGAAACTTGTCACTCATCCAAGTGTCCTCCAACCACCATTTCAGAATAAAATAATCGACACGGTTACCGAGACGTAAACTTCCCCGATTTCACGTTTCAGACCATAACTTCCTCGTACGAAGTCCGATTTCGGCGTGCCGCCTGTCAATGGATTCGTATCGACCTGGACTACATAACGGTCCTTGGCCCTCGGCCATCGGACATCCCGATCAAAAAGTCAACATTTCCCCCATTTCTTCCAAATTACGAAAATGCCCTTGGGCTTTCGAACATCATAACTTTCACCACGAATGTCGGAATCGAACGTGCCACCTGTCTATGAACTCGTGACGTCCCGAAATACGTCACGGTCATTGGTCAAAGTCCATTTGACCGTCAGAATTAAAAGTCAACGTTTTGCCCACGCCCAGGGGCAAAACGGTCATTTTGCACAATTCGTCCGAAATCACTCAACTAATCCCAGATTAGTCATTCTAAAGCATATTTAAATAATATTAAATCCCAATACTCGGGACGGGTCATTACATTAAAACTAAGAATTAAAGTAAACAAAAAATCACACTCAATACTTAATAAAAACATATGCAAATTAAAACTTTTTTTTTTTTTTTGTAGATTGTAGCATTGATAAGTAGGGATCGCTCTTAACCGGGGATTGAGGGTATCTAAGTATAATTATCGTTTGATTAATTAATTATGGGGGTAGTTGATTGTTTCTATCATCCTAAGTGATTAACTAATTCTAAACTAACCTAATCTATTATTTACATGGTCAACTTATCTTTAACCTAACTCATTCATGAATTGTATTAACTTCAACCTATGAAATCCTCTAATTCTAGCCTTACGAGTTACTTGCATATTTTCTTAAGTATGTACCTAGGACCCCCGACAACACTTTCAATGATCTAGACTCGGGACCCCCTATATCTAATCAAGCATTAAGTGCGAACTTACAAACATAACAAAAACTAGAATCATAAAACAGATAGAAAATTGAATCAATACAAATCATAAAACCAAGAATAATATTAGAAATCAGTACATAAAAGCAATATTCAAGCACAAGAGATAACTATAAGGTAAAGAGGCTGAGTTACACTTTTTCTCTTCGGGACACCCTATGGATACGAAGTGAATGAGCCCTCTTTGGTGAGACAAGCGGGGACCCCCAAAGTACGTCACGGATGAAGGTGTAAAATATGAAGTATGTGATAATTAACCTTGCACAAGAAATCTTGAATTTATTGAAAAGGGAAAATTGGTCAAGTAGAATTTCAGTACAAGAATGAGCGACTCCTTACAAATAACCTAAAAGGAAAAAGATTAAACTAATTAAATTAAAGCCCTAAAGGTAAAAGGTATTCCAAATCCTAATAAAAGAATAAATACAAAAATTAATTAAAAAGGTAATAAAAACTCCTAATTTAAAAAGGGGAAACAAATCCTAATTAAAAAGGAAAATTTTCCTTAAAAGGGAAGGAAATGGTTGCTGGAATTGAACAGGGACTCATTTCGGTGGACACCCACTACAAATTGGAAGAAGTTTCGGCGGTCAAAGGGCTGGTCAAAGGCGCGAGGAAGCTGGGGACCAATTCGGTAGGCGCGCGCAGAAAAAAGGTAAGGAGGTTTGGTGACCGTGCATTGAGGAATGAGGGGACGGCGTCTGTACACACGCTTTGAACAGAGCAAGGTCTGTTCAGCAGGCGGCTACCGAATCGGTTCTTGGGCTGTTAAGATTGGTTTGGAAGCCTCCTACCGAATCCCTCAATGGTTTTTGGTGGACTTCTTTCATTCGATCATAACTTCTTCGTTATAACTCTGATTCCTTCGCCTAAATTCTCATATTTCCATGCTCTATCCAATTTTACACATTTCTCACAAAATATATTATTTTCTACAATTGTTTGGTATCCGGCTACTCATAGCCGTATATGTTCAATTCCCACCAACTGACCAAAAAGGTCACCAATCCATACTGTCAATATCCAACCACCATCCTACGCATCTCACTAACTCAACGGGCTACTCTCGGGCCCCACAGGCCGACCAACCTACTCACCCGTAGCTCACCGGCTACTATTCAGGTTACTCCTGGTGGCGTATCTTTGATCCTATGGTCCATCCATCAAGCAAAACCAGTGCCAACGCACTAATCGTTCCGACCCTAAGCCGACGTACGTCATACCTCGTACCGCGTATCGAGCGACTAACATGCTGACACTAACAATCGCTGCTAACCAACCAAAAAAAAACATACTATCACTTATCGCATCCAGGTTGCTGACTGGCTGTTCCGCGTCGAGACATCACATCTACAGTAACATCACACCACCCAAGTCAACAAACCCACGACTCTGGGAACCAAACCTCGCGCAGAACACATGAAACCTCGCTCTGATACCAATTGTCACGACCCACCCCTAATCCCCCCGGGATTAAGGGCTGAACCCTGCTCCCGTCTAACTTACGCATTACACGAAGGCTAAACTGACGTCCAACCTCCATGTGACACGTAAGTCGGACAAGGGATTCTCTATCCAACCATCCTAGAAATATCCGGACTTCCCAGAGTACGCCGAACTACTGTGGATCAGGGGTGTGATGTGTCCGCCTCTCCCGACCAACAGCCCGTACCGCCACAACCTGGAGGATATCGAAAACATAAAAGACTGTGAGTGGACACAAATAAAGAATAAGTTCAAAAATAGTTCAATAAAACAAGTACAGTTATACCCTCCATTTAAAAACCAATCCATGCATATCAAATCCCAGTCATAAAACCATTCATATCAAAAACCATCATTTAAAACCATTTGAAAATCCGAATCTCATTCCTCATTCAAATCCAGGCCTCAGCCTCAAATCACAAGTCAATCTCAAAGTACGGGAGCTCAGTCCCACAACTAGTCAAATCCAAATCAACCGGGCTATTGCCCAAAACATCGAAAACCAGTGAAAAACATCAATCGTATAAGTTTACTGGATCTCAAGTGCGCCCGAGTCATTAAACTCAAAACCATGCACAAATAACCAGGCCTTCCCGGGATATCAACGAGTCTTTAAACTCAAAACACAATCACAGGCCTCGGGGGAGGGGGGTATCATAATCACCGAGTCTTTAAAATCAAAACATATCAATCCAGGGCCCTCCCCCCGTCAATCAATGCGAGTCTTTAAACTCAAAACCAGATCCAGTGGGTTTTTCTCTTTTCCGGGTCTTTAAACCCAAAACCATTTTTCAGTCAATCATTGAAAACCACAGAAAATCCACAGTCGAATTCGCAACGATGATTCCGTAAGCCGGCATCCATAACCATCGTCCCGAACCCAAATCCAGACTTCCTTTCCAAACTCGAAAACCAAATCCGAAATCTCAATCACATGGACAGGGCTCCAAGCCCGAAATCACTTTTCCAAAATCCTTTTCAAATCATCAAATCATATTTCAAATTCCGAAATCAAATCATTAAAACCACAGTCAAAGCACAAGATCGTGCGAAATCTCGTAAAACGTGCAAAATCGTAAATACTCGAAAAACGTGCAAAATCGTAAACCATCAAGATCAATTAGAAAATAATAGAATCACCTATGAAAACATATTAAAAAATATATGCATGCATCAAGAGTTAGAAAGCAAAGTCCACTCACAGACCATTCCGACGTTGTCTCGATACCCGCGCACTTACGACGTTCCCGGCCATTCCGCTATCCTCGGCTTTCCCGAACCTGTCCAAATCCCATAACGAGGTCACTAACTACTTCATTAAGCTTATACTAAAGTCCCGTAATTTTTTTGAATTTTAATAAGTAATTAAACGGACTCCTACACCTTCGAACACGTAAAACTACCCTGATACTGTGTCTGATCGACACGAAACTTGTCCTAAAATGTTCGTTACAACGAATACTTTAAAATTCGTGTTGAAACCTTCCCCAAAAGGGGCCCCACGAGCCCTCACAAGCCGCCCAAAAGGGCTGCGCGTGGGAGCCACGCGCGGTACTATTCACCTTCTTCAACCTAGGTCAGACCGGGTCTGAACCGGTCCAGGCCGACCCGATCCACTCCTGAACAGGCGCGGGCGGTTCGATCCTGGTTTTCATCCAATTCTAATTCGATTTTAATCCTTTCCCTTCCTAATGTTTATCTTAGTCTTTGCAAGGAATTAAGGATTTAAAACCATGAGTTTAGATGTTATCTCTTACCTTTTTAGTTCAAGAGGTGAACTGGCCATAGTCCCCCTGCTGTATTCTTCGACGACCGGCCACCTCCCATCATGGTATTAAGTCCAAACACCTCCTTGAAACTTCCAAAACCACACCCAAAGCACGACGTTAAGCAACAACCATTAAATCCAACTTGCCATGATCGAAATCAAACTTTGTATAGATATCGGTTTTTACCTTACCGTCCATCTCAGGCCTCCACAGTGGGCTTGTTGAATTCCCCAGACCTCTAGTAACCCTTAGCAGCCCATACAATCGACCAACAATCAAAAAATCACCACGAACCAGTTGAAGTTCAACAGGGGAGTCCACGGTTTTGGCCCTCCTCCAACCGCCACCGTGCACGACAGTGACCACAACTCCACCACCTTAACACAGGCCGATTCTCCCTTCATTTTTATTCACAGATCACTATCAATTGGGGCTAGCTGGGGGGGATTTAAATTTCTCACCACCTATGTTCTCTGTTTTTCCCTCGAGCCCCCAGACTGTTCAACTAGTATTTGAATCGTGTGTGGCAATTTTAGAGATTACACGCAGTTTCCACCACCATCCAGACCCAGCCACGCATCACCAATCCCATGGCACCACCTTCAATCAATAGCCAAGTGTCCTTCTTTGAGTGGGCACAGATCCCAGTGCAGAAAATGTCCACAATACCCCTCAAGGACAAATTACCATTTTACCCTTCAATTTCCTTGACCCGTAACTCGATTTCTCGAACTCCAAATAATACATGCCGCCTGTCGTTGGAATCAGGGACTCGAGACCTTCCTAACGGTCCTCGAATTTCGTGAAAACCGTTTCCACATAAAAAGTCTACAATTTCCCTCTTTTTAACTTAATTACCAATGTACCTTCAACCTTCTGAACATCATAACTTCCTCCTCGGATGTCGGAATCGGACGTGACACCTGTCTATGAATTCGTGACGTCCCAAGCTACGTCACGGTCATTGCTCAATGTCCATTTGACCGTCCGAAAGAAAAGTCAACATTTTTATCCATTATAGGGGCAAAATCGTCATTTTGCACTGTCCGTCCGAACACATCCAACTAACCACCAATTGACCTCAATAATTCGTCACTAACAACTAATCTCATCCCGATTTCCGGGACAGGTCGTTACAATCTAACCCCCTTAAGAATTTCGTCCCTGAAATTCCGAATCTCGTACTTCCGTAGTAACTATGGGAAATCCAACTAATATTACACCGGGGTCTCCTACCCGGTGTCTAGCACCTGCCACATCAACTTATCCTTTCAGTTCCCAACTGTCAAAGAAACCCACGTACCTAACTTCCAATCCATCTCGACTCTATTGATTACCATGGGTCAAGCACGCTTCACCTTGAAGCCCATCGGTCGATCCTACCTCTAGATTGAACTACTCATCTTCTAGGAAAGTCCATCTCAAATCATTTCCAAATCTTCCGGTCTCCTAGGTCTCCCGATCAGTAAGAGCTCCACGCACATCTCAACTACGTACACAGGGAAGACCCAGTACTAATTCCCAAAACCAAAACCCAACGTAGGCGAGACAGATCACACACACGTAATACACGACTCCAAGACGGTCAAAATATCCAACCCATGTCTCACATACGATCCTTGTGTTCCATACCAACTTGAACCTGAGTCAGAACGATCTAATCCTGATCCACTCACTCCTAAGTGGATCCCACTACTTGTCCATACAACTCTTATCCTCAACCCATCACATCGATCCAACAAGACCACACGTCTAGATTGTGGGTTCTCTTCACTAACCTCATACTAACCTCATATCGATCAGTTATCGTCACTCATTCTCCGCTTCCTTTCGTCTTCCTTCGATGGAAAACACAATGGTCCTCTCTCTACTCCTGAAGTTCCATTAATGAGTCATCCCTGAGTCATCTGAATCGACTCCAGAATATACTTTACCCATCATGTAGCACCAATCTCGGAACCAACACAACAACTCAAAGTCTACACCACCACATCTCCTGATTCCCAGAATCCAATGACGGTATTACATCCTCAAATATACCACGCCCAAACTACTTGTCCAATCGTCATCTTTACTTACTATATTGAGGCAGTCCACAACTCCCACGGTTCACATTCATGTGTCCGTAACCCAACCAACTCACCGACTAACTCGCTTGTCGGTTGATACTGTTATACAAGTCAATTCCAAGAACCACCAACAGCCTCGTACTCGACTCTCGGAATCACAAGCAACACTTACGAACCTCGGACTCCTCAGTCACTACCCTCGAGGTCGTTGATTACCAATCTCAGAAAATTTCAAAGCACGGGCCTCGGCATTACCCAAATGCCAACCTCGGAATTTCTAACACATCAGGATGCGTCCACGAAATCAATCCCACGGATGGTCAAACCCATCGATACCAACCTAGCCCGATCCAACATAAGGCATAAGCCTACCACGCTTCCGCTGCGCTACTCTGATCAGACTCACGGTTCCTAACCATTCGTCCCGATCATGACCTACTAATGGTCCTCACAACCGGCCACGATCTCAACTTAAAGTGCCTATCTGTTCAGTTACAAGAATTCTAACTCGTGGCACATCATCTCTACTCCAGGGTTCACAATACTCTAAACCCGAACCTACGCTTACACCGAGCCAAAACCCTCAATCTACGCTCGGGTCGGGGAAACTAACATCCATCGTCAACCACAACTCTGAGCAACCAAATGCTCAACCACAACTTGGGTCGGAATCGGACGTGACACCTGTCTATGAATTCGTGACGTCCCAAGCTACGTCACGATCATTGGTCAATGTCCATTTGACCGTCCGAAAAAAGTCAACATTTGTGCCCATTCTAGGGGCAAAATCGTCATTTTGCACCGTTCGTCTGAACACATCCAACTAACCACCAATTGACCTCAATAATCCGTCACTAACAACTAATCTCGTCCCGATTTCCGGGATGGGTCGTTACAAATGGTCTCTACAAACCCATATCTAAAACCTAGGAACATTGCCGGCTTGGAAACGCATCTTGAACACGCTTCTCGAGGATATAAACTTCATTTTGACCCACCAAATGATCTCCAATCGACTCGAAACCACTACCATTGGATCCAGATCTTTGAAACCATTAAAATGGCATTAGTCCCACCTCAAAAAATGTGCCCCCACGTGAGGGTCAAAGCCACGGTCAACGTTGACCAAAAAATCAATGTTGACGTCAGGTTAATGGTCAAGTTAACGCTGATGTCAGTCGCTGACATCATCTGACAGTGCCATGTCTAACATGTGTCAAACTAACAGGTACCACTTGTCAGCTGTGGGTTAGTCCACGTCACTAACATATCAGTGACACGTGACAGCCATTGATTGGGTGTCGTCACTAACATGCTAGTGCTGACTTTGCACTATATATGACACGTGTCTTTCCCTTATTGGGCCACGTCATCTGACATCTGATAAGGTGATGACGTCAGCTGATGACGTCATCATCACTATCTTCTCGATGGGTCTGCAAATAGGGACCCGACCGTGATCCAGAATCCGTATTTCTTAACCGTTTTTGTTCTCGTTTCTTCCTACTTGTTCGTCTCAGCCTAAGTAATTGATTTGTGTAACCCAAAACTAAGAAAGACAGTCTAGGATCATACCTTCGATCGATAAACAGTAGTTCGAATTTTCGAACTTGTTTTCTGGCCAACTCTAGTCACTTCATGCCTCGAAAACCACTTCCTTGAGGTCGCCTTGAACCCTAGAACAGGTTAGAGTCCATCAAATCCTTCGACACATGTCTGAAAATGGATTTTCAAAGTTAGGTCAACATGGGTGTTTCAGGTTTTCAGGTTTCCTCACCTTCTGCCATGATCCACCGCTGTGTACCACCTCCCTTAGTCGTCCTTCACGCCCTCACACACTCAAACGTACTGATGAGTTAGGAGATGATGGAGAAATAGAAGTTAGCGTGGTATGGTGTTTGTGTGTTTTAGTCCTTCATGGGTTAGAGAGAAAATAATGATGATGAATGAATAAAATGGGTGAGTTTGGAACCCTAAACTGATCCAAGTGCATGGGGAAACCCACCAATGGGATGAGTCACTCATCCAAGGGTCCCACCAGATTATTCTTATCTATAACTTTCCCGTCTGAATTCCGATTCTATTGTGTTGTCTGTCTATTGACTCATGACGTCCTGATCTATGTCACGGTCATAGGTCAAAGTCCAAAATACAATCCGAGTCAAAAGTCAATAAATCCTACCAACCAAGGGCAAAATGGTCATTTTACATTTCAAGCTCAACTTTACCAAATCGTAAAAGTCCGGGGTGTTACATTGACCCAGCTATAAATCAGTCGTTTAGCCACCGTTTTCCCCTACGTGCTCATCTACTTCTCAGAAAAGGATCTACGAGCTCAGAAACAGAAAACAAAGGTTGAAATTACCTGTTCGAACTTGTTGTAATTCAGCCAAACTTCAAAGTTGATTCCCAAGTGATTCCAGCAGCCTCCCTTCACGATAATGGTTCATGTGGACTCGTACAACCCCAAATAATCAATCCCAATCATCCAAACGGCCTAACAACTCGTCCAAATCCAATTTCACAATTTTAACCCAAACAGGATTTTGGGTTTAGATGGGTTCTGAGTTCCTCAGGCTGTTCTGCCGTGCTCAGCCGTCCTCACTATCGTCTTAGGTCTCCCTTCCCCTTTCTCAATCTCTCTCAAACAACAAGGATGAATGTTTGATGGTTTCTATGGGTTAGGTTTGGGTTTCGGGCAACAAACAAGGAAGAAGTTGTTGTGCATGACAAGTGTCACTCATGTATTGGTCCAATCAAGATATTTTGAAACCAATTAAAATCTGCCAACTGTACCCTCCTCATAAAACATGAATAGTACGTAATTTCTTTCATGACCCGTAACTTCCCCGCCCGATGTCCGATTTCGACGTGCCGCCTGTCTACAGACTCGTGACATCTCGATCTACATAATGGGTCTTGGTCAAATTCCAAATAATCTCCCAGGTCAAAAGTTAACATTTTCTCTTCCTATGGGCAAAATGGTCATTTTACATTTAATTTCCAAATTTACATTTTGTTGATACCATATCGACCGACCACCCTAGCACAGGGCCCGCCAGGATAGGAAGGCCGCCGACCGATCGCCTGATCGGCACCCTTACGGCCTACGGCCCGTCGATCGGCACCAAACCACAGATCCGCCACTCGACATCTGACAATGAACAGACGACAGCTGGCTGCGACAGTCACCTAACCAACTCTGCCATACCAACTCCCTGACGGAGGCAGGTTGGGACTCCAGCTGGCGCCTCCTCCGAATGTCCAGGGCTTGTCTGACGGCTCTCAGCCACAAAGCACCACCTGCCTCTCGGCACTCAGATACTAACTTAAGCATCGGAGCCCTTTTGGCTGGCACCACACCGGTGTCTAGTCTTTGCAGGATCCCTGCCGAACCACAACGCCCCCAGCGGGCCCGAGACACCACGCGGCTGGTCCTAGAACCCCCAGCGGGTCTCATCGAGTTGCTCATTTCAGGATCAAACAATTGGCGGCATCTGTGGGCGGCTTTCTCGACTTGAGGATGCACTGCAAAGTCAACCTGTCAGTGCCTCGGCATACCTACACACCATAACTTACAACACTGCTGCTTACCAGGTGGCGAGATAAGACCCACGGCAAGTAGGTTGGACGACAGCTTCAGGACGCACCGACTACGTTCCAGGTTAGACAGCTTCTCCCGCACCAGGTTGCACGCCTCCCAATCCTCTGTTGTCATCGTTGCCTTGGACGGACCGTCACATACATAACAAACGCTGTCAGTCCCCGCCTCGGTAGCCACAATTGACACACTATGACCACTAGCCGAACGGCAGACCAACAACCTCCAGACTGGAAGTGGCTGGGAATCCTCGAGCGGACCCTACTGACGTCCCCCTCCCACGGCCCGGACACCCAGCAGAACCGGTGCCTCCAACTCTTTTACGACGTCGGCACATCGGTGATGAACGCACCGCAGGCACTCTTGTGCAGGCACTCCATCTGATACCACCTCGACCCGTAGGTCTGCCTCTTGAAGCGATACAAGGCGCACAACTGCCCCCAGGTCGGCTCCGGCTGTCCCGCCAGTCGGAAGGCCGTGTACAGGCTGATCAGGATGATCCAACCATTCGCATTTAGCTGCCCCATGGCTTAGTTCGCCCTCGCCATCATGTCCTGGAGCCACGGGTGCAGAGGCAGCCTCACTCCGTTCTCAAAGCAGTCGACATAGAATAACGTCGTCCCCTTTGGTGGATCACTCGCTTTCTTGCTATGTCGCGGTACGCACATCCCAATCTCCGCCGGCACATTGTACAGCTCCCGGAATCGGTCCAGGTCGGACTTCCGAATGGTGTTCATCTCATAGTCCACGGCGTACTCCACCTTCACCACGCTGTCGGTTTCTAGTTCCATCGGCGAGCTTGTCTCCGTCCCACTATCTTCAGCCTCGGAGTCGTCGACGACGACGACGGGGGAGGGGGGGGGGGGGGGGGTGGGGGGGGGTGCGGGGTGACGTTCCTCTTTCTCTAGGGCGGTCGGCGCCCGACGTGCTGCATCCGCCCTGTTGCCTCACCTCCTTCCTTGGAAACCTGAGAGCCTGATCTAGGCTGTCACCGCTGCTGGACGACGACGCACTACTAGTGGATCCACTAGTGGACGTTGACCCACTGCGCCCGCTCGGCACGTCGCTTGCCGAACTAGACGGTGTTTCCCAGCCAAAAGCTTGAGGGGACCTAACCCCAGATCCACTGTTTGACTTTGACTCTGACATCTACAAATTACCAAAACAAAATAAGCTACAACTAAGCACCTACGCTATGGAACACATGCTGAGCAGAGATGCCGTTCGGCAGAAGTTATACCTGTAATCTTTGCTCGGTCGAATTGGTCTCGCGTGTGTCTCCTTTCCTCTCGGCAGGATTCAATTCAGTCGGCACTTGAAATTACTCCACAGATGCTCTGAGTAAAAAGTGAAAAAGTCAAAAGCTTCCACCCCCTTTTATAGGCCCTTGGCCCACCTCGAGATACGCGCTTCCGATCTGACGGTCGCCAGGCCGATATGGCCACGATTTTGGCTACGAATACCTTGTACTATATGCCCATCGGTATCATACATTCCCACCTACGTACATACGTACGTACATTACTACCAGTATGCATCCATACCGGAGCCTCTCAGCATCTCCCCCGACGGCATGCTTCCTCTCTCCGTCGGCAAGCACACTGTGACCGACGTGTCCCCACCATTTCCCACGGCCGCCTCTCCACGATCTTTCGGTCTTTACGGTGGGCAGCTTGCGGAACTCGGTAACGGGGACTCCTTTCATATCAGACATACGGTGCACTTCCTCGCTCCAAGACTTGGGGGGCTACTAGGGATACAAGGCGCAGCGCCCTGGTTGGTCGACAGGTACCGGCCGTCATCTCAAGTCCTCGACCGAGGAACTCCACCTCATTCAAAGACTTAAGGGACTTATGTTGATACCATATCGACCGACCACCCTAGCACAGGGCCCGCCAGGACAGGAAGGCCGCCGACTGATCGCCTGATCGACACCCTCACGGCCTACGGCCCGGCGATCGACACCAAACTACAGATCCGCCACTCGGCATCTGACAATGAACAAACGATAGCTGGCTGCGACAGTCACCTAACCAACTCTGCCAAACCAACTCCCTGACGGAGGCAGGTTGGGACTCCAGCTGGCGCCTCCTCCGGATGTCCAGGGCTTGTCAGACTGCTCTCAGCCACAAAGCACCACCTGCTCCCGTAACAGTAGCCCACCTACCGCAGTTATGGCTACTATAAATACCCCGAAACCCTTCACAAAGGTAAGATACTGAGAACCGGTCCAGAGCACTGTATTTATCTGCCTCTCGGCACTCAGATACTAACTTAAGCATCGGAGTCCTTTTGGCCTACACCACACTGGTGTCTAGTCTTTGCAGGATCCCTGCCGAACCACAACGCCCCCAGCGGGCCCGAGACACCACGCAGCTGGTCCTAGAACCCTCAGCGGGTCTCATCGAGTTGGTCATTTCAAGATCAAACACATTTCTTAAAAAGTTCGGGTTGTTACATGTATCATATACATGCTCTTGATTTGATGTGTAGTTTTCCATAAGTGATGTAGGTGTTGTGTGCTTAAACCTCTAAAGCCATTATCCTTCCCAATTGCATGCTCCTTAAGCCAACTTTGAAGCCAACACTAAGCCTTTTCTTTCATCACCCAACTCACAACCTACCCATGTATTTAGATACTCGACCATACCCTATAATTTGAGCTTTTATTGAGGTTGCATTAAATGAAAATCATCGTGAGAATAAAGAGTATAAAAGTAAGTGCTGCCCAATTCCATAACATTGGCATTCCATGTTCAATTTCCAATAAGTGACAAGCCATTTAGAAGTGTGAGGAATTCATTCCATGATCTTGCTTCACATAAAAAAGACAAAAAAAAAAAGGAATCAAGTATTTTTTAGAGATCCGAAAAAAAAAATGAATGATTCACAAAAGAAAGAAGGAAAGAAAGAAAGAAAGAAAAATGGCGAAAAACCAATGTGAACTGAGCTAAGAACATCACCTTTACCATCAAGAAGGCACAATGTCATGGGCCTGAAGTAAGGATTCAGTTCAGAAATTCAAAGTTCAAGTCATGACTTTTCATGCCTTCGCATAGCTCAGGTTCTTTGAATCATATCCTTTCTTTCTTAAACCCAAAAACTTATTCCTATTACAACCATTGATGGAAGACCTAACTGATCTTATGGACAATCTTGCTACAAATTAAGGCACATATCTATGTTCTTAAATTTCAATTCCTTTATGAGAACTTTATTGCCATGAAGTGCCATTTTTCATTAATATTCATATGTGATCAAACTTGAATTCCTTAAAATAAACGCATCACATATGCTTGAACGAGTGAAAGCCTAGGATTCGTGTGAATTGAAAGATACCAAGTGAGAATTAGAGTCAAAGAAAAATCTTTCTAGGGTGCTTTGATAAAGTTTCTTTCAAGCATGATCACTTTAAATGTTGGCATATATACTTGACACATGAGACTCACATCTATTACATATCTTTTCATTATGTGAAGCATGTTTTCTAACTTTGGTTCCTATTAGCTTGTTAATGTATTGTTTCTAGCATTTTAGTTGTCTAGGTAAAGCATATGTAGGTATCGTACTGCTATAACCCTCAGAAGACAAAGCTCCTCCTACTAGGTGAACGTAGAGTTTTAAATGTCTATCTTAACTAGATCGAGTCTTTTATCTTTTTTTTTTTCTAAGGGACTAGCAGAAGGTAGGTTTTGTGGATATCTGTTCAGACATTTTATGCATTATTTGTATGTCATCTAATGTCCTATTTCCTTGTCATTTGAGTTAATTTGTGCCAACAATAGGAGAAAATGACCTTTCTTGTTAGACTTGTGCATAATTGGAAATAAAGGTTAATTCTAAGAATAATGAAAAAATAATGGCTAAAATTAGAGTTATAATGACGAAGATGTCTCGAGATGGAATTGAGCCCTGAATCGAGGTCCTATATATGTGCATGTGTCTGACCCGTGCCAAATTCTCTTCTAGGTTTCCACCAAGTTCTCCATCAAAAGTTGAGTCCTAGGTGATGTTCTAGACATGGCTGCGCTATGTTCAAGTTCCTGAGCTTGTCATAGTATTGGTTTCCGCCTAGTTCCCGCCTCTGCTTGCCAAGACCTGTTCAGCCCATGTCACAGCCATCAGAGCCTACTCTTCCATCCAATGCGCCTGCAAATACTATCCAAGAACCTTTCCTACCAATAGTGCGCTTGTAACACTCATCAAAGGCACTAACCAAGCGCTTTCTCCGAGCCAATTTTGGAGAAGGTCCCACAAATGATTTGATTGGGGTTTTTTTGGGCCATACATGTTTCAACTTGTTTCCAGTGTATATGGTAATTTCTAGCTGCATGGATGTGTTCCAAGTGTCCTGATCGTACCTTAGAATAAACCTTCGCATGCAAGAAAGTCCAAGAAATAGTTATATGTTTTCATGCCGTGAAAAGATCCCCAAATCCGAAGGGGATTGGGATTTGCTGATCCTAATCAAGTTGGAATAGCTGGCTATTCTAAATTCCTTACAAATTCCATACAGATACTTCTCCTAATTTTTTGAGGATTCACCTTATATATAAAGATCCCTTATGGCACGGTTTAAGAGTTCCCTTTTTGCCTAATTTTTACCCTAGCCATAAATAGCTTTTCGAACTTGGAATTTTATTATGTTTCGATTTTTTTTTCTTCAACTTGGACATGGAGCTTGGGAGAAGATGTTTAACCGTTTCTTCTGCTATGCATCAATATTCTTCTTTGATTAGTATTCTAAACCCTTTTAATCTTATTACAAGTTTAATGCAATTTTATATAATGTTGTTTGTCAATACAAGTATGTGTGACTAGTCTTTTATAGGATTGGGGCCACTTGAAGCCTTGGCCATGTTAGTTTCTTTGTTAGATTTTTAGCTCTGGATTGTGATTGCTATGCATGTTGAACATGTTGTATTAATATGCTTCATGAACTTAATTTATGCCTATAAGCCTAGATAACTTATTTTCATATAATATTAAATGTAATTGCTTGAGTGGCTGTCATATCACCTTGTGGTATCATTTTTTTTTGGGGGGGAGGGGGAGGAGAAAGAGTGGGGAAAATGGGAATCCTATTAACAATCTTAACTCATGAAACCTAAGATTTCATGTCACTTTTCTAGGCTAATATGGTGTCATGAAATTCTATTAGTGGTTCCTACATTATCTAATGATAATTGACGTTCTAGGTATATGCTCTATCTAAACACATGCTAAGTAAGAGGGCATAAATGTGTCGAGTGAACCAATGTCAGGTCTTAGGTTCGTGCATCTAATTCAGAGAGTGCATAGTAATTTGGTCAAGGAAATCTAATCAGAAATTATAATTGGTTAGGGTCGATAGTAAGCCATGATTCACATTAATCAACCAACTTCAATCAATCAATCATTTGTGTATTTTAATTATGTATTTATTACTTACTTGCATGAACACCAACCATTATACCCCCCACCCATTTTTATTTTGTTAATCTAAGTTATATTGAATCTGAACGTAAGTGGAAACATTGTTGAACAAGTTCTCGATGAATCAACCTTTGCTTGATATTATATGATCATATCCGATTTGTTGCACTGGCAAAGTATAACTAGTAAAAATTTTGTCCATCTTCATAATATTCAAGAAATCTTCTATCAAGAACGCATTGGTTGGTATATTCTAGATATCTAGATCAAACTTGAAGAAATCAATTGTATTGAGATGGAGGTGAAGTACAAACAATTAGAAAGTAAAATGCTTAAATACTTAAAGCGAGTAATGAATTACAAGTGCTATAAGTAAACTATTTTTAGATTACCTATGAGTTGGCAAGTTAGTCAAAAAACCAACAACCAGATGAACATCCATTGGAATAATGTCATTGATTGGTAGAGCAGTGGGAATGATGTGATGTTGTCCGGGTGAGGGAGTGTGAGTGTCACAAGAAATGGTTTGGGGTAGTTGAGATGGGTGGGATGTTAGGTGGCCTTAAAAAAAACTATGAAAATAAGTCAGGTGGTTGGGAATTCTTCAAGGTCGAACTTGGGATGCAATTCAGGAAGAAAGAAAGCATGGTGTTCTTGGAGTAAGAACTAAAAAGGGTTGGAAGAAGAATTGAATCTTGATCCAAGATCGGGGTTGGTCGACACATGCATCCAAGCGTACTTCTCATTTGCGACGACTTTATCACACCTCTCTTTTTCCTTCTAACAGTTTCAGTGCCATGTCAGTGTGATTGCACTAATACTCACGATTCCCTATGATCCATCAAGTGGATACTAATTGGGTTATGGGCTTCAGTTGGATTAGGTCTTTAATTTGGTAAACCCCCACTCTGGCCTGTGGTGGATTTTTAGGGGTGCAAACATTTCCCCATGAATTTGAAGCTCTTGAATAAAAAATTTAAGGTTCAAGTTGACCCACGACTTGCAACTTCAACTACCCCACCATCTAACATTTTATTTACCTCGAACCTTCAATGGTTCAAAATAAACATCGTGAAATTTCGTTGTCTGAATATTCAAGTTCATCCCAAAATCTACGTTTGACCATGTCTCCTAAATCAGTCGCGAATGACAAGAAATAAGTGGGTTATTCGTTCTTAAAAGGATTTATAGATAATCCTTCCAGGATGCCAAATGGATTTATGGCGAAGGTTCCGGGAGTCTCACGAGTCTTGGGAGCAAATTTTGAGGGCATGCAAGGAGGAAGGCCATATAACCCAACAAACCATTTATTTACTTGTCTGAGTTTCAAGCTACCTTATCTACTAGTGTTTTTATTTCCCCTAGAGTGATTTTCACCGCTCCTAGTTTATCTCTTCTCATCTGGCCAGCTTCTAAGATCTCTAACCATTATTTTCTATGGATGGAGAGGATGAAGAAAAAGGTTTGAGTTGACCTCTTAACCAATGGGATATATCATCTGGTAAGCAGATCCGACCTTCCCACTTATTTGGATGTGATTCTCCTTAGTACTGCTATGTGTTTTTGGAATAACGACACTAATACTTTTGATTTTGGAGTCAGACCAATGACTCTGACTCTCCTTGATTTTAGGGTCTTGTTTGGTCTGAATCTGTCCGGGAGGATTTCTAATTTTACCAATAAGGATACCCATCCATAATCCTATGCAGACCCGATGCTTGAGATAACTAGAGCCCCTTCTTCCTTCAGTAGCTGTACCATTTTTAAACAATTCTTAGAATTTTTTTGCCTTATTGATTCGGATGGCGATCTTAGAAGGGAAGAATCTTTCAAACATTTTGACCTTTATGAAAAGACTCCATCTACAACAAAATCTAATTCTACCATTTTTGGATGGACTGATTCTTTTTCCCGAACGCCTCCAAAGGTCTGAAAATTGAGTGAATTCCACTCGCTGAAACCCTAGCTTTGTTTGGTACATTGTCATCCAATAATCCTCACCCAGATATATAGCCTTATCTACTCAATCATTTGCCTCCTGGGATTGAAGATGCCCCTGAAAGGACCATTATATAGATGGTCCAAGCGTGGTTAAATTGGTCTTTCCCCCCAATTTCAATCACAACCACCCACTTTAGCTCGAAATGTGTCATAGGCCAACAATGGACGCATCTGCTGACAGGACCCATCCCGACCCCCCTAGGATTATCGTGAGATGTGCCCTCCTCCCGTCTAACAATCAAATCAAAATACAGAAAATGACCCTTTATTATCAGACAAGGGATAAGTATCTATACATAACTGAGCATATGTGTCAGTACAATAAAAGTACCAAATCCTCCCTCGAATTGTGCAACGGAACTTTCTATACCTCAGTCTCAGTATTAGCTCATGCCTAAGAGTCATAGCCTGGAGGGTCAATAAAACAGTTAAAGTGTGAGTGGACAAAAATAAATATTTTCGAAATACGATTTAAGAAACAATCACATTTTCCCCTTCGTTTTATAAACATGCATGCACTTAAATCAAATCGAGGAAAGTAATTCAAATCATATATACATATATAAATATCTGGACACACACATCAGTAAAACACAATATAACCAATCCTCGATATCTGCGATATCCATAACCAGTAACTGTCATGATTTCCAATGCTACGCGTATAACTTGGGGTCTCATCTCCGGTACCTCCCCAGGATCAACGACGTCCGAGGTGATATCATAATGGAGTGCCTTCCCCATATCTAAAACGTCGGGGGTGATATCATAATCTCACACTCCTGAACCTAAGCCTCTCCTCGAAGTTATTCATCATAGGCAGTGCACCGTGACTACTGCAGGATCCTCGACGTCAGGAGGAGACAATCTAACTCACACAAGATGGTATATGTGGAACAGTAACCAAATCCGGTAGAAAATCATATTAAAACCATTTATGTCTCAAACCGAGTCAAAACATTATTCAATTGAGCCTATACCTGAGACATAACCTCCACAAGTTTTTCCACAAAATAATTAAAAAACAGTGCCCGACACTCATTTTATAAATCTCGAGTTATCCAAATCGATCATACCAAATTGTTATTCAATCACCTCAAATCACAGTCTTAATTCAAATTACTGTTTGACTCTAAATCTAAGTCAAAACTGTAATCCAGTTGGGTCTCAAGCCTAAAAAATCATTTTCACGTAAATCCGTAAAATTCTTTATAAACCGATAGGTAAATCCGCAACATCATCAAATCATGATACCAAATCATTTCAATCTTAAATCATATTATAAAGCATTTAAAACATTTATGCCTGCATTGCAAGTATAAAATAAAAGTCCACTCACGCTCGGTCCACGCTGAGCGCTCAATATCCGCGGTGTAATCTCACCGAAGCTAATCCAAAGTCTCTGGCCCTGTCCAAATCACATCTGAGGGTTACTAATGTTATATACAAGTCTATAACTTAAACCCTCACAAAGCCTGATATACGAAATACGTCCCGAACACTCTTCCTGAGGTTAAAAACCCCTAAATGACTTTTCAAACGGTTTTCGATCGACCTGAAACCACCACCATTGGATTCAAATTGTCAAAACCTCTCAAACAAGATCGGGTTGACCTCGAAATTCTTGTCCACACGCCTTCACGCGCTGGTCAAAGTTCAGTCAACGCTGATTGTCGCCGGTTAACGGCGGTTAACGGCTAACGTCATGCTGACTTTAGCCTGACATTTGACAAGTCTCACAACTTCTGACAAGCTGCCATGTGGCACCACCCTACTGGTCCATGTGGTCTGACAATGGTTACTGGACCTGCCATGTTAGCTGCCACGTAAGCATGATAGATCCTAACACCTTGCCATGTGGCACCCCCTCACTGGGCCTCGTGGTTTGACATGGCTGACGTGGACTAGCACGTCACTCTGATACCCTCTGACAGGTTGCCACGTGGCACCACCCCACTGGCCACGTGGTCTGACATGGCTAACGTGGACCTAACACGTCAGCTACTAATTAGACTTGACAGCCTGCCACGTGGCATCATCTGATTTGTCACTTGAACTGACATGGATGACGTGGACTGCTACGTCATCACCTTCAACCTTTTGTCAGGTCGACTTGTTTGACTGTAACGGGTCATTTGAGCAACGACCCTTACCTGGCCAGAACTTAGCTGTTCGACCACCGTTTTCCTCCATTTTCCTTCCTATACACTTGCCTCACTCATGGGAACAGTTCTACGGTGTCAAAATCACAAGAAAAACCTGGAAATTAGCTGTCAAGCCTTTTGTTCTTCGGCCAAATTTCCAACTTGAACTCCAGGTGATTACAGCAGCCTTCCTTCATGATTTTGGTTCATGTGAGTTCGTACAGTCCCCAAGAATCATTCCCAATCATTAAAACAGTCCAACAACCCTTCTAAATCCAATTTCGAAATTTGACCCAAACATGGTTTCGGGTTTACTTGGGTTCTGGGTTCCTCAGCTGCTCCGCCGTCCACACCGTCGTCGGCAGTCATTCTCTCTCACTCTGTTTCACTGAAACAGCAACAAGGATGATGGGATGATGTTTATGTGGGTTAGGTTTGAGTTTCGGGCAACAAAGAAGGAAAAAGAACATGTGTATGAATTTGGGGTCTTGGGCCAATAGGATGAGTGACACTTGTCACTCATCCATTGATCCAATCAGGATATTTTGGACCAATTAAAATCTGCCAACTGAACCCATCTTGTAAAATGTGAATAATTCATAAGTTTCTTCCGTGACCCGTAACTTCCCTATTTGATGTCCGATTTCGACGTGTCGCCTGTCTACGGACTCGTGACGTCTCGATCTACGTAACGTGTCTTGGTCAAAGTCCAAATAATCTCTCGGGTCAAAAGTCAATATTTTTCCCTTTTCAGGGGTAAAATGGTCATTTCACATTTATTTTCCGAATTTACATTTCCTTAAAAGTTTGGGTTGTTACATCTGCCACTTATGAAAGGCTCTCTATTTGATTACTTTTTGTTATTCTTTTTATTTAGATTTCGTCCTAGCGAGCATTGGGAGGCCAGTGCCGTTCACTATTATCTTTTCTTTGATATAGGGAGCATTTCCTAACTCACTTGTGTAGTCCATATGCTTGAAGATAAAGACATGCGATCTCATTAGTTGTACACTGATACGGGATTTGCTAAAAGGGGGTAGCAGTATTGCTAAAAAGTTCCTTGGTTTTGAGGTTTATAAACCTAACTTCTATGCACGTCTGTTTGGTTTTTGTCAAACCATTCTTGTGCCATTCATTAGGGGAGTAAATGATGGCACTTCTTGCTGGCTTTGGAAATTTCCTGCCATGTTGCCTTGTTGACCCGATAGACATTTATTGATACACCCCTCTATTTCCTACCTAAATGCCCTTGGCTATTTTAGACCCGTAACTATCCTGTCTAAACTCCAATTTTGACGTGTTTTCTGTCTACGGACTCAGAATTCCAAGACCTACTTAATGGTTCTCGAAAACTGTGTTGAATGTTCTCTAAATCAAAAGTAAACTTGACCTTTACTTAGAGACAAGAATAAAATCGTTAATTTACATTAAAAAATTCCTGAATTATCTTTTTCCGAATATTCGAGTTGTTAAAGTTAGATTATATTTTATTATCTCAATTTTACCGAACAAATAGCCATATCTTCCTTAGCATTTAAATTTAATTTTTTGAGAAATGGCTTTTTTTATTTATTTATCAAATGGTCAGAAATACCGAAAGAAATGTGAACAAAAAATGAAATTTGAAAACACGAACTTTAGAAAATCAGAGGTTATGGAAATACTCAAGATATTGTGAAATTTTTATTAAAGCTTTAAAATATTTTATAGTAAAAAAATTAACAAAAAAAGGTACTATAAAATAATAAAAAAATGAACAAGAAACAAATGGATATAGTAATCTTCTATTACAAGCAACAATCAAACCGGGGGGCTTAATGGTGGATCACGATGGGGGTATAGTAAATCTAACGATGGAGAATCACGGTGCACTTAATCCGATCGCGTGTGGCAGAATTCTACTTGTTATCATTAGATATAGGCCAAATTAATCACGCTGGACTTAATTCGACACCTTGCATATTTTAGCTTACTACCTCTTCGTGCTTTTTTTATGATATAGGCCAAATTAATTATGAAGTGCCAAGTGCCAAGTAGAAAATTAATCATGGTCTGCATCGTTACTTGATTTTATTGAAGGCAGTTGTGCTAAAGGTTTTATTGTGTAGTTATCCTTATTTAGTATGATCTGCCGCGTGCCAACTGCCAGGTGCCTACTTTTGCAGTTCGATCTGTTTGCAATAATCATGATATCTGTTCATTCTACATTGCTATTCTGGTCACTGTGGTCACATCATATTTCTCCATGATAATTATCAGTGACGAATCGCCCTTCACAATTTGGAATAAAATATCATTTACAGCTAATGATTCAGCATGTTCTTCATACTAGTCCAAATGTGTAAGTTCATAGTTCAACTTTAGAATCCCTGGTTTACGAAAAGTCTTACCAAAGACAAAGGCGGCAAAGGCTACTCTAACTCTAGCTAGCAGCCACTTATTATGTGGAGCCCTGTATATTTCTATTCCACCAGATATAAGAAGGCTGCCTCATGCAAATACTCTGCAAAAATGGTAAGCACAATTTTCAAATCTCATTCGTCTTCTCTACTTTAAGCCTTTAATCGGTCAAGTCTCCCTCACAACAATATTGATATCTGTCTGTTTACTCCTATAGTAACCATTTAGAATGATGATGAGCTCAAAGCCACACGCTGCTATACTCTGCAGCCCAGGCATGGGCCATCTCGTCCCCGTCCTTGAGCTTGGAAAGCGGCTTGTCTCCCACCAAAACTTCACCGTCACCATATTCGCCGTGCTGTCTCATACTTCCAAGGCTGAATCTGCCCTTCTCAAGTCAGCCATGACCTCAAACCCCTGTGACATCATTCAACTCCCGCCGCCAGACATCTCCGCCCTTGTTGCCCCTGATACTGCCGTCGTTACACTCCTTGCTGTCATGATGCGTGAAGTGCGGCCTGCTTTCCGCTCAGCCATACGTCAAATGGATTCTCCTCGCCCTACCGTGCTTATTGTGGACCTCTTTGGTACCGAATCTCTCCCCATCGGCGATGAGCTTGGGATTCCCAGGTACGTATATATAGCTTCCAATGCGTGGTTCTTAGCGTTGACTATTTATGTGCCAATTCTTGACAAGGAAGTCGAAGGAGAGTATGTAGACCGAACTGAGATGTTGAGACTTCCGGGGTGCACTCCGGTTCACCCAGAAGATGTAGTTGACCCGATGCTGAACCGGGCAGACCAACAGTATCTGGAGTACGTGCGGTTGGGGTTGGAAATTCCATTGAGTGATGGGATTTTGCTGAATATATGGGAGGATTTACAGCCTAAAACATTGGATGCGTTAAAAGATGATAGCCTCTTGGGTCGATTGGTTAAGGTGCCCGTTTATCCAATTGGACCGTTAACGAGGCCGATCCAATCATCCGGTCCAACCGGTCCAAGGGAAAAGGAGTTGTTTGATTGGCTAGACAAGCAGCCTACTGAGTCTGTGATATTTGTGTCGTTAGGGAGTGGGGGTACCTTGTCCCATGAACAAATGTTGGAGATGGCTTGGGGTTTGGAGATGAGCCGACAAAGATTCATTTGGGTTGTAAGGCCACCCACCACGAATTCCGCAGACACAGCCTTTTTCACTTCAGGTCACCTCAAATTTCATTTATTTAGGAACGTGTTTATTAATCCCTAATTCAAAACTAAGATACAGAGTTAAATTTCACTTTCAATTTATAATTAACTAGCCTCTTGGGCCAAATTTTTTTAGGAGGATTTAAAATTAAAAATAAAATAAAATTAACTTTTAATTTAAAAAAATTGAAAATTGAAGATATAACTATCTTAGCAGCTCATAATCTTTTTTTTTTTTCACTCTCCATTGCTTCCATTAACCATTTTTTATGTTAACATATAAATTTAATATCTGATTTATTATTGTATTCCTATTTAATAATCTATTTATATTTAAAAATTATTAGTTGAAGGGTAATTTCGTTTGAAATTTTTAGTGAAGCTGGTTTATTCACCATCTTGGTTTTATAATAATAATAGAGATATTTGCATTTTATTTTTGAGGAACTTTCTAATTCTATTTGTTTAAGTTATCTGATTTTCCTTAAAGCATATATTAGAATTAGAACTTTTCATTCACTAAAATACTTTCTTAAAATCATTTTCACAAAAAAGTTAATAGGATTGGAGGTTATTAGCCACATATATGTTATATATATATATGTATTAAACAAATTAGTTGTATTGATGACCGTTACAATATTCAAGGTAAAATGTCAATTTAATTGATAAATATAAATTACTAAATGACTTTTAATTTAGTTAATTAATCAGCTAAATAATTTTAATTAAAATATATGCATAAGGCCAGTAATTTAATAAATTGAAATAGTATAAAGTATTAGTAGAATTAGATGCGAGTATTGTCTTTAGTTTATTATATAAAAATGAAAATATAACTATTGTTATATTTAAAAAAGAAATACATTCACATAATGAGCTAATCTAAATTAGTTTATGACAAAATAGAAAACATTAAAGAAACCAGATTATTCATGTCTTGGCCAACCTTGACTTTGAAGTTTTAATACCATACATCAGGAAATGGAGATGATGGCCCATCAACCTATTTGCCCGAAGGATTCTTGACCCGAACCCGTGACACTGGGATGGTTGTACCTCTTTGGGCCCCCCAAGTGGACATCCTAAGCCATCCATCAATAGGAGGGTTTTTATCGCATTGCGGGTGGAATTCAAGCCTAGAGAGCATCACCAATGGAGTGCCATTGATCGTATGGCCACTATACTCTGAGCAAAGAATGAATGCCACGTTATTGACCGACGAACTTGGCGTGGCGGTGGGGCCGAAAGTGCGACCATGGAAACAAGTTGTTGGGAGGGAGGAGATCGGGAGAATGATTAGAAAAATTATTGTGGATGGTGATGGGTTTGCAATAAGGAATAGGATGAAGAAACTAAAAGTGAGTGCAGCGAAAGCATTGAGCGAAGGTGGCTCTTCATTTAATGCATTGTCAAAGTGGCATAAGCAACGCAACAAATGAAGGGAAGGCCACGTACCTGAGTAAGTATTGTTGACCCCTTTATATATTATCAATAATTATACGATAATGATTTCATAATATAATATTATGCATTAAAATGAATGATTGTGCGTAGTGTTTGACATTATGTAATTTGTTACTTCTTGACAGTTATTCCAACTATCTTAATTGATTATATCAATTAAATCATCTAATACGGAATAATGAATGTTATTATTTAATAAATTAAATTATCTTACATTTATTTTTGTGATAAATAAAATGTCATATTAAATATTATCAATTAAGATAATTCAAATAACTGTGCTAATTATTTAGCCGACTGAACTTTTTTTTTAACCTAGATCAAAAAGTATATAAGCAAGCCTTGAAAACGGAGAACAAGAGAGCAGCAGCCCTCAACTTACAACACAAGGAGGTTTCAAGCCCTAGGAAAGCAAAAGGTAAATGAAACGCTAGAACAGTGACCATATCTTCGGTGGTCTACCCCCCAGTGCGCTAGTTTTATCGATGCAATGACGACGTTTTGGAAGGGAAATTCGCTGATTCTTTGTATTGGCCTTCATAGTTACTGTATTATATTTGGAGTGAGAATAATGTCACAATCTGTCTCCTCCAATATAATGTTGTTCACTTTGGGCTCACTCCCATTGAGTCCAACCCACACGGGTCTCCTCCCTCACGATTTTGCTCCTGAGGCCCCACCCCTAAAAAGATCTCATGTTGAATAAAAGTGTGTCTACGCATATCTGACATGTCCCCTATTTCTTCTCGGGGCAATGTGAGATTGCTAACCATATCTCCAAGTCACGGGTTCTCACAATCCACCCTCCTTGGGTCTCAGCGCCCTTGCTGGCACAATCCATTACGCCCGGGGATTGGGGCTCTAATACCAAATTGTCATAAACGGCCTCCAACATGATATTGTCTGTTTTTTGTCTGCCCCCGTTGGGCTCAGCCCACACGGGTCCCCACCTTCACAGTTTTGCTCGTAAGAGTCTCACCATCAAAAGGCCTCCTGTTGAATAGAAGTATGCCTATACATATAAGGCACATCACACATCCCCCTTGGACGATGTGGGATTGCTAACCATGTCTCCAAGGCACGGGCCCTCACACATAATAACTAGTTATTCAGCGGTGCAAAATTTTTTTTGTCTTAGATTGTTGACATGATCAGACTTTGTCGATCAGATTTCGTCTCTATAATTTTAATTTTAAGAAGAGTGTAAATAACTGTCAGGTTGCTAAGGCTTAGAACATCCCTATGTTGTAAGTTGAGGCCTGCTGCTCTCTTATTCTAACCTTTGGCTGGCTTTGTGCTATGTTTTCAGGACTCGTTTAGGGTGCTTGTCCCTTAATATACTTTTACTTTAAAAAAAAAAAAATTGCTGCGCTCATCATATAAATGAGGTAATATTTCTTCTATTTATCGTACTCCGGTTAACTCAATGATGCTGTTATGATTGGGTATGAAATTAAATGTTAATATTACTTGTTTTTATTGTTCCATGCAAGTCGAACTCAATGATGCTGATGTAATTAGATATCAAACTAAATGCTAATATAATGCATGAAATGACATCAATTAATTAGGGGACGAAACTCTAGAACTAATTAACGGATTCTCCCTCTAGTTTATTTTTCATAACACTATTACTGTCACATTGCGCTGTCAACTTTCTTAAGAGATCCACTTATCAGTATATACATTTTACCGCGGTTCAAAAAATATGCTTCATTAATATTTTATTATATGCTATTAGGAAAATAATAATTATAATATTGTGAATATTTACTTTCCTAGTAATTAACATCTTTGACTTTGTAACCTACTTAACTAGGTCTCTTAGCTTTGTATTTAAAAGAACACTTCACGTGAATACAAGATATCAATTAAAAGCCTTCTTCTCTTTTGCACACTTTTATCATGGTATGAGAGCCTGACTCTATACCCACTTTCCAACTTATTTTAACCTTAATCCCTCAACATCCTTTTCACATAGCATGGCCGAAACCCATCCGCCATCAACAAAAACAAAGGTCACTTCAAGTAGCAACAGTTCACCCATCGACCCATTAAATCCTTACTATGTCCACCAATCAGATCATCCAGGTCATTCACTAGTCCCAATAAAATTGAATGAAGCTATCTTCATAATGTCCAAATTACTCATTAAATTAAACAAGTAATTCAGGTGTTATGCAATTTAAACTTTTTTTGTGTAGATATAATATTGGTAAATATGAATCGTTCTTAACCGGAGAAATTAAGAAACATTAATAATATGTTAGTTAAAAAGAATAATGAATAATCAAACAATAATGAATTAAAGAATTAAAGAATTAAAGAACTAAATAATTAAATAATTAAATAATAAAGAATTAAAAATAAATGAATTAAAGAATAAAATAATAAAGTAATTAATGAATTAATGATGTAACGACCCGTCCCGGAAGTCGGGATTGGATTAGTGGTTAATGACGGATTAACGAAGATAATCGGTGATTAGTTGGATATTTTTGGACGGATGGCGCAGAATGATGATTTTGCCCCTAGAATGGGCAAAATGTTGACTTTTAGTTCGGGCGGTCAAATGGACTCTGAACGATGACCGTGACGTAATTCGGGACGTCACGAGTCTGTAGACAGGTGGCACACCCGATTCCGACATCCGAGGAGGAAGTTAGGATGTTCGGAAGATTGATGGCATTTTCGTAATTTTGTTTAAAAGGAGGAATTTGTTGAATTTTTTAACGACAAGATTTCTTCACGCAAACCGAGGTCCGTTAGGTAGGTCTCGACGTCCTGAGTACAACGATAAGCAGCACGCCTTCATCGGACATCAGACAGATAAATTGTGGGTCTAGGAAGTGAAGGGTAAAATGGTAATTTTGACAATTAGGGGCAATTCAGTCTTTTTCGTACCTTGGGATTTTTGCAATTAGATAAGGACACTGGAGAAAAGATTATTGGATATTTTGGAGTGTGGACCACAGGATGAAGGACACATGGCTTCACCCTAGAGGCTTCCAGCCTTCTCTCACGGTTCAATTTAAATTGATTGTGTTAGTTTAAACAGGGCAACTAAGAAAATAGAGAGACTGAGACAATGAGGCAATCAATCAGTTTCATGGTGTGTGAGTTCTTGGTGATTGAGTGTGAATGATCAGAGAGAAGCTGAGAGTTTAGTGAGTGTTTTGGGGTTTGAGTGAGAGCCTCAGAGGAGGGTGAGAAACTCAGGAAAACAGAGAGGTTAAGGGTGAGCAGCCGTGGACGAAATCGATCAAACCCATAGAAGTTGGGTTTGTGGTGGTGTTCAGAGGACAGAGGAGTAACTGGGGAATGCTTAGGGACACGACGGAGCTCAGGCGGTGAGTAGAGAAACGGGTAAGCCTCTGGTCCCATGTTTTTCCAGTTTTTTTTCAAAATCAAAGTCGTGAGTTTTAGGGACTGGTTAAGTGAGTTTTTTGACCCTGGAAGCTTTAGGAAACTAATATCAACCTCAGGAACTCGAACCCGTGACTGGAAGAACGACGGGTGGCTGGAATCCGAAGTCAACTTTTCTGAGTTTTTGGTTCAAGCTTGGAAGGTAAGGTTTAGGGCTTTATTGCTTGATTTTATTACGTGAATCACTCCCAAATTCAAGGACGAAGCTTAGGGTATAGAAAGGATTGAAAATGGGTGAAAATTGGCCTCGCCGGCTTGGTTGGATCAGACCGGTCTGGATTGGTCTGAACCGGGTTGGCTGGAGGTTGACGATGACATTATAGCAGGGGCGTGGCTCCCATGCACAGCCCCATTGGGTGGCGCGTGGGGAATGTTTTGGCAAAACGTTCAACACGGTTTTCAATCTAATCGATGTAACAAACATTTTAGGACAAGTTTCGAGTCGATCAGATACCGGATCGGGGTAGTTTTAAGTGTTCGATGGTTTAGGGCTTCGTTTAATTACGTTTAAAAATCCGGAAAAATTGGGAAAATTAGGGTAAGCTTAAATGAAGTGTTTGTGACCCGGATTGGTGACTTTGACAGGTCGGGAAATTCCTGAGACAGCCGAGGAGCGTACATGACAGGACCCACCCTGATCCCCCTGGGACCACCCGGGGACGTGCTGTAACACCCCGGAAATTCGTAAATTGTAATATTGTAATTTAATGTATGAATTGACGTTTTTACCCTTGTGAATTGTATGGCCAATTTTTGACTTTTTGGTTTATGGGTCAAATGGATTTTGACCAGTGACCGTGACGTAGTTCAGGACATCACGAGTTCATAGACAGGTGGCACGTCCAATTCGGACGATCAGGGAAAAAGTTATGACTATCGGAAGTTCAGGGGCATTACCGTAATTTGGACGAGATAGGGGAAAAAGTTGACTTTTTGATGTACCAGGAATTTTCACACGACCCGAAGACCGTTGGATTCGTCTCGATGCCCTGAGTATAACGACAGGCGGCACGCGTGAAACGGACATCGGATGACTGAGTTGCGGGTCACAGAAGTTAGAGGGCATTTTGGTAATTTCTGCCCTGAGGGCATTTTGGTCTTTTTGCACGGTTACTGTAGCAGCAACCGTGAAAAGCAGGGCACACGGCCATGCCGTGGTGTTTGTGGGTGTGCAATTGTTTAAACACTGAGTGGACTGATTGTGGGCATTGTTTATGTAATTTGAGACGTTGGGAGTGTGGTTTGTGGCCGTTCAGAGCACGGGGAAGCTTTAAAATTTTGGTTATGGGCTCTGTGTGCGGGAAGCAGGTTCTGTGCGACCTGAGGATGTCTCCCACGGGTGTTGGACTCTTGAGCGCGTAACCGAGTAGGGGAGTGAGAGAAGGGTTCATTTTGGTGTCTGTTTGGGGCTGAGAGATTGTGAGAGACAGGGAGAAACAGTGAAGAACAGTTTCGGGTTTTTGGGGGGAAAATTCCGAATTCAATCTCCACGGGTTTTGGGACCAATCTAGGCACCGTGGAGGCCTTCTGGGAGTGACAGAAACTCGTGCGAGCAGTCATTGAAGGGGGTTGATCGTGGTATGCCCAGGAACCCAAGTTCCAGTTCTGAAAAAACCGGTTTGGAGGGAAAATCCAAGTTCAATTTCCACGACCTTTTGGATAGGAAGGACAAGGTACTACGGCAGAAGACGATTCCTCTCGTGAAAGTCCTTTGGAGAAATCAGAATGTGGAAGAAGCCACATGGGAGCCCGAGGCTCAGATGCGGGAACAGTTTCCTTATTTGTTTCCTTAAATTTCGGGACGAAATTCCTTATGGGGGGAAGGTTGTAACACCCCGGAAATTCGTAGATTGTAATATTGTAATTTAATGTATGAATTGACGTTTTTACCCTTGTGAATTGTATGGCCAATTTTTGACTTTTTGGTTTATGGGTCAAATGGACTTTGACCAGTGACCGTGACGTAGTTCAGGACGTCACGAGTTCATAGACAGGTGGCACGTCCAATTCGGACGATCAGGAAAAAGTTATGACTATCGGAAGTTCAGGGGCATTACCGTAATTTGGACGAGATAGGGGAAAAAGTTGACTTTTGGATGTACAGGGATTTTTCACACGACCCAAAGACCGTTGGATTCGTCTCGATGCCCTGAGTATAACGATAGGCGACACGCGTGAAACGGACATCAGATGACCGAGTTGCGGGTCACGGAAGTTGGAGGGCATTTTGGTAATTTCTGCCCTGAGGGCAATTCGGTCTTTTTGCACGGTTACTGTAGCAGTAACCGTGAAAAGCAGGGCACACGGCCATGCCGTGGTGTTTGTGGGCGTGCAATTGTTTAAACACTGAGTGGACTGATTGTGGGCATTGTTTATGTAATTTGAGACGTTGGGAGTGTGGTTTGTGGCCGTTCAGAGCACGGGGAAGCTTTAAAAATTTGGTTATGGGCTCTGTGTGCGGGAAGCAGGTTCTGTTCGACCTGAGGATGTCTCCCACGAGTGTTGGAATCTTGATCGCTTAACCGAGTAGGGGAGTGAGAGAAGGGTTCATTTTGGTGTCTGTTTGGGGCTGAGAGATTGTGAGAGACAGGGAGAAACAGTGAAGAACAGTTTCGGGTTTTTGGGGGGAAAATTCCAAATTCAATCTCCACGGGTTTTGGGACCAATCTAGGGACCGTGGAGGCCTTGTGGGAGTGACAGAAACTCGTGCGAGCAGTCATTGAAGGGGGTTGATCGTGGTGTGCCCAGGAACCCAAGTTCCAGTTCTGAGAAAAACCGGTTTGGAGGGAAAATCCAAGTTCAATTTCCACGGCCTTTTGGACGAAACCAATCGCTGAGTGAGCTTTCTAGGAACATTTGGAACCTGTCCATATCGGTATCGACGGCAACCTGCCATGGAGGAGCTAGGACGGTGACCTCCGTGTGCAGAGGAAATCGCAGCGTTTGGACGGCTACTTCCAGGTGATGTTTCGTTCGATTGATGGTTCTATTTTGTTAGTATAGGTCCTATTATGCCTCTGTATGATTTAATTGGACAATGGTGATAGTTTGGAGGAGCTCTGAGGTTTGACCCGTGAGGCTATTCGAGTTTGGTTAGGACGATTTAGGGCGTGTCGAGATGATTAGAGGACTAGGAACTGTAATTAAAAGATGTTAGAACATGTTAGAATCAAGAATGAATGAAATTAAGTAGAAATGAGAGGTTAATTAACCGGGTCACACCGCGGGTTGAAGACCCGAATTACAGTGAATCGGGCAAGAACGACGACACTGTAGCAGTGTCACTGTAGCAGCGCGTGACTTTCACGCGCAGCCACTTTGGGCGGCGCGTGAGGGCGCGTTGAGCACTATCTCGGATCACGGTCAACATGACTTTTAATCCTTTCATCATTTTGAACATTTTCTGTGAAGTAACCATGTTGATATGAGATAGTGAGGAAGGTCAGTTTAGGGCCGGATGTCTCGGGAAGCGTGTTGGCCGGCTTTCCCGAATCGGTTTCTGTTTTGGACTTTTTGAGGGTATTTTAAGGACCTATAATGACACTTGTGTGTGATTGGAAATGACAGGAAACTTAGGTTAATTCCGGAGACAAGTTTGTACGCGTGTTATTCGCAGCGGGAGCGTACTGTGAGTGGGCCCGTTTTTATTAACACTTGCATGCATAACCGTTTTCATTTCCGTATATCTATATGTGTGCGTGAATCACTAATGGATTTTGATTATCTCGATTTACGGCTGTGACACGTTTTACGGTGTTGGGCTGAGACCCGTTTTATGGAAATTGAACACTGTTTTATATTATGTATATACATATACGTATGCTTGTGGATATGATGACTATCTTGGGTACTGCACTGTATAATCCACCGTATAATACTGTCTCCTCCGGATGTGGTACCCCGGAGCGGTGACGGTGCATTGCCTGCGAGGAGTCATGCTACGGAGATGCCAGACCGTAGGATGACTCAGGAGCAGGATTGCTATTATTGGACGTCTGGGACGTCGAGCGTCTGGGACGCTAGGCATCTGGGATGCCATAACCGAACTGGGTTCGGAGATTGGACTCAGGATTTGAGACCCCGGGTGGCACGCGTAGCCTTGGGACTGTGACCATTATTGGACGTCAGGGACGTCGGACATCTGGGATGTCTATATCGGATGTGTATGGTGCAGTAGCTGGGTTTATATTACATTTCTGGCTTAATATGATGCTTGTGATATATTACATGTTTTTATGGGTTTTAAATACTGATGCATGCATGTTTGGAAAACGGAGGGGTAAAGTATATATTTTACTTATTATACTGTTTTTACAAACCTGAGTTTCGGCCCACTCACCTTTCATGTTTTGGTAACCCCTCCAGGTCGTGCTGCTGAGGTTGGTGAGGACCCCGAGGCTGAGGCATAGATTTTGCACTGCGCACCTGAACCCCTGTCGGGTCGGATCACCCGCAGGATTTTCCTTTCTAGTGTCGTGCTCGGATTTTGTATTTTAAATTGTATCCCTTGTCTGACATCTGTTAAATTTGGACTATGTATGACTTTATTTTTCCTACATTTACGCATTTAAGTTTTTAAGGCTAGAATTGGAATTTTCGGTTCGGGTGTCAGACGGGAGCAGGGCACGTCCCCTTGCGGTCCACGGGGGATCGGGGCGGGTCCCTGTCAGCTTGGTATCAGAGCACTAGGTTGTGGTCAGCATGTTAGACTAGCGGTTAATATTGGGTACTTTTCGAGTCTAAGAATTGTGTTAACTAATCTATGCCTCTTAACAGCTGGTTATGCCTCCGAGGAGAACCCCTTCAGCACGGACCGCCGAGGAAATTGAGAGAGAGATGGAGTGCGCCAGTATTGAGCGGGCTCAACGGTTGGGAGCCACACCTTTCAACGGGGGATCTGACCCCGAGGATGCCTACGAGTGGATTGATAAATGGGAAAGAATCTTTACTGTGATGCATTGCCCACCCGGCGAGCAGGTGACTTTGGCGGCCTTCTTACTGGAAGGCGGAGCTTAGCGATGGTGGCAGGGTCTGGAGATGTCGGGGTGGTCAGTTCGTACCACCACATGGGAGGTCTTTCGTGCTCGGTTCCTAGATCAGTACTACCCGCGATCTTTTCGCGCAGCACGAGAGGCGGAGTTCCTGCGACTGGAGCAGGGGGACATGTCTGTGGCAGACTATGAGCAGGCTTTCGGGAAGCTTTCCCGTTTTACAGCAGCTTTTGTGAGTACTGAGGAGGAGAGATGTCAGAGGTTTGAGTTGGGGCTCCGAGGAGAGATACGGGCAGGTGTGACGGCTGCCACTTATGCGACTCTGAGGGACATGGTCGACGCTGCAGTTCGTGTCGAGGCCAGTCTGGCGGTACACCAGGCGTGATAATCATCAGGCGAGGGGCGGCGCCGGGATCGTCCCCATCCGGGACCAACCGGCCGGAAAATCTCTAAGGGGGGAAGTTATCGAGGAGCACCCACATCATTGCGGGGTCGTGGCTGGTCAGGTCGATCAGGGGGCTCTCAGAGGGGCGGATCGAGATCCAGTGCTGGGCAGCATGTGTCTTGGAGTGGTGCATCAGGAGGGTCTTGGGATGGACCGAGGACAGTTAATTGTTTTGCTTGCGGAGGAGCGGGCCACTATGCCCGAGATTGCCCGTCGTTGTCGAGGAACAACGATACTGGAGGTGCTAGTTTTGCACAGAGTTCGGCTTCCAACACTGCCGGAGGCCTAGGACAGGGTGCTGGACGTGGCGCACGTGGGCGCGGACATACTGCGGGGCCCAGTGCTCGTGTTTTTGCAGTGACTCAGCAGCAGGCGAGGTCAGCCCCGGATGTGATTACAGGTACACTTCATATCTCGAACCTTATTGTGCGAGTATTGTTGGATGCGGGGGCTACACATTCTTTTATTTCGAGGCGTTGTGCTGGTATGTTAGATTGTGAGGTATCACCCTTAGGTAGTGAGATGGGTGTTGGCACACCTATGGGCGTCGTGTACTTGGTGAATCAGGTGATTTGGAGGTGCCCGGTGAGAATTGAGGATGTGGATCTGCCAGCAGACTTGATTAATATGGACATCCATGACTTCGATGTGATTCTCGGGATGGATTGGTTAGCGGAGCATGGGTCGCTTATTGATTGCTGTAGTCGGCAAGTGTTTCTGCGGAGTCCGGGTTTGCCGGAAGTTACCTTTCAGGGGGAGCGTGATTGTTCGCTGCCTGAAGTGATTTCATCACTTGCTGCTACTAAACTTCTACGGAAGGGATGCCAGGGCTATTTGGCACATGTTGTGTCGGAGCGAGTCGATACTCCGTGTATCGAGGAGATACCTGTAGTGCGGGAGTTTCCGGATGTGTTCCCGGAAGATCTCCCTGGATTACCACCACCGCGGGAGATTGAGTTTACCATTGAACTACTCCCCGGTACCCGACCTATATCTCAGGCACCGTACCGGATGGCGCCAGCAGAATTACGGGAACTCAAAACACAGTTGTAGGAGTTGGTCGAGTTGGGATTCATCCGACCGAGTACTTCACTGTGGGGAGCACCGGTGTTGTTTGTGAGGAAGAAGAAGGGGAGTCTCCGATTGTGTGTGGATTACCGACAGCTGAACAAGGTGACGCTGAGGAACCAGTATCCTCTACCCAGGATTGATGACTTATTCGACCAGTTGCGGGGAGCGCAGTGCTTCTCGAAGATTGATTTGCGATCTGGGTATCATCAGCTGAGGATTGCGGAGGGGGATATTTCGAAGACGGCTTTTCGAACTCGTTATTCCTGGTGATGCCTTTTGGTTTGACGAATGCTCCAGCAGCATTCATGGATCTGATGAACAGAGTCTTCCGACCTTACCTGGACAAGTTTGTGATTGTGTTCATCGATGAAATCTTGGTGTATTCGGGGAGTGCCCGAGCACATGAGGAACACCTACGGTTGGTGTTAGGGAAGCTGAGACATGAACGGTTGTACGCCAAACTGAGTAAGTGTCAGTTTTGGCTGAGCAGCATTGGTTTTCTGGGACATGTGATTTCGGCTGATGGGATCAGCGTGGATCCCCAGAAAACGGAAGCGGTGACTAACTGGGCCAGACCGACGACAGTGACAGAGGTGCGGAGTTTTGTCGGATTGGCAGGCTACTACCGGAGATTTGTGGAAGGTTTCTCCAAGATCGCTGCACCGTTGACTCGTTTGACCAGGAAAGGAGTGAAGTTCATCTGGGACGAGCAGTGTGAGCAGAGTTTTCAGGAATTGAAGCATCGTTTGACCACTGCTCGTATCCTTGCATTGCCCGACAACAGTGGAGAGTTTGTAGTTTTTAGTGATGCCTCACTACAAGGTTTGGGATGCGTATTAATGCAGAATGGCAAGGTGATCGCTTACGCATCACGGCAGCTAAAAACTCATGAGTTGAATTACCCTACCCATGATTTGGAGTTGGCGGCGGTGGTTCATGCCTTGAAGATCTGGAGACATTACCTTTTCGGTGCAACGTGCAGGATATACACCGACCATCAAAGCCCGAAGTATCTATTTACCCAGAAGGAACTCAACTTGAGGCAACGGAGATGGTTGGAATTGATCAAGGATTACGACTGTACGATCGAGTACCATCTGGGTAAGGCTAATGTGGTGGCAGATGCGCTCAGTAGGAAATCAGCGGGATCAATTGCACACCTGAGGATGGTGTATCTTCCTTTACTGGTGGAACTCCGGAAGGCTGGGGTTATTCTAGATACGGATGAGCATGGAGCTTTATTGGCCAGTTTCCATGTACGGCCAGTGTTGGTTGATCAGATCATTGAGGCACAACTTCAAGACCCGATATTGTGCATCTACAGGATTGAAGTTGAGGCTGGGGAACGGCAGGACTTTACCATCCGAGATGATGGGGCACTTGTGAAATTGGGCCGTTTGTGTGTGCCAGCGGAGACAGAGTTACGGGCCGAGATTTTGGAGGAGGCCTACAGTTCAGCGTATGCTATGCACCCGGGAGGTACAAAGATGTACCGTACCCTCCGGAACTATTATTGGTGGCCAGGGATGAAGAGAGACATTGCTGAGTTTGTGAGCAGATGCTTAACCTGTCAGCAGGTTAAGGCGGAGCGGCAGAGACCGTATGGGGCTATGCAGCCACTACCGATTCCCGAGTGGAAGTGGGACCACATCACCATGGACTTTGTCTTTAAGTTACCAAGGACCCGGAGTGGATTTGACGGAGTTTGGGTGATTGTAGACCGATTATCGAAGTCAGCACATTTTCTGCCAGTACAAGAGACTTACAAACCTAACCGACTGGCTCAATCGTTCGTGAAGGAGATCATCCGACTTCATGGTACGCCGGAGTCGATCGTGTCCGATCGCGATCCGCGTTTCATTTCCAGGTTCTGGCGGAGTTTGCAGGCTACCTTGGGAACGAAACTGCGTTTCAGTACTGCTTTCCATCCACAGACCGATGGACAGTCTGAGAGGACTATTCAGACCCTGGAGGACATGATGAGATCTTGTGTACTGCAATTTCCGGATTCGTGGGATACTCACTTGCCTTTGATGGAATTTGCTTACAACAACAGCTACCAGGCGAGTATTGGGATGGCCCCCTACGAGGCACTGTATGGTCGACAGTGCAAGACACCTATCTGCGGGATGCAGATTGGGGAGCGAGCGGCCGTAGGGCCGGAGTTGATGGATATCACCCAGGAAGCAGTCCGTGTTATCAAGGAGAGGTTGAGGGCGGCACAGGATCGCCAAAAGAGTTATGCTGATAGACGGATCCGAGATTTGGAATTCGAGGTTGGAGATTTTGTCTTCCTGAGGTTGTCCCCGTGGAAAAGGATTATTTGCTTTGGCCGACGGGGAAAACTGAGTCCACGTTTCATAGGACCTTATGAGATCGTGGAGAGGATTGGCCGGGTTGCATATAGATTGGCTTTACCCCCGGAACTTTCTAAAGTTCACGACGTCTTCCATGTATCCATGTTGCGGAAGTACGTACGTGACGCCTCTCATGTTTTGGAGGAGCAACCTATCGAACTTTGAGATGATTTGAGCTTTGAAGAACAACCAGTACAGATTTTGGATAGGAAGGACAAGGTACTACGGCAGAAGACGATTCCTCTCGTAAAAGTCCTTTCGAGAAATCAGAATGTGGAAGAAGCCACATGGGAGCCCGAGGCTCAGGTGCGGGAACAGTTTCCTTATTTGTTTCCTTAAATTTCGGGACGAAATTCCTTATGGGGGGAAGGTTGTAACACCCCGGAAATTCGTAGATTGTAATATTGTAATTTAATGTATGAATTGACGTTTTTACCCTTGTGAATTGTATGGCCAATTTTTGACTTTTTGGTTTATGGGTCAAATGGACTTTGACCAGTGACCGTGACGTAGTTCAGGACGTCACGAGTTCATAGACAGGTGGCACGTCCAATTCGGACGATCAGGAAAAAGTTATGACTATCGGAAGTTCATGGGCATTACCGTAATTTGGACGAGATAGGGGAAAAAGTTGACTTTTTGATGTACAGGGAATTTTCACACGACCCGAAGACCGTTGGATTCGTCTCGATGCCCTGAGTATAACGACAGGCGGCACGCGTGAAACGGACATCGGATGACCGAGTTGCGGGTCACGGAAGTTGGAGGGCATTTTGGTAATTTCTGCCCTGAGGGCAATTTGGTCTTTTTGCACGGTTACTGTAACAGTAACCGTGAAAAGCAGGGCACACGGCCATGCCGTGGTGTTTGTGGGCGTGCAATTGTTTAAACACTGAGTGGACTGATTGTGGGCATTGTTTATGTAATTTGAGACGTTGGGAGTGTGGTTTGTGGCCGTTCAGAGCACGGGGAAGCTTTAAAAATTTGGTTATGGGCTCTGTGTGCGGGAAGCAGGTTCTGTGCGACCTGAGGATGTCTCCCACGGGTGTTGGAATCTTGATCGCTTAACCGAGTAGGGGAGTGAGAGAAGGGTTCATTTTGGTGTCTGTTTGGGGCTGAGAGATTGTGAGAGACAGGGAGAAACAGTGAAGAACAGTTTCGGGTTTTTGGGGGGAAAATTCCGAATTCAATCTCCACGGGTTTTGGGACCAATCTAGGGACCGTGGAGGCCTTGTGGGAGTGACAGAAACTCGTGCGAGCAGTCATTGAAGGGGGTTGATCGTGGTGTGCCCAGGAACCCAAGTTCCAGTTCTGAGAAAAACCGGTTTGGAGGGAAAATCCAAGTTCAATTTCCACGGCCTTTTGGACGAATCCAATCGCTGAGTGAGCTTTCTAGGAACATTTGGAACCTGTCCATATCGGAATCGACGGCAACCTGCCACAGAGGAGCTAGGACGGTGACCTCCGTGTGCAGAGGAAATCGCAGCGTTTGGACGGCTACTTCCAGGTGATGTTTCGTTCGATTGATGGTTCTATTTTGTTAGTATAGGTCCTATTATGCCTCTGTATGATTTAATTGGACAATGGTGATAGTTTGGAGGAGCTCTGAGGTTTGACCCGTGAGGCTATTCGAGTTTGGTTAGGACGATTTAGGGCGTGTCGAGATGATTAGAGGACTAGGAACTGCAATTAAAAGATGTTAGAACATGTTAGAATCAAGAATGAATGAAATTAAGTAGAAATGAGAGGTTAATTAACCTGGTCACACCGCGGGTTGAAGACCCGAATTACAGTGAATCGGGCAAGAACGACGACACTGTAGCAGTGTCACTGTAGCAGCGCGTGACTTTCACGCGCAGCCACTTTGGGCGGCGCGTGAGGGCGCGTTGAGCACTATCTCGGATCACGGTCAACATGACTTTTAATTCTTTCATCATTTTGAACATTTTCTGTGAAGTAACCATGTTGATATGAGATAGTGAGGAAGGTCAGTTTAGGGCCGGATGTCTCGGGAAGCGTGTTGGCCGGCTTTCCCGAACCGGTTTCTGTTTTGGACTTTTTGAGGGTATTTTAAGGACCTATAATGACACTTGTGTGTGATTGGAAATGACAGGAAACTTACGTTAATTCCGGAGACAAGTTCGTACGCGCGTTATTCGCAACGGGAGCGTACTGTGAGTGGGCCCGTTTTTATTAACACTTGCATGCATAACCGTTTTCATTTCCGTATATCTATATGTGTGCGTGAATCACTAATGGATTTTGATTATCTCGATTTACGGCTGTGACACGTTTTACGGTGTTGGGCTGAGACCCGTTTTACGGAAATTGAACACTGTTTTATATTATGTATATACATATACGTATGCTTGTGGATATGATGACTATCTTGGGTACTGCACTGTATAATCCACCGTATAATACTGTCTCCTCCGGATGTGGTACCCCGGAGCGGTCACGGTGCATTGCCTGCGAGGAGTCATGCTACGGAGATGCCAGACCGTAGGATGACTCAGGAGCAGGATTGCTATTATTGGACGTCTGGGACGTCGAGCGTCTGGGACGCTAGGCATCTGGGATGCCATAACCGAACTGGGTTCGGAGATTGGACTCGGGATTTGAGACCCCGGGTGGCACGCGTAGCCTTGGGACTGTGACCATTATTGGACGTTAGGGACGTCGGACATCTGGGATGTCTATATCGGATGTGTATGGTGCAGTAGCTGGGTTTATATTACATTTCTGGCTTAATATGATGCTTGTGATATATTACATGTATTTATGGTTTTTAAATACTGATGCATGCATGTTTGGAAAACGGAGGGGTAAAGTATATATTTTTCTTATTATACTGTTTTTACAAACCTGAGTTTCGGCCCACTCACCTTTCATGTTTTGGTAACCCCTCCAGGTCGTGCTGCTGAGGTTGGTGAGGACCCCGAGGCTGAGGCATAGATTTTGCACTGCGCACCTGAACCCCTGTCGGGTCGGATCACCCACAGGATTTTCCTTTCTAGTGTCGTGCTCGGATTTTGTATTTTAAATTGTATCCCTTGTCTGACATCTGTTAAATTTGGACTATGTATGACTTTATTTTTCGGACATTTACGCATTAAGTTTTTAAGGCTAGAATTGGAATTTTCGGTTCGGGTGTCAGACGGGAGCAGGGCACGTCCCCTTGCGGTCCACGGGGGATCGGGGCGGGTCCCTGTCACGTGCCCTGCTCCCGTCTGACACCCGACATTAAAATATCATAATTACCCTTATTGAAAGTAAAATGCATAAAGAAAATCCAAAGTTAAGTCTTACATAGCACGCCACACAAATATTCGAATACAAATAGTGTCAGACAAGGGATAGTTCCCGAATACAGTTTATAGAGCACGACTCTAGACACACTACGTGCCAACCTACCCAGCAGTAGGGTTCAGGTGCGCAACGTAAACCTATGCCTCTTCCTCGGGATCCTCCTCCACTTCCTCCTCAATAGCACCACCTGGAGGGGTAGTAAAACAACAAGGGTGAGTGGGTCGAAACTCAAGGTTTACAAAATAGTTTACCATCTCGAAAACATAAAGATTTTCCCCTCCGTTTTCCGAAAAGACATGCATTAGTATCATAAACCACAAAATCATATAAGCATAAGCAGAATAATATCAACATAATATAATCTCAGTCACTGCACTATACAACCCAACCCTGACATCCCAGATGCCCGACGTCCCAGACGCCCAATAAGGTCACAGTCCCAAGGCTACGCGTGCCACCCGGGGTCTCAATCCCGAGTCCAAATCCCGAACCCAGTCCGAGCATGGCATACTAGATGACTGACGTCCCAGACGTCCAACAGTAGCAATCCTGCTCCTGAGTCACTCTACGGTCCGGTCCCTCCGTAGAATGACTCCTCACAGGCAATGCGCCGTGACCACTCCGGGGTACCTACATCCGGAGGAGACAGTATCCTAGGGTAGATCTATACAGTGCAGTACCACAGATAATTATCGAGATCCATTATACATATACATGACTCAAAACCATTCATAAACAACCAGATGGGTCTCATGCCCAAACATCGTAATACGTGCCATAAATCATACTCAAGATAACAGATACTTTTACTTGAATCACATATAGATATAATAGAAAGTAAAACAGTTATGCATGCCGAGGTTTAGTGAAATCAAAGGCCTATTCACAGTACAATCCTGCTGCAATCCCGAGCGTAAAGCCCCGTCCAAGGGTTAAAGTACAATTCCTGTCATGTCCAAAGCATACGTAAAGGTCACTTTAAGTCCCTATCAAACAACTAAGAAACCCTAGACTGAAATCGGCCCGGGAAAGCCGTCCGAACACGTTTTCCAAGGCTTCAAACCCTAATTTGACCATCATAACGATCTCCGATCGACACGAAACCACCGCCATTGGATTCGTATCGTCGAAACCTTGAAAATGGCACTGGTCCCACACAAAATACTGTTCACACGCGCCCCCACGCGCCTGGTCAAACTCTGGTCAACGGTGCTACAGTGATGCTGACGTCAGCATGACGTCACTGCTGACGTCAGCATGACGTCACTGCTGACGTCAGCATGACGTCATCACTGACAGTGTCAGAGGACACGTGTCAGCAGCCCATTGGTCCCTGGCCGGACAGTTTTCTGACATGATGACGTCATCATGACGTCACTACTGATGTCAGCATGATGACGTCATCAGCTACAGTACCGGGTCTGAGAACCGGGTCACCGCAGACCCACGGTTCGACCCGATCAGTACTCATCAACCCGACCACCATTTCTGATGGGATTTGTTCCTATGAACTCGTCACAATGTGTTCTATGGTTCTGTGTAATTAAAACGAGCTTTTAGGTTGAAGTAACCACCTGAAAATCGACGGGAAACCGGCTGCCGGCTCTGGTTCGTCTTCTCCGGCGAGTCGTCGAGCTTCCAACCGCGAACCTTGGTCCAAAATGCTCGTCTGAGTCCCTAGGATATGTCTCAAAAGCAACCAAAAATTTCCAACGTAAAAAACGGACGTTTCGAAACACGGAAGGAAATCGGGTCTCACGGGTTTCTGGGCTTACCTCCGCCGTGTCGCCGCCGTGTGCTACCCAGTCCAGTCTTGAGTCGTCCAGAGGTCTCAGTGGTCCTAACCCTAGGTTAGTTCGAGTGCAGGGGTGAAGGTTTGGACGGTTTGGACAATTTGGGCTGATCGGGTTTCCTTCTCGGGTCTGGGGGGTTTTGGAGTTGTGCCGCCGCCCGTGGTGGTGGTGGTGGTCGTCCGGAGGTGGCTGAGGGCTGCCTGGTGCTTCCTGGTGAGGGAGGTTGGGTGGTGTGACGCTGGTGTGTTTGTTCGAAGGGTGAGAGTACACGGTTTTGAGAGAATGAAAATGTGAGAGTGAAAAATCTGAAAGTTTAAAACAGAATGGATGGATGGAATGAAGGGCTGAGATTCAATCTCAGTATAGGATCAATGGTGAGGATTTAAGGAGAGAAAATAATTAAATAATTCAAATGGCCAACATAGATCCCTGATTTAGGGAGTGTGGGGATGAGTGACACGTGTCACTCATCCAAGGGTCCAGATTGGTTTGAATAAAGTAATCAGATTCCATTATTTTAATATTATTTTGATTCGGTTCTCGGTTAGTTCGATTAATCGCGTTTTACGTTCTTGACCATAACTTTTTCGTCGTACGTCCGATTTCGGCGTGCCGCCTGTCTACGGATTCGTATCGACGGGACCTACGTAACGGTCCTTGGCCCTCGTCCGTTGGACTTCCCGGGTCAAAATTCAATATTTTGCCCCTAATTGATCAAATTACCAAAATACCCCTCAACATCCGAACATCACAACTTCTTCCTCGAACGTCGGAATCGAACGTGCCACCTGCCTATGAACTCGTGACATCCTAAACTACGTTACGGTCACGGGTCAAAGTCCTAATTACTTCCCGAGGTAAAAGTCAACTTCCCCCCCTCAGGGGTAAAACGGTCATTTTACAATAAAATAATAATTACGAAAGTTCGGGTCGTTACAGTACAGGACGCGAGTGACGTGTTCGGAACTATGAGTGGACTATTTGTTTTCTAACCGAGCATGCATAACTGTTTTTACTTATATGTTTCTATTATGCTTTTATGCTTTCGATATGTGCATTTATGCTTATGATTTCTATGCTCTAGTTTTACTTGATTGCACGTTTTTTTAATACAAGTATCGGATTTGCACGTACTTCGAGAATATGAGTTCTGCTATGCTTTTGAGTATCGTTTTGGATGGATGATTTATGTTTATACGCTTTCTGTTTTACTAAGGATTTATGGACATGTTTTCGATATGATGTGAGATTTGGAAGTGAAATTCGGGCAGAAGTCCCATTTCGATAATCGTGATTTCGGTTTTCGAAGATTTCCAGTTTGGTTTTGGTTTTCGGATTTCGATGCGTTTTCTTATGCTTGAAAAATGGTTTTGGGTTTAAAAACCCGGAAAAAGAGAAAACCCCACTGGATCTGGTTTTGAGTTTAAAGATTCGGATTGATTGACGGGGGGAGGGTCCTGGATTGATATGTTTTGAGTTTAAAGACTCGGTATATGTTTCGAGTTTAAAGACTCGGTGATTCTGATACCCCCTGAGGCCTGTGATTGTGTTTTGAGTTTAAATACTCGTTGATATCCGGAAGGCCTGGTTATTTGCGCATGGTTGTGAGTTTAAAGACTCGGGCGCACTTGAGATCCAGTAAACTTGTATGATCGATGTTTTTCATCAGTTTTCCAATGTTTTGGGCTGTGACCCGAATAACTTGTTTCTTATGGATTTAGTGTCAAGACCCGACCCTCCTCTGTCAGGTCCCGACTCATCTAGCATGATATTGTCCTCTTTGTGCCACAACAATACTCAACGGCAAGCCTGCGCCCTCAAGGTTTTGTTTTCGGGAGCTCATGGTGCAACTTCCCAGGGGGTCACCCATCATGAAATTGCACCAGCCTCAACTCGCTTAATTTTGGGGTTCCAATCCCCCCCAAAGCCACTGAGCTCCCAAAAGGCCTTATGCTAGATAGGTGTGTGCCTACACCTTTAAGGCACACCACCATTCCCTTCCCAGACCATTCCCCCCTCGTAGGAGTGTGGGATTGTTCACCGTTCCCTCCAGGGCACGGGTCTTACAATCCACCCCCCTTAGGGCCCAGCGTCCTCGCTGGCACACTTCCCGGTTGGGGTCTGGCTCTGATACCATTCTGTTAGGACCCGACCCTCCTCTGTCAGGTCCCGACTCATCTAGCACGATATTGTCCTCTTTGGGCCACATCAATACTCAATGGCAAGCCTGCGCCCTCAAGGTTTTGTTTTCGGGAGCTCATGGTGCAACTTCCCAGGGGGTCACCCATCATGAAATTGCACCAGCCCCAACTCGCTTAACTTTGGGGTTCCAATCCCCCCCAAAGCCACTGAGCTCCCAAAAGACCTCGTGCTAGATAGGTGTGTGCCTACACCTTTAAGGCACACCACCATTCCCTTCCCAGACTATTCCCCCCTCGCAGGAGTGTGGGATTGCTCACCGTTCCCTCCAGGACATGGGTTTAGGGCCGAGTGCCCGAACTTTGGTTTTGATTTCTGACGATTTCCGCACTTGTGCATATGGTTATTTTAACTTGGTTATGCATGCATGTTTTCAAACGGAGGGTGAACCTTGGTTTATTTTCGTAAATGGTTGTATAACTCTTATTTATTTTTAGTCCACTCTCGCTTTTAATGTTTTTAACACCCTCCAGGTCGTGGTGCTAGCACTGGGGCTAACGTTGAGGCAGAGGCGGAGGCATATAGTTTTCCCGTTGCGCGTGTAGCCAACTTTTAGTAAGATTCTCGTCTTATCTTGTACTGTACTATGCTATGTGCTACTGTGGACTTGTTGTATTATAAATTCTCCCTGGTCTGGCAATGTATAAATTGTGGGTTTTTATGAGGTTGTTTTGGTCTTTTGTGTTGGTTTGTCAGACGGGAGCAGGGTTCATCCCGGTTATCAGGGTGATAATCGGGGTGGGTCCTGTCAAATAAGATAAAGAATAAAAACAATAAAAGAATAATGGGGGGTTTGAAAGATTGTAATCATAGAATAAAGAAAACAAGTAAAAATAATTAAGAACTTTATTCTACTTCTACTTTAACCTTTACACAAGTGAACTTTCTTCAAATACATATTTTTACCAACACTCTAACATTTTGCTCATATTGAACCAATCCCGAAATTCTACCTTCATCATCTTAATTACATGCATACATTTTTCAATATTATAAATGCACCGAACAGCGGTCATAAACACTTATAATACGATTCACCTTACGTTATTGATTTCAATGTACATCAAACATTTAAATCTCCTCAACCCTATTCTAAGTGCACCAAACAGGGGTCATAAACACTTAGCGTTAAATTGAAGGTTAGGCGCTAAAACATATGAAGTAAATGAAATTCAAAAAGTAAAAACACATGAAGATTGTATTCACATTTACAAATGTTAGAAAGAAAATACCAACACATATATTGAAATATAAATAAAACGGAAACAATAACAAGAATTTAAGTAAAGGAAATAAAGTTACACTTTCGGAACTCATGAACAGCTTGTGATTCCGAAAGTGGATGGAAATAATGGAATGTTATTCATAAGAAACACCGAATAGCGGCTGGAACCTTATGAAGATGGAGGATAAAACATAAAAATTCGGACTTAAATTCTAGAATTATTTTGGAAATACTCGGCCTAGGTATTTCTTAAGGAAAGTATAAAAATGTGTTTAAGAGATCTCAAAGAAAAATCACAAGAACAAAGTAAAGAAGAAATGAAATTAAGAACTAACATAAAAATAACATAAATTAATAACAAGAATTAAAAGAAAGCTAATTAATAAGAAAATCTATAAGAAGTTAAAATGATCCCTAAAAATAAAGAACAAAAAGAAAGAAGAAGATGAACTAAAAGAAGAGAAAAACTATAGAGAAATAATAGAACCTAAACTAAAAAGACAAACAAAATGGGACAATTGGGGACTCTTGTTACATGAGATGAACCTATATTTATAGGGAGAAAAACCTATCAAAAATAAAATAAAAATTACAAAAAATAAATAAAAGTGAAATGATGAATAATGATGATTTTAGGGATGGTTTGGAGCTGGAAAATCAGAAAAATGACTCAAAAACTGCTGCAAATGGAGCTGTTGAAGGTTTGGTGAGCTGCTGCTGAAAAAGGGACTCTGAATTCGGTTAGTAGCTGATGACAGAGGGCAGGTGGGTTGGTGAGGAGCAGCTGAAAAGAAGAGCAACCATTCCGCGTCGAGGAGATGGAGGGTGCTTCGGCAGGCGCCAATCGACGGATTTTGCTGGGCTGGCTGGAGACTTGGTCCAGTTTCTTGGGCCTGCGCAGGAACAAAAATGGATCGGGCTGTTGCTGGGATTTTAGGCTGCTGGGCTGAAAAAAAATGGTTTGGGCTTGATGCTGTGGAATATGGACTTTGGGCTGCTGGGCTCTGCAAAATAAAACTTAATTAATTTATAACTTAATTAATATTTTCACCGAATTTCGTCCATAATTTATTCGTTATAATTCTGATCGAGACGATTCTTTCGGCAAAATGCTCCAAATTACAAGCTTTATTTATTTAAACAAGAATATCACAAAATAAATTATTTTATGTAATTATTTATTATTTTAATATTAAAAGTCAAGTATAAAAGGTATAAAATAATATAAAATAATACTTAATTAACGACCTATCACAACTACCCAGCATGGAGCAAATCCATAATTCACGCTCTCACTGCCAAGAACAAAATTGGCTTTGTTGATGGAATAATTCAACCCCCTTCACCAACTGAGCAACCAGTCGAGTTTTCTTTATGGAATCAATGTAACATCATGATTCTATCATGGTTTTCACATTCTGTAGAATCGGATTTGGCCAAAGCTGTCGTTCATGCCAAGACTGCCTCTCAAGTATGGGAAGATTTTAGAGATCAATTCTCACTAAAAAATGCACCAACTATCTATCAGCTTCAAAAGACAATTGCCTCTCTCACACAAGGCACCATGTCGGTTTCAACATATTTCACCAAACTCAAAGGCCTTTGAAATGATCTGGATGCCCATCAAAGCCCTCTTACTTGTAATCAGATGACTGAACACAATAAGCAAATTGAGGAAAATCGCATGATGCAATTTCCAATGAGACTCAATGAGGTCTACAATGGTGTTCGTAGTAATATTTTAATGAAGAGTCCATTGCCCAATATTCGTCAAGCTTATTCCCTCATAATTCAGGATGAAACCCAGCGACAAATGACATCCAACTCTCTAGAAAACTTTTCCATTGCTGCTGTCGTTCAGAATAAATCATCGAATTTTTTCAATAATTCATCCCACGAACATTGTCAATTTTGGGACCGGAATGGACATACTATTGAGAGTTGCAGAACAAGAAAGTAGGGTTGGGCACATGGAACCAAAATACCGAAACCGTACCGTTTCAGATCAAACCATACCGAAAAAAAACCGAATAGTAAAACCGTTGTATGATTGGTACGGTACCGAAACCGTACCGATATAATTCGGTATGGTTTCGGTATCGATATTTTAAAAAACCGTCCCGTACCGATACCGTACCGAATTAGAATATTTTTTTTAATAATTAAATTTATTTCTTATTGGTTTATTAGACCTTCTTCAAGAGTTGATATGACCATACATGTCTTAATTTAGCTTCTAAGAGTTGATATCTTCAACTTAGTGCAACTTTTTCAATACATATTTGAAAACTTAAGTCCTTCATAAATGTAGTTTTGTTTTTTCTTTAGTCTTTTCCTTGCTTTATAATCACAAACAAAATTTTGGCTCAAAACCGAAACCATACCGAAACCGTACCGAACTTAATTGGTACGGTACGATCTGGTTTCACTTTCAAAATATTGAATACCGAACCGTACCGTACCGATTAAAATTAAATGGTATGGTTCTGGTATCGATCAATTTTGTACCATACCGAACCGTGCCCACCCCTACAAGAAAGTTTCACTGCAAATATTGTAATCAAGGGGGACACACAGAAGACTGTTGCCGAAAGAAAAAGGATGATAAGACCAGTGGGATCCAAAATAATAGGTCTCATCAATCAAGTCATCAATAGCAAGGGCGCTCACAAGCGCATGCAACAGAAGCCCACACAGCTTCCAATGGAGTCCTTCCTACGTCACAATCCATCATGTCGCAGCCCATAATGAATGGTGTACAACAACCATGGCCCTATCAGCCATCATTTTTAGGACTTTCGCCAAAGCAACTTCACCAACTAGCCAATGCCACTCAGTGCCAAACCGTCTTCTGGTAAATCTATTGTTTCTGCAAATAATGCAACAGGTTTGTCACCATTTTGTTCTTCTATCTCTGTTAATTCTGAATTGGCTCAGCCATGGATTTTGGATAGTGGTGCTACTGATCACATCATATTTGATCCTGCTATTTTTACTGATACCACAAACCCATCCATAGCCTCTGTAAATTTACTAATGGGCTCTTCTACCCCAATAACTTGCACAGGCACTGTTCCTTTTAATTCCACCATCACTTTAACCGATGTTTTATGTGCCCCTCATTTCATTTAAATCTCATTTCAGCTAGAAAAATCACTAACTCCCTCAATTGTTGTGCTATTTTGTTCCCCTCCTTTTGTGCCTTGCAGGACTTGACTATGGGGAAGTCGATTGGCTTGGGTAAACAACATGGTGGTCTTTATTACATGTCTCCAGTGCTCAGGACACCCTTACCTACCTCTTCCTAAGTCTCTCACTCCTCTAACTAGTGGCATATGCGTCATGGTGACCCGTCTACATCCCGTCTTCAATTAGTATCTTCTTTGTTACCTCTTGATACCATTAGTTTTCATCATCATTGTTATATTTTTCCTCTGGCAAAACAAACTCGATTACCATTTCCTTCTAGTTTTATCTCAACTAAAGCTCCATTTGATTTGATACATTGTGATATTTGGGGTCCTCATAAAGAACCCACACATTCCAGGGCTCTTTATTCTCTTACTATTGTTGATGATTTTACTCGATGCACTTGGATATATTTAATGAACTGTAAGTCTGAAACTCAGCCCATTATTCAATCCTTTGTTGCGTTTGTTCGAACTCAATTTCATCTCACTATTAAAGCCATTTGTCTTGATAATGGGTTCGAGTTTTTTTTTCTATGCGTCATTTTTTCCAAACTAATGGTATTGAGTATCAACGTACTTGTGTCTACACTCCCCACCAAAACGGGGTTGTCGAACGCAAACACTATCACATTCTCACAATCGCTTGCTCCCTGCTTTTCCAATCTCACTTACTTCTTTCTTTTTGGGGCGAATGTGTTCTTACTGTTGTTTACCTTATTAACCATCTTCTATCTCCATTATTATCTGGTTAATCTCTTTTCAATTATTATATCATCGTTCCCCATCTTTTGATCATTTACGTATTCCCTCTGTGCCACACCCTCTATTTTTGTTGGTTATCCCACTGGTCAAAAAGGGTATAAATGATTTGATTTAACCTCTCAAAAAAAAATTATTAGCCGGGATGTCAAATTTCATGAGAATGTATTTCCTTTTTTCCTACCCCACCCCACTCATTTTTCTTCCACCCGTGACCCAACCCCTCCTCTTTTTTCTTCTTCTCCGTCCAGTTTTTCTCCCTCCTATACTCCTACCCCTCCTGCCATCCCACTTGCCCATGTCCCACCAAACCCACCTCATCATTCACTCACCCACTCTCCCAACCCCCCTTTAAATATCCCATCTCATCACCCCACGACCCCACCATCCCCCACCATCCCCCACTCACTCTTCACTTGTTCACTCTGCTAACCCGCCTTTACATATCCCATCCCATCATCACACGGCCCCACCATCCCCCACTAACTCTTCACCCGGCCCTCCCTCCACGAATCCCATCTCCAATGACATTCCCCCCGCATCTCCTCCTAATCCCACTGTTCCTACCTCCCTGGACCCCATCCATTTCGCTCCATATACATCCCCATCTCTTGACCCCTCCCAGCCTTTGTCCACCTGCCAGTCTCTTCGTCCTAAGTGCCCTCCTGCATGGCATCTTGACTACCATGTGTCCAACCACGTTAGTAGCCTTCCTCCGACACCTCGTCCTTCAGCTACTTGCTACCCTCTTTATGATGTCCTTTCATATTCTCGTTTTTCCACTACCCATAGTGCCTTTTTAGCTAACATTTTAGCTCAGATCAAACCCACCACTTATGCTCAGGCTGTCCTTGATCCACATTGGCAGAAAGTCATGGCTACCGAATTAGAGGCCTTGCAACAAAATAATACTTAGAGTCTGGTCTTGCTACCTGCTGGTCATAAACCCATTGGCTGCAAATGAGTCCACAAAATCAAGTATAACTCGGATGGCACTATTGAATGGTACAAAGCTCGCCTTGTTACGAAAGGCTACACTCAAGTTGAGGGCATTGATTATCTGGAGACTTTTTCTCCCACTGCTAAACTCACTACTCTCCGCTGCTTTCTCACTATTGCTGGTTCCCGTAACTGGTTCATTCATCAATTGGATGTTCACAATGCTTTTCTCCATGGTGACTTACATGAGATTGTGTACATGGACCCCCCTCCTAGTCTTCACCGATAGGGGAGCACACTGTGTGTCGGCTCCATAAATCCCTCTAAGGTCTCAAACAAGCATCTCGCAATTGGTTTTCTACATTTTCCCAAGCTATTCAAAAATTTTGCTACAACCAATCAAAGGCTGATTACTCCCTCTTTACCAAAGATCAAGGCTCCTCATTCACTGCAGTTCTTATTATGTTGACGACATACTTATCATAGGCAATGATCTTACTGAAATGGAACATCTCAAGCGTTCTCTCCTCCAACGTTTTTGCATCAAAGACTTGGGAGATTTAAAGTATTTTTTGGGCATTGAATTTTCTCGTTCCAAGCAAGGTATCTTCATCTCAAAGAAAGTATGCACTTGATATTTTGCAGGAGGCTGGCCTTCTAGGTGCACGCCCAGACAAGTTTCCGATGGAGGAAAATCTGAAACTCACTATCACAGATGGTGACCTACTTCATGATCCAACCAAGTACAGACGTTAGGTTGGAAGGTTAATTTATCTCACTGTCACAAGGCCCGATATTGCCTACTCTGTTCGCACCCTAAGTCAGTTCATGAGTTAGCCACGTAAACCACATTGGGATGCAGCTCTAAGAATTCTTAGATACATCAAAAGAGCACCTGTCGGCTTCCAACAACCTTACTCTAATAGCTTATTGTGATTCAGATTGGGGTGGTTGTTGTACTACAAGGAGGTCAGTGTAACGATCCGTTTCGTAAACCGGGATTAGATTAGTGGTTAATGACGGATTAGTGAAGTTAAACGGTGATTAGTTTGCTGCGTTCGGACGGACAGTGCGAAATGACGATTTTGCCCATGGAATGGGCAAAAATGTTGACTTTTTGTTTGGGCGGTCAAATGGACCTTGACAGATGACCGTGACGTAGTTCGGGACTTCACGAGTTCATAGACAGGTGGCACGTCCGATTCCGACATTCGAGGGAAAAGTTACGATGATCGGAAGGTCACAGGCATTTTCGTACTTAAGTTCAAAGAGGGAAATTGTTGACTTTTTACGTGACAAACATTTTGCACAAAACTCGAGGACCATTGGGAAGGTCTCAATACCCTGAGTATAACGATAGGTGGTACGTGTCGATTGGAGTTCGGACGACGAAGTTACGTGTCAAGGAAATTGAAGGGTAAAATGGAAATTTGGACATTCAGGGGCAAATTGGTCTTTTGACACCTAAGGATTTGTGGACAATCGGATGAGGACACCTGGGCTTGGATGGTTGGATATTTTTGGCAGAAAACCATTGACATGAAGACACCTATCCACTCTCCAGTGGCTTCTAGCCACGTCTCACAAGGTCTGAGTTATGTTTATTTTGGTTGATCGATTAAACAGAGGGAAAACAGAGACAGCGAGGAGAATGGTCCAGATGAGTCGTGGGTGTGAGTTATCATGCCTGAGTGAGAAACAGGGACGTGCGGTGACTTGAGTAATTATGTTAGCTGAAGGATTGAGTGAGAAAGTGTGTGAGCTGTGAAACAAACCTAGAAAACCGAGAGGGCTAACTGTGAACAGCCGTGGAAAAACCCAGAAAATTGATCAAACTCATCGAAATCTAGTTTGTGGTAGTGTTTAGTACGCAGAAGGGAACCTAGAACTATTTTCCATCCACGGTGGAAGTCACGGTAGAGCACAGGGAGCAGGTAACTAGTTTTGATTCCTCTGTTTTCCAGAAATAATTCAAGGTGAGAATCGACAGGTTTGCTGGGTTTTTAAGTGACTTTGATGACCTTGCAGTTGTATAAGGTTTCTATTGAACCCAGGAAGTCGAAACCATGGTCGGAAAAGTGGTGGTGGCTGGAAACAGAGGATTGGAAAAACTTGGCGTTTTGGTTCGACTTTGGAAGGTATGAAACATGACTCATTCACATGTTTTAGTTAGTTAAACCAGTTCTAAACGTTGGGACGCAGTTAATGGTGAAATCAAGATAAAAAATTAAGCTAAAATGAACGGAAACCGTGAACGCCGGTTCGGGTCTAGACCGGGTCGGCCTGGACCGGTTCTGACAGGACCCGTCCCAACTGGACCTCGATAACCGTGCCCGGTCCTGCTCCCGTCTGACAAGTCAACTGAAGTCCCGAAACTAGCCTTCAGCACCTATCAGACAAGGGATAACTGCCGCTCATGCCTCCGCCTCGAGATCATCCCCGAACGTTGTGCCACAGCCTGGAGGGTCATCAAAACAGAAAAGTGTGAGTGGGCAAAATATATTCGTTAAAACACATTTATCAAAACACATTGTTTACCCTCCAGTTTATCAAACCTGCATGCATAGGGAAAAACATATGAAACACCAACACTGGCCTTCCAGCCAAACCACATAACAAGTTAAATCTCGGCTCTCAGGCCAACCCTGAAAACATACGAACACACAATCACCTGGCCATACAGACCAGAACTCGTACTCAATACCAGTACGTAATCACAATCAACATCAACCAGTACCATGCACAAGGTCAACAATCAATTACTCAATCAATCAATCCGCACTGTTCACAAGTGCACAAACCATTACACTGTCACACCGGCACTACGCGTAGGCCATAACCCGTGCCTCAGTCGTTTGGGAAGTCACCCGGAGCTCCGACTGCCCCGGCACGCATCACCCCGAGTGTTAGCCGTCTGGGAACACCCCAAGCCTCGGCTATCTGGGAATATATCTCACCCCGAGTACCAGCCGTCTGGGAACACCCCGAGTTCCGGCTGCCTGGGAACAATCACAATCATATCCCCGAGCTCCGGTCGTCTGGGAACACCCCGAGCTCCGGTCGTCTGGGAACACCCCAAGCTCCGACCGTCTGGGTATCCATAGTCACAATCATAATCACAATGAAAACCATCCGGGATTATATCCCAAAACATGTCAATCAAATCCATGACTCAATCCACATCAAATCATTACCAACCGGGACTCAAGCCCAAATATCCTTTACATGTAATTCCGTAAAATCACATAGAAAACATTATAATAACCCAAAACTCATCCTTGACTCACCAATTAAGTCAAAATACTCTTTTGGAAACCTTTTTAACTCCGGGCCTAGCCCAAAATACCATTTGCACATTTCCTCGAAAAACGTGCCAAAATACCGATTAAAATAATATAATATTCCCCAAAATCCGGAATTCACCATATCGGAACATCAATCGTACCAAATCATGTCAAATCATATTATAAAGCATTTAAAACATATATGCATGCATTCAGGATAGAAAACAAAAGTCCACTAACACACCGTCCAATTGCTCGTTTCCCGCGCTGCACGCGTTTCCGTAATTTCCGACACTTTCCAGGAATCCCGAATCCTGTCCAAAATCATCACTCAGGGTCACTAGGGACCTAATCATCATCATATTAATTTATCATAATTTTCCGGGAATTTAATATTAATTTAATACGTAACATAAACCTTCGGACCCTCGAAACATTATCGAGACGGAGTCCGATCGACTCGCAATCAAAACCAAATATGTTCGTTACATTAAATAGGACAAGTTTCATGTTGAACTCACCTCGGGGCCAACCGCGCCTGCTACAGTGTAATGAACAGTGATCGTTCCAACCCGTTTCCCTGATAAACGGAGCCTACGACCCGCGAGGTGACCCGGTCCAATCCTGCACATTTCTAGTCCATTTCTTCAATTGATTTCACTAATAGGATCGTATTAATGTTTATTGAAGATCTGTAATGTCAATTTCGTCACTAATTACCTCAATCTACTCGATCAAATCTCACAGGTTCGAAGCCTGTTCATTGTCGAGTTCTTCAAACCAGCAGCCAAACCCTTCAATTAATGGGTCGTATAGCGTCGTAGGTTCATGCTAAAGATGATTTCGAAGTCAATTGCACACGAATTGGCCCCCAATCACTCAACCCAAGCTCGAAAATCTCTGAAGCCCGCCATGTCCGTTCTAGGTCCAAACGACACCAATTGTCGTCGAATTTGAGTTGGTTCCATTCAGAATGACCCCAGAGAACTTACTTCAATCTTAGTTTACAACACCTCGAGCTAAAAAACGAAATTCGAATTTTTTGAAGCAATTGAAGGGTCTCGGGTTCTTGGGCATTTCTCCCCCATTTTCTTTCGTTTTTCTCCCAGTCTCATCCTCTCCCTTTCCTTTCAAATTTTTCCTTTTCACCCGCTCTAAATTGGGATCAATCAGAGAAGAAGGGATTGAAGGATTTTGTGTAAAAGTATAGAATACTCTCTCTGTTTTTCCCAAAACACTTGCACAGGCTATACACGATTAGTTTCCCCAGTTAAAATCCACATCGTCCATCACATGTGCTCCATCAGCAAATCTAGCCACTAATCTTACAAACATGGTGACAAGTGTCACCACCTGCCCAATCCACATCCAAATTAGTTGACTCACCAGATTAATCACACACTTATCCATACTGCAGCAAATTACCATTTTACCCTTACTAACATAACTTACCAAAATACCCCTCATAGTTCTAGACCCATAAGTTTCTCGTTCGGACTCCGATTGGTACGGATTCAGCGTCCCGAGACCTATCCAACGGTACTTCCGGAAAGTCCAAACAATGTCCTGATCAAAAAGTCAACTTTCGGCCCCTTTCACCAACTTCCGCACGTCATAACTTTCTCCTCGAATGTCGGAATTGGACGTGTCACCTGTCTATGAACTCGTGACGTCCCAAATTACGTCACGGTCATCGGTCAAAGTCTGTTTGACCGCTCAAATCAAAAGTCAACTTTTTGCCTAATTCCAAGGGCAAAATCGTCATTTCCCCAAAGTTTCCAACTTTTCCCTTTTTGAATGTCCGGGTCGTCACAGGTTCGAACTGGGTTCACCTGAGGACAAGGATGAATAGTGCAGGCGCGTGAGGCCCAAGCGCAGCCCCTTTGGGCAGCGCGTGTGGGTGTGTGGCATGGAATTTGAGGGAGGTTCCAACACGACTTTTAAAGTATTCGATGTAACGAACATTTTGGCACTGGTTTCGAGTCGATCGGATATCGTCTCGATATGTTTCGGGGTGTCCGAAGGTTTTAGACCTCGGTTAAAAATAGTTAAAAATACGGGAAAATTATGGGGCTTTAGTATGAGTATTTTGAAGTAGTTATTGACCTTAGTATGTGATTTGGATAGGTTCGGGGAAGCCGAGGATAGCAGAATGGACGGGAACGGCGTAAGTGCGCGTATCGAGGCGACGTCGGAATGGTCTTTGAGTGGACTTTGCTTTCTAACATATGATGCATACATATATGTTTTTATATATTTTCTATACATGATTCTGTGATTTGATTTATGATCTTGATGGTTTACGGTTTTGTACGATTTTTGAGATATTTACGTATTCGCACGTTTTACGAGGTTTCGATTTCTATTGTGATTTGAGCATGACTTTGATGATTTGATTTTGGGCTTCTAAATATGATTTGATTTCGATGATTTGAAATGGATTTCAGAAAAGTGATTTCGGGCTTAGAGTCCTGTTTCAGAGATTTCGATAAATGAGCTTTCGGTTTTGAAACTGGATTTCGGATTTGGTTTTGAGATTTGGAATGGGAATCTGGATTTGGGTTCGGGACAGTGGTTCCGGATGCCGGCTTATGGAATCATTTTTGCCCATTCGGATAAAGATTTTCGATGGCTTTCACTGTTGCTTGCAAAATGGTTTTGGGTTTAAAGACCCGAAAAAGGAGAAAAACCCACTGGATCTGGTTTTGAGTTTAAAGACTCGGATTGATTGACCGGGGGGGGAAGGGCCCTGGATTGAGATGTTTTGAGTTTAAAGACTAGGTATATGTTTTGAGTTTAAAGACTCGGTGATTTTGATACCCCCCGAGGCCTGTGATTGTGTTTTGAGTTTAAAGACTCGTTGATATCCCGGGAAGGCCTGGTTATTTGGGCATGGTTTTGAGTTTAAAGACTCGGGCGCACTTGAGATCCAGTAAACTTGTATGATTGATGCTTTTCACTGGTTTTCAAATGTTATGGGCAGTGACCCGGATGAAATGGATTTGATGAGTTTTGGGACTGAGTTCCCGTATTTGAGATTGCCTTGTGACTTGAGGCTGATGCCTGGATTTGAATAACGAATTTGATTCGGGTTTTCGATAATGATTTTCGTTGATGGTTTTTGATATGAATGGTTTCATGACTTGACTTGATATGCATGCATTGGTTTTTGCGTGGAGGGTATAAATGTACTTGTTTTCTGATAACTGTTTTTGAAATTATATTTTATTTTTGTCCACTCACAGTCTTTTGGTGTTTTTGATACCCTCCAGGTTGTTGCGGTACGGGTTGTTGGTCGAGAGAGACGGAGACATCACACCCGCGATCCACAGTAGTTCGGTGCACTCTGGGAAGTCCGGATACTTTTAGTAGGGTTGGATCGAGGATCCCTTGTCCGACTTACGTGTCACATGGAGGTTGGACGTCAGTTTAGCCTTCGTGTCATGCGTAAGTTAGACGGGAGCAGGATTTAGCCCTTAATCCCAGGGGATTAGAGGTGGATCCTGTCAGTCAGTCAGAGGGTATTGCATTTTCTTTGGCAATTCGCTCATATCTTGGAAATCTAAGAAGCAATAAAATGTTTCTAGATCTTCAGCAGAGGCCGAATATCGTACTATGGAAAACACCTGTTTGGAGTTGACTTGGCTATAATATATATTACAGGATTTGAAAGTTCTTCAAACGGCTCCCACACCATTTTTCTGTGATAGTAAATCAGCGTTGCACATTGCAGCCAATCCATTTTTTCACGAGCATATAAAACATATTGAAATTGATTGTCATATTGTTCGGGAAAAACTGCAAGCTGGAATGATCAGTCCTTCATATGTTCCCACACGATTCCAATTAGCAGATATATTTACAAAAGCCTTAGGGACACAACAATTCGTGATACTGAGAGACAAGTTGGGAGTTCATGATATTCACTCTTCAACTTGAGAGGGAGTATTAGGAAAATAATAATTATAATACTGTGAATATTTACTTTCCTAATAATTAGCATCTTTGACTTTGTAACCTACTTAACTAGGTCTCTTAGCTTTGTGTATAAAAGAACCCTTCACGTGAATACAAGATATCAATTAAAAGCCTCCTTCTCTTTTGCACACTTTTATCATATATTTCACTAATATTTATTTCCACATGATTAATAAGTAAATGATTATTTTCAATGTAAATAATTATCTACTTCTTTTATTATCTACTTTTCTTATTACCTAATTTTTTAATTATCTATCTTTATTTATTTATGTATAAGTAAACGTACTCTAGTAAGTATAGAATCCACAATAGATAACAATGACAAATTTACCTATTTTTTTACCTTTCAATCCCTTTCATGATATTTTCATATTATTTTTTGCTTCCAAATTGTTTTACTTTTTTTTTTTACTTTTCCATTATCTTTTCTTTCTTTTTATTTGTTTTTCAAAATTTCTTTCAACACATTTATTTAAAATTTCTTGTAACACATGTATTTTAATTTTCTTTTTACTCTTTTCATACTTTCATTTTGCTTTGATTTTTTATTTTTCATTTATTTTTCCTTTTTACGTTAACTCATCACTTTAAATAGACATTTCAAAACCATCTCTATAAATAATAATCAACAATTTTAAAGGTCATTTAGTCATTCATATATATTACAAATCAATGGCATTCAAAACAATAAAGATTTGCATGTGGTAAATTGTCGTATACATATATGAATGATTAAATAATCTTCAATTTGATTGATCTTTTATATAAATAATCTTGAAATGATGATTTAAGAGTTGAACGGTTCCAATTATAATATACAAATACAAATTATTTGATAATCTAAATGACGATATAAGATAATAGCCTTAGAAGTGAAATGTAATATTATCTATATATGTGCATCACTAGTTCTCTAGGCACCTTATAAAGGCCAACCCCTACATCTTACGTATATATATGCATGATGGTGAGCTAACCAAGCCTTGTTGCTGGCCAAAATCCTATGATAATTAATTGGTGCTAAAATCCAACTACTCGATCGTTTACTTTCAGCTTATTTCTTTTTATTTTTCCTCTTCAAATATAATCAACCTCTCAAAGCCTTGTTGCTGCCGAAATACCATTTTCATTTCCCTGCCTTACAATCCTTATTTATGAAATCGAACCACTCCTCGAGCTCGGAAAACGACTTGTCACGCAACAAAACTTCACCGTCACGATCTTCGTCGTCTCATCTCACACCGCTAACGAGGAATCTCACTTCCTCAACACAACCACCTCGCCAAAACTCGGCAACATCATTGAACTCCCGCCACTCGACATTTCCACGCTTGTAGACCCCGATGCTGCTGTTGTTACAATCCTTGCCGTCATGATGCGAGAAGTACGACATGAGTTTCGGTCTAATGGAATATAAGCTGCTATTGTAGCAGTAGTGATCATACTGCATTGCAGCTGATCAAAATCTCTATTTCGACTCAATGACACTTGTACTAGCTTCTAGAATGTTTGTGATAGCTAAGAGTTAGTTATAACAGATTATGTGAGGTGTGAGTGCCTTAGAGAGCAAGAAAAGCAAGTAAAACATGTGTAGGTGATGTCATGTGAATCCTAACCGTTTTTGTGTGTAAGAGTGTGAGTGAGTTAATGTAATTTCATTCAAGAAAAATAATGAAAAGTGAGTGACTCTCTCTAGAGGGTGAGAGCAATAAGATTACTCAGATTTTTCTCACTTTTGCATTTTCTCAAACACTTGGCGTTCATCTCTGCAAATCTGAGCAAAGCACTAGAAAATCCTCATTGTAATCGTCCATTGTTATGATCAGGTAAGCCTAAATCTAGTATCATGCAACAACTCCTAAATCTATCCTAAACCAATCGTTTTTCAGCTAAAAGGTTAGGTGTAGAAAATTACCTCACCCTGCAGCAGGTTCCATCGCAAAACTGAGGTCGATTTGCCTCTCTGCATTGCAATGAGTAATCTGAAACCAACATGGTATCAGATGTAACGACCCATCCCGAATTTCGGGATTTGATTAGTGGGATTGATCGGTGATTTGTTGGTCGAAGTCGGACAAAATGTGCAAAATGACCGTTTTGCCCCTAGTTCGTGGGCAAAACGTTGACTTTTGATCGGGTGGTCAAACAGACTTTGACCGATGACCGTGACGTAGTTCGGGACGTCACGAGTTCATAGGCAGGCGGCACGTTCGATTCCGACATTCGAGGAGAAAGTTATGACTATCGGAAGTTCAGGGGTATTACCGTAATTTGGACTTTTGGGGGCGAAAATGTTGACTTTTCGTCTAATAACTAATTTTCAGTTGACTCAAGGACCGTTGGGTAGGTCTCGACGTCCTGAGTCCATTGACAGGCGGCACGCCGAAATCGGACTTCGTACGAGGAAGTTATGGTTAGAAACGTGAAATCGGGAGGTTTGTGTCTCAGTTTTCGTGTCGAATATTTTATTCTTAAATTTCTGATTGGAGGACACCTGGGGAGTGACAAGTGTCACTCACCCATTGGCTGGATTGGATCAAGCTCCACTAAGCATTTAAATAGAATTAAAAACCACTTTTGATCTCAGCCCTTCATCTCAAAACCCTCAGATTGCATCTCAGCCCTTGATCTCAATTCTGAGATTCAATCTGGGACGTCCATCCATTTCCCTCCATTTCTATATAATTCTCACCCGACACCCTCACTCATCACTCTTTGATCCAACCCTTGCGCACTACACTTTGTCTCTGCGTCTGTGTGTTGTTGGACCCACGGGGAAGGACTGAAGCACGGCGGTGAGCGGCGGTGGACGGCGGCGAGGTGGGAAAACCGGAAAACCCAAAACGGTTTCTAAAACTCAGATTTTGGTAACTCGAATTCCCACGTTTAGTTTTGTTTCCTATTAATCCTAATCGACTCTAGGGACTTATAGGAACCTTCTGGGCTTGAGTTCGCGACCGGAGGTGATCAAGACGGTGGCTAAACGGCGACGGGAAACCAGCTCTGTTCATCGAGGTAAGCCTTCGATCCCGTCTGTATTTGTCGATTTAGATTCCATAGAACCCTTTCTGGGATTAAGACGAGCATCTAGGAACAAACTAGGACTGAATTGGTTGAGTGTGGAAGAAATGGTGACCGGGTCATGATCGCGGGTCTGATCGACCCGAGTTGCAGAGATACGGGTCAACCCGTCTGAGGACAGAGGTGATAACGTGGCACCCTGTCAAACTGTCAGGTGACGTGGACCAACCGTGAGCCGACACGTGTCACATGTCAGTGCACAGTCAGCACTGACATGTCAGTGACGTGGCCCAATCTGGGACTGCCACGTGTCACTGACATGTCAGTGACGTGGACCAGTGCCGTGTTGACACGTGGCACATGTCAGATCTGACACGTGGCACATGTCAGATCTGACACGTGGCCTGACAGATCAGCGAGGTGGACCAATCGGATGTTGACACGTGGCACCTGTCAGAGTCTGACACGTCAGACCTGACAGCTGTCAGATGACATGCTGACGTTAGCAGTGACGTCAGCGATGACGTCAGCAGGAACTGTTCCTGCGTTGACCGACGCGTTGACCGGCGCGTGGGAGCGCGTGTGAACAGTAATTTTGGTGGGACCACCACCATTCTTTAGGTTTCGACGATCCGGATCCAATGGCGGTGGTTTCGGGTCGATCGGAGATCATTAAGTTGGTCAAAATGAGGTTTATTGCATTTGGAAGCACGTTCGGGCGGCTTTCCCGGGCCGATTTCGGTCTATGGTTTCATGGTTAAATGTTTGGGGTTTGTATGGACCCTTACGTATACTTTGGATATGACAGGGATTGTATAAGCGTACCAGAACGAGGGTATACGTTCGGTTTTCAGCAGGATTGTACTGTGAGTGGGTCATTTTCTTAAACCCTTGCGTGCATAAATGTTTTCTGGTTTATTATACTTATTCACATGCTAAAACAATAATGGTTTGATGATATGGAAAATATGGTTATGGCACGTTTCACGGTATTTGGGCTTGAGACCCGTCTGATGAAAACTTAATGATTGGTTCGGATTTTATCTATGTATATATATGCTTTGCATGTGGATATCAATAAAATGTATTTGGTACTGCACTGTATAGATCCTTTCATATTATATTGTCTCCTCCGGCGAGGTACCCCGGAGAGGTCACGGACGTCTAGTACGTCCAGCGTCTATGACGCTAAGCATCAGGTGATGCTGCACCAGGTGATGCTGTACCCGAACAGGATTCGGGGATTTAGCTCGGAAATTGAGACCCGAGTGGCACGCGTAGCCTTATTATTATTGTGACCTTATTAGGCGTCAAGAACGTCAAACATCAGGTGATGTCGGGATTGGAGTGTATAGTGCAGCAACTAAAATTATACTTATGGTTTTATTACATGCCTTATGGTTCATATTATATGACTTATGATTTTAAATAATGATGCATGCATGTTTGGAAAATGGAGGGGTAAATTATATGTTTTACTTATCAAATGATTTTATAAACTTGAGTTTCGGTCCACTCACCCTTATTGTTTTTGGTAACCCCTCCAGGTCGTGCTACTGAGGTAGAGGAGGAAACTGAGGCTGAGGCATAGATCTAGTTCTGCGTACCTGAACCCCTGTTGGGTGGTATACCCGCAGGCAATGCACCGTGACTTCCCCAGTGTCCCAGACATCTGGAGGAGACCATCATATATCCTTGTGTCCAGATGGTATATGGAAAAACAGTTTTATTAAATCCTTTACCACATTATTACCATTGGGCCCTGCCCGAAATTTCCATAAAAACACACAGTTCCATTTAGGGTCCCTGACCCAAAATCACAATTATTAAATATAGGGTCCCTGACCCGAAATCACCATTATAATCCAATTGGGCCTCATGCCCGATTTTATGAACCACTGGGCCCACGGCCCGATTTGTAAACCAACTGGGCCCGCAGCCCGACTTATAAACCAACTGGGCCCACGACCCGAATTCGTAAATCAACTGGGCCCCTGGCCCGATAACATAACTCAAATGGGTCTCAGCCCGATTTCATACCAACTGGGCCTCTGGCCCGATTTCATTAACCAACTGGGCCCTCGGCCCGATTCTCAAATGGACTCCAAGTCCGAAATTTCCAACATAATTGGGCCTCAAGCCCGAGTTCATATTTCCAATTTCAAAACCATTTTATCATATTATATCCAAGTCATAAATATGGAAAATCCATGTAAAACCGGAAAACCTCGATTTACGTGCAAGCACGTAAATCGCCTCGAAATACGTGAAACCGTACAATTTACCAACAACCAAATCAACATCACACAATCACAACCATAATCCATATAAAACATTTAAGCATGCATAGAATTTATAAAACCAAAGTCCACTCACAGACCGTTTAAACTGTGTGCCTCGATACGCGTGCCATCGGCCCTCCCGGGCCACACCACTATCACCGGGACTCCCAATCCTGTCCAAATCACATTAGAGGGTCACTAACCTCATCATTAACATCCTATCAAAGTCCCGTAATTTTCCTGAATTTTTACTTATTTTTAAACTTAATTAAAAACCTTCGGACATCCCGAACACTATCGAGACGGTGTCCGATCGACTCGAAACCAATTCCAAAATATCCGTTACATTAAATAGGACAGAAGTCATGTTGACCTCACCTCGAGATCCGTGCCCACGCGCCGTCACGCGCCGCCGTGAGTGGCTGCGCGTGAAACTCACGCGCCTGCTACAGTGTCACCAGCCCAACCCGTTTGTCTGGTAAACGGGTCCAATTCACCCGCGACACAACCCGGTTCCAATCCTGTCAATTCGATCCTAATTCCTTCAATTGATCAATCCATTAGCTTCGTTTTAAGTCCAATTATAAGTCTGTAAACTCAATTACACAAATCCTTACCCAGATTCCCACGATTCGATGATGATCCACGAAGAACACCCGGTCACTGTTCAATCATGGGATTCCTTCAATCTCGATTGATTTCCCTAAATTGGTTCAACCAGAAGCATCAGTGGACCACGAGGAACAATTCCCCCACATCAATTTCGTCGTTTGATCAGTAAATGATCACGACTCAAGTATGAACACCGTCCACTGTGCAACCATGGAGTTTCATCGATCTCAGCCGGTTTCCTTCAATTGATGATCCCAGAAGCATCGTGGGATCATGAGAAATCATTTCCCCACAACAATTGAGTCAATCACAGCCCCAAACTCCACGACTCAGCCTCGATTTCTTCCTCTGTCACCAAGCTCGATCCGAGCCAAAACGGCACCAATCCTTCTCGTTTTTGATGTGGATCGACTCGTCACAACCTCAGGAAGATGTTTGTAACCTCCAATTCGATCATCACAGCCCAATTCCCAGTATTCGAATTTTCCCCCCAATTTTCCCGAAATCCAAAATCCAAAATTCAACATCCTCACAACCCCTCGTGTTTCCCCGTTAATTCCCTCATCCTAGTCTCCCATTTTCTCACAAGAACAGCAGAAGAAGGGAGCCAATTCTCCCTAATCCGAATCCCACATTTTGTGCACGGTTTAGGGAACAAAATGGAGAAAATTAGGGGAAATGGTGGATTAGATGATGATGATGTAGTAATGATGATGTTTGGAGGGAAACAAGGAGCTGGAAACAAGGGATGGGTGACACTTGTCACTCATCCAGGTGTGTAGGGTCAACGGTCACTATTCATTATTATATTATTATTTTAATCCGAGCCTCGATTCGTTAGTTCGTTTCCTTGACCATAACGTCGTCGTCGTAACTCCGATTTCGGCATGCCGCCTGTCGTTGGATTCGTATCGACGATACCTACGTAACGGTCCTTGGCCCTAGCCCATCGGACCTCCCGATCAAAAGTCAACATTTGGCCCCTAATAAGCCAAATTACCAAAATGCCCCTCAACTTCTGAACACCATAACTTTCTCTACGAATGTCGGAATCGAACGTGCCACCTGTCTATGAACTCGTGACGTCCCGAACTACGTCACGGTCATCGGTTAAAGTCCATTTGACCATCCGAACAAAAAGTCAACATTTTGCCCACGACCAGGGGCAAAACGGTCATTTTGCACATTTTGTCCGATTCCGCCCTACTAACCACCGTTCAACCTCACTAATCAAGATTAATCACTAAACTAATCCCGGAATTCGGGACGGGTCGTTACAACCTTCCCTCCTTAATAAATTTCGTCCTCGAAATTCCAACCGCTCTAAACTCAACGTACTTCCCTCCTTAATAAGTTTCGCTCTCGAAACTTGATTACCCTAATTCCACAAACACCCCGTGGAAAGTGGAATCGACCACGCAACACGTGTACACCCGTACACCAACTACTTAGACAAAACTTGTCTACGCCCAAACGTACCACTAGTACTCAAAACGTAACGACTACATTCGACCCCGTCGAATGACTGAAACTACTTGTTTCGAATTTGACACCACTTGTCAAATCGACCCTCTCGTTAACGCAACAACTCGACGGTTCCTTTCCCACTCCCACTAGGAGTCAGCTGACCCCACTCAACGATCTATGTTGACACATCCTGACAAACTGTCACCACACAGTTGTTGTCAGTCGAAAACTGACACTAGACTCACTCGTGGCTACACATGCCACCAACATACTTAACTTAGTAAACAATTACCGACCTTTCACACGACCTGTGTGTAATTAAAAACATCGGAATTACCGTGACCCATTGCATAGTAATGTCCGGTCCACAACCAATCCCATGGTATCGGAACCAATCTGACTACCAACACGCTCACCAACACACCTCGGGTATATCCCGTATACCGTAACTAGACATCACAAGTCTACAAGGTATTGTACCTCGACCCAAGTACGAAGTACACACATCTACCTAATAACCAGACTACAACCACCTAGGCCATAGCCGAACGTGTTCCGATAATGGAGTACGTTTGCCCAATCCAGCATGAGACAAATCGAAACTCCACCCAACATCTAGTTCCAATTCCGAATCTGAATCCGCAATTTCGTAAGAAATCCCGGATCCAAACCCAGACATCACAGTTTAACTCATTTCCAAATCCGAATCCGAAATCATTATTCCGTAAGCTAGCATTTTGGAATAACCATTCCGTACCCAAATCCGGAAATATACTTTCAAGTTCCAAAATCGAATCCTGAATCGTCACCCAGAAATTCAATTCCAAATCCCGAAATCTCATTCACATTTACCGAGACACACCAAAACCGAACCTATCGGTTACCCGTTCAATGCACTTGATTGACTTCATAGGGAAGCCAATCCAACCTCCACACGTCTAAGGTTGACAAAATTCAACTACCTTGAAAACCTACTCACCCGAGTAGAATACCCTACGGGCCCCACTTCGAAAAGAAGTTCAATCCCGTCATCACGACTCACATACCCAAGTTCGTATCGATCCTTGTCATTCCACCTAGGAAAACCAAGGATGATCCAAAATAATGACACCAATACTCATCCTACGTGGATGCAACAAAACTCACTGCACTCACCACGCCATGTACCCCAACATCGTCTGCCACCAAGCAGAAAATGAGAAATCTCGTTTACCTAATTTCGAATACGTAGCTCCTCCTAAGGACCTCGCAACACACACGGGCTCACCAACCAATACACGCTCAACGTACTGCTAACTACAGTCAATGTCTGCCAGGGCAGAAAGCAAGAAGTCAACCCCAATGACTTCGGAATACCAATCACCAAAAACGAACACCACTCTCGTTCCCCAATCACAACTCTCCTCGACACTAAGGTTCCAACCATGCTGGAAACAGACATGCTCCCAACAAGACGTCAAGTCTAACCACTAGACTTCCTACCTCCTCAACTCACTTGGACGACGTGTCCACAATCGATCCGTTATTGTCCCGTTCGCACATCCCGACCTTTACAGGTTCAACACTTGGTTTCCCAAGTTCTCAATTACAAATTCCTACCTTTATACCACTAATGGTTTTCCTCGTCTTTTCCAGTTTTAATCATTTCCATGTACTTTTTAGGGATATTAAAACATAAAATTGTACAAATTTTGGAGTTGCCAACAACTCCCCCAAATCCACTAATCATCCCAAAATTTCTTAAATCTTAATTATACCATTTTAATCCACTCCTTACTGGTCATCTCACCACTATTGGGACTTATCCCAACACAGCACAGTCTTATCTGGATCCCATCCAGTCCATCACTCAACCACTATCGAATCTCAAAGACCGAACATATGTCCATCATGACGGAGTCACACCCCGACTGGTGGCTCATCGTCAACACCATTACCGACACTAGCACCAGCGCTAGTACCAGCACCAACACTCTATCAACAACACTAGTATCAGCACATAGGCATCCATACTAGCATCAGCACAAAAGTACCAACCCCGCAAACATCCATACTGCACACCGTGTGCAAATACGACAACCCTGGATCTCCGTTCATACGGAAAGACGATCCCGTACCTCACGACATCAGGAAAATGAACGTTCCCCGAACGTCCCCAAGTATTATAACCACACTAATTACCCTCGATAACCAGTCATCTCCATATGACTTCCGACTAACTGTCATTGCTATCGAGATCCGCATCCACACATCACATCAATACCCGATCCAACACGGGATTCCATAATTTATCTCAGAACCGTATCCGTACATCGAATCCCATAGTTCTGCCTAAACTCACCAGAGCCATCCACATGGTCATCCATGACCTCAGCCGCTCGTCGCAGCACAAGTTCTCATCCACTAGCCACAATTAAGGTTTACCTTTTTAATACTAGGGTTCCACAATCACACCCTATGGTTCAACCGAACCAAACAGTTTTCCGTAATATAAAATCCACAACCTGACCGACCCCGCGGTCCTGACATCGAATAGACGTCAAATCCAATCCTACCATCAACTCAATGTGGGTTCCACCACTAGGTCATCGGCCAACTCCGATGAACCAACATCCCTCACACTAGAAACCACCACAAGGGTTCACATTTTTAAACCATTACTCACATGAGGTTCCCCGAACCTGGCTGCACCTAGCAGCACAACAATCCAATATCACATGACCGAATCGACGGTCCCACAATACCAGTTCATCACAATCAACCCCACTTGGGGTCGAATCCCATTAACGCACGGTGTATCGGGCCAATCACACTCCATCCACTATCCAAACCCAAAAACTATCTATCAGGTTGATAACGAATTGCAGCCCAAAGAGACATCACACCCTCGACCTGCGCGCACAAATAGAGCAACCATGCTCTGATACCAAGTTGACAGGACCCATCCCAATCCCCCCGGGATTACCGTGGAATGTGCCCTGCTCCCGTCCAACAAGGGGTGTCAGACAAGGGATAACCACGAGCCACTGCTCAAACAGGGCATCCAGAGTGCGCAAGGATCGATGGAGGAGGTGTGTAATGTCCCAGTCTCTGCAGCAATCGCATCCGTGATCAACCTGAAGGGCATTAAAACCAAAAGCTGTGAGTGGACAAAAACCAATAAGTTTACCAAATACATTTATAAGACATTTATGCCCTCCAATAAAAACGTATGCATGCCACCAAAAACCAGTACCAAAACGTTTGCTCAACCGAGCCATTAGGGCCTTAGCCCGAAAACCGTTAACCAAAAACCAAGTGTGGGAACTCAGCCCAAAACCGTGGAATACCACCACCATACATATTAAAACCATGTGGGTCACCACCCACGACCATAAATGAACATCAATCCATAAATCCAAAACCATTTAGGGTCCCTGACCCGACATACCATTTCATAACCAATAATCCATTTTTACCACATAACACATATCCAACCAATAAGCCATTTTATTCATTAATCCATATTTTACCATTACCATCACCAGCATCCCAGATGCTTAGCGTCCCAGACGCTAGACGTCCCTGACGTCATATCTCACGGTTTCATAAGCTACGCGTGCTGCCCGGGGTCTCTCCGGGTCCATATATCTGACATCCCTGATGTCTGACGTCCCTGACGTCAATCATAGCAATCCTGCTCCTGAGTCATCATACGGTCCGGCTGCTCCGTATAATGACCCCTCGCAGGCAATGCACCGTGACTTCCCCAGTGTCCCAGACATCTGGAGGAGACCATCATATATCCTTGTGTCCAGATGGTATATGGAAAAACAGTTTTATTAAATCCTTTATCACATTATTACCATTGGGCCCTGCCCGAAATTTCCATAAAAACACACAGTTCCATTTAGGGTCCCTGACCCAAAATCACAATTATTAAATATAGGGTCCCTGACCCGAAATCACCATTATAATCCAATTGGGCCTCATGCCCGATTTTATGAACCACTGGGCCCACGGCCCGATTTGTAAATCAACTGGGCCCGCAGCCCGACTTATAAACCAACTAGGCCCACGACCCGAATTCGTAAATCAACTGGGCCCCTGGCCCGATAACATAACTCAAATGGGTCTCAGCCCGATTTCATACCAACTGGACCCCTTGCCCGATTTCATTAACCAACTGGGCCCCCGGCCCGATTCTCAAATGGACTCCAAGTCCGAAATTTCCAACATAATTGGGCCTCAAGCCCGAGTTCATATTTCCAATTTCAAAACCATTTTATCATATTATATCCAAGTCATAAATATGGAAAATCCATGTAAAACCGGAAACCTCGATTTACGTGCAAGCACGTAAATCGCCTCGAAATACGTGAAACCGTACAATTTACCAACAACCAAATCAACATCACACAATCACAACCATAATCCATATAAAACATTTAAGCATGCATAGAATTTATAAAACCAAAGTCCACTCACAGACCGTTTAAACTGTGTGCCTCGATACGCGTGCCACCGGCCCTCCCGGGCCACGTCACTATCACCGGGACTCCCAATCCTGTCCAAATCACATTAGAGGGTCACTAACCTCATCATTAACATCCTATCAAAGTCCCGTAATTTTCCCGAATTTTTACTTATTTTTAAACTTAATTAAAAACCTTCGGACATCCCGAACACTATCGAGACGGTGTCCGATCGACCCGAAACCAATTCCAAAATATCCGTTACATTAAATAGGACAGAAGTCATGTTGACCTCACCTCGAGATCCGTGCCCACGCGCCGTCACGCGCCGCCGTGAGTGGCTGCGCGTGAAACTCACGCGCCTGCTACAGTGTCACCAGCCCAACCCGTTTGTCTGGTAAACGGGTCCAATTCACCCGCGACACAACCCGGTTCCAATCCTGTCAATTCGATCCTAATTCCTTCAATTGATCAATCCATTAGCTTCGTTTTAAGTCCAATTATAAGTCTGTAAACTCAATTACACAAATCCTTACCCAGATTCCCACGATTCGATGATGATCCACGAAGAACACCCGGTCACTGTTCAATCATGGGATTCCTTCAATCTCGATTGATTTCCCTAAATTGGTTCAACCAGAAGCATCAGTGGACCACGAGGAACAATTCCCCCACATCAATTTCGTCGTTTGATCAGTAAATGATCACGACTCAAGTATGAACACCGTCCACTGTGCAACCATGGAGTTTCATCGATCTCAGCCGGTTTCCTTCAATTGATGATCCCAGAAGCATCGTGGGATCATGAGAAATCATTTCCCCACAACAATTGAGTCAATCACAGCCCCAAACTCCACGACTCAACCTCGATTTCTTCCTCTGTCACCAAGCTCGATCAGAGCCAAAACGGCACCAATCCTTCTCGTTTTTGATGTGGATCGACTCGTCACAACCTCAGGAAGATGTTTGTAACCTCCAATTCGATCATCACAGCCCAATTCCCAGTATTCGAATTTTCCCCCCAATTTTCCCGAAATCCAAAATCCAAAATTCAACATCCTCACAACCCCTCGTGTTTCCCCGTTAATTCCCTCATCCTAGTCTCCCATTTTCTCACAAGAACAGCAGAAGAAGGGAGCCAATTCTCCCTAATCCGAATCCCACATTTTGTGCACGGTTTAGGAACAAAATGGAGAAAATTAGGGGAAATGGTGGATTAGATGATGATGATGTAGTAATGATGATGTTTGGAGGGAAACAAGGAGCTGGAAACAAGGGATGGGTGACACTTGTCACTCATCCAGGTGTGTAGGGTCAACGGTCACTATTCATTATTATATTATTATTTTAATCCGAGCCTCGGTTCGTTAGTTCGTTTCCTTGACCATAACGTCGTCGTCGTAACTCCGATTTCGGCATGCCGCCTGTCGTTGGATTCGTATCGACGATACCTACGTAACGGTCCTTGGCCCTAGCCCATCGGACCTCCCGATCAAAAGTCAACATTTGGCCCCTAATAAGCCAAATTACCAAAATGCCCCTCAACTTCTGAACACCATAACTTTCTCTACGAATGTCGGAATCGAACGTGCCACCTGTCTATGAACTCGTGACGTCCCGAACTACGTCACGGTCATCGGTCAAAGTCCATTTGACCGTCCGAACAAAAAGTCAACATTTTGCCCACGACCAGGGGCAAAACGGTCATTTTGCACATTTTGTCCGATTCCGCCCTACTAACCACCGTTCAACCTCACTAATCAAGATTAATCACTAAACTAATCCCGAAATTCGGGACGGGTCGTTACAGACTGGGTGTAATCGTTTGCTTTGCATGCAGTGGTTTGGGCCACTATGCTCGAGAATGTCCAGCTGTGCACTTGGGTAACGATACGGGAGGCACCGGTGTGGTGCAAGGTTCGGCTTCCAACACTATCGGAGGCCGAGGACTGAGCGGAACTGGTAGTGCGAGACGTGGAGCACGTGGGCGCAGACAGGCTACTGGACCACGAGCTCGTATAATTGCTGTCACGATGCAACAAGAATGGACGACACCCGGTGTCGGTACAGGTACTTAGCGTATCTCGAATCTTGTTGTACGCGTGTTATTTGATGTTGGGGCTACCAATTCTTTTATTTTGAGGAGTTGTACTAGTATGCTTGATTGTGTGGTAGCAGCCATAGATTTCGAAATGGGTGTTGGCACCCCGATGGGCATCGTGTACCTTCTGAATCAGATGATTCGGAGGTGCCCGGTAAGAATTGAGGATGTAGACTTACTTGTTGATCAAATCCTTATGATGTTGTCTTGGGAATGGATTGGTTGACGGAGCACGGTTCGCTCATTGACTATTGTAGTAGGCGATTCAGCGGAGTCTTGGTAGCAAGGTCTGTTGGTTAGGTCCGCACGAGGTTGTAGCAGACACTAGTATCAGAGTGGTTACAGTCATTATTATTGAGAATCGAGGGACATTCTCTCTTCTCGTACAAGTTGTCAGGGTGTTCGTACCCAGGGATGCTGGGAACGAGTGGCTGAGTTTTCTTCTTTTTGGCAGAAGTAAAGGGGATCGTCGTTCGGTATGAGCGGAGATCCAGAAGGTACGAGTAGAGGTACGGGATCGTCGTTCGGTATGAACGGAGATCCAGGGTTGTCCGATTTGCACACGGTGTGCAAGTGGGGATGGTTGTATGTTGATACTTTTTGTACTGATATTAGTATGAATGTCGGTGGGCTGTTACTAGTATCGTTAATAGTGTGTTGGTGCTGGTACTGGCGCTGGTGCTAGTATCGGTGTTGGGCTAACTTTGAGTTACGAGTTGGGATGTGAGTCGTAAATGACGGGACTGAACTTCTTTTCGAAGGGGGTTTCCATATGGTATATTACTTGGGTGATTAGGTTTCCGACGTGGTCGAATGTTGTCAACCTTAGACGTATTGATAGTGGGATTGGCTTCCCTATGAAGTCAATCGAATGTATTAACCAAGGTGGATGGAGTTCGTTTTGTCTCATGCTGGATTGGGCAAAGGTACTCCATTATTTGGTACGTGTTTGGCTATGACCTAGGCGGTTGTAGTCTGGTCGATGGATTGATGTGTGTACTTTGTACCTAGTTCGAGGTACGATACGTTGCAGACTTGTAGTGTCAGGTAATGGTACACGGGTCATACCCGAGGTATATCGGTGAGCGTGATGGTAACCGGATTGGTTCCGATACCATTGGATTAGCCGAGGTCGACATTGGATGCTATGCGATGGGTCATGGTATTTCCGATAAGTCTAATTACACACAGGTCGAGTGAATTGTTGGTAGGTATATATTTGAATTAAGTATGTTGATGGCTTGAGTAGCCACGAGTGAGTCTAGTGTCAGTTTTCGACTGACAAAATTCTGAATGGTGACAGATTGTCGGGATGTGTCAATGTGGATTATTGAGTGAGGTCTGATGACTCCCAGTGGGAGTAGGTACCATGATGGGTGATTGAGAAGGGAATCGTTGAGTTGTTGCGTCAGCAAAAGGGTAGATTTGACAATCGGTGTCAATCCGAAACGGGTAGTTTCAGTCATTCGACGGGGTCGAATGGAGTCAATACGACGTGCGTACTAGTGGTACGTTTAGGTGCAGACAAGTGTGTTCTGAGTAGTTGGTGTACGAGTGTACACGTGTTACGAGGTCAATTTTACTTTCCACTGAGTGGTTGTGAAATTGGGATAGTTAGAATTCTGAGAACGAAACAAATTAAGGAGGGATGGACGTTGAGACTGGATCGATTGGAATTTCGAAGACGAAATTAATTTAGGAGGGAAGGTTGTAACGACCCGTCCCGAATTTCGGGATTTGATTAGTGGGATTGATCGGTGATTTGTTGGTCGAAGTCGGACAAAATGTGCAAAATGACCGTTTTGCCCCTGGTTCGTGGGGCAAAACGTTGACTTTTGATCGGGTGGTCAAACGGACTTTGACCGATGACCGTGACGTAGTTCGGGACGTCACGAGTTCATAGGCAGGCGGCACGTTCGATTCCGACATTCGAGGAGAAAGTTATGACTATCGGAAGTTCAGGGGTATTACCGTAATTTGGACTTTTGGGGGCGAAAATGTTGACTTTTTCTCTAATAACTAATTTTCAGTTGACTCAAGGACCTTTGGGTAGGTCTCGACGTCCTGAGTCCATTGACAGGCGGCACGCCGAAATCGGACTTCGTACGAGGAAGTTATGGTCAGAAACGTGAAATCGGGAGGTTTGTGTCTCGGTTTTCGTGTCGAATATTTTATTCTTAAATTTCTGATTGGAGGACACCTGGGGAGTGAAAAGTGTCACTCACCCATTAGCTGGATTGGATCAAGCTCCACTAAGCATTTAAATAGAATTAAAAACCACTTTTGATCTCAGCCCTTCATCTCAAAACCCTCAGATTGCATCTCAGCCCTTGATCTCAATTCTGAGATTCAATCTGGGCCGTCCATCCATTTCCCTCCATTTCTATATAATTCTCACCCGACACCCTCATTCATCGCTCTTTGATCCAACCCTTGCGCACTACACTTTGTCTCTGCGTCTGTGTGTTGTTGGACCCACGGGGAAGGACTGAAGCACGGCGGTGAGCGGCGGTGGACGGCGGCGAGGTGGGAAAACCGGAAAACCCGAAACGGTTTCTAAAACTCAGATTTTGGTAACTCGAATTCCCACGTTTAGTTTTGTTTCCTATTAATCCTAATCGACTCTAGGGACTTATAGGAACCTTCTGGGCTTGAGTTCGCGACCGGAGGTGATCAGGACGGTGGCTAAACGGCGACGGGAAACCAGCTCTGTTCATCGAGGTAAGCCTTCGATCCCGTCTGTATTTGTCGATTTTGATTCCATAGAACCCTTTCTGGGATTAAGACGAGCATCTAGGAACAAACTAGGACTGAATTGGTTGAGTGTGGAAGAAATGGTGACCGGGTCATGATCGCGGGTCTGATCGACCCGAGTTGTAGAGATACGGGTCAACCCGTCTGAGGACAGAGGTGATGACGTGGCACCCTGTCAAACTGTCAGGTGACGTGGACCAACCGTGAGCCGACACGTGTCACATGTCAGTGCACAGTCAGCACTACCATGTCAGTGACGTGGCCCAATCTGGGACTGCCACGTGTCACTGACATGTCAGTGACGTGGACCAGTGCCGTGCTGACACGTGGCACATGTCAGATCTGACACGTGGCCTGACAGATCAGTGAGGTGGACCAATCGGATGTTGACACGTGGCACCTATCAGAGTCTGACACGTCAGACCTGACAGCTGTCAGATGACGTCATGCTGACGTCAGCAGTGACGTCAGCAGAAACTGTTCCTGCGTTGACCGACGCGTTGACCGGCGCGTGGGGGCGCGTGTGAACAGTAATTTTTGCGGGACCACCACCATTCTTTAGGTTTCGACGATCCGGATCCAATGGCGGTGGTTTCGGGTCGATCGGAGATCATTAAGTTGGTCAAAATGAGGTTTATTGCATTTGGAAGCACGTTCGGGCGGCTTTCCCGGGCCGGTTTCGGTCTAGGGTTTCATGGTTAAATGTTTGGGGTTTGTATGGACCCTTACGTATACTTTGGATATGACAGGGATTGTATAAGCGTACCAGAACGAGGGTATACGTTCGGTTTTCAGCAGGATTGTACTGTGAGTGGGCCATTTTCTTAAACCCTTGCGTGCATAAATGTTTTCTGGTTTATTATACTTATTCACATGCTAAAATAATAATGGTTTGATGATATGGAAAATATGGTTATGGCATGTTTCACGGTATTTGGGCTTGAGACCCGTCTGATGAAAACTTAATGATTGGTTCGGATTTTATCTATGTATATATATGCTTTGCATGTGGATATCAATAAAATGTATTTGGTACTGCACTGTATAGATCCTTTCATATTATATTGTCTCCTCCAGCGAGGTACCCCGGAGAGGTCACAGACGTCTAGTACGTCCAGCGTCTATGACGCTAAGCATCAGGTGATGCTGCATCAGGTGATGCTGCATCAGGTGATGCTGTAACCGAACAGGATTCGGGGATTTAGCTCGGAAATTGAGACCCGAGTGGCACGCGTAGCCTTATTATTATTGTGACCTTATTAGGCGTCAAGAACGTCAAACATCAGGTGATGTCGGGATTGGAGTGTATAGTGCAGCAACTAAAATTATACTTATGGTTTTATTACATGCCTTATGGTTCATATTATATGACTTATGATTTTAAATAATGATGCATGCATGTTTGGAAAACGGAGGGGTAAATTATATGTTTTACTTATCAAATGATTTTATAAACTTGAGTTTCGGTCCACTCACCCTTATTGTTTTTGGTAACCCCTCCAGGTCGTGATACTGAGGTAGAGGAGGAAACTGAGGCTGAGGCATAGATCTAGTTCTGCGTACCTGAACCCCTGTTGGGTGGTATACCCGCAGGTTTACTTTAGAGTCGTGCTCGCAAATTTGTAATTTTGGATTTCATCCCTTGTCTGACATGTCAGGACCCGTCCCAAATATCACCTCGATACCCGGGAAGAATCCTGCTCCCGTCTGACAATCACACTTACAGTACCAAAAAAAAACTTAATACAACTATAAGCATAACTATCAGACGAAGGAGTAAATATATACAACAGTAAGCCAGAGCATAGTTCTACAAAATGGGCATCAAAAGTCCTACAAGTCTAAGTCCGCAACGGAAGAACGTCGGAAGCTCTATGCCTCAATATCTGCCTCAACGTTCACCCCAGCGCTATCACCACGACCTGGAGGGAATTTGAAAAAAAAGAAGGTGTGAGTGGACCAAAAGGAATAAAAATTTTAAAACCGTTTACCATCAAATCAAAGGAAAGAAATACAATCATTTGTTCCCTCCGGTTTAAAACCAGGCATGCCCAACGAAGTATTAGAAAAGTCATAATATGAAACATCATAAGAAACAGAAACACTATAAACACCATAAGAAACAGATACACTATAAAACTGATATAGAAACCAGAGCATAAACATCAAACCACTTTTTCCGATCAAACCTGCTGGACCTATCCAAGTCTTTAAACTCAACCAGGCCTCACATATAAATCCGAGTCTTTAAACTCCCGAGTCTTTAAACTCAATAGGCCTATGGGGGTAATATCGTAATACCCGAGTCTTTAAACTCAATCCGGGCCCGTCCCCCGTCAATCAATATCCGGGTCTTTAAACCCATATCCAGATCCAGCAAATCCAATCCATATCAGTGTAAACCCATTCTGAAACCCATCACCAAACTCGAATTCGGAATCCCTAGTTCGAAGCCCTTCCGGCGTTCAGAACCGACATTTCGAACCCAAGTCCGAAAAAAGATCCATGTTCATAACAAAACCATAGGAAAATCCTAAATCAGTGACCACAACCCATTTACCATCATCAGAAAACGTTTTTAGGTTAAATTTCTAAATTATAGCATCAAAATCTGAAAACCCGTTTTTTCTCCGAAAAACGTGCAAAATCCCAAAAACGTCTCGAAAAACGTGCAAACATCTCAATCACATATAAACACACATAAAAAGCATAAAACATTAATAAAAACAGTTAGGCATGCTCGGAAGTAAGAAAGAGTCCACTCACAGTTCACAACACGTCACTCGCGCCCCGTACGCTCCTCAACCGTCTCTGGTGTCTCCCGTCCTGTCAATGGATACCAAATAGGGTCACAATTATATCACGGATACCTTCCCTATTTTCCCCAATTTTTCGGGAATTTAATCATATTTTAATCCGAAACCCTAAACCGTACGGATTCCCGAACCATCTCGTAACACCGTCCGATTAACCCGAAAACTATACCATTGGATTCCTTAGGACATTTAGAACCAAAACCATGTTGGAAGCTTGGCCGGAATCATCACCACGCGCCTCCACGCGCCGCCCAAAGTGGCTGCGCGTGGGCCTCACGCGCCTGCTACAGTGCATCTCCTTCCTCGAGTCACCCGGTTCAACACAGTTGAACCGGCGTGAACGGTTCTCTGAAATCCGACCACCATTTCGGTTCAATCCAATCCTAACCTCTTCGTCCCGTCCTAAGCAACCTGACCATGTCCTAACCTCGAAGAATCACGGCCGGAAACCCGCCGTTCACGGCCGCGAAACAGACGGCCCGCAGCCCCTGTTTTCCTTCCCGGCCGTCCACTGCTTCCCCCTTCACGGTGGCGATACCAGCACCTTCCTAGGACCCTACTTAGTCCTACCCAACTCACAGAATCCGTCGATTCATCCCCGAAGTCCACGACTTCAAGTTTGAAGTCACGGCCAAAACAGAGTACTGGGTACTCGCCGTCGACTGAACCCCGCCGTGTACGCCCCCGTCACGGCAGCCATCACAAACCATTCCTAGGACCTCCCTGAACATCACCCTGACCTCCTAATCCCTCGACTCTAAGCCCAACTCCACGACTTTGCATTTGAAAAATCACGGGAAACAGAGTAAAGAGACTTACCCTGCGTTTCAGTCGCCGCCGTGAGCACCGCCGCCTGCCACGGTGTTTGTTGGACTCCCTGCAACCCCTTGGACCTCCTATAGCCTTGGTTTGCCTCACCACACGGCACAACAGCCTCCACGAGCTCACGGCCTCCCCGTTTTCACAGAAGCTTAGCCGCACCGCCACAGTGCCGCCGTGCACGGTTTCCGTCCAATAGCACCACCACCAACTCACCGTAAGCTCCCTGTCACTCTCTCAGTTCACCAAAACCGCACTCACCCCTTGAATCGATCACCGTCTCCCCAAGTTCGTCTCTCTGTTTTCTGCGCACACAAGGTTTGCACGGTTTCAAAATGGACAAAGTGTGGCCGTGCACACTTTAGACCTTTGTGGAACAATCCAGCACCCCCACGTGTCCACAATCCTATGGACAAGCAGAAAAATATCCCAATCCCCTTTTGCCACTTGTCTTCATCTGCTTTGCTGAAAGGAAATGACCAAAATACCCCTTGTATAATTAATTACCGTTTTGCCCTCGACCGTTCTAGACCTGTAACTTTTCCGTCCGACGTCCGATGACAGCGTGCTGCCTGTCGTTGTACTCAGGACGTCGAGACCTACCTAACGGTCCTCGGTCTACGTGAAAATTATTAAGTTACCAAAAAGTCAACATTTTCCTCATTAAATCGAAATTACGATAACGCCCTCAATCTTCCGTACCTCATAACTTTTTCTCCGATTGTCCGAATCGAACCTGCCACCTGTCTATGGACTCGTGACGTCCTAAACTACGTCACGGTCAAGGGCTAACACTCATCCAATCGATAGTACCAAAAAGTCAACTTTTCGTTTACTATTCACAAGGGCAAAATCGTCCTTTTTACAAAACTTCACAAAAATTACATTTTTACCCTTCCCGTAGGTACGGGTTGTTACAATCTACCCCCCTAAAAAGAATTTCGTCCCCGAAATTCAGTGAAATAAGTAAGGGTACTGTTCCCGCATCAAGGCCTCGGGTTCCCAAGTAGCTTCTTCGACCTGATGATTTCTCCACAATACCTTCACTAAGGGAACCGTCTTCCTTCGCAAAACTTTATCCTTCCGATCCAAGATTGCAACAGGTTGCTCTTCGAAACTCAAGTCTTCCCTCAGTTCCACTGGTTGTGCTTCCAAAACATGCGAATCATCTCGAATGTATTTCCGAAGCATAGAAACATGAAAGACATTATGTACCTTTTCCAAATCTGCTGGTAAGGCCAAACGATAGGCTACAGGACCAATCCGCTCCAAGATCTCATACGGTCCAATGTAACGAGGACTCAACTTCCCTCGTCTGCCAAATCGTACAATTCCTTTCCAAGGAGATAGCTTCAAGAAAACCCAGTCTCCAACAGCAAACTCCAAATCCCTGATCCTACTGTCAGCGTAGCTCTTTTGGCCGTCCTGCGCTGCCTTCAATCGATCCCTAATCAATGCTACTTTTTCCTGAGTAAGCTCCACCAGCTCAGAAGTAGTCAACCTCCTCTCACCAACTTCAGTCCAACACAATGGAGTCCGACACTGCCGCCCGTACAAAGCCTCGTAAGGAGCCATCCCAATGCTCTCCTGATAACTGTTATTGTAGGCGAACTCCATCAAAGGCAGATGTGATTCCCAAGTACCCTGAAACTGAAGCACACAAGCTCGCATCATGTCCTCGAGAATCTGGATAGTCCGCTCAGACTGCCCATCTGTCTGAGGATGAAAAGCAGTACTGAAGTGTAATTTAGTCCCAAAAGCTTCCTGTAAGCTCTGCCAAAATCGAGAAGTGAATCTCGGATCTCTATCAGATACTATCGACTCCGGAGTCCCATGTAACCGAATAATCTCATTTATAAACAACTGTGCAAACTGTTCCAACCTGAAGTTCTCCCGTACTGGCAAGAAATGAGCAGACTTCGTAAGTCGATCCACAATAACCCACACACCATCATGTCCCTTCGGTGTTCTCGGAAGCTTGAACACAAAATCCATAGTCAGGTGATCCCATTTCCACTCGGGGATCGGCAAAGGTTGCATTGCTCCATAAGGTCTCTGCCGCTCGGCTTTTACCTGTTGACAAATCAAGCATCTACTGACATACTCTGCAATTTCACGTTTCATCCCTGACCACCAGTAATGCTCTCGAAGTGTACGATACATCTTGGTCCCACCAGGATGCATCGCATAAGCTGAACAGTGAGCCTCATCCAGTATCACCTTCTTCAAAGCTTTATCCTCAGGTACACACAACCGTCCATTCTTAACCAAGGCTCCATCCTCACGGATCTCAAAATCCTGTCTCTCTCCAGCCTCGACCTCAATCCGAATGATGCCCAGAATAGGGTCCTCAAACTGAGCATCAATCACCTGATCAATCAAAACAGGTCGCACATGGAAACTTGCTAGGAGTGCTCCCTGATCATCCACAGTCAACTCTACTCCCAACCTACGGAGCTCAACCAGCAAAGGTAACCGTACTGTCCTCAGATGCGACAAAGAACCAGCTGACTTCCTGCTCAGAGCATCGGCTACCACATTAGCCTTCCCTGGATGATACTCAATAGTACAATCGTAGTCCTTAAGTAACTCCAACCAACGGCGCTGTCTGAGGTTCAATTCCTTTTGAGTGAATAAATACTTCAAACTCTTATGGTCCGTGAAAATCCTGCACTTCTCACCGTACAAGTAATGTCGCCAAATCTTCAATGCATGAACCACCGCAGCAGTTCCAAGTCATGTGTAGGGTAGTTCACCTCATGGGGTTTCAATTGTCGGGAAGCATAAGCAATCACTTTCCCGTGCTGCATCAAGACACAACCCAAACCTTGTAATGAAGCATCACTGTACACCTCGAACTCCCCACTAGCATCTGGAAGGAGCAACACAGGAGCAGATGTCAACCGCCTTTTAAGCTCCTGGAAACTCTGTTCACATTTATCGTCCCACTCAAACCGAACTCCCTTCCGTGTCAACCTCGTCAACGGTGCTGCAAGAATAGAAAAGCCCTCAATAAAACGTCGGTAATACCCTGCCAAACCCAGAAAACTCCGAATTTCCGTTACCGTCTTAGGCTGTTCCCACTTCGCTACCGCCTCAACCTTCTGAGGATCCACTCTGATGCCCTCGGCCGAAATCACATGACCAAGAAATCCGACACTGGTCAACCAGAACTGACACTTACTGAGCTTCGCATACAACTGATGCTCCCTCAACGTTTTAAGCACGATCCTCAGGTGTTTCTCATGCGCCTTCGCACTCTTCGAATACACCAAAATATCATCAATGAAGACAATCACAAAACGATCCAAGTAGGGCCGGAACACTCGGTTCATAAGATCCATAAAAGCTGCTGGGGCATTAGTCAAACCAAAAGGCATCACCACAAACTCATAGTGACCGTACCTGGTCCGGAAAGCTGTCTTCGGTATATCCTCCTTTTTAACCCTTAACTGATGATAACCGGAGCGAAGATCAATCTTCGAGAAATACTGTGCTCCCTTGAGCTGGTCAAACAAATCATCAATCCGGGGTAGGGGGTACTTATTCCGAATAGTTACCTTATTCAGTTGCCTGTAATCCACACACAATCTCAATCCTCCATCCTTTTTCTTGACAAACAAAACAGGTGCTCCCCAAGGTGACATACTCGGTCGAATAAATCCTATATCGACCAACTCTTGCAACTGGGCCTTAAGTTCCCTCAATTCTGCAGGTGCCATACGATACGGAGTCTGGGAAATAGGCTGCGTACCTGGAAGAAGATCAATTGTAAACTCGATCTCTCGTTGTGGGGGTAGCCCTGGCAACTCCTCGGGAAAAACATCGGGAAACTCCCGCACCACGGGTATGTCCTCTGCCTTCACTGGCGTAGCACGTGAATCCACCACATGAGCTAAGTAACCCTGGCACCCCTTACGTAACAATTTACTAGCCTCGAGTGCCGAAATAACTCCCGTAGGAAGTGCACGCTGATCCCCCTGGAACGTAGTCTCTGATAATCCGGGACTCCGAAAAGTCACTCTCCTATCGAAACATTCGATAGAAGCATGATGTCTCGTCAACCAGTCCATACCCAAGATCACATCAAAGTCCCGTAAATCCAAGAGTAACAAATCTGCCAGTAACTCCACCTGGCCTACCATCACCGGACACTCTCTCAAAACCTGAGTCACTACCAACATCTCCCCAGTAGGTGTACTCACGCCTAACGCACAATCCAAAGTAGACACCTCCCTCTCCTTAACCAAACTACAACTCCGAGCTATAAATGAATGAGTAGCCCCGGGATCTATTAAAGCAAAAACAGTATGACCATGTATGGTGAGTGTACCTGTCACCACTCCCGGTGCTGACCTCGCCTCCTGCTGTGACAGGACCCATCCCAATCCCCCCGGGATTACCGTGGAATGTGCCCTGCTCCCGTCCAACAAGGGGTGTCAGACAAGGGATAACCACGAGCCACTGCTCAAACAGGGCATCCAAAGTGCGCAAGGATCGATGGAGGAGGTGTGCAATGTCCCAGTCTCTGCAGCAATCGCATCCGTGATCAACCTGAAGGGCATTAAAACCAAAAGCTGTGAGTGGACAAAAACCAATAAGTTTACCAAATACATTTATAAGACATTTATGCCCTCCAATAAAAACGTATGCATGCCACCAAAAACCAGTACCAAAACGTTTGCTCAACCGAGCCATTAGGGCCTTAGCCCGAAAACCGTTAACCAAAAACCAAGTGTGGGAACTCAGCCCAAAACCGTGGAATACCACCACCATACATATTAAAACCATGTGGGTCACCACCCACGACCATAAATGAACATCAATCCATAAATCCAAAACCATTTAGGGTCCCTGACCCGACATACCATTTCATAACCAATAATCCATTTTTACCACATAACACATATCCAACCAATAAGCCATTTTATTCATTAATCCATATTTTACCATTACCATCACCAGCATCCCAGATGCTTAGCGTCCCAGACGCTAGACGTCCCTGACGTCATATCTCACGGTTTCATAAGCTACGCGTGCTGCCCGGGGTCTCTCCGGGTCCATATATCTGACATCCCTGATGTCTGACGTCCCTGACGTCAATCATAGCAATCCTGCTCCTGAGTCATCATACGGTCCGGCTGCTCCGTATAATGACCCCTCGCAGGCAATGCACCGTGACTTCCCCAGTGTCCCAGACATCTGGAGGAGACCATCATATATCCTTGTGTCCAGATGGTATATGGAAAAACAGTTTTATTAAATCCTTTATCACATTATTACCATTGGGCCCTGCCCGAAATTTCCATAAAAACACACAGTTCCATTTAGGGTCCCTGACCCAAAATCACAATTATTAAATATAGGGTCCCTGACCCGAAATCACCATTATAATCCAATTGGGCCTCATGCCCGATTTTATGAACCACTGGGCCCACGGCCCGATTTGTAAATCAACTGGGCCCGCAGCCCGACTTATAAACCAACTAGGCCCACGGCCCGAATTCGTAAATCAACTGGGCCCCTGGCCCGATAACATAACTCAAATGGGTCTCAGCCCGATTTCATACCAACTGGACCCCTTGCCCGATTTCATTAACCAACTGGGCCCCCGGCCCGATTCTCAAATGGACTCCAAGTCCGAAATTTCCAACATAATTGGGCCTCAAGCCCGAGTTCATATTTCCAATTTCAAAACCATTTTATCATATTATATCCAAGTCATAAATATGGAAAATCCATGTAAAACCGGAAACCTCGATTTACGTGCAAGCACGTAAATCGCCTCGAAATACGTGAAACCGTACAATTTACCAACAACCAAATCAACATCACACAATCACAACCATAATCCATATAAAACATTTAAGCATGCATAGAATTTATAAAACCAAAGTCCACTCACAGACCGTTTAAACTGTGTGCCTCGATACGCGTGCCACCGGCCCTCCCGGGCCACATCACTATCACCGGGACTCCCAATCCTGTCCAAATCACATTAGAGGGTCACTAACCTCATCATTAACATCCTATCAAAGTCCCGTAATTTTCCCGAATTTTTACTTATTTTTAAACTTAATTAAAAACCTTCGGACATCCCGAACACTATCGAGACGGTGTCCGATCGACCCGAAACCAATTCCAAAATATCCGTTACATTAAATAGGACAGAAGTCATGTTGACCTCACCTCGAGATCCGTGCCCACGCGCCGTCACGCGCCGCCGTGAGTGGCTGCGCGTGAAACTCACGCGCCTGCTACAGTGTCACCAGCCCAACCCGTTTGTCTGGTAAACGGGTCCAATTCACCCGCGACACAACCCGGTTCCAATCCTGTCAATTCGATCCTAATTCCTTCAATTGATCAATCCATTAGCTTCGTTTTAAGTCCAATTATAAGTCTGTAAACTCAATTACACAAATCCTTACCCAGATTCCCACGATTCGATGATGATCCACGAAGAACACCCGGTCACTGTTCAATCATGGGATTCCTTCAATCTCGATTGATTTCCCTAAATTGGTTCAACCAGAAGCATCAGTGGACCACGAGGAACAATTCCCCCACATCAATTTCGTCGTTTGATCAGTAAATGATCACGACTCAAGTATGAACACCGTCCACTGTGCAACCATGGAGTTTCATCGATCTCAGCCGGTTTCCTTCAATTGATGATCCCAGAAGCATCGTGGGATCATGAGAAATCATTTCCCCACAACAATTGAGTCAATCACAGCCCCAAACTCCACGACTCAACCTCGATTTCTTCCTCTGTCACCAAGCTCGATCAGAGCCAAAACGGCACCAATCCTTCTCGTTTTTGATGTGGATCGACTCGTCACAACCTCAGGAAGATGTTTGTAACCTCCAATTCGATCATCACAGCCCAATTCCCAGTATTCGAATTTTCCCCCCAATTTTCCCGAAATCCAAAATCCAAAATTCAACATCCTCACAACCCCTCGTGTTTCCCCGTTAATTCCCTCATCCTAGTCTCCCATTTTCTCACAAGAACAGCAGAAGAAGGGAGCCAATTCTCCCTAATCCGAATCCCACATTTTGTGCACGGTTTAGGAACAAAATGGAGAAAATTAGGGGAAATGGTGGATTAGATGATGATGATGTAGTAATGATGATGTTTGGAGGGAAACAAGGAGCTGGAAACAAGGGATGGGTGACACTTGTCACTCATCCAGGTGTGTAGGGTCAACGGTCACTATTCATTATTATATTATTATTTTAATCCGAGCCTCGGTTCGTTAGTTCGTTTCCTTGACCATAACGTCGTCGTCGTAACTCCGATTTCGGCATGCCGCCTGTCGTTGGATTCGTATCGACGATACCTACGTAACGGTCCTTGGCCCTAGCCCATCGGACCTCCCGATCAAAAGTCAACATTTGGCCCCTAATAAGCCAAATTACCAAAATGCCCCTCAACTTCTGAACACCATAACTTTCTCTACGAATGTCGGAATCGAACGTGCCACCTGTCTATGAACTCGTGACGTCCCGAACTACGTCACGGTCATCGGTCAAAGTCCATTTGACCGTCCGAACAAAAAGTCAACATTTTGCCCACGACCAGGGGCAAAACGGTCATTTTGCACATTTTGTCCGATTCCGCCCTACTAACCACCGTTCAACCTCACTAATCAAGATTAATCACTAAACTAATCCCGAAATTCGGGACGGGTCGTTACAGACTGGGTGTAATCGTTTGCTTTGCATGCAGTGGTTTGGGCCACTATGCTCGGGAATGTCCAGCTGTGCACTTGGGTAACGATACGGGAGGCACCGGTGTGGTGCAAGGTTCGGCTTCCAACACTATCGGAGGCCGAGGACTGAGCGGAACTGGTAGTGCGAGACGTGGAGCACGTGGGCGCAGACAGGCTACTGGACCACGAGCTCGTATAATTGCTGTCACGATGCAACAAGAATGGACGACACCCGGTGTCGGTACAGGTACTTAGCGTATCTCGAATCTTGTTGTACGCGTGTTATTTGATGTTGGGGCTACCAATTCTTTTATTTTGAGGAGTTGTACTAGTATGCTTGATTGTGTGGTAGCAGCCATAGATTTCGAAATGGGTGTTGGCACCCCGATGGGCATCGTGTACCTTCTGAATCAGATGATTCGGAGGTGCCCGGTAAGAATTGAGGATGTAGACTTACTTGTTGATCAAATCCTTATGATGTTGTCTTGGGAATGGATTGGTTGACGGAGCACGGTTCGCTCATTGACTATTGTAGTAGGCGATTCAGCGGAGTCTTGGTAGCAAGGTCTGTTGGTTAGGTCCGCACGAGGTTGTAGCAGACACTAGTATCAGAGTGGTTACAGTCATTATTATTGAGAATCGAGGGACATTCTCTCTTCTCGTACAAGTTGTCAGGGTGTTCGTACCCAGGGATGCTGGGAACGAGTGGCTGAGTTTTCTTCTTTTTGGCAGAAGTAAAGGGGATCGTCGTTCGGTATGAGCGGAGATCCAGAAGGTACGAGTAGAGGTACGGGATCGTCGTTCGGTATGAACGGAGATCCAGGGTTGTCCGATTTGCACACGGTGTGCAAGTGGGGATGGTTGTATGTTGATACTTTTTGTACTGATATTAGTATGAATGTCGGTGGGCTGTTACTAGTATCGTTAATAGTGTGTTGGTGCTGGTACTGGCGCTGGTGCTAGTATCGGTGTTGGGCTAACTTTGAGTTACGAGTTGGGATGTGAGTCGTAAATGACGGGACTGAACTTCTTTTCGAAGGGGGTTTCCATATGGTATATTACTTGGGTGATTAGGTTTCCGACGTGGTCGAATGTTGTCAACCTTAGACGTATTGATAGTGGGATTGGCTTCCCTATGAAGTCAATCGAATGTATTAACCAAGGTGGATGGAGTTCGTTTTGTCTCATGCTGGATTGGGCAAAGGTACTCCATTATTTGGTACGTGTTTGGCTATGACCTAGGCGGTTGTAGTCTGGTCGATGGATTGATGTGTGTACTTTGTACCTAGTTCGAGGTACGATACGTTGCAGACTTGTAGTGTCAGGTAATGGTACACGGGTCATACCCGAGGTATATCGGTGAGCGTGATGGTAACCGGATTGGTTCCGATACCATTGGATTAGCCGAGGTCGACATTGGATGCTATGCGATGGGTCATGGTATTTCCGATAAGTCTAATTACACACAGGTCGAGTGAATTGTTGGTAGGTATATATTTGAATTAAGTATGTTGATGGCTTGAGTAGCCACGAGTGAGTCTAGTGTCAGTTTTCGACTGACAAACTTCTGAATGGTGACAGATTGTCGGGATGTGTCAATGTGGATTATTGAGTGAGGTCTGATGACTCCCAGTGGGAGTAGGTACCATGATGGGTGATTGAGAAGGGAATCGTTGAGTTGTTGCGTCAGCAAAAGGGTAGATTTGACAATCGGTGTCAATCCGAAACGGGTAGTTTCAGTCATTCGACGGGGTCGAATGGAGTCAATACGACGTGCGTACTAGTGGTACGTTTAGGTGCAGACAAGTGTGTTCTGAGTAGTTGGTGTACGAGTGTACACGTGTTACGAGGTCAATTTTACTTTCCACTGAGTGGTTGTGAAATTGGGATAGTTAGAATTCTGAGAACGAAACAAATTAAGGAGGGATGGACGTTGAGACTGGATCGATTGGAATTTCGAAGACGAAATTAATTTAGGAGGGAAGGTTGTAACGACCCGTCCCGAATTTCGGGATTTGATTAGTGGGATTGATCGGTGATTTGTTGGTCGAAGTCGGACAAAATGTGCAAAATGACCGTTTTGCCCCTGGTTCGTGGGGCAAAACGTTGACTTTTGATCGGGTGGTCAAACGGACTTTGACCGATGACCGTGACGTAGTTCGGGACGTCACGAGTTCATAGGCAGGCGGCACGTTCGATTCCGACATTCGAGGAGAAAGTTATGACTATCGGAAGTTCAGGGGTATTACCGTAATTTGGACTTTTGGGGGCGAAAATGTTGACTTTTTCTCTAATAACTAATTTTCAGTTGACTCAAGGACCTTTGGGTAGGTCTCGACGTCCTGAGTCCATTGACAGGCGGCACGCCGAAATCGGACTTCGTACGAGGAAGTTATGGTCAGAAACGTGAAATCGGGAGGTTTGTGTCTCGGTTTTCGTGTCGAATATTTTATTCTTAAATTTCTGATTGGAGGACACCTGGGGAGTGAAAAGTGTCACTCACCCATTAGCTGGATTGGATCAAGCTCCACTAAGCATTTAAATAGAATTAAAAACCACTTTTGATCTCAGCCCTTCATCTCAAAACCCTCATATTGCATCTCAGCCCTTGATCTCAATTCTGAGATTCAATCTGGGCCGTCCATCCATTTCCCTCCATTTCTATATAATTCTCACCCGACACCCTCATTCATCGCTCTTTGATCCAACCCTTGCGCACTACACTTTGTCTCTGCGTCTGTGTGTTGTTGGACCCACGGGGAAGGACTGAAGCACGGCGGTGAGCGGCGGTGGACGGCGGAGGTGGGAAAACCGGAAAACCCGAAACGGTTTCTAAAACTCAGATTTTGGTAACTCGAATTCCCACGTTTAGTTTTGTTTCCTATTAATCCTAATCGACTCTAGGGACTTATAGGAACCTTCTGGGCTTGAGTTCGCGACCGGAGGTGATCAGGACGGTGGCTAAACGGCGACGGGAAACCAGCTCTGTTCATCGAGGTAAGCCTTCGATCCCGTCTGTATTTGTCGATTTTGATTCCATAGAACCCTTTCTGGGATTAAGACGAGCATCTAGGAACAAACTAGGACTGAATTGGTTGAGTGTGGAAGAAATGGTGACCGGGTCATGATCGCGGGTCTGATCGACCCGAGTTGTAGAGATACGGGTCAACCCGTCTGAGGACAGAGGTGATGACGTGGCACCCTGTCAAACTGTCAGGTGACGTGGACCAACCGTGAGCCGACACGTGTCACATGTCAGTGCACAGTCAGCACTACCATGTCAGTGACGTGGCCCAATCTGGGACTGCCACGTGTCACTGACATGTCAGTGACGTGGACCAGTGCCGTGCTGACACGTGGCACATGTCAGATCTGACACGTGGCCTGACAGATCAGTGAGGTGGACCAATCGGATGTTGACACGTGGCACCTATCAGAGTCTGACACGTCAGACCTGACAGCTGTCAGATGACGTCATGCTGACGTCAGCAGTGACGTCAGCAGAAACTGTTCCTGCGTTGACCGACGCGTTGACCGGCGCGTGGGGGCGCGTGTGAACAGTAATTTTTGCGGGACCACCACCATTCTTTAGGTTTCGACGATCCGGATCCAATGGCGGTGGTTTCGGGTCGATCGGAGATCATTAAGTTGGTCAAAATGAGGTTTATTGCATTTGGAAGCACGTTCGGGCGGCTTTCCCGGGCCGGTTTCGGTCTAGGGTTTCATGGTTAAATGTTTGGGGTTTGTATGGACCCTTACGTATACTTTGGATATGACAGGGATTGTATAAGCGTACCAGAACGAGGGTATACGTTCGGTTTTCAGCAGGATTGTACTGTGAGTGGGCCATTTTCTTAAACCCTTGCGTGCATAAATGTTTTCTGGTTTATTATACTTATTCACATGCTAAAATAATAATGGTTTGATGATATGGAAAATATGGTTATGGCATGTTTCACGGTATTTGGGCTTGAGACCCGTCTGATGAAAACTTAATGATTGGTTCGGATTTTATCTATGTATATATATGCTTTGCATGTGGATATCAATAAAATGTATTTGGTACTGCACTGTATAGATCCTTTCATATTATATTGTCTCCTCCAGCGAGGTACCCCGGAGAGGTCACAGACGTCTAGTACGTCCAGCGTCTATGACGCTAAGCATCAGGTGATGCTGCATCAGGTGATGCTGTAACCGAACAGGATTCGGGGATTTAGCTCGGAAATTGAGACCCGAGTGGCACGCGTAGCCTTATTATTATTGTGACCTTATTAGGCGTCAAGAACGTCAAACATCAGGTGATGTCGGGATTGGAGTGTATAGTGCAGCAACTAAAATTATACTTATGGTTTTATTACATGCCTTATGGTTCATATTATATGACTTATGATTTTAAATAATGATGCATGCATGTTTGGAAAACGGAGGGGTAAATTATATGTTTTACTTATCAAATGATTTTATAAACTTGAGTTTCGGTCCACTCACCCTTATTGTTTTTGGTAACCCCTCCAGGTCGTGATACTGAGGTAGAGGAGGAAACTGAGGCTGAGGCATAGATCTAGTTCTGCGTACCTGAACCCCTGTTGGGTGGTATACCCGCAGGTTTACTTTAGAGTCGTGCTCGCAAATTTGTAATTTTGGATTTCATCCCTTGTCTGACATGTCAGGACCCGTCCCAAATATCACCTCGATACCCGGGAAGAATCCTGCTCCCGTCTGACAATCACACTTACAGTACCAAAAAAAAACTTAATACAACTATAAGCATAACTATCAGACGAAGGAGTAAATATATACAACAGTAAGCCAGAGCATAGTTCTACAAAATGGGCATCAAAAGTCCTACAAGTCTAAGTCCGCAACGGAAGAACGTCGGAAGCTCTATGCCTCAATATCTGCCTCAACGTTCACCCCAGCGCTATCACCACGACCTGGAGGGAATTTGAAAAAAAAGAAGGTGTGAGTGGACCAAAAGGAATAAAAATTTTAAAACCGTTTACCATCAAATCAAAGGAAAGAAATACAATCATTTGTTCCCTCCGGTTTAAAACCAGGCATGCCCAACGAAGTATTAGAAAAGTCATAATATGAAACATCATAAGAAACAGAAACACTATAAACACCATAAGAAACAGATACACTATAAAACTGATATAGAAACCAGAGCATAAACATCAAACCACTTTTTCCGATCAAACCTGCTGGACCTATCCAAGTCTTTAAACTCAACCAGGCCTCACATATAAATCCGAGTCTTTAAACTCCCGAGTCTTTAAACTCAATAGGCCTATGGGGGTAATATCGTAATACCCGAGTCTTTAAACTCAATCCGGGCCCGTCCCCCGTCAATCAATATCCGGGTCTTTAAACCCATATCCAGATCCAGCAAATCCAATCCATATCAGTGTAAACCCATTCTGAAACCCATCACCAAACTCGAATTCGGAATCCCTAGTTCGAAGCCCTTCCGGCGTTCAGAACCGACATTTCGAACCCAAGTCCGAAAAAAGATCCATGTTCATAACAAAACCATAGGAAAATCCTAAATCAGTGACCACAACCCATTTACCATCATCAGAAAACGTTTTTAGGTTAAATTTCTAAATTATAGCATCAAAATCTGAAAACCCGTTTTTTCTCCGAAAAACGTGCAAAATCCCAAAAACGTCTCGAAAAACGTGCAAACATCTCAATCACATATAAACACACATAAAAAGCATAAAACATTAATAAAAACAGTTAGGCATGCTCGGAAGTAAGAAAGAGTCCACTCACAGTTCACAACACGTCACTCGCGCCCCGTACGCTCCTCAACCGTCTCTGGTGTCTCCCGTCCTGTCAATGGATACCAAATAGGGTCACAATTATATCACGGATACCTTCCCTATTTTCCCCAATTTTTCGGGAATTTAATCATATTTTAATCCGAAACCCTAAACCGTACGGATTCCCGAACCATCTCGTAACACCGTCCGATTAACCCGAAAACTATACCATTGGATTCCTTAGGACATTTAGAACCAAAACCATGTTGGAAGCTTGGCCGGAATCATCACCACGCGCCTCCACGCGCCGCCCAAAGTGGCTGCGCGTGGGCCTCACGCGCCTGCTACAGTGCATCTCCTTCCTCGAGTCACCCGGTTCAACACAGTTGAACCGGCGTGAACGGTTCTCTGAAATCCGACCACCATTTCGGTTCAATCCAATCCTAACCTCTTCGTCCCGTCCTAAGCAACCTGACCATGTCCTAACCTCGAAGAATCACGGCCGGAAACCCGCCGTTCACGGCCGCGAAACAGACGGCCCGCAGCCCCTGTTTTCCTTCCCGGCCGTCCACTGCTTCCCCCTTCACGGTGGCGATACCAGCACCTTCCTAGGACCCTACTTAGTCCTACCCAACTCACAGAATCCGTCGATTCATCCCCGAAGTCCACGACTTCAAGTTTGAAGTCACGGCCAAAACAGAGTACTGGGTACTCGCCGTCGACTGAACCCCGCCGTGTACGCCCCCGTCACGGCAGCCATCACAAACCATTCCTAGGACCTCCCTGAACATCACCCTGACCTCCTAATCCCTCGACTCTAAGCCCAACTCCACGACTTTGCATTTGAAAAATCACGGGAAACAGAGTAAAGAGACTTACCCTGCGTTTCAGTCGCCGCCGTGAGCACCGCCGCCTGCCACGGTGTTTGTTGGACTCCCTGCAACCCCTTGGACCTCCTATAGCCTTGGTTTGCCTCACCACACGGCACAACAGCCTCCACGAGCTCACGGCCTCCCCGTTTTCACAGAAGCTTAGCCGCACCGCCACAGTGCCGCCGTGCACGGTTTCCGTCCAATAGCACCACCACCAACTCACCGTAAGCTCCCTGTCACTCTCTCAGTTCACCAAAACCGCACTCACCCCTTGAATCGATCACCGTCTCCCCAAGTTCGTCTCTCTGTTTTCTGCGCACACAAGGTTTGCACGGTTTCAAAATGGACAAAGTGTGGCCGTGCACACTTTAGACCTTTGTGGAACAATCCAGCACCCCCACGTGTCCACAATCCTATGGACAAGCAGAAAAATATCCCAATCCCCTTTTGCCACTTGTCTTCATCTGCTTTGCTGAAAGGAAATGACCAAAATACCCCTTGTATAATTAATTACCGTTTTGCCCTCGACCGTTCTAGACCTGTAACTTTTCCGTCCGACGTCCGATGACAGCGTGCTGCCTGTCGTTGTACTCAGGACGTCGAGACCTACCTAACGGTCCTCGGTCTACGTGAAAATTATTAAGTTACCAAAAAGTCAACATTTTCCTCATTAAATCGAAATTACGATAACGCCCTCAATCTTCCGTACCTCATAACTTTTTCTCCGATTGTCCGAATCGAACCTGCCACCTGTCTATGGACTCGTGACGTCCTAAACTACGTCACGGTCAAGGGCTAACACTCATCCAATCGATAGTACCAAAAAGTCAACTTTTCGTTTACTATTCACAAGGGCAAAATCGTCCTTTTTACAAAACTTCACAAAAATTACATTTTTACCCTTCCCGTAGGTACGGGTTGTTACAATCTACCCCCCTAAAAAGAATTTCGTCCCCGAAATTCAGTGAAATAAGTAAGGGTACTGTTCCCGCATCAAGGCCTCGGGTTCCCAAGTAGCTTCTTCGACCTGATGATTTCTCCACAATACCTTCACTAAGGGAACCGTCTTCCTTCGCAAAACTTTATCCTTCCGATCCAAGATTGCAACAGGTTGCTCTTCGAAACTCAAGTCTTCCCTCAGTTCCACTGGTTGTGCTTCCAAAACATGCGAATCATCTCGAATGTATTTCCGAAGCATAGAAACATGAAAGACATTATGTACCTTTTCCAAATCTGCTGGTAAGGCCAAACGATAGGCTACAGGACCAATCCGCTCCAAGATCTCATACGGTCCAATGTAACGAGGACTCAACTTCCCTCGTCTGCCAAATCGTACAATTCCTTTCCAAGGAGATAGCTTCAAGAAAACCCAGTCTCCAACAGCAAACTCCAAATCCCTGATCCTACTGTCAGCGTAGCTCTTTTGGCCGTCCTGCGCTGCCTTCAATCGATCCCTAATCAATGCTACTTTTTCCTGAGTAAGCTCCACCAGCTCAGAAGTAGTCAACCTCCTCTCACCAACTTCAGTCCAACACAATGGAGTCCGACACTGCCGCCCGTACAAAGCCTCGTAAGGAGCCATCCCAATGCTCTCCTGATAACTGTTATTGTAGGCGAACTCCATCAAAGGCAGATGTGATTCCCAAGTACCCTGAAACTGAAGCACACAAGCTCGCATCATGTCCTCGAGAATCTGGATAGTCCGCTCAGACTGCCCATCTGTCTGAGGATGAAAAGCAGTACTGAAGTGTAATTTAGTCCCAAAAGCTTCCTGTAAGCTCTGCCAAAATCGAGAAGTGAATCTCGGATCTCTATCAGATACTATCGACTCCGGAGTCCCATGTAACCGAATAATCTCATTTATAAACAACTGTGCAAACTGTTCCAACCTGAAGTTCTCCCGTACTGGCAAGAAATGAGCAGACTTCGTAAGTCGATCCACAATAACCCACACACCATCATGTCCCTTCGGTGTTCTCGGAAGCTTGAACACAAAATCCATAGTCAGGTGATCCCATTTCCACTCGGGGATCGGCAAAGGTTGCATTGCTCCATAAGGTCTCTGCCGCTCGGCTTTTACCTGTTGACAAATCAAGCATCTACTGACATACTCTGCAATTTCACGTTTCATCCCTGACCACCAGTAATGCTCTCGAAGTGTACGATACATCTTGGTCCCACCAGGATGCATCGCATAAGCTGAACAGTGAGCCTCATCCAGTATCACCTTCTTCAAAGCTTTATCCTCAGGTACACACAACCGTCCATTCTTAACCAAGGCTCCATCCTCACGGATCTCAAAATCCTGTCTCTCTCCAGCCTCGACCTCAATCCGAATGATGCCCAGAATAGGGTCCTCAAACTGAGCATCAATCACCTGATCAATCAAAACAGGTCGCACATGGAAACTTGCTAGGAGTGCTCCCTGATCATCCACAGTCAACTCTACTCCCAACCTACGGAGCTCAACCAGCAAAGGTAACCGTACTGTCCTCAGATGCGACAAAGAACCAGCTGACTTCCTGCTCAGAGCATCGGCTACCACATTAGCCTTCCCTGGATGATACTCAATAGTACAATCGTAGTCCTTAAGTAACTCCAACCAACGGCGCTGTCTGAGGTTCAATTCCTTTTGAGTGAATAAATACTTCAAACTCTTATGGTCCGTGAAAATCCTGCACTTCTCACCGTACAAGTAATGTCGCCAAATCTTCAATGCATGAACCACCGCAGCAGTTCCAAGTCATGTGTAGGGTAGTTCACCTCATGGGGTTTCAATTGTCGGGAAGCATAAGCAATCACTTTCCCGTGCTGCATCAAGACACAACCCAAACCTTGTAATGAAGCATCACTGTACACCTCGAACTCCCCACTAGCATCTGGAAGGAGCAACACAGGAGCAGATGTCAACCGCCTTTTAAGCTCCTGGAAACTCTGTTCACATTTATCGTCCCACTCAAACCGAACTCCCTTCCGTGTCAACCTCGTCAACGGTGCTGCAAGAATAGAAAAGCCCTCAATAAAACGTCGGTAATACCCTGCCAAACCCAGAAAACTCCGAATTTCCGTTACCGTCTTAGGCTGTTCCCACTTCGCTACCGCCTCAACCTTCTGAGGATCCACTCTGATGCCCTCGGCCGAAATCACATGACCAAGAAATCCGACACTGGTCAACCAGAACTGACACTTACTGAGCTTCGCATACAACTGATGCTCCCTCAACGTTTTAAGCACGATCCTCAGGTGTTTCTCATGCGCCTTCGCACTCTTCGAATACACCAAAATATCATCAATGAAGACAATCACAAAACGATCCAAGTAGGGCCGGAACACTCGGTTCATAAGATCCATAAAAGCTGCTGGGGCATTAGTCAAACCAAAAGGCATCACCACAAACTCATAGTGACCGTACCTGGTCCGGAAAGCTGTCTTCGGTATATCCTCCTTTTTAACCCTTAACTGATGATAACCGGAGCGAAGATCAATCTTCGAGAAATACTGTGCTCCCTTGAGCTGGTCAAACAAATCATCAATCCGGGGTAGGGGGGTACTTATTCCGAATAGTTACCTTATTCAGTTGCCTGTAATCCACACACAATCTCAATCCTCCATCCTTTTTCTTGACAAACAAAACAGGTGCTCCCCAAGGTGACATACTCGGTCGAATAAATCCTATATCGACCAACTCTTGCAACTGGGCCTTAAGTTCCCTCAATTCTGCAGGTGCCATACGATACGGAGTCTGGGAAATAGGCTGCGTACCTGGAAGAAGATCAATTGTAAACTCGATCTCTCGTTGTGGGGGTAGCCCTGGCAACTCCTCGGGAAAAACATCGGGAAACTCCCGCACCACGGGTATGTCCTCTGCCTTCACTGGCGTAGCACGTGAATCCACCACATGAGCTAAGTAACCCTGGCACCCCTTACGTAACAATTTACTAGCCTCGAGTGCCGAAATAACTCCCGTAGGAAGTGCACGCTGATCCCCCTGGAACGTAGTCTCTGATAATCCGGGACTCCGAAAAGTCACTCTCCTATCGAAACATTCGATAGAAGCATGATGTCTCGTCAACCAGTCCATACCCAAGATCACATCAAAGTCCCGTAAATCCAAGAGTAACAAATCTGCCAGTAACTCCACCTGGCCTACCATCACCGGACACTCTCTCAAAACCTGAGTCACTACCAACATCTCCCCAGTAGGTGTACTCACGCCTAACGCACAATCCAAAGTAGACACCTCCCTCTCCTTAACCAAACTACAACTCCGAGCTATAAATGAATGAGTAGCCCCGGGATCTATTAAAGCAAAAACAGTATGACCATGTATGGTGAGTGTACCTGTCACCACTCCCGGTGCTGACCTCGCCTCCTGCTGTGACAGGACCCATCCCAATCCCCCCGGGATTACCGTGGAATGTGCCCTGCTCCCGTCCAACAAGGGGTGTCAGACAAGGGATAACCACGAGCCACTGCTCAAACAGGGCATCCAGAGTGCGCAAGGATCGATGGAGGAGGTGTGCAATGTCCCAGTCTCTGCAGCAATCGCATCCGTGATCAACCTGAAGGGCATTAAAACCAAAAGCTGTGAGTGGACAAAAACCAATAAGTTTACCAAATACATTTATAAGACATTTATGCCCTCCAATAAAAACGTATGCATGCCACCAAAAACCAGTACCAAAACGTTTGCTCAACCGAGCCATTAGGGCCTTAGCCCGAAAACCGTTAACCAAAAACCAAGTGTGGGAACTCAGCCCAAAACCGTGGAATACCACCACCATACATATTAAAACCATGTGGGTCACCACCCACGACCATAAATGAACATCAATCCATAAATCCAAAACCATTTAGGGTCCCTGACCCGACATACCATTTCATAACCAATAATCCATTTTTACCACATAACACATATCCAACCAATAAGCCATTTTATTCATTAATCCATATTTTACCATTACCATCACCAGCATCCCAGATGCTTAGCGTCCCAGACGCTAGACGTCCCTGACGTCATATCTCACGGTTTCATAAGCTACGCGTGCTGCCCGGGGTCTCTCCGGGTCCATATATCTGACATCCCTGATGTCTGACGTCCCTGACGTCAATCATAGCAATCCTGCTCCTGAGTCATCATACGGTCCGGCTGCTCCGTATAATGACCCCTCGCAGGCAATGCACCGTGACTTCCCCAGTGTCCCAGACATCTGGAGGAGACCATCATATATCCTTGTGTCCAGATGGTATATGGAAAAACAGTTTTATTAAATCCTTTATCACATTATTACCATTGGGCCCTGCCCGAAATTTCCATAAAAACACACAGTTCCATTTAGGGTCCCTGACCCAAAATCACAATTATTAAATATAGGGTCCCTGACCCGAAATCACCATTATAATCCAATTGGGCCTCATGCCCGATTTTATGAACCACTGGGCCCACGGCCCGATTTGTAAATCAACTGGGCCCGCAGCCCGACTTATAAACCAACTAGGCCCACGGCCCGAATTCGTAAATCAACTGGGCCCCTGGCCCGATAACATAACTCAAATGGGTCTCAGCCCGATTTCATACCAACTGGACCCCTTGCCCGATTTCATTAACCAACTGGGCCCCCGGCCCGATTCTCAAATGGACTCCAAGTCCGAAATTTCCAACATAATTGGGCCTCAAGCCCGAGTTCATATTTCCAATTTCAAAACCATTTTATCATATTATATCCAAGTCATAAATATGGAAAATCCATGTAAAACCGGAAACCTCGATTTACGTGCAAGCACGTAAATCGCCTCGAAATACGTGAAACCGTACAATTTACCAACAACCAAATCAACATCACACAATCACAACCATAATCCATATAAAACATTTAAGCATGCATAGAATTTATAAAACCAAAGTCCACTCACAGACCGTTTAAACTGTGTGCCTCGATACGCGTGCCACCGGCCCTCCCGGGCCACATCACTATCACCGGGACTCCCAATCCTGTCCAAATCACATTAGAGGGTCACTAACCTCATCATTAACATCCTATCAAAGTCCCGTAATTTTCCCGAATTTTTACTTATTTTTAAACTTAATTAAAAACCTTCGGACATCCCGAACACTATCGAGACGGTGTCCGATCGACCCGAAACCAATTCCAAAATATCCGTTACATTAAATAGGACAGAAGTCATGTTGACCTCACCTCGAGATCCGTGCCCACGCGCTGTCACGCGCCGCCGTGAGTGGCTGCGCGTGAAACTCACGCGCCTGCTACAGTGTCACCAGCCCAACCCGTTTGTCTGGTAAACGGGTCCAATTCACCCGCGACACAACCCGGTTCCAATCCTGTCAATTCGATCCTAATTCCTTCAATTGATCAATCCATTAGCTTCGTTTTAAGTCCAATTATAAGTCTGTAAACTCAATTACACAAATCCTTACCCAGATTCCCACGATTCGATGATGATCCACGAAGAACACCCGGTCACTGTTCAATCATGGGATTCCTTCAATCTCGATTGATTTCCCTAAATTGGTTCAACCAGAAGCATCAGTGGACCACGAGGAACAATTCCCCCACATCAATTTCGTCGTTTGATCAGTAAATGATCACGACTCAAGTATGAACACCGTCCACTGTGCAACCATGGAGTTTCATCGATCTCAGCCGGTTTCCTTCAATTGATGATCCCAGAAGCATCGTGGGATCATGAGAAATCATTTCCCCACAACAATTGAGTCAATCACAGCCCCAAACTCCACGACTCAACCTCGATTTCTTCCTCTGTCACCAAGCTCGATCAGAGCCAAAACGGCACCAATCCTTCTCGTTTTTGATGTGGATCGACTCGTCACAACCTCAGGAAGATGTTTGTAACCTCCAATTCGATCATCACAGCCCAATTCCCAGTATTCGAATTTTCCCCCCAATTTTCCCGAAATCCAAAATCCAAAATTCAACATCCTCACAACCCCTCGTGTTTCCCCGTTAATTCCCTCATCCTAGTCTCCCATTTTCTCACAAGAACAGCAGAAGAAGGGAGCCAATTCTCCCTAATCCGAATCCCACATTTTGTGCACGGTTTAGGAACAAAATGGAGAAAATTAGGGGAAATGGTGGATTAGATGATGATGATGTAGTAATGATGATGTTTGGAGGGAAACAAGGAGCTGGAAACAAGGGATGGGTGACACTTGTCACTCATCCAGGTGTGTAGGGTCAACGGTCACTATTCATTATTATATTATTATTTTAATCCGAGCCTCGGTTCGTTAGTTCGTTTCCTTGACCATAACGTCGTCGTCGTAACTCCGATTTCGGCATGCCGCCTGTCGTTGGATTCGTATCGACGATACCTACGTAACGGTCCTTGGCCCTAGCCCATCGGACCTCCCGATCAAAAGTCAACATTTGGCCCCTAATAAGCCAAATTACCAAAATGCCCCTCAACTTCTGAACACCATAACTTTCTCTACGAATGTCGGAATCGAACGTGCCACCTGTCTATGAACTCGTGACGTCCCGAACTACGTCACGGTCATCGGTCAAAGTCCATTTGACCGTCCGAACAAAAAGTCAACATTTTGCCCACGACCAGGGGCAAAACGGTCATTTTGCACATTTTGTCCGATTCCGCCCTACTAACCACCATTCAACCTCACTAATCAAGATTAATCACTAAACTAATCCCGAAATTCGGGACGGGTCGTTACAGACTGGGTGTAATCGTTTGCTTTGCATGCAGTGGTTTGGGCCACTATGCTCGGGAATGTCCAGCTGTGCACTTGGGTAACGATACGGGAGGCACCGGTGTGGTGCAAGGTTCGGCTTCCAACACTATCGGAGGCCGAGGACTGAGCGGAACTGGTAGTGCGAGACGTGGAGCACGTGGGCGCAGACAGGCTACTGGACCACGAGCTCGTATAATTGCTGTCACGATGCAACAAGAATGGACGACACCCGGTGTCGGTACAGGTACTTAGCGTATCTCGAATCTTGTTGTACGCGTGTTATTTGATGTTGGGGCTACCAATTCTTTTATTTTGAGGAGTTGTACTAGTATGCTTGATTGTGTGGTAGCAGCCATAGATTTCGAAATGGGTGTTGGCACCCCGATGGGCATCGTGTACCTTCTGAATCAGATGATTCGGAGGTGCCCGGTAAGAATTGAGGATGTAGACTTACTTGTTGATCAAATCCTTATGATGTTGTCTTGGGAATGGATTGGTTGACGGAGCACGGTTCGCTCATTGACTATTGTAGTAGGCGATTCAGCGGAGTCTTGGTAGCAAGGTCTGTTGGTTAGGTCCGCACGAGGTTGTAGCAGACACTAGTATCAGAGTGGTTACAGTCATTATTATTGAGAATCGAGGGACATTCTCTCTTCTCGTACAAGTTGTCAGGGTGTTCGTACCCAGGGATGCTGGGAACGAGTGGCTGAGTTTTCTTCTTTTTGGCAGAAGTAAAGGGGATCGTCGTTCGGTATGAGCGGAGATCCAGAAGGTACGAGTAGAGGTACGGGATCGTCGTTCGGTATGAACGGAGATCCAGGGTTGTCCGATTTGCACACGGTGTGCAAGTGGGGATGGTTGTATGTTGATACTTTTTGTACTGATATTAGTATGAATGTCGGTGGGCTGTTACTAGTATCGTTAATAGTGTGTTGGTGCTGGTACTGGCGCTGGTGCTAGTATCGGTGTTGGGCTAACTTTGAGTTACGAGTTGGGATGTGAGTCGTAAATGACGGGACTGAACTTCTTTTCGAAGGGGGTTTCCATATGGTATATTACTTGGGTGATTAGGTTTCCGACGTGGTCGAATGTTGTCAACCTTAGACGTATTGATAGTGGGATTGGCTTCCCTATGAAGTCAATCGAATGTATTAACCAAGGTGGATGGAGTTCGTTTTGTCTCATGCTGGATTGGGCAAAGGTACTCCATTATTTGGTACGTGTTTGGCTATGACCTAGGCGGTTGTAGTCTGGTCGATGGATTGATGTGTGTACTTTGTACCTAGTTCGAGGTACGATACGTTGCAGACTTGTAGTGTCAGGTAATGGTACACGGGTCATACCCGAGGTATATCGGTGAGCGTGATGGTAACCGGATTGGTTCCGATACCATTGGATTAGCCGAGGTCGACATTGGATGCTATGCGATGGGTCATGGTATTTCCGATAAGTCTAATTACACACAGGTCGAGTGAATTGTTGGTAGGTATATATTTGAATTAAGTATGTTGATGGCTTGAGTAGCCACGAGTGAGTCTAGTGTCAGTTTTCGACTGAAAAACTTCTGAATGGTGACAGATTGTCGGGATGTGTCAATGTGGATTATTGAGTGAGGTCTGATGACTCCCAGTGGGAGTAGGTACCATGATGGGTGATTGAGAAGGGAATCGTTGAGTTGTTGCGTCAGCAAAAGGGTAGATTTGACAATCGGTGTCAATCCGAAACGGGTAGTTTCAGTCATTCGACGGGGTCGAATGGAGTCAATACGACGTGCGTACTAGTGGTACGTTTAGGTGCAGACAAGTGTGTTCTGAGTAGTTGGTGTACGAGTGTACACGTGTTACGAGGTCAATTTTACTTTCCACTGAGTGGTTGTGAAATTGGGATAGTTAGAATTCTGAGAACGAAACAAATTAAGGAGGGATGGACGTTGAGACTGGATCGATTGGAATTTCGAGGACGAAATTAATTTAGGAGGGAAGGTTGTAACGACCCGTCCCGAATTTCGGGATTTGATTAGTGGGATTGATCGGTGATTTGTTGGTCGAAGTCGGACAAAATGTGCAAAATGACCGTTTTGCCCCTGGTTCGTGGGCAAAACGTTGACTTTTGATCGGGTGGTCAAACGGACTTTGACCGATGACCGTGACGTAGTTCGGGACGTCACGAGTTCATAGGCAGGCGGCACGTTCGATTCCGACATTCGAGGAGAAAGTTATGACTATCGGAAGTTCAGGGGTATTACCGTAATTTGGACTTTTGGGGGCGAAAATGTTGACTTTTTCTCTAATAACTAATTTTCAGTTGACTCAAGGACCTTTGGGTAGGTCTCGACGTCCTGAGTCCATTGACAGGCGGCACGCCGAAATCGGACTTCGTACGAGGAAGTTATGGTCAGAAACGTGAAATCGGGAGGTTTGTGTCTCGGTTTTCGTGTCGAATATTTTATTCTTAAATTTCTGATTGGAGGACACCTGGGGAGTGAAAAGTGTCACTCACCCATTAGCTGGATTGGATCAAGCTCCACTAAGCATTTAAATAGAATTAAAAACCACTTTTGATCTCAGCCCTTCATCTCAAAACCCTCAGATTGCATCTCAGCCCTTGATCTCAATTCTGAGATTCAATCTGGGCCGTCCATCCATTTCCCTCCATTTCTATATAATTCTCACCCGACACCCTCATTCATCGCTCTTTGATCCAACCCTTGCGCACTACACTTTGTCTCTGCGTCTGTGTGTTGTTGGACCCACGGGGAAGGACTGAAGCACGGCGGTGAGCGGCGGTGGACGGCGGCGAGGTGGGAAAACCGGAAAACCCGAAACGGTTTCTAAAACTCAGATTTTGGTAACTCGAATTCCCACGTTTAGTTTTGTTTCCTATTAATCCTAATCGACTCTAGGGACTTATAGGAACCTTCTGGGCTTGAGTTCGCGACCGGAGGTGATCAGGACGGTGGCTAAACGGCGACGGGAAACCAGCTCTGTTCATCGAGGTAAGCCTTCGATCCCGTCTGTATTTGTCGATTTTGATTCCATAGAACCCTTTCTGGGATTAAGACGAGCATCTAGGAACAAACTAGGACTGAATTGGTTGAGTGTGGAAGAAATGGTGACCGGGTCATGATCGCGGGTCTGATCGACCCGAGTTGTAGAGATACGGGTCAACCCGTCTGAGGACAGAGGTGATGACGTTGCACCCTGTCAAACTGTCAGGTGACGTGGACCAACCGTGAGCCGACACGTGTCACATGTCAGTGCACAGTCAGCACTACCATGTCAGTGACGTGGCCCAATCTGGGACTGCCACGTGTCACTGACATGTCAGTGACGTGGACCAGTGCCGTGCTGACACGTGGCACATGTCAGATCTGACACGTGGCCTGACAGATCAGTGAGGTGGACCAATCGGATGTTGACACGTGGCACCTATCAGAGTCTGACACGTCAGACCTGACAGCTGTCAGATGACGTCATGCTGACGTCAGCAGTGACGTCAGCAGAAACTGTTCCTGCGTTGACCGACGCGTTGACCGGCGCGTGGGGGCGCGTGTGAACAGTAATTTTTGCGGGACCACCACCATTCTTTAGGTTTCGACGATCCGGATCCAATGGCGGTGGTTTCGGGTCGATCGGAGATCATTAAGTTGGTCAAAATGAGGTTTATTGCATTTGGAAGCACGTTCGGGCGGCTTTCCCGGGCCGGTTTCGGTCTAGGGTTTCATGGTTAAATGTTTGGGGTTTGTATGGACCCTTACGTATACTTTGGATATGACAGGGATTGTATAAGCGTACCAGAACGAGGGTATACGTTCGGTTTTCAGCAGGATTGTACTGTGAGTGGGCCATTTTCTTAAACCCTTGCGTGCATAAATGTTTTCTGGTTTATTATACTTATTCACATGCTAAAATAATAATGGTTTGATGATATGGAAAATATGGTTATGGCATGTTTCACGGTATTTGGGCTTGAGACCCGTCTGATGAAAACTTAATGATTGGTTCGGATTTTATCTATGTATATATATGCTTTGCATGTGGATATCAATAAAATGTATTTGGTACTGCACTGTATAGATCCTTTCATATTATATTGTCTCCTCCAGCGAGGTACCCCGGAGAGGTCACAGACGTCTAGTACGTCCAGCGTCTATGACGCTAAGCATCAGGTGATGCTGCATCAGGTGATGCTGCATCAGGTGATGCTGCATCAGGTGATGCTGTAACCGAACAGGATTCGGGGATTTAGCTCGGAAATTGAGACCCGAGTGGCACGCGTAGCCTTATTATTATTGTGACCTTATTAGGCGTCAAGAACGTCAAACATCAGGTGATGTCGGGATTGGAGTGTATAGTGCAGCAACTAAAATTATACTTATGGTTTTATTACATGCCTTATGGTTCATATTATATGACTTATGATTTTAAATAATGATGCATGCATGTTTGGAAAACGGAGGGGTAAATTATATGTTTTACTTATCAAATGATTTTATAAACTTGAGTTTCGGTCCACTCACCCTTATTGTTTTTGGTAACCCCTCCAGGTCGTGATACTGAGGTAGAGGAGGAAACTGAGGCTGAGGCATAGATCTAGTTCTGCGTACCTGAACCCCTGTTGGGTGGTATACCCGCAGGTTTACTTTAGAGTCGTGCTCGCAAATTTGTAATTTTGGATTTCATCCCTTGTCTGACATGTCAGGACCCGTCCCAAATATCACCTCGATACCCGGGAAGAATCCTGCTCCCGTCTGACAATCACACTTACAGTACCAAAAAAAAACTTAATACAACTATAAGCATAACTATCAGACGAAGGAGTAAATATATACAACAGTAAGCCAGAGCATAGTTCTACAAAATGGGCATCAAAAGTCCTACAAGTCTAAGTCCGCAACGGAAGAACGTCGGAAGCTCTATGCCTCAATATCTGCCTCAACGTTCACCCCAGCGCTATCACCACGACCTGGAGGGAATTTGAAAAAAAAGAAGGTGTGAGTGGACCAAAAGGAATAAAAATTTTAAAACCGTTTACCATCAAATCAAAGGAAAGAAATACAATCATTTGTTCCCTCCGGTTTAAAACCAGGCATGCCCAACGAAGTATTAGAAAAGTCATAATATGAAACATCATAAGAAACAGAAACACTATAAACACCATAAGAAACAGATACACTATAAAACTGATATAGAAACCAGAGCATAAACATCAAACCACTTTTTCCGATCAAACCTGCTGGACCTATCCAAGTCTTTAAACTCAACCAGGCCTCACATATAAATCCGAGTCTTTAAACTCCCGAGTCTTTAAACTCAATAGGCCTATGGGGGTAATATCGTAATATCCGAGTCTTTAAACTCAATCCGGGCCCGTCCCCCGTCAATCAATATCCGGGTCTTTAAACCCATATCCAGATCCAGCAAATCCAATCCATATCAGTGTAAACCCATTCTGAAACCCATCACCAAACTCGAATTCGGAATCCCTAGTTCGAAGCCCTTCCGGCGTTCAGAACCGACATTTCGAACCCAAGTCCGAAAAAAGATCCATGTTCATAACAAAACCATAGGAAAATCCTAAATCAGTGACCACAACCCATTTACCATCATCAGAAAACGTTTTTAGGTTAAATTTCTAAATTATAGCATCAAAATCTGAAAACCCGTTTTTTCTCCGAAAAACGTGCAAAATCCCAAAAACGTCTCGAAAAACGTGCAAACATCTCAATCACATATAAACACACATAAAAAGCATAAAACATTAATAAAAACAGTTAGGCATGCTCGGAAGTAAGAAAGAGTCCACTCACAGTTCACAACACGTCACTCGCGCCCCGTGCGCTCCTCAACCGTCTCTGGTGTCTCCCGTCCTGTCAATGGATACCAAATAGGGTCACAATTATATCACGGATACCTTCCCTATTTTCCCCAATTTTTCGGGAATTTAATCATATTTTAATCCGAAACCCTAAACCGTACGGATTCCCGAACCATCTCGTAACACCGTCCGATTAACCCGAAAACTATACCATTGGATTCCTTAGGACATTTAGAACCAAAACCATGTTGGAAGCTTGGCCGGAATCATCACCACGCGCCTCCACGCGCCGCCCAAAGTGGCTGCGCGTGGGCCTCACGCGCCTGCTACAGTGCATCTCCTTCCTCGAGTCACCCGGTTCAACACAGTTGAACCGGCGTGAACGGTTCTCTGAAATCCGACCACCATTTCGGTTCAATCCAATCCTAACCTCTTCGTCCCGTCCTAAGCAACCTGACCATGTCCTAACCTCGAAGAATCACGGCCGGAAACCCGCCGTTCACGGCCGCGAAACAGACGGCCCGCAGCCCCTGTTTTCCTTCCCGGCCGTCCACTGCTTCCCCCTTCACGGTGGCGATACCAGCACCTTCCTAGGACCCTACTTAGTCCTACCCAACTCACAGAATCCGTCGATTCATCCCCGAAGTCCACGACTTCAAGTTTGAAGTCACGGCCAAAACAGAGTACTAGGTACTCGCCGTCGACTGAACCCCGCCGTGTACGCCCCCGTCACGGCAGCCATCACAAACCATTCCTAGGACCTCCCTGAACATCACCCTGACCTCCTAATCCCTCGACTCTAAGCCCAACTCCACGACTTTGCATTTGAAAAATCACGGGAAACAGAGTAAAGAGACTTACCCTGCGTTTCAGTCGCCGCCGTGAGCACCGCCGCCTGCCACGGTGTTTGTTGGACTCCCTGCAACCCCTTGGACCTCCTATAGCCTTGGTTTGCCTCACCACACGGCACAACAGCCTCCACGAGCTCACGGCCTCCCCGTTTTCACAGAAGCTTAGCCGCACCGCCACAGTGCCGCCGTGCACGGTTTCCGTCCAATAGCACCACCACCAACTCACCGTAAGCTCCCTGTCACTCTCTCAGTTCACCAAAACCGCACTCACCCCTTGAATCGATCACCGTCTCCCCAAGTTCGTCTCTCTGTTTTCTGCGCACACAAGGTTTGCACGGTTTCAAAATGGACAAAGTGTGGCCGTGCACACTTTAGACCTTTGTGGAACAATCCAGCACCCCCACGTGTCCACAATCCTATGGACAAGCAGAAAAATATCCCAATCCCCTTTTGCCACTTGTCTTCATCTGCTTTGCTGAAAGGAAATGACCAAAATACCCCTTGTATAATTAATTACCGTTTTGCCCTCGACCGTTCTAGACCTGTAACTTTTCCGTCCGACGTCCGATGACAGCGTGCTGCCTGTCGTTGTACTCAGGACGTCGAGACCTACCTAACGGTCCTCGGTCTACGTGAAAATTATTAAGTTACCAAAAAGTCAACATTTTCCTCATTAAATCGAAATTACGATAACGCCCTCAATCTTCCGTACCTCATAACTTTTTCTCCGATTGTCCGAATCGAACCTGCCACCTGTCTATGGACTCGTGACGTCCTAAACTACGTCACGGTCAAGGGCTAACACTCATCCAATCGATAGTACCAAAAAGTCAACTTTTCGTTTACTATTCACAAGGGCAAAATCGTCCTTTTTACAAAACTTCACAAAAATTACATTTTTACCCTTCCCGTAGGTACGGGTTGTTACAATCTACCCCCCTAAAAAGAATTTCGTCCCCGAAATTCAGTGAAATAAGTAAGGGTACTGTTCCCGCATCAAGGCCTCGGGTTCCCAAGTAGCTTCTTCGACCTGATGATTTCTCCACAATACCTTCACTAAGGGAACCGTCTTCCTTCGCAAAACTTTATCCTTCCGATCCAAGATTGCAACAGGTTGCTCTTCGAAACTCAAGTCTTCCCTCAGTTCCACTGGTTGTGCTTCCAAAACATGCGAATCATCTCGAATGTATTTCCGAAGCATAGAAACATGAAAGACATTATGTACCTTTTCCAAATCTGCTGGTAAGGCCAAACGATAGGCTACAGGACCAATCCGCTCCAAGATCTCATACGGTCCAATGTAACGAGGACTCAACTTCCCTCGTCTGCCAAATCGTACAATTCCTTTCCAAGGAGATAGCTTCAAGAAAACCCAGTCTCCAACAGCAAACTCCAAATCCCTGATCCTACTGTCAGCGTAGCTCTTTTGGCCGTCCTGCGCTGCCTTCAATCGATCCCTAATCAATGCTACTTTTTCCTGAGTAAGCTCCACCAGCTCAGAAGTAGTCAACCTCCTCTCACCAACTTCAGTCCAACACAATGGAGTCCGACACTGCCGCCCGTACAAAGCCTCGTAAGGAGCCATCCCAATGCTCTCCTGATAACTGTTATTGTAGGCGAACTCCATCAAAGGCAGATGTGATTCCCAAGTACCCTGAAACTGAAGCACACAAGCTCGCATCATGTCCTCGAGAATCTGGATAGTCCGCTCAGACTGCCCATCTGTCTGAGGATGAAAAGCAGTACTGAAGTGTAATTTAGTCCCAAAAGCTTCCTGTAAGCTCTGCCAAAATCGAGAAGTGAATCTCGGATCTCTATCAGATACTATCGACTCCGGAGTCCCATGTAACCGAATAATCTCATTTATAAACAACTGTGCAAACTGTTCCAACCTGAAGTTCTCCCGTACTGGCAAGAAATGAGCAGACTTCGTAAGTCGATCCACAATAACCCACACACCATCATGTCCCTTCGGTGTTCTCGGAAGCTTGAACACAAAATCCATAGTCAGGTGATCCCATTTCCACTCGGGGATCGGCAAAGGTTGCATTGCTCCATAAGGTCTCTGCCGCTCGGCTTTTACCTGTTGACAAATCAAGCATCTACTGACATACTCTGCAATTTCACGTTTCATCCCTGACCACCAGTAATGCTCTCGAAGTGTACGATACATCTTGGTCCCACCAGGATGCATCGCATAAGCTGAACAGTGAGCCTCATCCAGTATCACCTTCTTCAAAGCTTTATCCTCAGGTACACACAACCGTCCATTCTTAACCAAGGCTCCATCCTCACGGATCTCAAAATCCTGTCTCTCTCCAGCCTCGACCTCAATCCGAATGATGCCCAGAATAGGGTCCTCAAACTGAGCATCAATCACCTGATCAATCAAAACAGGTCGCACATGGAAACTTGCTAGGAGTGCTCCCTGATCATCCACAGTCAACTCTACTCCCAACCTACGGAGCTCAACCAGCAAAGGTAACCGTACTGTCCTCAGATGCGACAAAGAACCAGCTGACTTCCTGCTCAGAGCATCGGCTACCACATTAGCCTTCCCTAGATGATACTCAATAGTACAGTCGTAGTCCTTAAGTAACTCCAACCAACGGCGCTGTCTGAGGTTCAATTCCTTTTGAGTGAATAAATACTTCAAACTCTTATGGTCCGTGAAAATCCTGCACTTCTCACCGTACAAGTAATGTCGCCAAATCTTCAATGCATGAACCACCGCAGCAGTTCCAAGTCATGTGTAGGGTAGTTCACCTCATGGGGTTTCAATTGTCGGGAAGCATAAGCAATCACTTTCCCGTGCTGCATCAAGACACAACCCAAACCTTGTAATGAAGCATCACTGTACACCTCGAACTCCCCACTAGCATCTGGAAGGAGCAACACAGGAGCAGATGTCAACCGCCTTTTAAGCTCCTGGAAACTCTGTTCACATTTATCGTCCCACTCAAACCGAACTCCCTTCCGTGTCAACCTCGTCAACGGTGCTGCAAGAATAGAAAAGCCCTCAATAAAACGTCGGTAATACCCTGCCAAACCCAGAAAACTCCGAATTTCCGTTACCGTCTTAGGCTGTTCCCACTTCGCTACCGCCTCAACCTTCTGAGGATCCACTCTGATGCCCTCGGCCGAAATCACATGACCAAGAAATCCGACACTGGTCAACCAGAACTGACACTTACTGAGCTTCGCATACAACTGATGCTCCCTCAACGTTTTAAGCACGATCCTCAGGTGTTTCTCATGCGCCTTCGCACTCTTCGAATACACCAAAATATCATCAATGAAGACAATCACAAAACGATCCAAGTAGGGCCGGAACACTCGGTTCATAAGATCCATAAAAGCTGCTGGGGCATTAGTCAAACCAAAAGGCATCACCACAAACTCATAGTGACCGTACCTGGTCCGGAAAGCTGTCTTCGGTATATCCTCCTTTTTAACCCTTAACTGATGATAACCGGAGCGAAGATCAATCTTCGAGAAATACTGTGCTCCCTTGAGCTGGTCAAACAAATCATCAATCCGGGGTAGGGGGTACTTATTCCGAATAGTTACCTTATTCAGTTGCCTGTAATCCACACACAATCTCAATCCTCCATCCTTTTTCTTGACAAACAAAACAGGTGCTCCCCAAGGTGACATACTCGGTCGAATAAATCCTATATCGACCAACTCTTGCAACTGGGCCTTAAGTTCCCTCAATTCTGCAGGTGCCATACGATACGGAGTCTGGGAAATAGGCTGCGTACCTGGAAGAAGATCAATTGTAAACTCGATCTCTCGTTGTGGGGGTAGCCCTGGCAACTCCTCGGGAAAAACATCGGGAAACTCCCGCACCACGGGTATGTCCTCTGCCTTCACTGGCGTAGCACGTGAATCCACCACATGAGCTAAGTAACCCTGGCACCCCTTACGTAACAATTTACTAGCCTCGAGTGCCGAAATAACTCCCGTAGGAAGTGCACGCTGATCCCCCTGGAACGTAGTCTCTGATAATCCGGGACTCCGAAAAGTCACTCTCCTATCGAAACATTCGATAGAAGCATGATGTCTCGTCAACCAGTCCATACCCAAGATCACATCAAAGTCCCGTAAATCCAAGAGTAACAAATCTGCCAGTAACTCCACCTGGCCTACCATCACCGGACACTCTCTCAAAACCTGAGTCACTACCAACATCTCCCCAGTAGGTGTACTCACGCCTAACGCACAATCCAAAGTAGACACCTCCCTCTCCTTAACCAAACTACAACTCCGAGCTATAAATGAATGAGTAGCCCCGGGATATATTAAAGCAAAAACAGTATGACCATGTATGGTGAGTGTACCTGTCACCACTCCCGGTGCTGACCTCGCCTCCTGCTGTGACAGGACCCATCCCAATCCCCCCGGGATTACCGTGGAATGTGCCCTGCTCCCGTCCAACAAGGGGTGTCAGACAAGGGATAACCAAGAGCTACTGCCCAACGGGGCATCCAGAGTGCGCAAGGATCGATGGAGGAGGTGTGCAATGTCCCAGTCTCTGCTGCAATCGCATCCGTAGTCAACCTGAAGGGCATTAAAACCAAAAGCTGTGAGTGGACAAAAACCAATAAATTTACCAAATACATTTATAAGACATTTATGCCCTCCAATAAAAACGTATGCATGCCACCAAAACCAGTAACCAAAACGTTTGCTCAACCGAGCCCTTAGGGCCTTAGCCCAAAAACCGTTAACCAAAAACCAAGTGTGGGAACTCAGCCCAAAACCGTGGAATACCACCACCATACATATTAAAACCATGTGGGTCACCACCCACTACCATAATTGAACATCAATCCATAAATCCAAAACCATTTAGGGTCCCTGACCCGACATACCATTTCATAACCAATAATCCATTTCTACCACATAACACATATCCACCCAATAAGCCTTTTTATTCATTAATCCATATTTTACCATTACCATCACCAGCATCCCAGATGCTTAGCGTCCCAGACGCTAGACGTCTCTGACGTCATATCTCACGGTTTCATAAGCTACGCATGCTGCCCGGGGTCTCTCCGGGTCCATATATCTGACATCCCTGATGTCTGACGTCCCTGACGTCAATCATAGCAATCCTGCTCCTGAGTCATCATACGGTCCGGCTGCTCCGTATAATGACCCCTCGCAGGCAATGCACCGTGACTTCCCCAGTGTCCCAGACATCTGGAGGAGACCATCATATATTCTTGTATCCAGATGGTATATGGAAAAACAGTTTTATTAAATCATTTTATCACATCATTACCATTGGGCCCTGCCCGTAATTTCCATAAAACCACACAGTTCCATTTAGGGTCCCTGACCCAAAATCACAATTATTAAATATAGGGTCCCTGACCCGAAATCACCATTATAATCCAATTGGGCCTCATGCCCGATTTTTATGAACCACTGGGCCCACGGCCCGATTTGTAAACCAACTGGGCCCGCAGCCCGACTTATAAACCCACTGGGCCCACGGCCCAAATTCGTAAATCAACTGGGCCCCTGGCCCGATAACATAACTCAAATGGGTCTCAGCCCGATTTCATACCAACTGGGCCCCTGGCCCGATTTCATTAACCAACTGGGCCCCCGGCCCGATATTCAAATGGACTCCAAGTCCGAAATTTCCAAAACAAGTGGGCCTCAAGCCCGAGTTCATATTTCCAATTTCAAAACCATTTCATCACATTATATCCAAGTCATAAATATGGAAAATCCATGTAAAACCGGAAACCTCGATTTACGTGCAAGCACGTAAATCGCCTCGAAATACGTGAAACCGTACAATTTACCAACAACCAAATCAACATCACACAATCACAACCATAATCCATATAAAACATTTAAGCATGCATAGAATTTATAAAACCAAAGTCCACTCACAGACCGTTTTAACCGTGTGCCTCGATACGTGTGCCACCGGCCCTCCCGGGCCACACCACTATCACCGGGACTCCCAATCCTGTCCAAATCACATTAGAGGGTCACTAACCTCATCATTAACATCCTATCAAAGTCCCGTAATTTTCCCGCATTTTTACTTATTTTTAAACTTAATTTAAAACCTTCGGACATCCCGAACACTATCGAGACGGTGTCCGATCGACACGAAACCAATTCCAAAATGTCCGTTACATTAAATAGGACAGAAGTCATGTTGACCTCACCTCGAGATCCGTGCTCACGCGCCGTCACGTGCCGCCGTGAGTGGCTGCGCGTGAAACTCACGCGCCGTGAACAGTGTCACCGTTCTGACCCGGTTGTCTGATAAACGGGTCACCGTGACCCGCGGCCCAACCCGACTGGTTCTCAGCCATTACTCGATCAATTTCAATTTCGTTTGTTCCTACAAGATCCTCTCATTAATTCCAGTTGATCCATGCTTTAAAAACTGAGAAACCAATACGTTTGACTACCTGTTCGTGGAAGTGTGCAGACCGGCCACCTGCAACCGTCGTGCCTGCACGATCCCGGCCACCGTTCCTTTCGAAAACGATCCCCAGAAGCTCGTCTCACCTTCTAGATCATCATCCTGGTCACTAGATCGATCGAAGTACGTTAAAACCCAACCTGCCATTTTTACCCGAAAACAGACTCACGGTTTCGAGGCTTACCTCGCCGCCGTGGCTCCCGCCGTGGCCACCAGCACGCCTAGTGACCTGCAATGGGGAGTAATCTGTGAAGTTGTACCTAGCCACCAGCACGCCGTGGCTCTCTGGTTCATGATCAGAGTGATGGGGAGTAATCTGTGAAGTTGTACCTGCAATGGCTGGAACAGGAAATAGTGAGCTACAGACTCCTATATTTGATGTAAACAACTACGAGTTCTGGAGTATAAAGGTGCGTACCTTACTTGGAGCTCAAGATTTGTGGGAGTATGTTGATAAAAGCTTGAACACGGATCTTGAAGGAGCTAAAGGAGCTGTGGCTGCACCAACACGTGCAGATTGCATCAGAGACGCAAGAGCACTGAGATTTATCCAGACCTCAGTCGTGGATACGATCTTCTCCAGAATAGCAAACGAGGAGAGTTCAAAATCAACTTGAGATCTATTGAAAAGGGAATTTCGTGGAGATCAAAAAGTGAGGTCAGTCAAATTACAAGGTTTGAGAAGAGACTTTGAATATATTAGAATGAAGGATGGTGAAACTCTAAATGCATACTTATCTAGATTGTATACATTTTTTTGATCAAATGAGGTCATACAGTGAAGTTATAAAAGAAACAAGAATAGGACAAAAAATTCTCATAAGTCTAACTAAACCAAATGATCCTATTGTGACAATCTTAGAAGAAACAAAAGATCTAGATGAAGTAAATGTACAAGAGCCGATTGCATAAATTAAGGCCTATGCTCAAAGGTTAGAAATTCATTCTGAAAATTCTGTGGAGAAAACATTCTCTAGTATGCATATGGGAGCTTCCTTCAGTTCAAGCAAAGCTAAGAAGTTTTCCAAAGGTGGAAGAAAACCATGGAACAAGAAATCAGATTACCATGCTAAGGATGGTAATACTGGACAGAAAAAAGATGAAAACAGGAGTGAGAATGATTCCAGACCTACATGCAAAGTCTGCAAAAGGAAACATTATGGAAATTGTTGGTTTAAGACCAAAAAATGTTTTAAATGCAACAAAATTGAGCACTATGCCAAGGATTGCAGAGGCAAGGAGAGTGTAAATTTTGTACAATATGCAGAGGAAGATGGAACCTTGTTCTATGCTTGTCACTTGTCATTCTGTGACAACCTCAAAAGATGCAGACACATGGTACCTAGACAGTGGTTGTAGTAACCACATGACTTCAAACGAGTCATCACTAATAAACGTAGGCAGAACTCTAAAGTGTGGAGTGAAAATGAGAACATGAGAGTTGGTTGAGGTCAAAGGTAAAGGTACTCTGGTGATCAAAACTAAAAATGGTGATAAGTTGATCAAGGAGGTGATGCTGGTACCTGGGCTGGATGAGAACTTGCTGAGTGTTGGGCAAATGGTGGAGCATGGATACAATCTGGTGTTTAAAGGAAGGAAAGCTACAATCTATGATCAAGGACAAGAGATAGCTTGTGTAGCAATGACTGTTAACATATGTTTTCCTTTATTCTTCCAGCAAATTATTCTTGTGGCAAAGAATGCCATTGAGGTAGGTAATACCTGGATGTGGCACATAAGGTTTGGGCACCTAAATCACTATAGTCTGACTACTTTCGTCAATGATGATATGGTGGTGGGTCTACCTATCCTATCTAAGAAGGGAGAAGTTTGTGAAGGGTGCATTTTGGGAAAACAACATGTTGAAAGCTTTAACTGGGATAGACCTTGGAGATCAACTAAGCTACTAAATCTAATCCACACAGACGTCTGTGAGCCTATGTAGACTGAAACACAAAGTGGGAATAAGTTTTTTCTAACCTTCATAGATGAATACTCAAGGATGTGCTAGGTTTACTTCCTCAGACACAAATATGGAGTATTCAATGGATTCAAAAAGTTCAAAGCCATGGTTGAACTTCAGACATGTTTTAAGATAGAAAAGGTGTGAAGTGATAGAGGTGATGAGTTTACCTCTCAGGTGTTCTTGGATTACTGTGAAGAAATGGGAATTCAAAGGCAACTCACAGTTGCCTACTCTCCACAACAAAATAGAGTTGCAGAAAGGAAGAACATGATAATTATGGAAATGTCCAAGGAAATGCTTTATGACAAGAAGATGCCTTATGAGTTCCGGGCAGAAGCTGTGAACACAGCTGCCTATCTACTTAACAGATGCCCCGCTAAGGCTATTGAGAAGAAAACACCATTTTACATGTGCAGTGGAAGAAAACCAGGAGTGAAGCATCTGAGGGTATTTGGTTCAATTTTTTATTTTCACATTCCTAATCAAATCAGGCAGCAACTGAACTCATCAGCTGCTAAAGGGATATTTGTGGGATATGGAAACTGTGAGAAAGGGTATAAGGTCTACTATCTAGAAACCAAGAAGATTGTGGTTTCTAGAATAGTGACATTCAAGGAGAAAACCATATGGAACCAGGAGACAAACACGAAGTTTAGTGTTCAACTTATTTCTGAAGTTGACATTGAAACTTATGTAGCACACAGTGAACAACCACAACTAGACCAAGGTGTACAATACACTCAAGCAAACCATGATGATGAGGCTGATTCAGAACCTAACACTACTCTTGTCAAGATAAGGAGGTTGAGTGAAATATATGCTAGATGTCATGTTGCAATAATTGAACCAAAAAACTATCAGGATGATGCCAAGGACAAAGAATGGCAAAAAGCTATAGAAGCAAAAATGGGGATGATTGAAAATAATGGAACATGGAATCTAGTCAAAAAACCAACTGAGAAACCAATGATATAAGTTAAATGGGTCTATAAGACTAAATTGAACCTAGATGGGTCCATTCAGAAGTTTAAGGCCAGATTCGTTGCTAAACAATATGCACAGAAACCAAGAATCGATTTCTATGAGAATTTTGCACCAGTTACAAGAATGGGCACAATTAGAACTTTGATTGCCCTAGTTGCACAGAATGAGTGGAAAATGTTTCAACTAGATGTTAAGTCAGCCTTTCTGAATGGGGTTCTAGAGGAAGAAGTCTATGTGGATCAACTTGAGGGTTTTGAAAGGAAAGGGTAAGAAGACAAGGTCTACAAGCTGAACAAGGCCCTTTTATGGGCTGAAACAGGCGCCCAAGGCTTGGGATGGTGTAATAGACTCTTATCTCTTAAGCTGTGGGCTTCTAAGAAGCTCAAGTGAGGCTACTCTTTACTTGAAAGTCAAGAAATATGAAGGGACTTTGATTGTTTCAATCTATGTAGATGATATCATCTATACTGGAGATAGTGAGCCTATGATGGAAGAGTTCAAGCTAGAAATGATGGGAAGATATGAAATTAAAGATCTAGGATTATTACATCAATTCCTAGGTATGGGTATCCTACAATCTAGCTCTGGAATCTACATCCATCAGAAGAAGTATGCATCTACATTGCTAGAGAAGTTTGGACTCAAAGGATGCAAGCATGCGAGCATTCCTTTAGCAGCAAATGAGAAACTACATAAAGTGGATGCCAGTGAGCCTGCTGATGAATAGTTATACAGACAAATAGTAGGAATTTTGTTGTACTTAACGCCACAAGACCTGATATCATGTACGCTTCTAGACTATTATGCATGTTTATGCATAGCCCTACCAAGAAGCATCTTGGAACAGCAAGGAGGGTACTGAGATATATACAAGGCACCCTAGACTATGGTCTAGAATATAAGAAAGGTCAAGCTGCTACTCTAATTGATTTTTGTGATAGTGATTGGAGAGGATCATAAGAGGACAGTAAAAGCACTTCAGGATAGCCTTTACTTTTGAAAGTGGGATATTATCTTAGGCTTCTGTCAAACAGAGCAGTGTAGCCCTTTCTATTGCTGAAGCAGAATATGTGAGTGCAGCTGAGGCCACAACACAGGTTGTTTTGCTCAAATTTGTTCTACAAGACTTTGGGGAAGAAAAATTAGAGCTTACTGCTCTAAGGTGTGACATGTCAGCCATAGCTATGGCTAAAAACCCTGTCTTCTACCAAAGAACTAAGCATATCAGCAAGAAGTTTCACTACATCAGAGATGCAATACAGAATAGGGAGATTCTACTACACTACTGTAAATCAGAGGAACAACTTGCTCACATATTCACTAAAGCTCTTCCTAAGGTCAGGTTTAACCATCTAAGAACACTACTTGGAGTTAAACCAGTGTGCAACTTAGGAGGGAATGTTGGAATATAAGCTGCCACTGGAGCAGCAATGATCAAGTTGTATTGCAGCTGATCAAAATCTCTATTTTGACTCAAAGACACATGTACTAGCTTTTAGAATGTTTGTGACAACTAAGAGTTGGTTATAACAGATTGTGTGAGGTGTGAGTGCCTTAGAGAGTAAGAAAAGCATGTAAAACGTGTGTAGGTGATGTCATGTGAATCCTAACCATTTTTGTGTGTAAGAGTGTGAGTGAGCTAATGTAATTTCATTCAAGAAAAATAATGAAAAGTGAGTGACTCTCTCTAGACGGTGAGAGCACTAAGATTACTTAGATTTTTCTCACTTGTGCATTTTCTCAAACACTTGGTTTTTATCTCTGCAATTCCGAGCAGAGCACCAGAAAATCTTCACTATAATCCTCCATTGTTATGATCAGGCAAGCCTAAATCTAGCATCACGTATCAACTCCTAAATTTATCATAAACCAATCGTTTTTCAGCTAAAAGGTTAGGTGTTGAAAATTACCTCACTGTGTAGCAGGTTCCATCACAAAACTGAGGTCAATCTGCCTCTCCTCATCGCACTGAGTAATCTGAAACCAACACGGCCAGCCTTGCATGCAATGGAGGTTTGCCCCACTATGCTTATCGTGGTCCTCTTTGGCATTGAGTCCCTGTCCATTGCCGATGAGTTTGGGATTCCCAAGTACGTTTATGCTCCTTCCAATGAATGGTTTATGTCGCTCATGATTTATTGCTCAACGCTTGACGTTGAAGTCGACAGAGAGTTTGTCAACCAAAAAGAGCCAATCAAAATCCAGGGTTGCAGGTCAATACTTCCACAACTCGACGTTGTTGACTCTTTGTTGGACCAGACGCACTAGCAATACTTCGGTTTTGTCGGGTTTTGTACTCGGACATCGCAAGGTGACGGGGTTATAGTGGACATATGAGAGGATTTGGAGCCCAAGATGCTTGAAGCACTGAGAGATGAGAACTTATTGGGATGTTACACAAAGGTGTCGGTGTTTCCAATTGGGCATTTAATGAAGCCCAATGGGACAACCGGTTGGAGGGGCAAGCTATATGATTGGTTGGACATGTAGCCCCATGAGTCTGTGATTTATGTATCGTTCGGTAGCGGGGGGATCCTATCCTATGAGCAAATGATCGAGCTAGCTTGGGGTTCGGAGCTGAGTCAGCAGAGGTTTATTTGGGTTGTAGGCTGGCCCTCCCTAACCGTAGACGAGGCGTTTTCACGGGTGGAAGTAGTGCTGATGGTGACAGTGACAACCCATTAAGGTATTTCATACTTGCCCAAGGGGTTCTTGGATAGGACCAAGGTTATTGGGCTTGTCATCTCTTTATGGGCTCCACAAGTGGATATCCTGGCCCACCCATTCGTATGAGGGTTTTTGTCGCATTGTGGGTGGAACTCAACATTAGAGTGTGACCAACAGAGTTCCGATGATTGCGTGGCCGCTCTACGAGGAGTAGAGGATAAACGCGACACAATTGTAGGAGGAGCTTGGGGTGGCGGTTCGATCAGAGGTATCATTGTAGAAGAAGGTGTTAGGAAATTAAAGCGTTAATTCCTAATAATGTGAATGAAAATTAAAATTGGGCCATTATACCTTTAAAATTAGAGTTTGACAATAATAATTAATTCATAATTTTCTGGATGAATGATAATTTGTATAAAATTAATATTTATATTAGAAAATTGAAGAATATATATTTTTATATATTTTTTAATTAAAGTGTCATTTGGTATGGCAAATTTGGTAGAAGGGGCATATGAAATTTCATTAATAGGTATATATTAAAAGTCTAATGGTTACGTATAATGTATCTTATGAAAAAGGTATGTCTTGTATTAAGATATGTGTCTCTTATTAAAATATGTGTTCCTTATTAAAAGATGTATACTTTATTTAATAGATATATCTCTTATTAAGAGATGTGTCTCTTATGAAAAGATGTTAACACATCTATAAATAGAGTTGCCCATAATTCATTTCATTTATTCAAAAACAAATATTCAATCATTCAATACATTTGAGGAGATTGAATATTAGGTCTAAAAAACTTATAATTTTAGAATATTTTAAGAGAGAATTTAAACACAATTTAGATTCATTATTCTTGTGAATTGAAGTGCAGTTAAAAAAAAAAGCCAATTGTTGTATAGTGGGACGTACTTATTGTTAGAAGACTGTTTAGAAGACTTATTGTTTTGACAAAGTCTGTTTAGAAGACTTACTGTTTTGAACGATAGCCAACACTCGTAGCTTCCATGACACAATATCTGACCGCGACTTGTTGGTTTCAGAATCAGATATGTCGACAAAGTATTTGAGCTTAATTTCATGTATGGAAGAAACCCGCCAACAAAAGGCAACTACAGATTATTTATTATAAACAAATTTTTTTAAGAAAAAAAAAAGATCTATTGACCAAAGGATAAGAGACAAAAACCAAATGAATAACCTCAAGGAAGGGGCATTGGCACACATAATGATGATTAACCATGATTTAAGCCTGTCATTTAATCATCATCCAATCAATTCATTATTTTAATGACACAGCTTAAAAATGACTGTATATATAGATGAGTGATTTCATTGTTTATCATCTTTGTTGGTTGAATTTGTCATGATCCGTTAATTATTCATAGGGTTGAAGAAAGAGAATAAACCCTGTAAGTTGTTTGACCTTGAGCTAAGATAATTTTTTTTCTGTAGCCTTGAGCTATGATAATAATATATTGAACAAATTATTTAACCCTTGTGAGATCAAAGCTATTACTATACACTATCTTCTTGGCTAAATTCATAGTTCCTTGGAAAATTCGAATAAATTTATGTTATCTAGCTCACCATCGGATGAATGGAAGTCTCCCCAATTACATATTTTGAGATATATACTGTGTAACCCAAAATCATCCGAAAATTATGGAGCTGTCATGTGTCCCGTCATTCCCAAAAATGACCAAATTGCCCTTGGTAATAACGCTGATCATTTGAAAAATACCCGCACATTAAATAATCTATTTACCAGTTAAATACGATATTTGATCGGGTTAAAATCTCCGTAAGATTGATATTCTCCCCGATAGTTAATTATCGTTATTCTTAATAATGGATAATTAATATTAATATTAAAGTACAATAAATATCATTACTATCATGATGAGCCATCATTACAATTATTAAATAATATATTTAATAATAATATATTATTTACTAATTTAATATTCAACCGACCAATCAGAACGCTCCAAGGCTCCCAAGATTTTCCTATAAATAGCAAGGCACATTTCATTTCAAGGTACGTTGATTCTTCGTTTCGAAGTATATCATTTTCCTCTCTCAAAGCTAACTTAAGCATCGGAGTGTTCTTGGTCGAACAACCCCCCGGGTAAATCGATCGAGGCAACGATAGCTAATTGTTTGCTGTTTGCAGGAATTGTGAGGACTTTTCGCGGTGGGTTCAATCTTTGATTCAACGTATACATATCAACCATGAAATCTTGTTGAGCACAACATTAAACAATATCATTATAGACACTTGTTGCATCACATGTTCATGTTGAAGAAGACTTCCTAATCTTCTCATTGATCTTATTGCCCTTAAATCCACGCATGAGCCCATTCACAAGCAGGGTCAGCTACACAGATCATCGTAATATTGGTAATTTGGTAAGGTCCACCTGCTCCGGCAAAATCAAATCCCGCCTGACCAAAATGAGGAATCCCAATTGCATGATAAATAGGTTTATCATGTTCATAATTACTTGTGTTGCAAAAGCCAATGGAGATTCGTTTGATTTACTAGAAACGGTGGATACAAATTATGCCTTGGAACCATTCTGCTTTGTCTACAAAGAAATAAATGATAAGTAATGTATGGAGAGTTTGATATGTAAATTGAGTTTCATCCGTAAATTGATATGCGTGCATCACAATAATGATGTCCTACTACAAGTGCTGTGATATCCTTTACCACAAAAGTTAACCCTTTTTCATGGGGATTTGCCCATCACGAAAGATGTGAAGAGAAACGATGCGAACTTGTTTAACCATTTATATGTATTAACTCAATGAAGAATCAATCATTGAGATATTAATTATTATTAATATCGTTGATTTATTTGCATTGCATATGAATTATTAAACAACATCCATCTTCCTTTTTTTTATATAGAAATGATCTTAAATAATAATTCCTAGGTAAAAGATTCCAATTATTTTGCATCTCACCATTAGGGATATCTCCTTATACCACCATTTAGGTTTCTCAAACAATTCTTATACATATATCATAATCGATATCAATGAACTCCTAAATTTTCATCTCACTTATCTCTGTCAAAAATCAACAATATTTAAGATTATCTAATCATTCATATGTATCAAATAAATCAATGATATTACTAACCATTAATACATATAAAATAGCTAACAGATTCACAATTTGGTTCAACTTTTATATGGATGATCTTAAAATGATAATTTAATAATTAAAATTATGATATACGTAAAAAATTATTCGGTCAATTGTGTGATGAAATTATTTTCCTATATTAGATATATATTTTATAGGTCAGTCATTTCTACTATTAAATATATTTTCTAGAAGTTCTGGACATTTCCACCCTTTTCTTTGTGTGCCTTTAGCCTCCATAGAAGCTGAAAGCTTTGAGAGCTTGAAAGCTAGCTTTTAGGCTGCTTGAGGCAATTGAGGCAAAGGATCCATGGAATCCAGTTGTCAGGATAATAGGTCGTAAAGTAGGAATGCATTATTGAATACTACGATATCAACAAACACCATATCTAAAAGTAGAGATTCTGAGATACTACTGAACTTACGCCACAATATCTATTAATTTATTAAGCCAATATGCACATTCAGAAAGCTCAAAAGTTCATCTCCTATGAGAGAAAGGAGACAAGGATCACACACTGATGGGCTCGGTGGCTTTCTTCAGCCATGCCTTCTCAGATTCATCCAAGAATGGGGCCAGAATATCCCTACATTTGGAATGGTAGGTGTTGAGCCATTCCAACTCTTCAGGTACTAAAAGACTCAAGTCGATCAACTTCCTCTGATACGGTGCCTGGAAAGAGAAAAAAAAAAATAACAAATAATAGAACAGTGAGAGATTATCTCGACCTACTATCTCTGGCAATTTGCTCAAACAATATCATGCTGAAAAGGGATCCTCCTATTTACAAATTCATATACTGTGGTGTAGGAAAAGTGGGAATCACAAATGCCATGCAATTCATACGGCATCAAGAACAAGCTTTAGCTTATTTGGCATTTAAAGAACATAGTGCTTTCAAAGGAGAAAGAGAGCAAGAATTTAATCAGTTAAAGTCAAATGTCAATGAGTGGCTACAATTTACGCTCATATCCAATGATTTATGTGCAGGTCCTATTACTCAAATGAAAAAGAAAATAAACTATATGCAAAAGCATGTATAAAATGGAAATTCGAACTATAATAAGGATAGTATGGCATTGCATAACAGTCAGGACATGCTATAGGCAAGAACAAGCTTACCCATGTTATATGCTCAAATTCCAAGTAGCCCTTGTCGCCAAAGTTGAATTTTGTAGCAGCTTCGTTGATTATAAGCACATTCTCCAATCTTATACCAAAATTCCCATCCTCGTAGTATCCAGGTTCTGAAAAGCACAGTTTCAGTACAGCTCTACAGTCACTCTAAATGGCAATAACAAATCAAAAAAGCCCCATTCAAGATGCTTCTAATATTTCATACTTATGGATACAATGATATATCAAATAAGTTGTTGACTCAAGAGCTATGCATAACAGCAACAATTTCTACCAACATGAACACTAAAGCACAACTTTAAAATCATGCAACGTGTCTGTCAAATCACGAATTCACAATGGATGAATTACAACATAAGATACAGTTAATCCAAGTAAAGAAGAAACAGGAAAACGCACAAGGCTATCCACTATCATATGGGATTTAATACTTTGTTGAGTTTGAAGAAATCTAATAAAAATGTAACAGAAAAATGTTTATGCTAAGACTAACCATCTGTTACAGTCATGGAGGCTTGCAGTGGGACATTTCGAGGTCTGAAACTAATTAAATGTGGTCCTGTGTCCAGTGCCATTAGAAAAAATAAAATTCATTACTTAGCTCGATTTAAATTATAAAGCAAAGAGTACGGGATGAGCAGTTGTGGTTCACTTTTACCTTCATGAACATTTAGATAAGACCCAATCCCATGACCAGTACCATGTCGATAATCAAGCCCATTCTTCCACAATGGAATTCGAGATAGAATGTCAAGAGCATGGCCTGTAAAAAGCAATCAGATATAAATGTATTCAACTAATACAAATCTACAAGATGACACTTGAAACGTATCATTTAAATGTGAAAGAAAGAAAAATGACAAAAAAAAACCATTGGTTCCATTAGGAAATCGAGCATTCCCCAAAGCAATATGACCCTTGAGGACCTGCACAATGTAGCAAATCAAGCAACTTCATACGACCCTAACATAAGGCTCGTTTTAAGGGATTTTTGAGGATAACAGTCTACAAATGTAGAAAGTAAAGGACTCAACCATTCTGAAACTAAATTCATCCAATACACATGATACAAATATTTGAAAATGATGAAATCCCATTACTTAGTTAAGATTTATCCCAACCAATTGGGATTAATAATAACAAGTTGTGTGAACATATAGAGTTTTGATTATCAATACGAAACTTAGGTCCATTTCGATGGAAGGATTTATAATATGAGGCATTTGAATTTTGGTTTTTAAAGTAAATTGGTAGAAATATGAATTCGTATGGTGATATACTCCACATATCTTTACTAGAGAAAAGGATGGGTTTCAAATACTGGAAAGGCAAGTGTTAAAATAAACAAGATGCCCTTGAATAGGCCAGAAAAAGAACTTACAGCTGTATAGCATGCTTTCTCATGCACGGAAGGTTTTCCAAAATGAACTGTCCGTGTTATATCCGTTGTTCCATCAATATACTTCGACCATGCCATCAAAATTACCAATTAAAAAACTGGGCATCATGACAAATCCATATATGCTAGAACCTAATTAATGAAATTGTCGGTAATTTCTATCAACCAAATCTCCATGATAGTTGACAAACCTGTGCCCCGGAGTCAAAAAGATAGATTCTGTCCGGGTCAAACTCAGCACAAGTTTCTGCTTGTGGCGAATAATGAATAATTGCTGCATTTGGGCCAACTGACGAAATAGTAGGGAAACTCAAACCTCTAAAGTTCTACAATATAACAGAGAAGGAGATGGTTATCATGCCAAACAACCAAAACATACAGCAGATATGCATAGAGTATACAAGAAGTTAATAACAAGCACAACATATTTCATTTTTCCGGAGCCAACTGTTACAAGAATTTTAGATTGTGGAAAGAAACCTTCTTATACTTTTTCAAGCTTCCTGAAATGTTGCAGTGCAACCCAGAAGTTAACTTGAAAAGGTTTTACAGTTAAAATCATGACACCAGATATACCAAATAAAAGGAAATCCAATGCAATCTAACATCAAAAGACCCAATAAAAATATATATGAGAGGAAAAAGCACAAGCAAGATATAGATTTTTCATCGTCAAGGTTCACACTACCTCTTTTGATGCTCGAAAGCCTTCCAGCTGATAGCTTAAAGTCACCTCGGTAAGTTTTTCAGTTTTCCTGCCATAGTTTATTCAATTCATCAACAAGCCCACATATGATACACTAATGTGGAAATTTATTACAGTTGACAATACTTGGCAGTTATAATATAAAACCAAACAGGCATCAATCATCAGAATTATAAGAGAATAATGGATGATCATTGACTAAAACAAAAACAGTTTTTTTGAGCAATATGAAGTTTCCTATGCATGTACATCATGGTATTCAGTTTATGCCATTACGTGTTGGTTGCTTTGTACGGTAATGCACATGTTATGAATGCGAGTGCGCGTATGTAGTTTCACTTTTCAGTACTCACAAGTTATCTTACTCCAACTTGCTAATTCAAAGTTTTCTAATATTGTAAATACGCTAAATCAAGACTGATGCATTAAAAGGTATTGATAAACAGATTTCTGTTTATGTTTGAATAATTAACTTGGTTTACAGTAGTGCCCTATTTATACAGAGAATTAACAGTCCTAACTAGGTATATACAAGTAGAGTCCTAACTAGGTATGTAGTGGTAGAGACTAACTAGGAAAGAAATACAGTAGGAAGGAATTGAATACAATAGGAAGGAATCAAGATTGATTCCTGTAGAGATTGGAACAGCCGAATCAGGAAGGAGGATTCTCAATCTCCTGTGATTCGGCAGGGTCCTTAATACGCCCCCGCAAGATGGTGGAGCCATCAGCGACACCAATCTTGGAGCGGAGTAGCTGGAAACGCGGACGTGGCAGCGGCTTTGTGAGAGCGTCAGCGAGTTGGTCATCAGTGGTGACATGAGAGACTTGGAGGAGACCGCGGGAAACATGATCGCGGACGAACTGGAAGTCAATATCGACATGCTTCATGCGCGAGTGAAGGACGGGATTGGCACAGTAGAAAGTGGTGCCAATGTTGTCACAGGAAATGGTTGGTCGACCAACAATGTTTAGGCCGAGCTCCCGTAGGAGGGATTGGACCCAAATCAGCTCAGCAGTGGTGGATGACCGGGAAACTGCCTTCTGTTTCCTGGAACTCCAGGAGACGAGATTGTCCCCAAGATAGACCAGGTAAGCTGTAGTGGATTTGCGGTCTAAGGGGTCACCGGCCCAATCGGCATCTGAGAATGCATGGAGAGTGTGGGAGTGAGAAACAGCGTGCAGATGGGGGGAGGACCTGGAGTGAAGCTGGAGGCCATAGAACATGGTGCCCTTGAGGTAGCGCAGGACTCATTTGAGGGCCTGCCAGTGAGTGACCGTGGGTGCATGCATGAATTGGGAGAGCTTGTTGACAGCAAAGGAGAGATCCGGGCGGGTGAGATTGAGGTATTAAAGGCTGCCAACCAGCTTTCTAAACAATGTGGCATCTGCAGGGGGGGAGCCATCGACAAGGGTGAGTGGTGGAGAGACCGCAAGTGGAGTGGCAACGGGTTTAGCACCGTCCATGCGAGCTGTGGTGAGGAGGTCACGGACATACTTGTGCTGCGAGAGAAACAGACCAGTGGGAGTAGGAAGAACCTCCACCCCAAGGAAGTAATGTAGGTCCCCCAGGTCTTTGACAGAAAATCTGGCAGCCAAGGTGGTGATGAAGCCGGTGATGAGAGACGAACTGCTGCCTGTCACAATGTCATCAACATACACCAGAAAATACAGAACATGGTTACCTTGGCGGAAAATGAACAAGGAGGCATCCGAGAGGGCAGGGGTAAACCCTTGGGCAAGAAGGAAGGCATGCAGCTCCTTGTACCATGCGCGGGGGGCTTGTTTAAGACCATACAGGGCTTTCTGAAGTTTGCACACATGAGTTGGTTTATCGGGATCAGCAAAGCCTGTTGGTTGGGCCATGTAGACATCTTCAGTGAGGGTGCCATGGAGGAAGGCATTGTTGACATCAAGCTGCCGAAGGGGCCAGCCTTGAGTCACAGCAAGGTGAAGGACAAGTCGGATGGTTGTGGGCTTGACCACTGGGCTGAAAGTGTCCAGAAAATCCACACCTGGGCGTTGATGGAAACCTTTGGCGACCAAACGGGCCTTAAACCGGTCAACCTCACCTGTAGGAGTTCGTTTGATACGAAAAACCCATTTGTTGCCGACCACATTTTGATTGGGGCTAGGAGGGACCAGATCCCAGGTGCCATTACGAATGAGGGCATTAAGTTCATCCGACATGGCATGCCTCCATGCAGGGTCTTTGAGAGCCTGAGAAACACAGGTTGGCTCAACCAGAGAAGGGAGGGGGGAAGTAGCAGTGAGGGCATAGCGGGAAACAGGTTTGATGGTTCCAATTTGGGTCCGGGTGAGCATGGGATGTGTATGCTGCGGTCGAGGGAGTAGGGGAGGAGGGTGAGAGGAGTCCAGGGGGCGAGGACGCCTGCTGTAAGTGAGGAGTGGAGGAGGAAGGGTGTTTGGGATGGTGGTGGCAGAGGGTGAGGCGGTGGGGCCGGTTTCTGGAGGTGCTGGTGCAGCAGGAGTTTGCGGAAGACCAGAGGTAGAGGGTGACAGAACCGCAGCAGGGGAAGGTTGAGCCTCGAGACAGAGTAGAGAGGGTGCAGTGAGTGGATCCTCAGGAGGGGAATCAGCAGGCACGACCGGTGGGGCAGATGTGGCAGTCGAAACAGGAATGACGGAAACTGGTGGGAGAGTGGCGAGCCAAGAAGCAGTGAGTTCAGGAGTGACCAGAGAAGTGTGGGGAGTGACAGGTGAACCCGGGAAGGTAGACTCATCAAACTGGACATGACGGGAGACATAGAGTTTGTGAGTGGAGGGGTCAAGACACAAGCGCGCGCTCTGGTTGAGGGAATATCCAAGAAAGACACAGGGCGTGGACCGTGGTTGAAGTTTGTTCTGGGTGTAAGGGCGAAGCCAAGGGAAACAAAGGCAACCAAAGGTACGCAAACGGGTGTAGTTAGGCGGGAGGTTAAAGAGGAGAGTGTAAGGGCACGTGTTTGGGAGGGTGGGGGTGGGCAGCCGGTTGATTAGGTAGACAGCTGCCCGAAAGGCATAAGACCAGTAGGATAGTGGAAGGGAGGCCTGGTGGAGGAGGGTGAGACCTGTTTCGACAATGTGACGATGTCGCCGTTCAGCGACACCGTTATGTTGAGGTGTATGGGGAGGGGTTAGGAGATGGTTAATTCCGTGGGTGGCAAGAAATGGCTTCAGTTTGATGAACTCACCACCGCCATCAGTATAAAGGGAGGTGATGGGGTGCTGGAAATACTTTTCAACCAGAGTTTTGAAGTCCTGAAAAGTGGAGTAGACATCTGATTTTTTGCGTAATGGGTACAGCCAGGTGTATTTAGTAAAATGGTCAACAAAAATCACGTAGTATGAGAAACCATCCACAAATGTGTAAGGAGCAGGACCCCAAACATCGCTGTAAAGTAATTGTAAGGGACGGGTCGATTTAAGAGATGAAACGCCAAATGGAAGGCGGTGGCTTTTATTGCATAAACAGGAAGCACAAACTGACTCAATATGTTTAGGAGACACAGAAATGGAAGACTGACTAAGGACACTTTGGAGAACTTTACAGCTGGGATGGCCCAAACGACGATGCCACAGATTGGGAGAGACCACCACACCCACCAGAGCTTGAGGTCGTTGAAGAGAGGAAGAGGACCACTCATAGACACCATTCCTACTCGGGCCTCGAAGGAAAACCGCCCCCGTGCTGAGATCCTTCACAAGGAAAAAAGTTGGAAACAGTTCAATGGAGGTGTTATTTTGATGATTAAACTGAGAAATGGAAATCAGATTATTGGTCATGGCAGGGGCACAAAGAACATTTTTAAGAGTAAAGGACGAGGGAGTGGGTGTGGGGAAAGAGACAGAACCGGTGTGGGAGATACCAAGTCCCAAACCATTACCTATGATGATTTCGTCCGGGCCATGGTACTGCTGGGCATCTGAAAGATTTTGGATGTTACCAGTGACATGGAGTGAGGCATCAGAGTCCAAAATCCAGGTTGGAGAGGGGGCCTGCAGGGTAGAGTTGACCACGGGAGGATTGTGAGCAGGGAACTGAAGTTGTGGACAGCGTTTGGCGCTGTGTCCCTGAGTTCCACACCACTGGCAGAAGCCACGGTAGCCAGTGGGAGGATTGGGGGAATGCTGGCTGGTGCCCGAGCTGCCGGAAGAGGAGAACCGGTGGCCAGATGGGCGAGGAGCGCCGTGAGGGAGTGGTTGGGGGCGGCCACTGTTAGGGGTGGAAGCAGCACGGGGTGAGGAATATCGGCGAGTATGGTGGGAGACATTAGCAGTGATGGCCGAAGAAGGGGGTGTGCTGTCACGATTAGTGGCTTCCTCATGCTGGACAAGCATATCATGTAAGTTCTCAAAGGACACAGCAGTGTCCCTGGACCGGACAGCAGCGGTGATGTTCTTAAATTGAGGGCCTACCCCGTTGAGAACATAAAGGAGTAGGTCATCATCTGCAAGGGGGGTGTCAATTGCAGCAAGTTCGTCAGAGATGAGGCGAACTTCCAGCAAGTAATCAGAGACAGGCCGTTCACCACGGCGAAGGAGATGGAGACGCTCCTTAAGGCCTAGAACACGGCCACGGGCCTTGCTGGCATAGATGTGGGTAAGACGCTGCCAAGCAGCAGCAGAGGTGGGGGCAACGGCAATAAGAGTGATAACCTGAGGGAGACAGAGGCTAGGATGCCGTGGAGGAGGAGTTGGTCCTGGCGTAGCCAGAAGGCACGTTGTGCAGGCTCAGTTTCAGGGGGGGCAGGGATGAGAGCCATCCATAAACCCCATGAGATCATACCCACGGAGAAGGGCATGAAATTGGCACGCCAAGGAAAATAATTGGTGGATGTGAGCTTGACAGGAAGCTGGGCTGCGGCATTGATAGTGATGAGGGAGGGCGGAAGGGCAGGGTCGACGGCAGGCTGTAGTGGTGGTGGGGGTAGAGAGGTAGCCGAGGCAGGGTTGGGTGCGGCGGCCATGGAAACTGAGGATTTTAGGGATTAGGGTTTTGTTTTTTTTTTTTTTTACTCGGTGGAGCTTAGATGCTCTGATACCATAAAAGGTATTGATAAACAGATTTCTGTTTATGTTTGAATAATTAACTTGGTTTACAGTAGTGCCCTATTTATACAGAGAATTAAGTCCTAACTAGGTATATACAAGTAGAGTCCTAACTAGGTATGTAGTGGTAGAGACTAACTAGGAAAGAAATACAGTAGGAAGGAATTGAATACAATAGGAAGGAATCAAGATTGATTCCTGTAGAGATTGGAACAGCCGAATCAGGAAGGAGGATTCTCAATCTCCTGTGATTCGGCAGGGTCCTTAATATGCATCTCATCCACATTATGAGAAAGATTGAAATTAAAACAAGAAAAGCAAACTTACAAGTGTTTTTTCTTATCTGTTCCCTCCCCCTCCGAAAAGAAACCAGAAGCCCCATATGTCTCTTGCGCCTGCAATTTTCTTATAAAAGCTTGAGAATGAGTTCAGATCTCACATATTGTGGCCAATTTAGGAAAACTACTGTTTAGAAAATGTGAATATAGGTGTCAGAATTTACCTGCTGATCCAACCAGACAAGATATTGCACAACAGCTGCGCCATCCCGGATATGAGCTCTCTTTAACCCTTCCAACTCGATTGGGTTCTAAAATTTGAGAGCAATAAAATTCGTATAAGAATAACGAACGAATAAACAAAACATCACTCACAGAACAATATGCTATCTTCATTAGATAGGAAGTACAGACACTACCTTTAGAGCTTTTGCAAGGGCCAAAGGTGATTGCTGCAAGATGACTTTTTCAGGATTTAGTTTGGAATAAAGAGCATAACAGCAAGAACCAGGGTCAGCCCATATGAGGTCATTATCTTTTTCTTCTGCTTTTTTTGTGCCATTTCCTGTAATCTCAGTTCCCCTAACTGCCAATGAATGTTTGAGCTGATCAGACGCAAGCAAGGCGACATCTGAGCTCACTGCTTTATAGTCGCGAACTTCGATCCCGTTTTCTTCCAAGTAATTGTTTACCTACATATCAAGCACATTTTTTAGAATGCAAACTGATTAACTTCTTAAGCTCACTTTGACAGAGTAACATAAAAAGTTCAAAAAAAAAAAAGAACTAAGAAAAATGGACAGCATAACTTTCCTCCATGGGTTGGTGAAGACCAGAAAGTGGCTTAAATGAAATAGATTTATAATTTTACTGACCTCAGAAGAAACCTTCCTTTTCTCAACATAAAAGAAAGCTGAGTTGGATGTCACAATAGCAAATGCATGAACAACTGGGCTGTAGGAAACATCACTCCCACGAATATTATACAGCCAAGCAACCTGCAGAACAACAAAGAACAAAAAAAATCAAATAGAATGAAAATGTGATGGCACAAACCCAAGGTCAAGAAAGTTTCCAATGTTCAAATAACAAGATTGAGTAAAGTAAAGCAAAACCAACTAACCTCATCAAGCGCTGAAATTATTATACCACGACCTTTCTCTTTTTTGAGTTTTTCTCTCAAATCCTTCAACTTATCTGCAACAGAACGACCGGAAAACTCCAGAGACTGTATAATGACAGGATTAATTTCCAAAGGAGGCTGATTTTTCCAAACTTCGTCCACCAAATTTGTGGAAGTTTGAACCAACTTCTGTTGTTTTTTGGTAAAAGCACGCTGCCACCTTTGTGCAGTTTCGATTGACACGCACCATGGATCAATACCAATGGCTGAAGCTTCAGGAAGATTCTAGCAGGTACAAATCATAAAATCCAGTTAATAAATAGGCAATATAATATGCAGATTCATTAAGTAAATCTAACTGCAGTCATCTCATAGAAGCAACAAGTTGCGGATGCAGAAATCCTGCCAAGGAGGGTCAGCTCTACAAAGTATAAGATTAAAACAAGCTTAACTTATATATAACAGTTTAAGTGATATATGTTCATAATCATCTACTTGTTTCATATTATATTATATCTTATTGCTTAACTCATCGAATTAGAAAAAAAAGAAGGGTATGTGAAGTATTTAAATTCCTATCATAACATTGGATCCATATTCCAAATATGATAGTCATGATCATATTACATACAAAATCTAGTAAATAATGAAGGTGCAGATAAGCAACAAATATGAAGATTAGAAAACAAACAATTGTTGTAGATCATGACTAAGCCAAATAATAGACTTGAGTTGACTCGGAGGCCAGGAATGAAATCAAGTGTCTTGGACTCTCAACAAATATACGATAGTCATGATGCCTATTGCAAATACCAAAGAAAATTCTATTTGTATGGAAGGTCGGCTATAAATATGAAAATCAAATAACTAAACATATATGAAGACAAATTTTTCAAATGGCTCAACCATAGGAGCAAACCATAAGTTAAAACCAGTACAAATGCAGAAGGTTAAATGCCATATTCTTAAAATCTACAGCATATTAGGGGTCCTCAAAGAATCAATGACTCACATCTGCCATCCAGATATCTACAGTTGGGTCTTCTCCCATTCGCATGAGCTGCCACTGATCACTTAGTTCTTGTGTTGCCTGCAAAAAGTAGCGACCGTCGGTCCAAAGCCGAGCTTCATTCTTTGTTATAAGTGCCAAGCCTGAAAAAAAATCGAAACACAACTTAGTACGACTATATAAGTCAAAATTCAATTAAAAGCAATCAAATTTAAACAACCTCATGATGAAAGAACATAACAAAACTGACCAGCACTCCCAGTGAAGCCAGAAACGAATTCGCGCCTTTTGTCTCGTGCAGACACATACTCACTCTGATTCAAACACAGATCACAATTACAAAAATGATTCGCCACATTCAAACAAGTAAAAATCACACTATCTCAATCATCAAAATCTACTATTTCTCAATGCGAAATTGGAGATTCATGAAATGGTCCAATTCTTCTTCCTACTTATCAACTCAAAGAAATTGAAATAACAGTTGCGATCGACGATTAGATAGGATTTAAAAAATGAAACTTTCAGATTTCAATGAAACATCGGATTCAGAGATTAAGACCTGGTGATAATCTTCGGAAGGAACGACTAAGGCGTCGAGAGGAGGAGAGTGAGACGCCATTAGAGACCTCAAAGCAGTGAGAGTGTCCGCCATTTCTGTTCTCGGAGATGAATTGGAGTGTTGGAAGATTCGTAGAGTGTGATTGTGGGATCTAAGCTATCACTCGTGACTCTGCCAATGAGCGTTGATAGAGGCCAGACTCAAAGCTATATATATGCGCTTTTTTTTTTTTTTTTTTTTTGATCCAGGTATATATATGTGCGCTTAAAATGTAGTTAAAAAATGTAGGGATCTGAATTTCCACATATGGCCTTGTCGCTAACTCCTCGGTGGCCGTAACTTTGAATTATGTTGTCAATAATGGTGTGGTTAAAAAGGTAAACGCAAGATCCGTAGAGTTTTTTAAATTTTTTTTATTCAATATGTCCTTTGATTATCAAAGTAAATTTTATAATGCTTTGTAACTACTATTTTGGCATAGAATGCTTTTTTGAATACAATTTTTATCTCAATATGCCTCTAAGGGGATGTATTCAATTAGGATTTTAATAGATTATAATCACGTGATTTTAATGTAATGAATTTTAGTATGATTTGTAATTATAAGATTTTACTTATGATTTTAATAGATTGTAATTACATGATTCTCTTATGATTCATTGGATTTTTTTGTATTCTCCAAATAATCAAAAGATTTGCTTTAGAATTTCATATGAAATAAAAATTATATAATACCATGAATTAATGATGCAATATGAATAATTAACCAAATGATAAATGTAATAACAATAACATCATGTAACAACTAGACATGGCTTAAGGAAAACATAAGTTATTCAAGACATAATAAATATTTGTTGGAGTTTCATCTACTTATATGACCTAGATAGCATCTCTCCACATAGTTGAAGCTATGCTAGCTCTCCATGTGTTAGCATCCTCTCTTTGTTGGTCTTGGGTTTGATAAATCTGCTCAAAATTGTTCTCTTCATCAACTGGTATTGATGAAGATTCATCAGTTGGCTCCATAGGAAATTCATCAGAATGACACTCCTTGCGAAGAAAGTTATGTAACGCTACACATGCCAACACTAGTTCTGCTTGTGTTTTAAATAAAAATGGAGGAGAAGACTTAAAAATTGTGAATCGCGATTTAAAAATACCAAATATCTTCTCGATCACATTCCTTAAGGACGCATGGCGAAGGTTGAATAACTCATTTTCATTTTCAGGATTACGACCATGACCTACAAAATCTTGGAGATGGTATCGCACACCTCGTAACGGAGCTAAAAATTGGCGTCGGTTGGCAAATCTGCAATCCACTAAGAAATATTTACCTAATTATACAGTACGTACATATATATATGTATTATTATGCAACATAGAAATAAAAACATATTTCCAACCAAAAAGATAAGTATTTACCTTGAGGAACTTTAAGACCATTTCTCCTTGATAGAGCATCACTTAATACTTTTGAATCATGAGCCAAACCCTCCCATCCGCTAAGAACATACATGAATTCCAAATCAAAATTGCAAGCTGCTAATACATTTTGGGATATTTTTACATGTCGATTACGATAGTTGCTGACATCTCGTCCCCTCACTATTGCTGGAATATATGTTCCATCAATAACTCCAATGCAATCCTGCAATAATTGAAAAATGTAATGGTATAATAATAATAATAATAATAATAATAATAAGTAATAATAATAATAATAATAACAATAATAATAATAATAATAATAATAATATGATAGTAACATTAATAATAATATTATGCAATGGTTGTCACTTACCTTGAAATAAGGATAAAACCTTGTACTTTCTCTTATTTTAGCTGACACTCTGGATCCTGATTTAGCCATCAACTCAGATGCTATTGTGTTCAAAGCCCTCAAAACTTTGTGAAAATTTTCACTTGTGGCAAATTGTGATCGCCCAAATGTTTTACGAATGACACAATATCGAGAATTCTGACCAACAATTTGCAAAAATGTTGCTAGCATTTCTTCAACACAAATATATCTTGTATCCTTTAAGAGTGTTTTTTCTCGAAGGATAGTGCATAACTTTTGGAACACATCAGGATACATCCTATATACCTGTCGAAAAATTGCGGGATCATCGTTAAATGCCTGATGTATATAATCATATCCAACGGTAGTAATTCGATGTCGAGTTAGCGGACGCTCAATATGTCTTTCACCTCCCTCAAACTGATGTAGCACATGTATTAATGTTTAAGTTTCCATAAGTAAAATCTTAATGCCTTCATCAAATTCTTCGCCCAAATCTTTATCTATTTCTTGTTCACAAATTTCTTCATTATTGATTTCTTCTTCCTCTCTGTCAGGATCTTCGTATATACTTGGGTATGACATTGTATGTAGATGTTAAAATATATTCTGTGAAAAAAATAGCATATTCATGGAAATGAAAATATAAAAAATTAAACCAAATACATAGTTAAACCAAAATAACAAAACCAAAATACGTAGTTTGACAGGACCCATCCCAATCCCCCTGGGATTAACGCGGGATGACCCTGCTCCCGTCTGACACGGAGTGTCAGACAAGGGATTTTCCGACCTTTGCTCCCTCGGGCTATCAGAGTACGTCAGGATCCGGAGGAGGTATTTGATATCTCGGTCTCTGCTACAGTCCACATGCGCTGTCAACCTGAAGGGCAGTCAAAACATTAAAAGCTGTGAGTGGACAAAACAAGCAGTTTATAAAAACATTTCCATAAAAACATTTGTACCCTTCACTAAAAAGCATGCATGCATTCGAAAACCATTTAACCAAATGGAACCATCTGTGGGAACTAAGCCCAAAACCATAATCAAATCAAATATACGGGCCACTGCCCAAATCCATAAGAAACCAATAAGAGACTCAACCCAAAACCATAACCATACTGAAACCAAATACATGAGCCACTGCTCAAATCCTATGCACACCATATATCACATATCATAATCCATATATAAGTCACACAACCAATCATGTCACAGTTTCCAAAGCTATGCGCGTGCTACCCGGGTTTCAATCCAAGTCTTCTCAAAGTCAAGGTCAATGTTCGCTGACCACTGACCCTACCCGAGGTTATAGTAACCATAGCCTTCCTAAGAGTAAGGAACCCAACTGGGGGGTGACTCCACTCAGTCGGTGCTCCGTGACTACTCCGGGGTCCACCCAGGCCAACGACCCTCCCCGGAAGAGATAATAGAAGTAAAGGAAGGTATATGAACATATATATATACATAACATAAATATTCATGCCCGGTTCCCCTGAACCGTCATGATCTATAGCATCCATGCCATTCATATATATATATATATATATATATATATAGAAAACATTCTCCATGCCCAGTTCCCATAAACCGTCATGTACCACAATAACCTTTCCATGGTTCATGTCGGTTCCCATAAACTGTCAGGAACTTGGAAATCCATCTAGGGTCCCTGACTCGAAATCACAACCACAAAGTAACTGGGTCTCGTACCCGAACATATGACATCAGCTGGGCATCCTGCCCGATATCTAAGGGTCAGTCACGACTCTGATCGTAGTGATGCGTGCAACCATCCATCCAGGACCGCCCTCAATCCTGGTATGTCGCCGTGAACGAATCAACCGACGCGACCACCACAAGATCATGATGCACTCATCACTGATCAATATCCTGAATCGTCAGCACTCTGAAGTCAAGCCTCCCCAGGCTGCCCGACCACGAATGGTGCATCGTGACCTCTCCGGAAGGAACACATCCCAATCCGAAGGCGAGCGTCGTATCGTCGATCGCCGTGCACATAGCACCCGTCGCGACCACGATTCAGACCCGTAAGTCATCAATAGCATCATATGCCCGAGACCAACCCAAATGGGTCTCATACCCGAGTTTATCCTTTTAGAAATCCAAAACCATTTCATTTATACCATTAAAGAAATACCGGCCCGTATAAGCACCGTATAAGGCCGAAACCTCGAAATACGTGCTTATACGTAACCACACACAAATGCACCCATGGCATTACCAAACATGTAATAAAACATATAATAAACATTTATGCATGCACCAATTTAGAAAACCAAGGTCCACTCACAGACCGTCCGAGCTACCGCCTCGATTTGCGTGCCATACGGCTCTCCTGAGCCAATCACCGTCACCGGGACTCCCAAACCTGTCCAAATTGTAATAGAAGATTACTAACTACCATATTAACCTCCTACTAAAGCCCCGTAATTTTTCTGTATTTTAAAGTATTTTTAATCCCGATCCGAAACCTTCTGATGCCCCGAACATTATCGAAACGGTGTCCGATCGACACGAAACCAGTCTCAAAGTGTTCGTTACATCGAATAGAGTGTTTCAAATGTTGAACACATTCCTAAAAGACTAGCCATGCGCCCACACGCACCCTAGGACCCTGCCTACGCGTGAGACCATGCGCGGTACTATTCATGCGTCTTCTACCTCAGTCGAACCGGACCGGACCGGCTCGACCGGTTCAACCCTCAAACCTTCCATTTTTTAACCCATTTCAACCCATTTTTATCCTAATACAATCCTAATCTCATTTCTAATCATTTTAAACGTTAAAATGGAATTAAAACCCATCAAACCCGTACCTTCATCCGTCGTTCATGGTGGCCGGATTTTCCCCCGCCGTTCACTGCCATTTTCGGCCATCCCAAGCCCCAAAACTAATCCCATTAACCTCCTAGAGTCCCCAGAAACCTAACCTAGATATTAGTTGTGATTAAAACTCAATAAAAACCGATTTTCGAATTTTGAATATTCTTACCTCACGGGTTCTCTCCGCCGTGGCCAACACCGTGAGCCACCGTCGTGTCCTCATCATCTCAGGCTCTCAGGTCACCTCTCACGGTCACACACGGCTCACACGATGAAGATGAGCTTGAGTGAGGTTTGTTGTGTTTGAAAATGGAGGAATGGAGGATATATGGTGATGGTGTTTCGAGTTATGAGGAAATGAAGAATGAAGATGATATTTGATGGCTGATGAGAGAAGAGAGGATTAATTGAAGGGTGGGGATTTAAAGTTTAAAAGGAATGGATGGCTAGGATTTAGTGTTGTTAGGATTAATTATATAATAATAATTATATTAATATTTAATTAGCTTAGATCCACAATTTAGGGGTTGGACCAATGGGATGAGTGACTCATCCATGGGACCCACTCAAAATATCTTGGCCAATCAGATTATGCCAAATCATCACCGTCTCGAAGTACGTACATAGTGAAATCGACCTTCCGTGGCCTATAACTTCCCCGTTCGAAGTTCGATTTCAGCATGCCGCCTGTCTATGGATTCGTATCGTCCCGATCCAGGTAACGGTCCTCGGGCCTTGGCCATTGGACCTCTCGGTCAAAAATCAACTATTTGCCCCTTTTAACCAAAATTACCAAAATGCCCATAAACTTCCGAACGTCATAACTTCTTCCTCGAACGTCGGAATTGAACGTGCCACCTGTCTATGAACTCATGACGTCCTAAACTACGTCACGGTTATTGGTCAAAGTCTATTTGACCACCAGAATGAAAAGTCAACGTTTTTCCACGACTAGGGCAAAACGGTCATTTTGCATCGTTCGTCCGATTTCGCTTAACTAATCACCGATTAGCCTCACTAATCGTGATTAGTCATTAATCTAATTCTAGAATTTGGGATGGGTCGTTACATAGTTCAACAAAATAGGAAAAAGTTCAATCAAAACAGAATAAATTAAACCAAATACATAGTACAACCAAAATACGTAGTTCAACAAAAATACCAAAAATAACACAACCATAATTCAACAATTCAAAGTAAACAATTCTCAACCAAAAACCAAAGTGATCCCAATAACAATCATCCCAATTTGAAGGATATCCAAGATGAACGCTCTTCAAGTGACATCTTCAAGAACATGTCTTGTTTTACTTTAGTATTAAGCAATTCAATCGCCTTGAATCGAACATTGTCATCCAAGTTTGGTACATCCTTCATCGCATCCCAAATACTATTATCTCTTTCTCTTTTCTCCATTAGAGCATAGATTTTCTCAAAATTGGTGGATATGGTTTCAAGAACTTTGGCTTGATTTGTGGAACCGATTGAGTTAGAACTCCCTTCATACTCAGATCTACTTCGCTTCTTTTGACTTGTTTTTCCTTGAGGAACCTCAAAACCTAAAGGGGACTCAAAGGGTGGTGCAGATTGGTAGGGTGATGAAGGTTGGAAGGATGATTGATAGTGACTTGGTGCTATAAATGTCTCATTAGCAGCATCATATGTAAAGTCTTCCATCCCAAAGTTTAGGTTTTCCTCATCCCTAAAAGTTGTTGCATCGGTATCATCGACACCTAATGCAAGTGAGCCATTTCCAGTAGCAGTTGCACCCCCAAACACTATTTTTAAATCAGCATAATTAGCAACACTTTCTGTCTGAAGGTTCTTGTGACTTGGGTGGGACTAGCAAAAGGAAAAAAATTGATGATTGTTAATATATTATAAATAAAATATTAGAGCAATCTAGTAAGTGAAAGAGCATATAATATGAAGCTCACCTTCAAGTAATTTTCCCATACTTCATCACTAGCCGTGAACTTCTTTGCAATTAGGTCCCACCCAAATCCAGAGTTGTTACGCATAAGAGTAGTCATTTTGTCAAACTGCTTCTTATACCATCTCATTCGGCTCATATAATTGTTATATGTTTTAGGAGACACGGTTTTCTCATTTAGGTGAGGAAGTACTCTTTTTTCTATTGTTTGCTTACTTATTGACCCATTAGTATCACGCCATCCTCGACCGATACCATCAACCAATAGCTCTAACAATAAATTGCTTTCTTCCTTAGTCCAAAGTTCATAATTATTAGAATTTTTTCCTTTTCCTTTGTCCTTTCGTTGTTGTGAATCCTTCATTTTACTACATCATACATGTAAGAGAAACTTCTTTTACTATTATATCATATATCACACACCATCAACCAATAGCTCTAACAATAAATTGCTTTCTTCCTTAGTCCAAAGTTCATAATTATTAGAATTTTTTCCTTTTCCTTTGTCCTTTCGTTGTTGTGAATCCTTCATTTTACTACATCATACATGTAAGAGAAACTTCTTTTACTATTATATCATATATCACACATAATTTTCACTATTTTACCTCAAACAACAATGATAGCATATATGAGAACAAGCATGTACTCTTTAATACACAACCCTCATGCATGTTCAACAATCCTTAAAACCTAGCATACAACATCTCCATTTTTAGCAATTATAAGCAAAGGCTTTACCACACTAAGCTAGTATTTTATCGATCATTTATTTAGAAATTGCAAACTTGATACACTCCAAAACTGTCATTTGGTCAATAGTTCAATACAATAGAAGTTATAATTAAATAGTAAATATAGACAGAAAGCAACAGAGTGCTAATTTAAGAGGAAAACATAATTTCGGAAGGCATAAGCATGCAGTAATTATTGGGAATTGGCAAATATTGGAAAATTTCGGAAGGCAACAGAGTGCTAATTGGCAAATTCATAATTCAAACATAAAGGCATAAGCATGCAGTAATTATTGACTTGGGAAGTTGAGAATGGGTGTTAAAAGTAGGTTACTACTGGTTTAGTGCTCAGATGGGTCATATTGAGTATAATAATAATATGTAATCCTTTCCATAAAAATATCCCACGTTGGACACTTACCCTAACTTTTGGATTTGGAGGCATTGCTTATTAACAACATTCCATGTCTAATAGGTTGACTACGTGAAGAAGATTGTAGGACCTCAGAGTCATGGTGGTAACAAACAAAGGTTCAATGTTTCACTCAGAGGTAGCTTCATGTGTGCTTGTAACATGTCTTTTTATTTTATAAATTGGTAAGCAACAGGGGTTTCACAGAGATTTGTAAGTTAAAAGATTTTTACGCGGATCAAAGCCCATAAGTATCCTATGTATAAAATACTAAGTGCAAGAACTGACTGACACTCAAATGCCTACATATATGCCAAACAATTTGCTACTGCTATATGAATAGTGAAAACTGTAACTAGATTTTACGATGTTCATCAGTTTTGCAAGAAAAGTATATTTATGAGTTTGTATTTAGGGATTTCAAATCTACTATATTTTTTTTTTCATATGTATGAGCTCTGTTAAACAATTTGTTCTTGTAACATCTAGTTATTCTCCACATAGTGATAAATATAAATGCTTCCTCACGCAACAAGAAAAGAAAAAGCAAAGAGAAATAGAGGAGTTACCTAGAAAGCACGGTGAGTAGGAGCCTTGAGAATCAGATGGGAAGTAGACTTGAGAATCAGATGTAGGGGGTGTGATTTTTTATGGGATTTGGTATTTATATCATCCACTGAAAAATCTCACAAAATACATTATTTAATAAAATACCTCAAAATCGGTAAGTTTTTGAATACCACCGTATTGTTTCTAATCTTTTGAAAGTCCTAATTGAATAGCACCAGACTTGCATTGATGATTTTAAAATCCTAATTGAATACAATCAGATTTTTATTGATTACTTAAAAATCATAATTGAATACCACTTGACTTTTATGGCTCCAAAAAACCTATTAAAATCCTAATTGAATACACCCCCCTAAAACATCTAATTTAACAAATTTCTGTTAAAATAAAATACTGTTGAATACTTTGTAAGAGGCATTCTACAAAACCTTATACCTAATTGTCAATGTTACTTATTCCTCCTACAGGAGATTTAAACCTGAATTTCTTAGCAAAAGAGGCTTGAGTCAATGGAGGAGGATTTGTTGTAGGTTGTGCTTGTGGTTGAGGAGATCCAGTGATTTGAGACAATTCTGACACAACTGGAGATGGTTGTGATTGGGTTTGGGTTTAGAGTTAGGGTTGCGGTTCTAGTTGGGGTTAGGGTTGGGGTTGGGGTTGGGGATTAGGTTCTAGTTGGGTTTGGGGTTCTGGTTGAATACCTCGTTGAGGTTATTGAGAAGAATATCACACTTAAAAACTGTGTTGAAATGGGACCTTGTCCACTCCCTTGGATCCATCTTGCTTAACCAATCATGGGCACCATGACTCAAAGCAGCTATTTTCTTCATCTCAAAGTGGTACTAGGCCATAGTAGTGCATCTTGAGATCTTTTCGAATTGCTCCTTCAGTGCTAACCCCTTATGAAGAGCATTGAAGTTTGCATACATATGTCTGGTACAATGCCTATGTTCTGCTCATGGAAATAACTGTCTCACAGCCTCAAGTAAACCATTCTACTTATCAGTGATGAAAATATATCCTTCACTACTTTGAATCTTCAAATCCACTACTAACAGTTCAAGGAACCACTTCTAGGAAGAGTAGGACTCAACCACCACAATGGCATAAGCCACGAGGAACATGCCATGGTTTGCATCAACTGAGACAACACTCAATATTTACCCAATGTGGGGAATTTTTATGTGAGCACTAGCCAGCTCAAAGAAAGGCCTACAACCATTCAGCCAACCTTCTTTGGAAACACCCAAGCTGACATATACTTAGGAATCTAAAGTGTTAATCAACTTCCATTTTTTCCTTGATTTTCTCTATGCCCCCACTATTAACTTTAACCAGCTCCTCACAATAATCCATGAGTCTCTCATATTAGGGAAAGTAGGTCCCCTTCAGAATTTGAAAGGTGCTCTTACCCTATAAAATTGAGTCCTACTAGGCCTATATCCAGTCTTTTGAACTACCAACTCCTAAAATTCACCAACATCCCACTTTTGGCATGTGAGCTGCCTCATGTACTTCAGCTTCTTCCACTTTATATTGGTGTGATAATTGATAGTACTTTTTCCACATAAATGTAAGCCATTGTAAGTTTTGACTTGCAGGTACTCCCTCATGTTTACCTTAGAGGCATATATCACAAAAGGACATCATTATACTTCGACACACTTGACCCTAATTTGGTATGCTTTATTCACTTTGAACATAATCTACCTTTGAGCATTGACATAATATATCCTCATAGCTTCTCTGAAAACTGAAGCACTTAAGAACTTAAGTACCTGCACTTAAGTACTTAATCCTTAGAGCAAACTTTGGATTTTTCATACCAATCTTAGTGTTAAACTCCCTAAATGACCCAATAGATTTCCCTTTCCTTGATAGTTCTTTAGGAGGCTCGTCACCCTCACTACCAGCTGCTTCTGACTCAAATACATTGAGCCTTAGAGAATTAGGTGCTTCATTTTCTTCTTGGGTTACCTCACCACCATCTTCAACATCCACATATGTTGAAAACAAAATATCATCATACTCGTCCATGTTTACCTCAGCCTATTGTCTAAATTCATCAGCACCTCACTCAGGATCTTCATTATCTTCATCATTTTCATCATCTTCAGTCTTTGAATCATTATCAGTAGAAGAAGATTGAATCTGTTTCTTTAGCTAACTTCTCCGTGCACTCACTTTCCTTCTATACATAATCTCATTTTCATCTCCACATGCCTTGGAAGTTTGATCACATTACCCCCTCATTTTTTCATATACATAGGGATAAATGCACTACTCTTTGCATAGTTATAACACAGTTTGAATAACTGACCATCAGAGATTACTTTGACCAAGATTCCACCATCTATGTCATAAGAGTATACAAACAATTCAAAAGGTAAATAGTCTAGATTCTTCCCTATGTACATCAATTACAAAAGAGAAATCCAATCAACTATAATAAAGTCATAGAACATAACTTGTCCCCCTATATAATTCCAACAGTCATCATCTTCTATCTGTAGTTCACCTCCATAATGAATTTTCATACTCAATATGTCTCTGCCATCTGAATGCATATACCAAATAGCAATTAAGCAGCTAACCAACTAACTACACACTATGACTGAGTAGTGAGTTGAGGGTGACAACTGTAACAAAATATCTAGTACATAATCAAAAGTGTAACCAATAGTTCAAGTACATGGTGCAAAATGTAACAAATATATTCAATACAAGGTGCAAAGTGTAACCAAGATATCGAGTTCATGGTGCATATCCACTAAATGGCCAATCTCTTTCAATAGCAACAATCAGAAACCAAGTGAACGACATACCAACGACACAAACTTACTCCTAGATATCCTCTTTCAACGGATATGTCAAACCAACGACACAAACTATGCCTAGATATCCTATTTCAACATACACATCAATTTGAACCAAGATAGCAGAAAATCACGACATACACATCAAGATAACAGACTAGTCTTTCAATAATCCAATTTTGTAAACCCAGATAGAAAATTCAATGGATAATCAAAGAAATTTAAACCCAAATAGCATATTCAAGCATGGGGGAAAACTAACTGTATACAATCTATTCCGCTCCAAGCTCGTGAGAAATCATTTTCTCTATCATATGCACCTACTCAATGTGTCGTTTAAACTCATAGCAAGGCGTCGATTAACTACCTAGAGATTCGCACAATTTCGATCGAAATTAAAACCTAAATTTTTTTTCCCTCAATTTTGATTTCTAACGTAAACTGGAGAGAGGGAGAGAGAGAGTCGTGATTTGGCAATTGTGGGTCCCAACCGTATTCCACGTCAAGTTTTACATGACAAAAGTGTGTCAAAATGTCAAAAATTCCAATTTTGCCCTTACTTTTCACGGCATCTGTGACAAAAATAGAGTTGAGTGGCTCAACTCGACCGTTTGATGCTGTTAAATGAAGCAATAACGAGTACATAGTGTCAGGACCCGTCCCAAATCCCCCGGGATTAACGTGGGACGCGCCTGATCCCGTCTGACACAAAGTGTCAGACCAGGGAAATTTCCTTCTCTAGCCCTCACTAGGCTTCCAGAGCACGCCAGGATCTTAAGAGGAGGAGTGTGATGTCTCCTCTCTACTACAGCCCGCATCCGCGATCAACCTGAAGGGCATTAAAACATGAAAACTGTGAGTGGACAAAATAATATTTTAATAAAATTCATTTCACAAAAAGATACTTTATGCTCTTCATTAAAAGCATATGCATGCATTCAAAAACCTTTTGTCAAAACGTTCATAAAACCATTTCAAGGGTTCATGCCGGTTCCCATAAACCGTCATGAACCATAAATCCATTTGGGTCCCTGACCCAAAATTACAACCTTAAAACCATAAAACAATGCATGGGAACTCAGCCCAAATCAAACACCAGTGGGACTCAGCCCAAAACCATTCCCAGTGAAATACCAAAACATCGAATACGGGGTCTCTGCCCCAAACCACTTTCTAAAACATAAAACACGGAACACGAGGTCTCTGCCCCCAAATCACTTTAATAAGAATCACATATGTATGCATACGTATAACCCATCCGCGGAACTTCCGAGAAGATGCCAACTCGGGGCACACAACCCCTAAGGAACACATCCCCGATAAATGTCATGATATCATCTCTATCCTAGTGTGCACATTACTCGGGGTCTCACTCTGAGTCTTCTCCTAGGAATCTCCATCTGGGAGGCTCTATCTTCTGACCTAGTCCAATCATCTCTCCGGAATCTGGTCCGGGACCACAACATAAATCGTAACTCCCACTCCTGGAACGGGATCCCTATGGGGATACCCACTCTGGTCTGTGGATCGTGACTCTCCAGGTCGACGTCTGGAGGAGACCATATAAATCATATGGAGTTTTCATATACATTTTCCAAAATAATTTCTTTCTTTTTCAAAACACATTTCAACTAGGTTTTATACCCGATTCATCTCAATAGGATTCCTCAAATCCGATTCAAATCCATTTCACAGTCCTCGGCCTAAATTCACAGTTCAATAGGGTCTCATGCCCGAATTCTCTTTTCACAAACTGAACTGGGACTCAAGCCCGATGTTACAATCAACAGGGCCTCAAGCCCGATACCACAGCTAACTGGGCCCTAAGCCTGAAACCACAAATCAACAGGGCCTCAAGCCCAATTTCACAACCAATAGGGCCTCAAGCCCGATACTACAGTCAAATGGGCCTCCAGCTCGATGTTACAACCAAATGGGCCTCAAGCCCGAATCATAAACTAACGGGACCCTCGGTCCGATCATTTAACTCAAATGGACCCTCGGTCCGATTTCTCATCAAATCAAATGGACTCCAAGTTCGAGAGTTCATAAATCAAATGGGCCTCATTCCCGAGTTCATTTTTCAAAATCCAAAATCCATTTATTAAACCCTCGTTGAAACCTATCAAGTATAAGCATCGTATAAAACTGTAAATCTTGAAATACATGCAAATACGTAAATCCTAGGTTACCACAAACAAATGCACTCATGGCATCACAAAACATATTCTAAAACAATTATAAAACATGTATGCATGCATCAAATTCATAAAACAAGTCCACTCACAGACCGTCTGAAATCGCGCCTCGATACACGTGCCATAACGTCTCCCGGGCCAATCGTCGTCTCCGGGATTCCCGAACCTGTCCAAATTAATTTAGAGAGTTACTAACTACTTATATAACCCCTCACTAAAGCTCCGTAATTTTCTGGAATTTCTAACTATTTTTAAAAGTGAACCTAAACCTTCGGACATCCCGAACTATATCGAAACGATGTCCGATTGACACGAAACCAGTCCCTAAATGTTCGTTACATCGAATAGATGATTTCATGTGTTGGAACTTTCCCTAAAGGAGGGATCACGCGCCCACACGTGTCCAAGGAAGGTTTTGCGCGTGAGCCTCACGCGCCATAACACAGTCACCCCTAACCTCGAGTGAACCGGCGGTTCGGTTCATTTCTGCAATTCCGGTCCGGTCCGACCGGCAAGGCCGATTCAGTTCGTTTTCTCCATCATTTTTAGCCCGATTCCACCCCTTTCTAATCCTATCCTTCCTATTTCAATCTTAGCAACTTATTTAGATGATTAGAACAAGGAAAAAGGGTTCAAGTCCTCACCTTTTCAATTTGGTTTTCACGGCCAAACTTCCCGTCGACGTCCATAGCTCCTCCACCGTCTTCCTCCTCTCTTTTTGATCCTCAACAGTTCGTCCATGTCCCAGAAGTGTAGCCCACTCGTTAAAATCAATTTAAAACGTTCCAAATATGAAATTGGAATTTCAAAATTTAAGGTTCATCGGTTTACCGTTTTCTGGGTGCTCCACTGCCGTCCACGGCCGCTAGCCGCCCGGCTGCCACCTCTCAGTCCCTCATCTCACTCTCTGGGCTTCTCAAAAGATCATATGGGGGAAGGGTTTGATTGGGGTTGGAGGGGTGATCGGTTTGGTTTGGGTTTGGTATGCACGAACAAAGAAATGGGGGATGCATGAATCAATTTGGGTGGGCAATGGATGGATGACAAGTGTCATGCATCCATTGGCCCTGCCCCAAAATATTTGGGCCCACTTAAGTCCAAAAGTAATCCTTCTCGTAATTCGTGCAATAGTACATTCAAATTTCCTTGAACCATAGCTTCTCCGTCGAATGTCCGAATTCGACGTACCGCCTGTCTACGGATTCGTATCGTCTCAATCTATGTAACGGTCCTCGGCCCTCGTCCATCGGACATCCCGGGTCAAAAGTCAACTATTGGCCCCTATTACCAAATTACCAAAATGCTCTTGGACTTCCGATCGTCATAACTTTTTTCTCAAACGTCGGAATCGAGCGTACCACCTGTCTATGAACTCGTGACGTCCCGAAGTACGTCAAAGTGCTAGGCCAAAGTCCATTTGACCTCCTGAACGAAAAGTCAACGATTCGCCCATTTTAGGGGCAAAATCATCATTTCGCCTTGAACGTTCGTTAATCCTCGTCTAATCCCCGATTAGTCTCGCTAATTCGTCATTAATCCTTAATTAATCCCGCTAATTTGGGACGGGTCGTCACACATAGTGTAAAATGTGACAAATATGCGAGTTCAAAATGCATTTAAGCTAAAAAAACCCTTATTTATAAGTCTAATAAAACTAAAAAGGCAGTGATCTTTTATGAGCTCTCGATTCTTCAACAGTGCCAAGAAAAAAGTGACGATGGAAATATTGGTTACTTTTGCTGCCAAGGAAGTTAAGAAAGGTGGTTTCACTTGCCGATCAACAAGAGTTCACAATACAAAATAAACAAAGGAGGAAATAAGGCTTACTAATAACTATAGAAAATAACCCATGTACATTCTCTTTATATTATTCAGGGAATTTTCTTTATATTATTTAGGGCATATATTAACAACAGCATATATATTATATTATCTTATAGAATTTAATTGTGTTCAATCAAGAAAGGCGCACTAAAGTTAAGAGCATATATTAGCTTCTCAATAACTGAGTGGAAGTGGTTCTGTGAGTACCTAATAGGCATATTTTGTAAAGTTAAGACTTAAAAGTGTGATAATCGAGTATGAAAATATCGTTTTCCATAGAATTATCGACTATTAAATTTATGAAAATATTGATTTTGATATCAATATCGATAACGTTCACGTTCAACAAAAAAGATGTTAGAAATTTAGTCCAAAACTTGAAAATTTTGAATTAAATTTTAGGAAAAACTTAAGTACCTAATAATATTTATATAATATTAATACCTATATCATGAAAATTGAAAAGAGAATTTTCTTCCTTCTCTATTTTTATGACAAGACCCTTAAATGCTCGTATATTCACTGAAATATTGCGGATATTTCTTCCCCATTATTTTAATATCGAGATCCCAAACTATGGATATATCAACTGAAATTTTATAAATATTACGGATATTTTCATCCATGGTTATAGGTTGGATAATTCATACTGCATCTTTGTAGTCTTGTAGGACATCCAGAAGCGTTAATTAAAAAACGCAGATAAGTGCTTTTTTTCTTTGAATTTTGGCATGTTAATATGTAATAGAATACATAATCTGTTTTGTTAGAAGCAACTAATAAACATAAATGTTTCCTCCAAAAGCAACTTTAAACAAGCCTTAAGCTATCTTACTGATAAAGGTCCTCAAAGAAAACAATAATGGCAATCTCAGTTCTACTACATAGGCAATGTCAAACCAGCCTCATATATGCTATATTCTTACTCGTGAGATTCCTCAAACATGATAATAGTGATAGCTACTAAGAGCATCTCCAATGCAAGCTGTAAATTCTCAGCATTGTAAATTTTCTAACTTCGAATTTCTATTATGTAGTTTACTTGGTTGGAAAACCAAGATGTAAATTTAATATATCGTTGAAAATTGTAGAAAAAAAAATTGTATATAATTTTTTTTACATCTCCATTGTGGGACATTGTACATTAAATCTGGATATTATTTAATGACACACAGTGGATATATAAACATATGAATTTAAGGCATCAACTATATATCTAACGGTTCAAATTTAAATTCATTTGAAATCAAGAGTTGAGATCAAACTTTAGGATGAAAATATAAACTTTTCTATTCAATAATTTGTAATTTCTCACTCGATCAAAATAGTTTTACATTTTGGATTATTCTAATAAAATGTCACTGAAAATTTTCATGCTTACATCGAAAATGTTCTTATACAATCAAAAACCAACCTAAGTATCCTCTTACTCCTGAAGTCCCTCAAATAAGACAACAATGTCAACTACCAATCCTTGATTTCTATAGTTACGATCATTGTGTTAAGCTGAATCCTCCCATCCTACATGTTTACACCCGAAAAAAATCTCATTTGGAACCAATGGCTCACGAAAATTAAAGGCCTAAGACAAATGCAAGCTCACCATCGACAACTTTAAGTGTAGAGTAGAAGAAAGTATGGGCTGGGCTGACAGAATGCAAAGAAAATAGAGGTAAATGAGGAGTATCCCAACAGAAATAATAGCGAAATGGGACCCCACGTGGGACCAAATTTAGCAATTTGAAAGCTCATTTACCGCCTATAAATAGAGAACAACCCAAATTATCAGAGAACTAACAATGAACCAATTAAACTCAGTAAATTGATCTCCATCAATTAATGGACCTATGAACACCTTTAACCAAGGTTTCATGGTTTAAAAAGGATGGCCCTTGTGGCAAAAACTGCTTATTTCGACCTAGAAAATCAAGATGAAACTTTTCTTCTCACCCTTACAAGGCATTTATGCAACTGCCTAACTGTCTTTCTAACCGCTCTAGCAGTAGTTTCATAATGGTTGGCTTCATTTCCCCGCACAAATCTTCTTTCTGATCGTTCAATGTCATCAAGGTTGCCCTCTTTCCGATTGACCAGTTCATGGACATTCAGCTAAGGTTCGTGGAAGATTAACCCTTTTTCTAATCATTCAATGTCATAAGGGTTAGTATTATCGACTACTGGCTCACGAAAAATCATTCCGACTACCAGCTCAAGGAAAGCCATTCCGAATACGAGCTCACGGATAGTCCCCGACCACTATTTCACGGAAAGCTATCCCGATTACCGATTACATGGAAAGTCATACCGACTGCCAACTCACGGCTGGTTAGCGAGGAACTCAAACCTCCTTTTCGACGTCTTGTCAACACATTTGAGTGCTCTGCCATATTATGACATGATTTCTGATTGATATTCATTTCAGTTGATGATTTTTTAGAATTTTTTGCTTGTTACGAGCTTGAAATGCAAAGGGAATAATTTACTTTTGTGCATTTGTAATTTTAGTTGTTATTCAATTCCAGTACTCTTACATTTTTGCACTCGTAATTTCATTTCCATTTCAATACATCATCCAAGCGTAGTTCGCGACTTACCATGTGACACCACATTTTTGGTTTTGGTTGCGAGTCGATCGGACGCCATCTCGATAATGTTTCGAGGGTCCGAAGGTTTGAGTTACGTATTAAATTAATATTAAATTCTCGAAAAATTATGATAACTTAATATGATGATAATTAGGTCCCTAGTGACCCTGAGTAATGATTTTGAACAGGATTCAAGATTCCTGACAAGTGTAGGAAATTACGGAAACGCGTGCAGCTCGGGAAGCGAGCGGGTTGGACGGTGTGTGAGTGGACGTTTGTTTTATAAACCATGATGCATGCATAGTTAAATGTTTTTACATGATTGATTGTATAAATTGACTTGCAATGATGTCCTGATGATGTGGCATGATTATGTGTGATTTAATGAATATTTTAATCGGCCTTTCAGACACGTTTTTCGAGGAAATGTGCAAATGATATTTTGGGCTAGGCCCGGAGTAAAAAAGGTTTCAAAAGGATGTTTTGACGTATTTGGTGAGTCAATGATGGTTTATGGAATATTTTATGGTTTCAATGTGATTTCACGTATTTACGTATAATTGGTATTTGAGCTTAAAACTCCGTCGGGAATGCTTATGACTTGATTTGAGGTCATGGATATGATTGATATGTGTTGTGATATGGATTATGATTGTGATTGTGATTGTGGATACTAGATACTGGATCATGCTGGATGATGCGAGTGCAGTGCCTAGACGTGACTCGGACGTTGCGAGAGTGCAGTTCCCGGGTATGAGACGTCTAGAGGATGCGTGTGCAGTTCTAAAACATGATGGATATGACTCGGATGTTGTGTGCGTGCAGTTCCCGAGGGACTCGGATGTTGCATGAGTGCAGTTCCCGAGGTTGGCCTACACGTAGTGCCGGTGTGACAGTGTGATGGTTTGTGCACTTGTGAATAGTGCGGATTGATTGATTGATTGATTGAGTAATTGATTGTTAACCTTGTGCATAGTACTGTTTGATGTTGATTGTGATTACGTACTGGTATTGAGTACGAGTTCTGGTCTGTGTGGCCAGGTGACTATGTTATCATGTGTTTGGCCAGCGAGCCGGGATTTGATTTGTTATGTTGTTTGGTTGTAAAACCGATGATTGTCATTCATATGTTTTTCCCTATGCATGCATGGTTTGATAAACTAGAGGGTAAATGATGTGTTTCAAACGTATTTCAAATGATATTCTTTTTGTCCACTCACACCTTTTCTGTTTTGATGACCCTCCAGGCCGTGGCACAACGTTCGGGGCTGATCTCGAGGCGGAGGCATGAGCGGAAATTAGTGCAGTTATCCCTTGTCTGATAGGTGCTGAAGGATAGTTTCGGGACTTCAGTTGACTTGTCAGAAGGGAGCAGGACCGGGCACAGTTATCGAGGTCCAGTTGGGACGGGTCCTGTCATACCAAGTTGGGATACCATCTTTGTGCATTGGTCTGAATACTTTGAATCCGAATCGAGAGAACCTAGGACCATTGTCCATTTAACAACTGAAAAACAACGTCGATAACTTGAATATCATGGCGAAATAAAACTACTAAACTTGGATTACGCTGAAAGAAAATGTTTAAGTCCTTGAAAAAGGCATAGAAAAGAACAACGCAAGATATTTCTTGTCTACCTGCCTCACAATCGCTTTGATTAGATGAAAGGTTTTTGGGCCAAAAATGGAACCCATTTACACTGTCTAGTAGCAGCTTCTACTAGTTGCACGCTTGCACCTGATTTGAAAGGCCTGCTTGCTTCCTGGTCCGCCCATATAGGGATCGACCGTGGCTAAAGGCCCATCACAATTAGCCCATCCAGCATCTCTACACTTCACCAATCACTGCAAAAGAGATCCCCACGAGTGTCCGCCTCCCTCGCTCCATAGACAAGGTTCCTCACGGAGTTCCAACAAAGGTTTCCTTGGGACATTCAGCTCCTAAAGCGAGAAAAATATTTTGGGTAAGAACACTACACAAGATTGGATTTGTATTATGCCAAACGTCGAATAAGTTGTAGTTTTATATTTTGTAGTGTAGGTCAAAATGTACAATTTTTTCTAAAATATATGTAAAATAATAAAATAAAATAAAGAATAATTAATTTTTTTAAGAGTAGCTCTATAGATATCTATCCTCAACTGCGGATGTCAATGTCGACTTTTCCTGATAACCAATATTAGAATGCACCCCATCCAGCAGGTAGTTGAATATCGGAATGTACCATCATTCGACAGTCTAATATCAAAATGCAACATGTTTACACCCGAAAAAATCTACTACGGGCTAGAGTGGTGATTTAACAAATTAAATACCAAATCTGACTAAACCCCAAACCCCAACTAACATCCATTTGTTGGATCATGGGGAACCGTGAGCGTGATTGATGCAATCATACTGACAAAGTCATTGCAAAGAAGGAGCATGCGTGAATGCGTGTATCGATCAACCTCACTCTCATGCTGCCTATAAAAGGAGAAGAAGCCTTTTTCTCAAAAGATAATCAACAACTCAATCAAACAAACAAATTGATCAAATTCAATCAGTTTCAACAACTACAAACCCTCAAAAGCTTCTTTATTACTTACAACTCACATTCTTGGTAAAACATGTTTCTTTCAATTTAGGATCAAGATTCAGTTCTCCTCTCTCAACTTTTCTCAATGCTTACTCCAAGAGCACCAAGCTTTCCTTCATTTCAACTTGCATCCTTCGATTTTGAAGACGTCCCGACCACCTGACTACATCCCAACTTGCTTTCACGGCTTGTTTCGAAGGCTTTTTAACACTCATCTCTCCCTGACTACCCCAAACCAGTCTTTGAGACTTTCACATTCCCAATTCAAGACGTCATCACGACATTCCTACTGCTCTGCCAACCTTTGATATGATTCTAATGAGTGTTCATCCAGTTGATGGTCTCTTGACCGACTTGCCAGCTCATGGCATACTCTAAAGATAATTTACTTATATCACTTGTAATTCCCTCTTCAATTTAAGCATTCAAGCAATTTACTTTCCAAGTGTTTGTTCTCCTCTCAACCTTTCTTTGTAATTCCCTCTTCAATTTAAGCATTCAAGAAATTTACTTTCCAAGATTCAGTTCTCCTCTCAACCTTTCTCAATGCTTACTCCAAGAGCACCAAGCTTTCCTTAATTCCAACTTGCATCCTTCGATTTTGAAGACGTCCCGACCACCTGACTTCATCCCGACTTGCTTTCACGGCTTGTTTTGAAGGCTGTTTAACACTCATCTCTCCCTGACTACCCCAAACCAGTCTTCGAGACTTTCACATTCCCACTTCAAGACGTCATCACGACATTCCTACTACTCTGCCAACCTTTGATATGATCCCAATGAGTGTTCATCTAGTTAATGGTTTCTTGACCAACCTGCCAGCTCATGGCATACTCTAAAGATAATTTACTTATATCACTTGTAATTCCCTCTTCAATTTAAGCATTCAAGCAATTTACTTTCCAAGTGTTTGTTCTCCTCTCAACCTTTCTTTGTAATTCCCTCTTCAATTTAAGCATTCAAGAAATTTACTTTCCAAGATTCAGTTCTCCTCTCAACCTTTCTCAATGCTTACTCCAAGAGCACCAAGCTTTCCTTCATTCCAACTTGCATCCTTCGATTTTGAAGATGTCCCGACCACCTGGCTTCATCCCAACTTGCTTTCACGGCTTGTTTTGAAGGCTGTTTAACACTCATCTCTCCCTGACTACCCCAAACCAGTCTTTGAGACTTTCACATTCCCACTTAAAGACGTCATCACGACATTCCTACTGCTCTGCCAACCTTTGATATGATTCCAATGAGTGTTCATCCAGTTTATGGTTTCTTGACGACCTGCCAGCTCATGGCATACTCTAAAGATAATTTACTTATATCGCTTGTAATTCCCTCTTCAATTTAAGAATTCAAACAATTTACTTTCCAAATGTTTGTACTTCGCCTCCATCTCAATACAATTGGTTTCTTAAAGTTTTATCTAGATATCTGGAATATAACAAACAATGTGTTCTATGGCTGACTAAGTCATAGAACTATCTCTGTGTTCTGGTCTAGTATCGTCATTCTGACTTGAATCGATTGATCTATCTAACATCCACCTAACCCAACAATAAGATACTAACATGAACATGCTGTAAAATGAACTTGAACTAGGGGCAAAATAAAATATTTAGAGTCCTTGAAGAAGGTGTAGAAAAGAATAGCACAAGTAAGATGCCCGCTTGCTCCACTACCACTTGATTAACACGAGGGTTCTTGGGACGAAATTCAAAATCTATTCTAACCTTATTTAGTAGCAACTTTTACTAGTGGTACGCTTATTTTGAAATTTTTACTAGTAGCACGCCTATTTTGAAGGCAGTTACAAGGCCAAGTCAGCTGGACCAGCCCATCTAGGGCAAGACCTTGACAATATGGCCCAAAACTCACAGCTCTCAACTCATCTGGACTAGTCACCAATACGGAACTACAGATTCCTGTATGGCAAATTTTAAGCACAAACATAATCTGGCACGCCTAGTAGGACTCCTTTGTAGTGCATGCCCAAGTTCTAATATACGGAAGACAAACATAATGCTAAAGGGAGGTTTGTGAAAACCACACCACAACAAGCAGTTCCTAAGTTTCCACTAATAAAAGCGAGCATCGAGACTCCTTATGCTGGAGTACTTGAGGATATCACAAACCAAGGGACGATGAAGGAAGAGTTGATGAAATTCAAAAAGGAAAACCTGGCTCCTATCTGTGCTCAGATGAAGTCCCTGAACGAGTAGGTTCGGAAGCTCTCTAAGTAAGGGAAAAGGGTGCTTAAAATTTCCACCACTTCCCTTTTGGAGGTAATAAGCCTAGACAAGGGCAAACGAACTACAAGCTCAGGAATATCAATTCCGGAATCTATAATCACGGGGCCATTGTAACGGCCCAAAACTTTGAAAAAGGTAATGCTAAAAAATTAAAAGAGAAAAGACGACTTTGCCCTTATAAAGTCTAAGGTTGACTATTTGACATGCACACTTTTGGGGCGTTTTGTGAGTCCCTACTATCATCTTGAGTTAGAAAGAAGGTGATTGGGACGCAAAGGGGCAGTAGGAATGGTTTTTGAACCATAGCCAAAACTTCATGGAATCAAACCATGTCATCAAATGATTTATGGCATGAGGTAAAGTTTTCAGAAATTACAGAAGAAGATACGACTCAGAAGTCAACTATAAGGAAAGTATGTGGTTGTTGCATGGAAATCGAGAATGCTCGAGGAACGAAGGCATGAGTTGAAGAAGGTATGAGCATTCGTTGTCTGACAAGTATTGAAGACAATTTTGGTATTTTGTATCGCTTGTCAGACAGTAGTAGGATCAAGCGTGGTTATCAAAGTATATTTAGGAGTGTGTCCTATCAAATTGGTATCCAATGATGGGTATTGAATTGTGTTTTTCAATATCATGCCCCCGAGATGCAAACCCGTGCACGACTTGGTAATGATACGAGTATACAAGCCCATGATAGAATTAGGGCCGAAATGGACCCTGGATTAATGGGTCGGATAATGAATGTTACGCTCTGATATAGGAGGAATTGCGTGGGTTTGGATAATAAGTTAGCCTAGAGGCGAGAGAACTCTAGTAATTACGAACAAGTTGGACCTAGATACAATGAATGAACTCATCGGTTAGAAAGAGTATTTGAGGTTTTGAAGTGATGAAAATATTCTCTGTCAGATATGATGTGGGTAACGATGTTTTTACTTAATGACTTGGTATGCCAAAGGTGGCATATATCTTGAATACCAGTTTAGGATTCGGACATGAGTCATGATGTCGGACTAGGATTCGAAAAGAGTAAAAAATAAGGACTACGGGTTTGGGAGGAACTCGAGTTATTGTTGTGGGCCTGATAACAAGTGTTGAATTCCAATTGGTTTTGCAAAATGAAATTTGAGACGCTGTGATTGTAGAATCCTTCTCCCCCATTAGAAAACTGTTAGATGCTACCAGCAGAGTAGAGGCAATTTTTATGGTACATCAGTAGGGTGTGAGTTTGGGTCAATGTTGTGAACCCTCATACACTGAAATATCGAATCAAAAGGTTAAAAATGAGTAGCACTAATTCTGGATTTTCTGACGGTTATCGTAAATGGTTAGGATGTATATTGATACATCCTGAAGGAAATAAATTGTATCATACTCTCTGGAAATATGTTTGGTAGGCTGGCATGAAATGATAGATGGCAGAGTTTGCAGATAGATGATTTTCCAGCAGTCAAAGGATTGAAAGGTAAATGCCCTATGAAAATTTGGTACTTGCTTCCAATTCCTGAGTGGAAGTGAGATCACTTGATGATGAACTTTATATTACAACTTCCAAGGATCCGAAGAGGTTATGATGAGATCTGGGTAATTGTGGATATATTTACAAGTTAACCCATTTCTTACTGGTAAGAAAAGAATTTAGCATGGAATAGTATGCGAAACCATTTATTAGATTACACGGGATCCCGGAATGAGTCATGTCTAAATGAAATTACATTTTTCATACTGCTTTTCATCCTCCAATGGATGGTCAATTAGAGAAAACTATTTAGATCTTGAAGGATATTGGTAGGTACATGAATTTCAAAGGTATTCCTGGAGGAGTTACGGTGGTTACCACCTTATAAGAAGGTTTCCATTGTTACTTCCGGGCACTTAACTAATATTACCCATTTATTAAAATTTCGAGGACCAATTTTTTTAAGGAGCATAGGTTGTAACGACCTAAAAATTCGAAAAAGGTAATTTTGAAAAATTAAAAGAGAAATGTTAGTTTTGCCCTTATAATGTCAAAAGTTGACTTTTTGGTTAGGGAACTTTTTGGACGTTTCGTGAGTACCATTATGTAGGTCTCGATATTTTGAATTCACAGACAAGTGGTATGCAAGAATCGGAGATCGAATGAATTAGTTATAGATCAAAAGTTGAATAGGGCTATTTTTGGTAATTTTGGTAGAAAGTGTATTTTGGTAATTTTACAAGAAGGATATTCTAAGATAGTCTAGAATTTTCTTCCCCTCCCCGCCCCCCTTCTAATCTCCTCCTTCTACCGACATACTTATATATATATGTGTGTGATTGGTGTTTGTGAGGGAGTTTAAGTGGAGTGGAACCGAGAGGAAAACCGAGTAAGGAAAATGGAGAGATGAGGGAAAGAACAACTAGAAAACAAATAGGGAAATGAGAGAAAGGAAGGAAAAGAAAGAAGAAGAAGAAAGAAGGAAAAAAAAAAGAAGAATTGAGAAAAATAGTGGAGGAGGAGAGAGGAAACCTCCAAACCCGAAACTCGTGAAATTTCAAATGTGCCTCGTGGATTATCAAGATTGTTTCGAGGTTGTCGAGTTCGAAACTAAGGATCCTAACATGTTGTTTGAGTCCCTCCAATCATCTTGAGTTGGAAAGAATGTGATTGGGATCCGAGGAGGCAGTTGACACTACCCATCCCAATCCCCCCGGGATTAACGCGGGATGTGCCATGCTCCTGTCTAACCCACGTGTGACACGAAGGCAAGACAAAGGATAACCCAAACCTTAGCTCAAACGGGGCTTCTAGAGTGCGCCAAGATCAGTGGAGGACTGTGATGTCTCGGTCTCTGCTATAGCCCGCATCCGCGATCAACCTGAAGGGCATTAAACACCATAAAAACTGTGAGTGGACGAAAGTAAATAATTTAATAAAACTCATTTCACAAAAGAAGACATTTATGCCCTTCACTTAAAACCATGCATGCATACGAAAACCAGTTAATTCAAATATAATAAAACCGTTTATAAAACCAAAGCCATTTCCTTCCTCAAATTATTAGGGTCTTAGCCCACAACCATCAATCAACACAGAAATACAAATCCGTAAATCCAGTGAAATACAGTTTATACGTAAATCCAAGAAAACATGTTTATACCAATCCTTCGCTTCCCAGATGCCTGGCGTCCCAGAAGCCTAATGTTCCAGACGTCATGTTACGATCTAAGGCTACGCGTGCCGCTCGGGGTCTCCTTGAGCCTATCTATGACATCCTAGACCTCTAATAATAGCAATCCTGCTCATGAGTCATTATACGGTCTGGTCGCTCCGTGCAATGACCCCTCGCAAGCAATGCGCCTTGACTACCCAAGTGTTCCAGATAGCTGGAGGAGACCATCCTCATATCCACATATAAGGATGGTATATGAAAAACATTTTACAAAATCATTTCAAAACATCTCAAAGGGGCCATGCCCAGAATTTCCATAAAACCATCATGAATCCATAAATGGGTCTCAGCTCGATTCCTTATTAAAGAAAAACGGGACAACATCTGGAACCTCTGCTAGTACTCAGCTACTGTCATGCTCCCTTGTTTCAGCCGAAAAAACTCTGCCTCCTTGGCATCACGAAATGAGTGGGGATAATACTGATCCAAGAACTGCTCCCGAAATGTCTCCCAAGTCACGGTGTGGGCATCCCATCCTGACAACTCAAGCGTATACCACCACTCATACGCTGCACCGTCCAACAAGAAGCTAGCTAACAACACTCGATCCTCAAGAGGGCATCGCATCACCGCAAAGATCCGCTCAAGTCGGGTAATCCACCCGTGGGCTTCCTCAGGGTCTGCCCCACCACTAAACGTCGTAGCCCCTAGACGCTGGGCTTGCTCAATCGTAGCACTCTTCGCATCTCTCACTACGTCTTCTGCAGGTCGTGGAGGAGGCTCAGGTATCGGAGGCATGGTCGATCATACGCTGAAAGAGGCATAGAGTCAATATAACGACCTAAACACAACCTCGTAATAGACACAAATTGTAAACCTATGCTCTGATACCAATTGACAGGACCCACCCCGATTATCGCCTCGATAACCGGGATGAACCCTGCTCCCGTCTGACAATCACACTCAAAGTACCAAAATAACCTCAAAACAACCACGAGCATACATTGTCAGACTAGGGAGAAGTTATAATACAATGAGTCAACAATAATACAGAGCATAGTAACAGTACAGGATAAGAACAAAAGTCCTACTATGACTAATCACGCAACGGAAAACTCTATGCCTCTACCTCTGCCTCGACGTCAACCCCGACGCTTGCACCACGACCTGGAGGGTAATTTAAAACCATAAAAGTGTGAGTGGACTAAAAATGCATAAGAGTTTCAAAAACAGTTTTCATAAACAAACCAGGATTTTTCCCTCCGTTTAAAAAAAAAAAAGCATGCATAACTAAGTATCAGAAAACAACAATATAAATCATATCTTAATCATTATAGAAACATCATCATAAAAACATGAAATACCAAGTATCATCATCCGATCAAACCTGCTAGATCTATCCGAGTCTTTAAACTCCCGAGTCTTTAAACTCAATCCAGGACTCAATATAATCCGAGTCTTTAAACTCCACAGGCCTACGAAGGAAATATCATAATATTCGAGTCTTTAAACTCCCGAGTCTTTAAACTCAATCAAGGTCTTTAAACCCAATCCAGGTCCGCCCACGTCATATCATAATCCGGGTCTTTATACCCAATAACCAAATCCAGCAAATCCAATCCAAAACCATTTTTAAATCATTTCTAAATCGAAGTCCAAACCCGAATTCGAAATCACTATTTCGAAGCCATGCCGGCGTTCAGAACCGTCATTCCGAATTCAAATCCGGAAATCCCTTTTCAAGCTTTAAAACTAACTCTCGATTTCTGAAATCCGATTCTAAAACCGAAAACCTCGATTATCAAATCATGCTTCAAAACTCATTTATAATCTTTGAAAAATCATTTATATATGTAAATCTCAAAATCATGGCATCAGAATCATAATCAAATCATATCTCGTAAAATGTGCCATATAAATCTAAGAAAAGCCTCGAAAAATGTGCAATTATGTAAAATAGATATAGAATAATCAATAGCATAAAATCATATTTAAAAACATAAAACAAGTAGATAAAAACAGTTATGCATGCTTGGTTAGAAAAGAAAAGTCCACTCACAAGTCCGAACGCGTCAATCGCGCTCCGTACGCTCCTCAACTGTCTCAGGAGTATCCCGACCTGTCAAATACCACAATACCGGGTCACAAACACTTCTTTAAGCTCTCACTAATTTCCCCAATTTTTCGGGATTTTTAAATGTAATTAAACGAACCCCTAAACCTTCGAATACTCAAAACTACCTCGATACGGTGTCCGATCGACAAGAAACTTGTCCTAAAATGTTTGTTACATCGATTAGAGTGAAAACCATGTTGGACACTACCCCAAAACCTTCCCCACGCGCCCTCACACGCTGTCCAAAGGGGCTGCGCGTGGGCTTCACGCGCCTGCTACAGTGTCGTCTTCAACCTCTGTCCAAACCGGTTCAGACCGGTCCGGTGCAACCGAGCCGACGAGGCTGGTTCTCACTCAATTCCAGTCTATTTTCAAACCTATCTACTCCATTAGTTTCATCTCACTCCTAGAAATAGATTCATCTAATTAACACACAAAATAAGGGTCTAAAACTCACCTCCTAAAGTCGAAGTAAAACCCAGAAAAGTCGAGTTGATGTTCCCGGCCACCAGTTGCCTCCTCAGGGCACGGCTTCGACTCCTGAGCTTAGTAACAACGTCCTACAACTATTAGAATCAAAAGAATGTCTCAAACACTACCAAAACCCACGACTTTCCATTCGAACCAAAACTGGAAAACAGGGGACCCAAAACCTTGCCTTCCTTCTGCTCACTGTCGTGAGTCTCAGGGTCCCAAAGTCGCTCCTCAGGTCCTCTGATCACCACCACAGACCAAGCTTCAATGGGTTTGATCGATTAAGGTTGCACCACGACCCTCAACTCCCTCTCTGTTTCTCGGGTTCTGCTCACCTCACACACATAGCCACACTCTAGTTCATCTCAACAGGATCACACACCTTCAGACTCTCACTCAAACCTCACAACACTCACACACTCACTGAAATGAGTAGATTAAACCCACGGCCTCACAGTCTCTGTTTTTCCGCTTTTGTACGATTACAACCAAATTAAAACTAGAACCGTGTACAAAATAGGCTAGAAGCCTCTAGGATCACACCTGGTGTCACACACCCTGTGGACACAGTCCAAAATATCCAATCCCAACTCCCAGGTGGCCTTATCTGATTGGCACAATTCCCCAATTGTTTAAAAGACCAAAATGCCCTTACAAGTCCAAATTACCATTTTACCTCCTTACCTATCTAGACCCATAACTTAATCATCTGACGTCCGATGACAGCGTGCCGCTTGTCGTTGTACTTAGAACATCGAGACCTATCTAACGGTCCTCGATTTGCATGAAAACTAATGGTCAGACAAAAACTCAACAATTTTCCTCTTTTTAACCAAATTACGAAAATGCCCTCTATCTTCCGAACACCATAACTTCTTCCTTGATTGTCCGAATCGGACGTGCCACTTGTCTACGAACTCGTGACGTCCCGAACTACGTCACGGTCATCAGTCAACGTCCGTTCGACCTGCCAATCAAAAAGTCAACATTTGACCATACTATTCATAGGGGTAAAATCGTCACTTTTATACAAATCTTTTCCAAATTTACATTTTTGCCCTTTTTGAAGGTCCGGGTTGTTACAATCTACCCTCAAAAGAATTTCTCCCTCAAAATTAAATGAAATAAATAAGGGTATTGTTCACGCATTAAGGCCTCGGGTTCCCAAGTTGCTTTTTCTACCTGATGGTTCCTCCACAACACTTTAACCAAGGGAACCGTCTTCCTCCGTAGCACCTTATCCTTACGATCCAGAATCGCCACAGGCTGCTCCTCAAAACTCAAATCCTCTCTAAGTTCGACAGCTTGTGCTTCCAAAATGTAAGAATCATCCTGAATGTACTTCCGAAGCATCGACACATGAAAAACATTATGCACCTTAGCCAGGTCTGATGGTAAAGCCAACCGATAAGCAACAGGACCAATCCTCTCTAGAATCTCGTAGGGTCCAATAAGGCGAGGACATAACTTCCCTCGTCTGCAAAACCGTACAATCCCCTTCCATGGAGATAACTTCAGGAAGACCCAATCTCCTACCTCAAACTCCAGATCTCTGATCCTACGGTCGGTGTAGCTCTTCTGACGGTCCTAAGCTGCTTTGAGTCTATCTCTAATCAGTGCAACCTTTTCCTGAGTAAGGTCTACCAACTCTGAAGTCGTCAATCTCATTTCACCCACGTCCGTCCAACACAACGGGGTTCTACACTGCTGTCCGTACAATGCCTCATAAGGAGCCATCCCAATGCTCGCCTGGTAACTGTTGTTATAAGAAAACTTCATCAATGCTAGATGTGACTCCCAAGTACCCTGAAACTGTAAAACACAAGCTCGCATCATGTCCTCCAAAATCTGGATGGTCCGCTCAGACTGTCCATCGGTCTGAGGATGAATGGCAGTGCTGAAATGTAGTTTCGTCCCAAGAGCTTCCTGCAGACTCTGCCAAAACTGGAAAGTAAACCTCGGATCCCTGTCAGAAACTATCGATTCTGGAGTACCATGCAACAGAATAATCTCATCGATAAATAACTGCCCAAACTGTGTCATCCTGAAGTTCTCTTGCACTGGCAAGAAATAAGCTGACTTCGTGAGCCTATCCACAATCACCCATACTCCAACATGTCCCTTAGGCGTCCTGAGAAGCTTAAACACGAAGTCCATCGTCAGATGATCCCATTTCCACTCTGGGACCGGCAAGGGTTGCATTACTCCGTAGGGTCTCTGTCGTTCTGCTTTCACCTGTTGACAAATCAAGGATCTACTGACGTACTCAACAATCTCACGCTTCATATGACAGGACCCATCCCAATCCCCCCGGGATTAGTGCGGGATGACCCTGCTCCCGTCTGACAGGAAGTGTCAGACAAGGGATATTTCCGACCTTTGCCCTCCCGGGCTATCAGAGTACGCCAGGATCCGGAGGAGGTATGTGATATCTCGGTCTCTGCTACAGTCCACATCCGATGTCAACCTGAAGGGCAGTCAAAACATTAAAAATTGTGAGTGGACAAAACAAGAGTTTATAAAAACATTTAATAAGAAGACATTTGTACCCTCCACTAAAAAGCATGCATGCATTCGAAAACCATTTATCCAAAAACAAACCATATGTGGGACTAAGCCCAAAGCAGATATAAACCAAGGTCGAAAGGACCACAATGAAAACGACTATACGGGCCACTGCCCAAATCCATACGGGACTCGGCCCCAAACCATAAAGAAACCAAGTACACGAGCCACTGCTCAAATCCTGTGCACACCTGTGCACACCACATATCATATATCATATATACATCACATACATATATATAAGTCACACAACCAATCCTGTCACGGTATCCAAAGCTACGCGCGTGCTACCCGGGTCTCAATCCGAGTCATCTCAAGGTCAAGGTCAATGTCCGCAGACCACTGACCCTACCCGAGGTAATAGTAACCATAGCCTTCCTGAGAGTAAGGAACCCAACTGGGGGGTGACTCCACTCAGTCGGTGCTCCGTGACTACTCCGGGGTCCACCCAGGCCAACGACCCTCCACGGAGGAGATAATAGAAGTAAAGGAAGGTAGATGAACATATATATATATACATAACATAAACATTCATGACCGGTTCCCCTGAACCGTCATGATCCATAATATCCATAATCAGGTAACATGCCGGTTCCCATAAACCGTCATGTACCGTAATAACATAACCGAGGTAACATGCCGGTTCCCATAAACCGTCATGTACCGTAATAACCAACAAGGGTTCATGCCAGTTCCCATAAACCGTCATGAACCACGATACCATAACAAGGGTTCATGCCGGTTACCATAAACCGTCATGAACCTGGGAATCCATTTAAGGTTCCCTGACCTGAAATCAAAACCGTAAAGTGACTGGGTCTCGTGCCCGAACATAGGACTTCAACTGGGCACCGTGCCCGAAATCCGAGGTCATATGCCCGAGACAAAACCAAATGGGTCTCATACCCGAGTTTATCCTTTTGAAATTCAAATCCAGTTCATTTAAATCAATACAGAAATACAGACCCGTACAGGCACCGTATAAGGCCGGAACCTTGAAATACGTGCTTATACGTAACCACATACAAATGCACCCATGGCATTACAAACAAGCATTTAAAACATATAATAAACATTTATGCATGCACCAATTTAGAAAACAAGGTCCACTCACAGACCGTCCGAGCTGCCGCCTCGATTTGCGTGCCATACGGCTCCCCGAGCCGATCACCGTCACCGGGACTCCCAAACCTGTCCAAATCGTAATAGAAGGTTACTAACTAACTTAATTAACCTCCCACTAAAGCCCCGTAATTTTCCCGTATTTTTAACTATTTTTAAAACCGAACCTAAACCTTCCGATGCCCCGAAACATATCGAGACGGTGTCCGATTGACACGAAACCAATCCCAAACTGTTCGTTACATCGAATAGAAGATTTCGTATGTTGGAACCTTCCCCAGATTCCCTGCCACGCGCCCTCACGCGCCGCCTGAAGTGGCTGCCCGTGGGCTTCATGCGCCTGCTACAGTACCTGCTGACGTCAGCATGACGTCATCTGATAGCTGTCAGGTCTGACATGTCAGACTCTGACAGGTGCCATGTGTCATGCTCCCATTGGTCCACATCACTGTGCTGTCAGTGCCACGTGGCAGTCTGACATGTGCCACGTGTCATCACGGCACTGGTCCACGTCTGTGCCACGTGTCAGCCCCTGATTGGGCCACGTCACTGACATGTCAGTGCTGACTATCACTGACATGTGACACGTGTTGGCTGATGAGTGGTCCACGTCACCTGACAATCTGACAGGTGCCACGTCATCATGCCATGTCACCACCGTCAACCTCGCACAGCCGGTCCGGGCCAGCCGGGCCGGTTTTTCCTGCAACTTGGACCGGCGTAACCGGTCCAGGTCTCCTTCTCCCTCATTTTCGGTCCGTTTGCTTCCATTCCAACTCCTAAATTCCTATTTCTTCATTTCCTATCAATCCTAATTAACTAAACAACCTAAAACCTACGAAATCCGACCGGTCCAATTTGAACCTCACGGTTCGATTTTTCCCGATCAGCCTACACGGCTGCTCAGCCGTCAACCACCACCAAAACCCCCTTAAAACCTTCCTAGCATCTTAATAATCATTCCCTAATCATTTAAAACCAACCATAATGCTCACATCGAAAAATAAGGAAAAATGGGCTTACCGGGTACCCGATCGGGTTCTGGGTTCCCGCCACCGCCCACGGCGGTTCCAGCCACCAGCTGCCGTCCTTAGTCCTCCTCTCTCACCCTCTGGTCTCAGTTATGGTTAGAAGGGAAGGGTTTGGTGTTTGGGTGAGAAATGGTGATTGGGTTGGTTTGGGAAGAAATGGGAGAAATGGATGAACGGGGAAGGGTTTGGTGCATGAGTGGGTGAGGTTGGCCAGTGGATGGGTGACAAGTGTCACTCATCCATTGGGCCTCCATTAAATATCTGGGCCCACTAGAGACAAAACTGCACTTTTTTTCTCGTAAAACGTGCCATTGTGAATAGTAACTAGGAACTTCCATGAACCGTAACTTCGTCGTCGAACGTCCGAATTCGACGTGCCATCTGTCTACGGATTCGTATCGACCTTATCTACGTAACGGTCTTTGGCCCTCGGCCATCGGACCTTCCGGTCAAAAAGTCAACATTTGACCCCCATTTAACCAAAATTACCAAAATGCCCCTAAACTTCCGAACGTCATAACTTCTTCCTCGAATGTCGGAATTGAACGTGCCACCTGTCTATGAACTCGTGACATCACGAACTACGTCACGGTCATCGGTCAAAGTCCATTTGACCGCCCGATTAAAAAGTCAACATTTTGCCACCACTAGGGGCAAAACGGTCATTTCGCATCGTTCGTCCGATTTCGCTCTACTAATCACGGATTAGCCTCACTAATCGTGATTAGTCACTAATCTAATCTAGGAATTTGGGACGAGTCGTTACAACCTTCCCTCCTTAATTAATTTCGTCCTCGAAATTCCAACCGACCTAAATCCAACCGTTTTTCCCTCCTTAATTAGTTTCATTCTCGAAACTCCAATTATCTTGATTCCACATCCATCTCGTCGAAAGTAGAATCGACCTCGAAACTCATGTACACTCGTACACCCACTAACCAGAACGATAACCGTCTGCAACCAGACGTACGACTAACACTCACGTCGTATCGACTACATTCGACCACGTCGAATGACATAAGTCGTACGCTCTGAACTGACACCACCTGTCAGTATCAGAGTAGCCCAAGTATCCTATGATCGACCCACTTGTCAAATCTACCCTTTCGCTGACATAAACAACTCTACGGTTCCTTCCTCAACCTCTAACCTATCCTGACGTCTGCTCCCACTGGGAGTCACCAAACCGCACTCAACGATCTACGTTTACACCTCCGACAAACTGTCAGCACTTGACAGTCGTCAGTCGCAAACTGATATGACACACACTCGTGGTTACACTAACCACAAGAATTGCACTCGACCTGTGTGAAACTAGACCCATCAGAAACACTATGACCCAACGCACAGTATCCAATGTCTAGTTCACGACCTCGATTAATCCTATGGTATCAGAACCAATCCGACTACCAACTCGCTCACCAACGTATCACTGGTATATCCAGAATACTGCTACCAGACACCCCAAGCCTATCCAGTATCGTACCTCGAACAACGTACAAGGTACGTACATCTACACATCAATCAGCCTACACCCATCTAGGTTGTAGCCAATCACGTTTCTACTATGGAGTCCATTTGTCCAATCCAGTACTAGACAAATTGAAACTCCGACCCATTATTTATTTCCAAATCCGAATCCGAATCCGCAATTCCGTAAGAAATCCCGAATCCAAACCCAGAAATCATATCCATAATCATGTCCAAATTCGAATCCGAAATTATTATTCCGTAGCTAGCATTTGGAATAACCATTCCGAATCCAATTTCATAAAAAGGAAATCCATTGTCAAGCTCCAGAATCAAATCCTGAATCGTCACCCAGAATCTGATTCCAAAACCCAAATACAGAACTCCTCTTTCAAGTTCCAAAATCAAATCCTGAATCGTCATCCAGAAATCTGATTCCAAAACCTGAAATATCGTTCTCGTCTACCGAGACGTATCAATCATGAACCTATCGGTTGTCTGCTCAACCGATTACTCCAATACCATCGATTGACTTCATATGGAAGCCAATCACAATATCCGTACATCCCTAAGGCTGACCATATCCGACCACGTCGGAAAACTACTCACCTGAGTAATATACCATGTGGGATTCACTTCGAAAAGAAGTTCAGTCTCATCATCCAAGTAAGAGGGATAACCGCTCCACCTGTCTGGATCATCAAAATCACGATCCAGATCCATCATTACGTCAACCGAACATAGACGTCACGATCCCCGATCATCACGACGTCCAAAATCCTCGACCATTTCCCGCATCTAAACAGATTAGTCTACGACGAGACACGCCGAGACTGTGGGTTATCACTGATTACCTCGTATCGATCCTTGTCATTCCACCGAGGAAAATCAAAGATGATACAAGACTGTGACATCAAAACTCATCCTATGTGAATACAACCAAACTCGCTGCATTCACCACGTCACGTAACCTGACATCGTCTTCCACCAAGTAGAGAATGAGGAATCGCAATCACCTAAATTCGATATACTCACTCCACCTGATGACCCAAGACAAATCACAAGTCCACCAACCAATACACGATCAGTGTACTAGTGGCAACCAACAACATCAATAACATCTACATCATCTACCACCCTCAATTATGGTAGAACCTGAGAAGTCACCCAAACGACTTCGACATACCCAATACCAATGCGGAAAACCCGCATTCCTCTCGTCACCTCAATCGCAACCTCTCGCGATTTCGAAGTTCCAATCTGGTTGGAAACAACATACCCGAACATCAACCACGTGTCCCCTAACCAATTAAACTCTATCCGTGATCCACTCCTGAACCACAGATACCGAACATATGCCTATTCCGACAGTGTCACTTCCCGATCCGTAACTCATCGTCATCACGATCACCGGCACCAGCACCAGCACTAGTACCAGTATCATCACCTGTCAGAATCAGCACAAAGTGTGCAAATCAGACAATCCTGGATCTCCGCTCATACCGAACGACGACCCCGTACCTCTGCTCGAATAGGAGAAACTCTGTCTCCGTCGTACCCAACAACTCTGGGTACAGTCATCCTGACAACCCATACGAGAAAAGGAAACGTCCCCTGAACGTCCCCGATCTCATTCTGCGATCGCACTCAGCCGTAACCGAGTCGAATCCAGAATCACTGCTCGTACATATGCGTTACTCACGCACCTCGTATCATCGTCACGACAACCTGAGTCTACACGACCTGATGAGACTCGACTAAGTCCATCGATAGTAGCGTCTGCCACAACCTCGTGCAGACCTAACTACCAGGTACCACGATATCCAGACTCCGCATCTAAAGGAATCAACCGCCTGTACCAACTACTCTGTATCCCAAACCTGGGATTCCATCGACAAGTACCAACCCTAATAACTTGTCCAACCGAACTCTAACCAGTCGTAACTCGACTAACCCAATGTCCTCTACCAGGTCACCAATGACCTTAGTTGCACCAAACGACAACTAAAGTACCATGATAACCAACTATGTCTAACCGATAAATATAACCTCGACTGCGAAGTGCAGTCCCAACACAAGCTGACATGACTAGACCGACTAACGAATCCAAATCTGAATAGTCGTCCAAGTCAAACCACTCGTCAACTCCCATTTCCGAACCATACACATACGGTAGGGTTCCACGATCACACCTAGAGTTCCCCAGAACCCAACTGCATAAGGCAGTAAAATCCACGATCTGACCGACCCCGCGGTCTGGACATCATAAAGACGTCAATCCAATCCTACCGTCAATCCAACTCGGATTCCTCGAATCCGGTTGCTAACTGCCAACTGCAGTAAATCTATCTAGCTCAACCAAATCTGATCATCCAACTCAACAATATTCGACCATCCGATGATCACAATTCCCAACTAGTCGTCGGAACCAATCCTACGACATCGTGAAAGACTATCCCAACTAACCGTCTCACGATCAAAACGTTAACGTACAGGTACGTCATTCTGCGATCGCACTCAGCCGTAACCGAGTCGAATCCAGAATCACTGCTCGTACATATGCGTTACTCACGCACCTCGTATCATCGTCACGACAACCTGAGTCTACACGACCTGATGAGACTCGACTAAGTCCATCGATAGTAGCGTCTGCCACAACCTCGTGCAGACCTAACTACCAGGTACCACGATATCCAGACTCCGCATCTAAAGGAATCAACCGCCTGTACCAACTACTCTGTATCCCAAACCTGGGATTCCATCGACAAGTACCAACCCTAATAACTTGTCCAACCGAACTCTAACCAGTCGTAACTCGACTAACCCAATGTCCTCTACCAGGTCACCAATGACCTTAGTTGCACCAAACGACAACTAAAGTACCATGATAACCAACTATGTCTAACCGATAAATATAACCTCGACTGCGAAGTGCAGTCCCAACACAAGCTGACATGACTAGACCGACTAACGAATCCAAATCTGAATAGTCGTCCAAGTCAAACCACTCGTCAACTCCCATTTCCGAACCATACACATACGGTAGGGTTCCACGATCACACCTAGAGTTCCCCAGAACCCAACTGCATAAGGCAGTAAAATCCACGATCTGACCGACCCCGCGGTCTGGACATCATAAAGACGTCAATCCAATCCTACCGTCAATCCAACTCGGATTCCTCGAATCCGGTTGCTAACTGCCAACTGCAGTAAATCTATCTAGCTCAACCAAATCTGATCATCCAACTCAACAATATTCGACCATCCGATGATCACAATTCCCAACTAGTCGTCGGAACCAATCCTACGACATCGTGAAAGACTATCCCAACTAACCGTCTCACGATCAAAACGTTAACGTACAGGTACGTCATTCTGCGATCGCACTCAGCCGTAACCGAGTCGAATCCAGAATCACTGCTCGTACATATGCGTTACTCACGCACCTCGTATCATCGTCACGACAACCTGAGTCTACACGACCTGATGAGACTCGACTAAGTCCATCGATAGTAGCGTCTGCCACAACCTCGTGCAGACCTAACTACCAGGTACCACGATATCCAGACTCCGCATCTAAAGGAATCAACCGCCTGTACCAACTACTCTGTATCCCAAACCTGGGATTCCATCGACAAGTACCAACCCTAATAACTTGTCCAACCGAACTCTAACCAGTCGTAACTCGACTAACCCAATGTCCTCTACCAGGTCACCAATGACCTTAGTTGCACCAAACGACAACTAAAGTACCATGATAACCAACTATGTCTAACCGATAAATATAACCTCGACTGCGAAGTGCAGTCCCAACACAAGCTGACATGACTAGACCGACTAACGAATCCAAATCTGAATAGTCGTCCAAGTCAAACCACTCGTCAACTCCCATTTCCGAACCATACACATACGGTAGGGTTCCACGATCACACCTAGAGTTCCCCAGAACCCAACTGCATAAGGCAGTAAAATCCACGATCTGACCGACCCCGCGGTCTGGACATCATAAAGACGTCAATCCAATCCTACCGTCAATCCAACTCGGATTCCTCGAATCCGGTTGCTAACTGCCAACTGCAGTAAATCTATCTAGCTCAACCAAATCTGATCATCCAACTCAACAATATTCGACCATCCGATGATCACAATTCCCAACTAGTCGTCGGAACCAATCCTACGACATCGTGAAAGACTATCCCAACTAACCGTCTCACGATCAAAACGTTAACGTACAGGTACGTCATTCTGCGATCGCACTCAGCCGTAACCGAGTCGAATCCAGAATCACTGCTCTTACATATGCGTTACTCACGCACCTCGTATCATCGTCACGACAACCTGAGTCTACACGACCTGATGAGACTCGACTAAGTCCATCGATAGTAGCGTCTGCCACAACCTCGTGCAGACCTAACTACCAGGTACCACGATATCCAGACTCCGCATCTAAAGGAATCAACCGCCTGTACCAACTACTCTGTATCCCAAACCTGGGATTCCATCGACAAGTACCAACCCTAATAACTTGTCCAACCGAACTCTAACCAGTCGTAACTCGACTAACCCAATGTCCTCTACCAGGTCACCAATGACCTTAGTTGCACCAAACGACAACTAAAGTACCATGATAACCAACTATGTCTAACCAATAAATATAACCTCGACTGCGAAGTGCAGTCCCAACACAAGCTGACATGACTAGACCGACTAACGAATCCAAATCCGAATAGTCGTCCAAGTCAAACCACTCGTCAACTCCCATTTCCGAACCATACACATACGGTAGGGTTCCACGATCACACCTAGAGTTCCCCAGAACCCAACTGCATAAGGCAGTAAAATCCACGATCTGACCGACCCCGCGGTCTGGACATCATAAAGACGTCAATCCAATCCTACCGTCAATCCAACTCGGATTCCTCGAATCCGGTTGCTAACTGCCAACTGCAGTAAATCTATCTAGCTCAACCAAATCTGATCATCCAACTCAACAATATTCGACCATCCGATGATCACAATTCCCAACTAGTCGTCGGAACCAATCCTACGACATCGTGAAAGACTATCCCAACTAACCGTCTCACGATCAAAACGTTAACGTACAGGTACGTCATCCCTTCCGTAGGGTCTCACACTGTCAACCCTGACAGAACTATGGCAACTCCGGCCTCAAATGCCGAACCAAGGCATGCCATCCTACAAACTATCGTACCGGTACCCCAACTATCAGGTTGATCACGAACTGTAGCCCATTGAGATATCACATCCTCGACCTGCGTACATACTCCAAGAGCTACACGGTTGCTCGAATAGAGACAACCCCGCTATGATACCACGTTGACAGGACCCATCCCAATTCCCCCGGGATTAGTGCGGGATGACCCTGCGCCCGTCTGACACGAAGTGTCAGACAAGGGATATTTTCGACCTTTGCCCTCCCGGGCTATCAGAGTACGCCAGGATCCGGAGGAGGCATGTGATATCTCGGTCTCTGCTACAGTCCACATCCGATGTCAACCTGAAGGGCAGTCAAAACATTAAAAACTGTGAGTGGACAAAACAAGAGTTTATAAAAACATTTAATAAGAAGACATTTGTACCCTCCACTAAAAAGCATGCATGCATTCGAAAACCATTTATCCAAAAACAAACCATATGTGGGACTAAGCCCAAAGCAGATATAAACCAAGGTCGAAAGGACCACAATGAAAACGACTATACGGGCCACTGCCCAAATCCATACGGGACTCGGCCCCAAACCATAAAGAAACCAAGTACACGAGCCACTGCTCAAATCCTGTGCACACCTGTGCACACCACATATCATATATCATATATACATCACATACATATATATAAGTCACACAACCAATCCTGTCACGGTATCCAAAGCTACGCGCGTGCTACCCGGGTCTCAATCCGAGTCATCTCAAGGTCAAGGTCAATGTCCGCAGACCACTGACCCTACCCGAGGTAATAGTAACCATAGCCTTCCTGAGAGTAAGGAACCCAACTGGGGGGTGACTCCACTCAGTCGGTGCTCCGTGACTACTCCGGGGTCCACCCAGGCCAACGACCCTCCCCGGAGGAGATAATAGAAGTAAAGGAAGGTAGATGAACATATATATACATAACATAAACATTCATGACCGGTTCCCCTGAACCGTCATGATCCATAATATCCATAATCAGGTAACATGCTGGTTCCCATAAACCGTCATGTACCATAATAACATAACCGAGGTATGATGTCGGTTCCCATAAACCGTCATGTACCGTAATAACCAACAAGGGTTCATGCCGGTTCCCATAAACCGTCATGAACCACGATACCATAACAAGGGTTCATGCCGGTTCCCATAAACCGTCATGAACCTGGGAATCCATTTAAGGTTCCCTGACTTGAAATCAAAACCGTAAAGTGACTAGGTCTCGTGCCCGAACATAGGACATCAACTGGGAACCGTGCCTGAAATCCGAGGTCATATGCCCGAGACAAAACCAAATGGGTCTCATACCCGAGTTTATCCTTTTGAAATTCAAATCCAGTTCATTTAAATCAATACAGAAATACAGACCCGTACAAGCACCGTATAAGGCCGGAACCTTGAAATACGTGCTTATACGTAACCACATACAAATGCACCCATGGCATTACAAACAAGCATTTAAAACATATAATAAACATTTATGCATGCACCAATTTAGAAAACAAGGTCCACTCACAGACCGTCCGAGCTGCCGCCTCGATTTGCGTGCCATACGGCTCCCCGAGCCGATCACCGTCACCGGGACTCCCAAACCTGTCCAAATCATAATAGAAGGTTACTAACTAACTTAATTAACCTCCCACTAAAGCCCCGTAATTTTCCCGTATTTTTAACTATTTTTAAAACCGAACCTAAACCTTCCGATGCCCCGAAACATATCGAGACGGTGTCCGATTGACACGAAACCAGTCCCAAAATGTTCGTGACATCGAATAGAAGATTTCGTATGTTGGAACCTTCCCCAGATTCCCTGCCACGCGCCCTCACGCGCCGCCTGAAGTGGCTGCGCGTGGGCTTCACGCGCCTGCTCCAGTACCTGCTAATGTCATCGCTGACGTCAGCATGACGTCATCTGACAACTGTCAGGTCTGACATGTCAGACTCTGACAGGTTCCACGTGTCATGCTCCCATTGGTCCACGTCACTATGCTGTCAGTGCCACGTGGCAGTCTGACATGTGCCACGTGTCATCACGGCACTGGTCCACGTCTGTGCCACGTGTCAGCCCCTGATTGGGCCACGTCACTGACATGTCAGTGCTGACTGTGCACTGACATGTGACATGTGTCGGCTGATGAGTGGTCCACGTCACCTGACAATCTGACAGGTGCCACGTCATCATGCCATGTCACCACCGTCAACCTCGCACAGCTGGCCGGGCCGGCCGGGCCGGTTTTTCCTGCAACTTGGACCGGCGTAACCGGTCCAGGTCTCCTTCTCCCTCATTTTCGATCCGTTTGCTTCCATTCCAACTCCTAAATTCCTATTTCTTCATTTCCTATCAATCCTAATTAACTAAACAACCTAAAACCTACGAAATCCGACCGGTCCAATTTGAACCTCACGGTTCGATTTTTCCCGATCAGCCTACACGGCTGCTCAGTCGTCAACCACCACCAAAACCCCCTTAAAACCTTCCTAGCATCCTAATAATCATTCCCTAATCATTTAAAACCAACCATAATGCTCACATCGAAAAATAAGGAAAAATGGGCTTACCGGGTACCCGATCGGGTTCTGGGTTCCCGCCACCGCCCACGGCGGTTCCAGCCACCAGCTGCCGTCCTTAGTCCTCCTCTCTCACCCTCTGGTCTCAGTTATGGTTAGAAGGGAAGGGTTTGGTGTTTGGGTGAGAAATGGTGATCGGGTTGGTTTGGGAAGAAATGGGAGAAATGGATGAACGGGGAAGGGTTTGGTGCATGAGTGGGTGAGGTCGGTCAGTGGATGGGTGACAAGTGTCACTCATCCATTGGGCCTCCATTAAATATCTGGGCCCACTAGAGACAAAACTGCACTTTTTGTCTCGTAAAATGTGCCATCGTGAATAGTAACCGGGAACTTCCGTGAACCGTAACTTCGTCGTCGAACGTCCGAATTCGACGTGCCGCCTGTCTACGGATTCGTATCGTCCTTATCTACGTAACGGTTTTTGGCCCTCGGCCATCGGATCTTCTGGTCAAAAAGTCAACATTTGACCCCCATTTAACCAAAATTACCAAAATGCCCCTAAAGTTCCGAACGTCATAACTTCTTCCTCGAATGTCGGAATTGAACGTGCTACCTGTCTATGAACTCGTGACGTCACGAACTACGTCACGGTCATCGGTCAAAGTCCATTTGACCTCCCGATTAAAAAGTCAACGTTTTGCCACCACTAGGGGCAAAACGGTCATTTCGCATCGTTCGTCCGATTTCGCTCTACTAATCACGGATTAGCCTCACTAATCGTGATTAGTCACTAATCTAATCTAGGAATTTGGGACGGGTCGTTACATCATACCTGACCACCAGTAATGCTCTCGAAGCTTACGATACATCTTGGTCCCTCCAGGATGTATCGCATAGGCTGAACTGTAAGCCTCATCAAGGATCGTATTCTTCAGTGCTTCATCCTCTAGTACACACAACCGTCCATCTTTTACCAAGGCTCCATCCTTACAAATCCCAAAATCCTGTCTCTCCCCAGCCTCAACCTCAATCCGAATGATGCCCAAAATGGGTTCCTGAAACTGAGCATCAATAATCTGATCAACCAAGACAGGTCGTACATGGAAACTCGCTAGTAGCGCTCCCTGACTATCCACAGTCAAATCCACTCCAATCCTACGGAGTTCAACCAACAAAGGCAACCGAACCGTCCTCAAATGTGACAAAGAGCTAGCTGACTTCCTACTCAGGGCATCGGCTACCACATTAGCCTTCCCCGGGTGATACTTGATGGTGTAATCATAGTCCTTAATCAGCTCTAACCATCGGCGTTGTCTCAGATTCAGCTCCTTCTGAGTAAAGAGATACTTCAAACTCTGGTGGTCCATGAAGATCCTACACCTCTCACCATACAAGTAATGTCGCCAAATTTTCAACGCATGAACCACCGCTGCAAGCTCCAAATCATGAGTGGGGTAATTCATCTCATGAGGTTTCAACTGTCGGGAAGCGTAAGCAATCACCTTCCCATGCTGCATCAACACACATTCCAAACCCTGCAAAGAGGCATCACTGTATACCTCGAACTCCCCACTATCATCCGGAAGGGCCAACACAGGAGCAGATGTCAACCACCTTTTCAGCTCCTGAAAACTCTGTTCACAACTCTCATCCCAGACAAATCAGACTCCCTTCCTAGTCATCCGTGTCAACGGAGCAGTAAGAATGAAAAATCTCTCAATGAAACGCCGGTAATAACCAGCTAACCCTAAGAAGCTCCTGACCTCGGTCACTGTCTTGGGCTGCTCCCAATTCGCTATTGCCTCAACCTTCTGAGGATCCACGCTAATACCCTCGGCTGAAATCACATGGCCCAGAAAACCAACACTTTTCAACTAGAACTGACATTTGCTCAGCTTCGCATACAACTGGTTCTTCCTCAAGGTGTTAAGCACTATCCTCTAATGATTCTCGTGCGCCTTCGCACTCTTCGAATACACCAAGATATCGTCGATGAACACAATAACGAAACGGTCCAGGTATGACCGAAACACTCGGTTCATCAGGTCCATAAACGCCGCTAGAGCGTTAGTTAAACCAAAGGGCATCACTACAAACTCATAATGGCCGTACCTGGTTCGAAAAGCTGTCTTGGGTATGTCCTCCTCTCTGACCCGTAGCTGGTGATATTCGGAGCGAAGATCAATCTTCGAAAAGTACCGTGCTCCCTTCAGCTGATCAAACAAGTCATCAATCTGGGGTAGGGGATACTTGTTCCTGATGGTTACCCTGTTCAGTTGCCTATAGTCATTACACAATCTCAAACCTCCGTCCTTTTTCCTGACGAACAGCACTGGAGCTCCCCAAGGAGATACACTTGGTCGAATAAATCCCGTATCGACCAACTCTTGTAACTGCGCCTTTAATTCCCTCAACTCAGCTGGAGCCATACGATAAGGAGTCTGAGAGATAGGTTGCGTACCTGGAAGAAGGTCGATGGTAAACTAGATGCCTCGGTGAGGTGGCAATCCCGGAAACTCCTCCGGAAAGACGTCTGGAAACTCCCGCACTACCGGAATATCCTTCGCCCTCAATGGCATAGCATGTGTGTCCACCACGTGAGCCAAGTAGCCCTGGCATCCCTTCCTCAACAACTTGCTCGCTTCCAAAGCCGAAATAACACTGGTAGGTTGTGCACACTGATCACCATAGAACGTAGTCTCCGGTAACCCTGGAATCCGAAAGGTCACCCTTCTATCGAAACACTCGATAGAAGCATGATGCATAGTTAACCAGTCCATCCCCAGAATAACATCGAAGTCCTGTAAATCCAAAAGTAACAAGTCCGCCACTAACTCAACCTCGCCTACCAACACCGGACACTCTCTCAGGACCTGATTCACCATAAACACCTCTCTCTCCGCAACCAAACCACAACTCCGGGATATAAAAGAATGAGTAGCTCCGGGATCTATGAAAACATGTACAGCATGGCCAAGTATGGTAAGCGTACCTGTCACCACTCCGGGTGCTGATCGAGCCTCCTGCTGCGTCATAGAAAAAACTCGGCCCTGGGGTCCTTATGATCGGCCGCGTCCCCTCAAACTACTCGTAGCACCACCACCACCTCTAGTGCCTACCGCGCCTGAAACTGATGCCGTACTCCGTCTCGGCTCCACCGCACCCCGGCCTACACCACCCTCTTGGGGGTAACAATGGACACTCACGCTGGAAGTGACCTTGCTCTCCACAGTAATAGAAAACATCCCAACTGGGTCCACCACTCTGCCTCCCAGTAGAAGCAACAGATGTCGTACTCGCCTGCGGAGTCGGCTGTTCTCTAGCTCCTCGGAATCCAGAACCCTAAAAACTGCTTGGTCTACCAAACCGGGCACTACCGGCCGATGAAGTACCACTGTAATTGCCCCGCTTCAGGGTCCTCTAACTCGATGCTCCAGAAAAAGAATGCTCCCAGCGTCGCACACCACCCGAGAACTGTGGTCGTGCCAGCAAACTAGCATCTACTCTCACCACAGCATCTGATAACTCTCGGAGTGTAGCAAAGGAGCCAGCCGTCACAATGGCTTGAATCTCTCCGCGCAGTCCTAACTCAAATCAGCGACAATTCTCAGCCTCTATTGCCACAAAAGTAGGAGCAAAACAGGACAACATCTGGAAACTCTGCTCGTATCCAAAGCCACGCGCGCGCTACCCGGGTCTCAATCCGAGTCATCTCAAAGTCAAGGTCAATGTCCGCAGACCACTGACCCTACCCGAGGTAATAGTAACCATAGCCTTCCTGAGAGTAAGGAACCCAACTGGGGGGTGACTCCACTCAGTCGGTGCTCCGTGACTACTCCGGGGTCCACCCAGGCCAACGACCCTCCCCGGAGGAGATAATAGAAGTAAAGGAAGGTAGACGAACATATATATACATAACATAAACATTCATGACCGGTTCCCCTGAACCGTCATGATCCATAATATCCATAATCAGGTAACATGCCGGTTCCCATAAACCGTCATGTACCGTAATAACATAACCAGGGTTCATGCCGGTCCCCATAAACCGTCAAGAACCAGAATGACCTGACAAAGGTTCATGCTGGTTCCCATAAACCGTCATGAACCACAATGACCTTTCCAGAGTTCATGCCGGTTCCCATAAACCGCCATGAACTTGGAAATCCATCTAGGGTCCCTGACCCGAAATCATCAGTGTAAAACATCGGGGTCTCGTGCCCGAACATATGACTCAACTGGGCACCGTGCCCGATATCTAAGGGTCAGTCACGACTCTGATCATAGTGATGCGTGCAACCATCCATCCAGGACCGCTCTCAATCCTGGTATGTCGCCGTGAACGAATCAACCGACGCGACCACTACAAGATCATGGTGCACTCATCACCGATCGATATCCTGAACCGTCAGCACTCCGAAGTCGAGCCTTCCCAGGCTGCTCGACCACGAATCGTGCATCGTGACCTCACCGGAAGGAACACATCCCAATCCGGAGGCGAGCGTCGTATCGTCGATCGCCATGCACCTAGCATCCGTCGTGACCACGATTTAGACCCGAAGGTCGTAAATAACGTCATATGCCTGAGACAAAACCAAATGGGTCTCATACCCGAGTTGATCCTTTTAGAAATCCAAAACCAAATCATTTAAGTCAATAACGAAATACAGACCCGTATAAGCACCGTATAAGGCCGAAACCTCGAAATACGTGCTTATACGTAACCACATACAAATGCACCCATGGCATCCTCAAACAAGTAATAAAACATATAATAAACATTTATGCATGCACCAATTTAGAAAACAAAGTCCACTCACAGACCGTCCGAGCTGCCGCCTCGATTTGCGTGCTATACGGCTCCCCGAGCCGATCACCGTCACCGGGACTCCCAAACCTGTCCAAATCGTAATAGAAGGTTACTAACTACTTAATTAACCTCCCACAAAAGCCCCGTAATTTTCCCGTATTTTTAACTATTTTTAATCCCGAACCTAAACCTTCCGATGCCCCGAAACATATCGAGACGGTGTCCGATCGACACGAAACCAGTCCCAAAATATTCGTTACATCGAATAGATGATTTCGTATGTTGGAACCTTCTCCAGATTCCCTGTCACGCGCCCTCACGCGCCGCCTGAAGTGGATGCGCGTGGGCTTCACGCGCCGCTACAGTACCTGCTGACGTCATCGCTGACGTCAGCATGACATCATCTGACAGCTGTCAGGTCTGACATGTCAGACTCTGATGCTCCCATTGGTCCACGTCACTGTGCTGTCAGTGCCACGTGGCAGGCTGACATGTGCCACCTGTCATCACGACACTGGTCCACGTCAGTGCCATGTGTCAGCCCCTGATTGAGCCACGTCACTGACATGTCAGTGCTGACTGTGCACTGACATGTGACACGTGTCGCACTCCTATTGGCCCATTTTCTGACATGTCAGCTGACATTGTCAGATCTGACAATGCTGACGTCATCCCTGACATGATGACGTCAGCATGATGACGTCACCTGTCATCTCTGTCCTCCCGCGGGTTGACCCGAATACCAGTAACCGGGTCGCCGTGACCCGCGGCTTGACCCGGCTGGTTCTCCCTGCTCTGGCCACCATTTTTCCTCCCGTTTGTCCCATTCTACTCCTCTCAACCTAACCTAAAGATCCATGGCCCTAACAACTAAGAACACCCTCAAAAACTATACCTTCTAAGTTCATCAATGGCGGCCGTGACTACCTCCGCCCTTCACGGCCGTTACAGGCCACCTCAGCCTTCGAAAACAATCCTAAAAGAACCCTAAGACCTCTAGGAACATTTCCCAATCCCTAGATTCGATTAAAACACAACAAAAATCAATTTTCAATTTTTGAAAGAAAACTCACCCACGGGTTCTCTCTCCCCGCCGTGACAAGACCCATCCCGATTATCCCTCGATAGTCGTGATGAATCCTGCTCCCATCTGACAATAACTAAAAATTTCCAAAAGTAACCAAACTTATATACATACCACACACAACAAATCCCGAAAACATTGTCAGACAAGGGATAGTTAAGTTTTACAGACCAATGACGTCACAAGTTTGACTAGTCAAGGACAATACAGAGCATAGGTATCATTACAGATAGGGGTCAAATTCCTACTCTGTAGAATGTCTGAGTGCGCAACGGTCTATTTATTCTTTTGCCTCGCTTGCCTCGTTTTTAGCCCTCGTACCTGTACACTGGCCTGGAGGGTGTATAAAACAATAAAGGTGTGAGTGGACAAAAATGACCTCTTATAAAAACATTTGCCAAAATACAATTCTTACCCTCCAGTTTTCACAAACATGCATGCATATCATAAAACACGAGTGATAATGGGAAATCAATTAAAGTGGATCAATCAAAACAATTTCCACAAAACCACGGGACTTATTTCCATATCTTGTTGCTTAGAGTCACGTTTTATCCCTGCAACGCGTGCATATCAATAGGCTCAAGGACCGCTCAAAATCCGAGCATCCGCCGCTGTGAACACATCACTAGCCGGCAATCCAGATCTAGTGAACACATCACTTACCGATCCATATAATCCAGCACATCTGATCTGAGTCAAGCCTCCCCTGGGCTGCAAGACAAAGATCGTGCTACGTGACCTCTTCGGGGTAAACACTTCCATCCTGAAGGCGAGCGTTATCTCCAGGGTGCACTCCGGGGAAAAACATATTTTCTCCCGAAAGCCCTAAATATCCGCAACATATCACCATCACTAAAACCAGTGAAAAACAGTTGCATTGAAAACCAAATCAAATATCAATACAGGGTCTCAGCCCTAAGTTAACCAAAGTCCCGATTTACTTTATAAATCCGAAATCATCATTATCATCATATAATCACATGGAAAATGCAAATCCAATCAGAAACACAATTCCATTGGGTCCCACCCCAAAATACCAATTTCACGTAAATCCGTGCAACCGTAAACCCGAGTTGCCACGATCACGTAAATCCATAAAATCAATCATTGACTCATAATCCGAGTCCAAATATCATTTTCAATCCGGGCCTAGCCCAAAACATCAATTGCACGTTCCTCGTAAAACGTGCCCGAAAGACTGATTAAAATAATCACAAAAATCACGAAAATACCAAAAATCATCAAATTCACATGTAACTCCAAATCCGAGTCAAACTCATTATTTACTTGGGTTCTCACGCCCACAATATCATTTTTAACCAATTTCATGATTTCTCGAAAAGCGTGTCAGAATATAATAATATAATAATCATAAAACCGAGAAAATCGAGAAATCACCGAATCGAAGCATCAATCATGTCAAATCATAGAAAACCATATAAATAAGCATTTTAAACCATATATGCATGCATCACAGTTAGAAAATCAAAAATCCACTCACACACACCGTCCCGATTGTTCAGCCTCGAGCTGTTCGTTTTCCTCCGAAGTCCCGGGAATATTCCAGCCTGTCAAACAAAGTGATTTAAGGTTACTAGGCTATCATATAATCCTTAAACAGGAATCCCCTAATTGTCGGAATTTTATAATATTATTTTAATATAAATTTAAACGTGTCGGGTACTCGGAACTACACTGAAACCATATCCGATTGACCCGAAACCAACGCGGATAGGTTCGTATCATCGAGAACATCAAGTTTCATGTTGAACACTTTGCCGGAATCCTCCCCACGCGCCGTCACGCGCCGCCGCAAGCGGCTGCGCGTGAAAGCCACGCGCCCAGCACAGTACAGCTACAGTGCATCGTTCTCGCCCGTTTGTCTGATAAACGGGTTGAAATACCCGCGATAGGATCCGATGCAATCTCAGCCAATTCGACCTCAAATCGATCCGTTCTTTCAACTGATCTCATCTACTCTAACCTCATTTTAGTTCTGTGAATTCAATTACCTCAGGTAAGGTCCAAATCTTCACGACTCACGATCGAAATTCGACGGGTCTCCTAATCGGGTTTCACGATTCCGTGCCTGATTTTTCAATTAATTCATATGGTTAGCTTCGTGAGAGTATAATGAACAATTTTCCATGATCAATTTCGATTGAGCTTACCTCTAAGTATCTGAACTCAAGGTCGATTTTTTGGCAGCCATGGCAGCGTCTGTTCTTCCTCAATTCGACACGAATTCTTCTCGTTTTTGTTGCAAAGCTTTTAGTTTTGATCCCAGCAACCTAATGGAATCCTCAATTGCTCCTCTCCTGGCTCCCAAATCCGAATTCGATTTTCCCCCAATTTCCCAGAATTTTCGAAGCAAAATTCTCTCAGTTCTCTGAACCTCTCGAGTCCCTCTCTCTCAGTTATGCTACTTAGACGTTCAATTGCATAATGGCGACGAGTTTGGGGCTTATCACGGGCCAATTGGACATAATCATAGTCCAAGCCTTAATTTGGGGAAAAGTAGTCAAAAGGGGATATTATTGTGTTTCCCTTAAGACCCGGTTCTGTGTTTTATGAAGTGAGAATCAGACAAAAGACAAGTCTGATCAAGGCCAAAAGTCCATTTTGCCCCTGGTTGGACAAATTACCATTTTGCCCCTAGCCTTCCGTGACCCGTAACGTTCGTAACCGAACTCCGTTTTCGACGTGCCGCCTGTCGCTGTACTCCGGACATCGAGACCTACCTAACGGTCTTCGAATCGTGTGAAAATTAGTTGGCAAACAAAAAGTCAACATTTTCCCCCTTTCCGCCCAGATTACGAAAATGCCCTTGGGCTTCCGAACGTCATAACTTTTTCCCAGATTGTCGGAATTGGGCGTGCCACCTGTCTATGGACTCGTGACGTCCCGAACTACGTCACGGTCATCGGTCAACATCCGTTTGATTCACCAATCAAAAAGTCAACAATTTGACTATACTATTCATAAGGGTAAAAACGTCATTTACTCATTATGTTACAAAATTACATTTTCTAAATGTCCGGGGCGTTACAACCTTCCCCCCTTAAGAAATTTCGTCCCCGAAATTTCAATGAAACAAATACGGGTACTGGTCTCGCATCTGTGTCTCAGGTTCCCACGTAGCTTCTTCCACGTTCTGATTCCTCCAAAGAACCTTCACTAAGGGAATCGTCTTTCGTCGGAGCACTTTGTCCTTTCGGTCCAAGATCTGTACAGGCTGTTCTTCAAAACTTAGGTCTTCTCTGAGTTCAACTGGCTGTTCCTCCAACACATGGGACTCATCATACACATATTTCCGTAGCATTGACACATGGAAAACATCATGGACCCTCGAAAGCTCAGAAGGTAATGCTAATCTGTAGGCAACTCGACCAATTCTCTCCACAATCTCATAAGGTCCAATGAAACGGGGGCTCAGTTTCCCGCGTCTGCCGAATCGCACAATACCTTTCCAAGGAGATAACTTCAAGAATACCCAATCTCCAACTACAAATTCCAGATCTCTGACTCGGTGGTCTGCATAACTCTTTTGTCTGTCTTGGGCTGTCTTGAGTCTGTCTCGAATGAGTTTAACCTTTTCCGTTGTTAAGTCTATCAATTCAGATTTAGACAATTTCCTTTCGCCCACCTCAGTCCAACACAAAGGGGTTCTGCACTGTCGTCCATATAAGGCTTCATAAGGAGCCATCCCGATACTTGCTTGGTAACTATTGTTGTAGGCGAATTCCATCAATGGTAGATGTGACTCCCAAGTACCCTGGAATTGCAAGACACATGCCCTCATCATGTCCTCCAAGGTCTGAATAGTCCGTTCCGATTGCCCGTCGGTCTGAGGGTGGAATGCCGTGCTAAAATGCAATCTCGTCCCGACAGCTTCCTGTAAGCTTTGCCAGAATCTGGATGTAAATCGGGGATCTCGATCAGATACAATAGAGACAGGAGTACCATGGAGTCGAATAATCTCGTCAATGAAGAGTCTGGCATACTGCGTCAACCGAAAGTCTTCCCTTACAGGTAGGAAATGAGCTGATTTGGTAAGCCTATCCACTATTACCCAGACTCCATCATGCCCTTTAGGCGTTCTAGGAAGTTTAAACACAAAATCCATGGTTATATGATCCCATTTCCATTCCGGTATCGGTAGGGGTTGCAGTGCTCCATAGGGTCTTTGCCTTTCAGCCTTTACTTGTTGACATACCAAGCACTTACTCACAAACTCTGCAATCTCCCGTTTCATACCCGGCCACCAATAATGCTCTCGTAACGTACGGTACATTTTCGTCCCACCTGGATGCATTGCATACGCTGAACTATGGGCCTCGTCCAGAATCTCTTTCTTTAATGCTACATTTTCGGGCACACACAACCGTCCGTCCTTTACTAGGGCTCCATCCCTTCTAATTGCAACATCTTGTCGTTCCCCCGCATCAGCTTCAATTCGAAGGACACACAAGATAGGGTCTTCCAGTTGGGCTTCAATAACTCGACCAATCAGAATTGGTCGCACCTGGAAACTTGCTAGTAAGCCACCTTGGTTATCTAGTCCCAAAGCAACTCCAGTCCTACGTAGTTCCACCAACAAGGGTAAATGCACCATTCGTAGATGTGCCACAGTGTGAGCTGATTTCCGACTCAGTGCATCCGCTACCACATTAGCTTTTCCAGGATGGTACTCAATCGTGCAGTCGTAATCCTTAATTAGCTCCAACCATCGTCTCTGTCTCAAATTCAATTCCTTCTGTGTGAAAAAGTACTTCAAACTCTTATGATCCGTGAAAAGTCTACATGTCTCCCCATACAAGTAATGTCTCCAAATCTTCAGGGCATGTACCACCGCAGCTAATTCCAAATCATGAGTGGGATAGTTACGTTCATGCGGTTTCAGTTGTCGAGAGGCATATGCGATTACCTTTCCATGTTGCATTAACACACACCCTAATCCTTGTAAGGATGCATCACTGTACACTTCAAACTCTCCACTATCATCCGGAAGGGTTAAGATAGGAGCGGAGGTCAACCTTTTCTTCAATTCTTGGAAACTTTGCGCACAGTCTTCGCCCCAAACAAACTTGATTCCTTTCCTGGTTAGGCGGGTCATCGGAGCAGCAATCGCGGAGAAGCCTTCCACAAAACGTCTGTAATAACCGGCCAATCCCAAAAAGCTCCTTACTTCGGTTACTGTCTTTGGCTGCTCCCAGTTTGCTACCGCTTCTATCTTCTGGGGGTCAACACGAATCCCATCCGCGGAAATCACATGTCCCAGAAAACCAACACTCGTTAACCAAAATTGGCACTTACTCAGTTTGGCAAAGAGCTGGTTCCTCCTTAGCGTATCAAGCACAATCCTCAAATGTTCCTCATGCGCCCTCTTACTGCTTGAATACACTAGAATGTCATCAATGAACACAATAACAAATCGGTCAAGGTACTTCCGGAATACTCGGTTCATCAAATCCATGAATGCCGCAGGTGCATTAGTCAATCCAAATGGCATCACCAGAAATTCATAATGACCATATCGGGTTCGAAAAGCTGTTTTTGGAATGTCCTCCTCCCGAATCCTTAACTGGTGGTAACCAGAACGCAGATCAATCTTCGAAAAATACTTGGCTCCCCTTAATTGATCAAACAGATCATCAATCCGAGGCAAAGGATACTTATTCTTTATCGTGACTTTGTTAAGTTGCCTGTAATCCATACAGAGTCTCAAACTTCCTTCCTTCTTTTTCACAAACAATACTGGGGCTCCCCATGGCGATACACTTGGTCGAATGAATCCCACATCCACAAGATCTTGCAACTGTACCTTCAATTCCCTTAACTCAGCTGGTGCCATCCGATAAGGTGTCAAGGATATAGGCCGTGTACCAGGAATTAGTTCGATAGTGAACTCAATCTCTCGAGAAGGGGGTAATCCTGGTAAATCCTCAGGAAATACATCTGGGAAGTCACACACTACTGGGATATCCTCGGCCTTGATTGGTGCATCCCGCACATCGACAACATAAGCTAGATAACCCTGACAGCCCTTCCTCAGAAATCTATCTGCCGAGAGGGCTGATATGACTCTAGGGGTTATCATCCTCCGATCTCCCTGAAATATCACCTCAGGTAATCCAGGGCTCCGAAGTATCACCCTCTTATCGAAACACTCGATAGAGGCATGATGGGTTGTCAGCCAATCCATCCCAAGGATAACATCAAAGTCACACAAGTCTAAGAGTATCAAGTCAACCACTAGATGCACGTCCCCTATCACAATAGGGTATCCTCGTATTACTTGGTTTACTACATACAACTCTCCAGTCGGTGTACCGACTCCCATCTCACATCCGATCGCAGAAATCTCTCTATCTGCCAACAGTGCATACTCCCGAGAAACAAAAGAGTGGGTAGCTCCCGGATCTATTAAAGTACGTGCATGATGACCGAAAATAGTAAGCATACCTGTCACCACCTCCGGGGCTGCTCGGGCCTCCTGTTGAGTCACTGCATAGACTCGAGCCTGTGGTCCCGAAGTCCGACCACGCCCTCGTGATCCACCAGATCCACCCCGAGTTCTGCCACCTCCTCTCCCACTTGCAGCATTTGAAGCCGAAGTCGTACTAGGGCCCCGCTCAGTAGAGCCCCATCCAGTGCCGCTACTACCAACCAATCGTGGACAGTCTCGTTTGAAGTGACCCGGCTCCCTACAGTAAAAGCAGACAAGAACATTGCCTCGGTCATTACTCTGTCGGTCAGTAGATCCCACTGATGCCTCTCTGAACTGTGCAGTCGCTGATGGTCGATACCCAAATGTCTGTGTTCCCCTACCTCCATAACTCGGACGAGCGCCACGCGAAGATCCAGAGCCATAATTACCTCGCTTTGAGGACCTCTGGTTCGTAGATCCCTGGTACTGACGGTCCCGGCGTCGACCAGAGCCCGAAAACTGCTGTGGCACTGGCAAGGTCGCCTCAACTCGTGCAGCTGCATCAGACAACTCTCGCAGGGTGGCATAAGTTCCCACAGTCACAGCTCCTCGGATGTCATTCCTCAGTCCTTGCTCGAACCTTCGGCACTTGTCCTCCTCGTTAGATACATAAAGAGGAGCAAAACTGGACAGGTTCAGGAATTTCAGTTCATAGTCTGCCACTGACATGTCCCCCTGATGTAGTTGTAGGAATTCAACCTCCCTGGCATTACGAAAGGAGCGAGGATAGAACTGATCCAGGAAACGATGACGGAAGTCCTCCCAACTCAGAGTACGGGCATCCATCCCTGTTAGTTGCAATCCGCGCCACCAACGGTAAGCTTGGCTGCTCAGCATAAATGTGGCCAGTGGAACCATATCTCCTGGTGGACATTGCATAATCTCGAAGATCCGCTCAAATTGAGTGATCCACTCAAAAGCCTCTTCTGGATCAGTCAGGCCAGTGAATGCAATGGCCCCTAAACGTTGAGCTCTCTCAATGTCCGGACCTCCAAAATCATCGCCAGACTGGGTACGGGGCTCGCGTCTCGGAGGCATATTGTGATGTTCTGTAAGAGAAACATATCAATATCACAATTCGTGTATACTAATGTGTAAGACTCAGACCGTGACCTAATGCTCTGATACCAATTTGACAAGACCCATCCCGATTATCCCTCGATAGTCGTGATGAATCCTGCTCCCGTCTGACAATAACTAAAAATTTCCAAAAGTAACCAAACTTATATACATACCACACACAACAAATCCCGAAAACATTGTCAGACAAGGGATAGTTAAGTTTTACAGACCAATGACGTCACAAGTTTGACTAGTCAAGGACAATACAGAGCATAGGTATCATTACAGATAGGGGTCAAATTCCTACTCTGTAGAATGTCTGAGTGCGCAACGGTCTATTTATTCTTTTGCCTCGCTTGCCTCGTTTTTAGCCCTCGTACCTGTACACTGGCCTGGAGGGTGTATAAAACAATAAAGGTGTGAGTGGACAAAAATGACCCCTTATAAAAACATTTGCCAAAATACAATTCTTACCCTCCAGTTTTCACAAACATGCATGCATATCATAAAACACGAGTGATAATGGGAAATCAATTAAAGTGGATCAATCAAAACAATTTCCACAAAACCACGGGACTTATTTCCATATCTTGTTGCTTAGAGTCACGTTTTATCCCTGCAACGCGTGCATATCAATAGGCTCAAGGACCGCTCAAAATCCGAGCATCCGCCGCTGTGAACACATCACTAGCCGGCAATCCAGATCTAGTGAACACATCACTTACCGATCCATATAATCCAGCACATCTGATCTGAGTCAAGCCTCCCCTGGGCTGCAAGACAAAGATCGTGCTACGTGACCTCTTCGGGGTAAACACTTCCATCCCGAAGGCGAGCGTTATCTCCAGGGTGCACTCCGGGGAAAAACATATTTTCTCCCGAAAGCCCTAAATATCCGCAACATATCACCATCACTAAAACCAGTGAAAAACAGTTGCATTGAAAACCAAATCAAATATCAATACAGGGTCTCAGCCCTAAGTTAACCAAAGTCCCGATTTACTTTATAAATCCGAAATCATCATTATCATCATATAATCACATGGAAAATGCAAATCCAATCAGAAACACAATTCCATTGGGTCCCACCCCAAAATACCAATTTCACGTAAATCCGTGCAACCGTAAACCCGAGTTGCCACGATCACGTAAATCCATAAAATCAATCATTGACTCATAATCCGAGTCCAAATATCATTTTCAATCCGGGCCTAGCCCAAAACATCAATTGCACGTTCCTCGTAAAACGTGCCCGAAAGACTGATTAAAATAATCACAAAAATCACGAAAATACCAAAAATCATCAAATTCACATGTAACTCCAAATCCGAGTCAAAATCATTATTTACTTGGGTTCTCACGCCCACAATATCATTTTTAACCAATTTCATGATTTCTCGAAAAGCATGTCAGAATATAATAATATAATAATCATAAAACCGAGAAAATCGAGAAATCACCGAATCGAAGCATCAATCATGTCAAATCATAGAAAACCATATAAATAAGCATTTTAAACCATATATGCATGCATCACAGTTAGAAAATCAAAAGTCCACTCACACACACCGTCCCGATTGTTCAGCCTCGAGCTGTTCGTTTTCCTCCGAAGTCCCGGGAATATTCCAGCCTGTCAAACAAAGTGATTTAAGGTTACTAGGCTATCATATAATCCTTAAACAGGAATCCCCTAATTGTCGGAATTTTATAATATTATTTTAATATAAATTTAAACGTGTCGGGTACTCGGAACTACACTGAAACCATATCCGATTGACCCGAAACCAACGCGGATAGGTTCGTATCATCGAGAACATCAAGTTTCATGTTGAACACTTTGCCGGAATCCTCCCCACGCGCCGTCACGCGCCGCCGCAAGCGGCTGCGCGTGAAAGCCACGCGCCCAGCACAGTACAGCTACAGTGCATCGTTCTCGCCCGTTTGTCTGATAAACGGGTTGAAATACCCGCGATAGGATCCGATGCAATCTCAGCCAATTCGACCTCAAATCGATCCGTTCTTTCAACTGATCTCATCTACTCTAACCTCATTTTAGTTCTGTGAATTCAATTACCTCAGGTAAGGTCCAAATCTTCACGACTCACGATCGAAATTCGACGGGTCTCCTAATCGGGTTTCACGATTCCGTGCCTGATTTTTCAATTAATTCATATGGTTAGCTTCGTGAGAGTATAATGAACAATTTTCCATGATCAATTTCGATTGAGCTTACCTCTAAGTATCTGAACTCAAGGTCGATTTTTTGGCAGCCATGGCAGCGTCTGTTCTTCCTCAATTCGACACGAATTCTTCTCGTTTTTGTTGCAAAGCTTTTAGTTTTGATCCCAGCAACCTAATGGAATCCTCAATTGCTCCTCTCCTGGCTCCCAAATCCGAATTCGATTTTCCCCCAATTTCCCAGAATTTTCGAAGCAAAATTCTCTCAGTTCTCTGAACCTCTCGAGTCCCTCTCTCTCAGTTATGCTACTTAGACGTTCAATTGCATAATGGCGACGAGTTTGGGGCTTATCACGGGCCAATTGGACATAATCATAGTCCAAGCCTTAATTTGGGGAAAAGTAGTCAAAAGGGGATATTATTGTGTTTCCCTTAAGACCCGGTTCTGTGTTTTATGAAGTGAGAATCAGACAAAAGACAAGTCTGATCAAGGCCAAAAGTCCATTTTGCCCCTGGTTGGACAAATTACCATTTTGCCCCTAGCCTTCCGTGACCCGTAACGTTCGTAACCGAACTCCGTTTTCGACGTGCCGCCTGTCGCTGTACTCCGGACATCGAGACCTACCTAACGGTCTTCGAATCGTGTGAAAATTAGTTGGCAAACAAAAAGTCAACATTTTCCCCCTTTCCGCCCAGATTACGAAAATGCCCTTGGGCTTCCGAACGTCATAACTTTTTCCCAGATTGTCGGAATTGGGCGTGCCACCTGTCTATGGACTCGTGACGTCCCGAACTACGTCACGGTCATCGGTCAACATCCGTTTGATTCACCAATCAAAAAGTCAACAATTTGACTATACTATTCACAAGGGTAAAAACGTCATTTACTCATTATGTTACAAAATTACATTTTCTAAATGTCCGGGGCGTTACACGCCGTGTCCTCCGCCGTGGCTGGCCGTGGCCTGCCTCAGCCTCTTTCCACCACCTCACGGTCATGTCCAGCTCGCACAAGCAATGAATGGTGATGGTGTGTGTGTGTTTTGGGTTTTTGAAGAAAATGAAGAAAATGAAGAAAAATGGGGTTATGGGTTTCAGGTGGAAGGATGAACAAGATGAAGGAGGATGGCTGATGAGAGAAGGAAATAGAGGGTGTGGATTGATAGTTAGAATTGAATTGGATGGTTAGGATTAATAGTTGTTAGGTTTAATTATAAAATAATTAAAATAATAATATTTAATTACTTAGATCCACATTTTGGGGGATCAAATCAATGGGATGAGTGACACTTGTCACTCATCCATGGGGCCCACCAAAATATCCACCCAATCAGATTTCGCCGAAACGTCCCCGTCTCGAAGTTCGTGCATAGTGAAATCGAACTTCCGTGACCCATAACTCTCCCGTTTAAAGTCCGATTTCAGAGTGCCGCCTGCCTATGGATTTGTATCGTCCTTATCTACGTAACGGTCTTCGGCCCTCGGCCATCGGACCTCCCGGTCAAAAAGTCAACATTTGACCCCATATTCACCCAAATTACCAAAATGCCCCTAAACTTCCGAACGTCATAACTTCTTCCTCGAACGTCGGAATTGAACGTGCCACCTGTCTATGAACTCGTGACGTCACGAACTACGTCACGGTCATCGGTCAAAGTCCATTTGACCGCTCGATTGAAAAGTCAACATTTTGCCACCACTAGGGGCAAAACGGTCATTTTGCATCGTTCGTCCGATTTGGCCTAACTAATCACCGATTAACCTCACTAATCGTGATTAGTCACTAATCTAATCATGAAATTTGGGACGGGTCGTTACAACCTTCCCTCCTTAATTAATTTCGTCCTCGAAATTCCAACCGACCTAATCTAACCGTTCTTCCCTCCTTAATTAGTTTCGTTCTTGAAACTCCACTATCCTGATTCCACAACCACCTCGTGGAAAGTAGAATCGACCGCAAAACATGTGTACACTAGTACACCCACTAGTCAACATAAACCTCGTTTGTAACTAGACGTACCACTAACGCTCTCGTCGTATCGACTACATTCGACCACGTCGAATGACAGAAGTCGTACGCTCCGAACTGATCCCACTTGTCAGATCTACCGTTTCGCTGACACAACCAACTAGACGGTTCCTTGCTCAACCACTAACTATCCTGACGTCTGCTCCCACTGGGAGTCATCAGACCTCACACCACGATCCACGCTGACACCTCCTACAAACTGTCAGTACTTGACAGTCGTCAGCCGCAAACTGATATGACACACACTCGTGGTTACACTAACCACAAGCATTTCACTCGACCTGTGTGTAACTAGACTCATCAGAACCACTATGACCCAATGCACAGTATCCAATGTCCAGTCCACGACCCCGACTAATCCAATGGTATCGGAACCAAGACGACTACCAACACGCTCTCCAACGTACCACCGGTATCTCCTATATACCGTCACCAGGCACGACAAGTCTGCCTAGTATCATACCTTGAACAACGTACAAGGTACGTACATCTACCCATCAATCAGCCTACAACCACCTAGGTTGTAGCCAATCACGTTTCTACGATGGAGTCCATTTGTCCAATCCAGTATTAGACAATCGAAACTCCGACCCATTATTTATTTCCAAATCCGAATCCGAATCCGCAATTTCGTAAGAAATCCCAAATCCAAACCCAGAAGTCGTATCCATATCCATGTTCAAATCTGAATCCGAAATCCTTATTCCGTAAGCTAGCATTTGGAATAACTATTCCGAACCCAAATCCATAAAAGAAAATCTACAGTCAAGCTCTAGAATCAAATCCTGAATCGTCACCCAGAATCCGATTCCAAAACCCAAATCTAGAATTCCTTTTTCAAGTTCCAAAATCAAATCCTGAATCGTCATCCAGAAATCTGATTCCAAAACCCAAATCTAGAAATCCTTTTTCAAGTTCCAAAATCAAATCCTGAATCGTCATCCAGAAATCTGATTCCAAAACCTGAAATATCGTTCACGTCTACCGAGACGTACCAAAACCAAACCTATCGGTTACCCGCTCAACCGATTACCACAATACGATCGATTGACTTCATAGGGAAGTCAATCCCAACATCAACACAACACTAGGTCAGACAAAATCTGACCTCGTCAGACACCTACTCATCGGACAACTACTCAGGCGAGTAATAAGCCATATGGGAATTACCTCGAAAAGAAGTTCAGTCCAATCATGCTTCACTCAACATCCAAGTAAGAGTAATAAACTCTCCACCTATCTGGATATACAAATCACGATCCAGATCCAACATTACGTCAACCGACCATAGACGTCACGATCGAGGATCGTCACGCCAACCAAAGTCCTAGACCATTTCCCACATCTTAAATAGATTAGTCTACGACGAGACACGCAGAGACTGTGGGTTCTCAATGATTACCTCGTATCGATCCTTGGCATTCCACCGTGGAAAACCAAGAACGATCCAACACGATGACATCAAAACTCATCCAACGTGAATGCAACCAAAACTTGCTGCACTCACCACACCACGTAATCCAACATCGTCTGCCATCAAGTAGAAAATGAGAAATCTCAGTCATTTAACTTCGATATACTCATCTCCTCCTGATGATTCAGAACAAATCCCGGGTCCACCAACCAATACACGATCAGTGTACTAGTGGCAACCAACAACATCTATATCATCAACGTCATCTACCACCATCAATTATGGTAGAACCTGAGAAGTCACCCAAAATGACTTCGACATACCCATTACCAATGCGGAAAACCCACATTCCATTCGTCACCGCAATCGCACCCTCTCGCGATTTCGAAGTTCCAACAAGATTGGAAACAACATACCCGGACATCAACCACGTGTCCCTTAAACACTTTAACCTTATCTGAGGTCCACTCTGGAACCACAGATACCAAACATATGCCCATCTCGTCAGAGCCACATCCCGACTCGTGACTCACCGTCATCACAATCACCAGCACTAGCACCAGCGCTAGTACCAGTATACCAACACCAGTATCAGTATCGGCACACCATGTCCAAAACTGACAACCCTGGATCTCCGCTCATACCGAGCGACGACCCCGTACTTCTGCTCGAATAGGAGAAACTCTGTCTCCCTCGTACCTGACAACTCTGGGTACAGTCACCCTGACAACCCATACGAGAATAGGAAACGTCCCTTGAACGTCCCCGTCTCATTCTGCGATCGCACTCAGCCGTAACTGAGTCGAATCCAGAATCACTGCTCGTACATATGCGTTACTCACGCACCTCGTATCATCGTCACGACTGACAATCCCATCGTCACAATCGTCACGGTAACCTGAGTCTTCTCGACCTGATAAGACTCGACTACGTCTATCGATAGTAGTGTCTGCCCCAACCTCGTGCAGACCTAACTACCAGGAATCACGATATACAAACTCCGCATCCAACGGAATCAACCGCTCGTATCAACTACTCTGTATCCTCGCTCCGGGATTCCATCGACAAGTACCAACCTTGATAACTTGTCCAAATCAAACTCTACTAGTCGTAACCCGACTAACCCAACTACTAGGTCTAACCGATACGTACAACCCTGACTACGAAGTGCAGTCCCAACACAAGCTGACAGGACTAGACCGACTAACGAATCCAAATCCGAATAGTCGTCCAAGTCAAACCACTCGTCAACTCACATTTCCGAACCATACACATCCTACCATAGGATTCCACGATCACACCTAGAGTTCCACCGAACCCAACTGCACAAGGCAGTACAATCCACAATCTGACCGACTCCGCGGTCTTGACATCGTAATGACGTCAATCCAATCCTACTAACTATCGTACCGGTACCCCAACATCGGTTGACCACGAACTGTAGCCCATTGAGATATCACATCCTCGACCTGCGTACATACTCCAGGAGCTACACGGTTGCTCGAATAGAGACAACCCCGCTCTGATACCACGTTGACAGGACCCATCCCAATCCCCCCGGGATTAGTGCGGGATGACCCTGCTCCCGTCTGACACGAAGTGTCAGACAAGGGATATTTTCGTCCTTTGCCCTCCCGGGCTATCAGAGTACGCCAGGATCCGGAGGAGGCATGTGATATCTCGGTCTCTGCTACAGCCCACATCCGATGTCAACCTGAAGGGCAGTCAAAACATTAAAAACTGTGAGTGGACAAAACAAAAGTTTATAAAAACATTTAATAAGGAAGACATTTGTACCCTCCACTAAAAAGCATGCATGCATTCGAAAACCATTTATCCAAAACAAACCATATGTGGGACTAAGCCCAAAGCAGATATAAACTAAGGTCGAAAGGACCACAATAAAAACGACCATACGGGCCACTGCCCAAATCCTGTGCACACATATACACACCACATATCATATATCATATATCCATCACATACATATATATAAGTCACACAACCAATCCTGTCACGGTATCCAAAGCCACGCGCGCGCTACCCGGGTCTCAATCCGAGTCATCTCAAAGTCAAGGTCAATGTCCGCAGACCACTGACCCTACCCGAGGTAATAGTAACCATAGCCTTCCTGAGAGTAAGGAACCCAACTGGGGGGTGACTCCACTCAGTCGGTGCTCCGTGACTACTCCGGGGTCCACCCAGGCCAACGACCCTCCCCGGAGGAGATAATAGAAGTAAAGGAAGGTAGACGAACATATATATACATAACATAAACATTCATGACCGGTTCCCCTGAACCGTCATGATCCATAATATCCATAATCAGGTAACATGCCGGTTCCCATAAACCGTCATGTACCGTAATAACATAACCAGGGTTCATGCCGGTCCCCATAAACCGTCAAGAACCAGAATGACCTGACAAAGGTTCATGCCGGTTCCCATAAACCTTCATGAACCACAATGACCTTTCCAGAGTTCATGCCGGTTCCCATAAACCGCCATGAACTTGGAAGTCCATCTAGGGTCCCTGACCCGAAATCATCAGTGTAAAACATCGGGGTCTCGTGCCCGAACATATGACTCAACTGGGCACCGTGCCCGATATCTAAGGGTCAGTCACGACTCCGATCATAGTGATGCGTGCAACCATCCATCCAGGACCGCTCTCAATCCTGGTATGTCGCCGTGAACGAATCAACCGACGCGACCACTACAAGATCATGGTGCACTCATCACCGATCGATATCCTGAACCGTCAGCACTCCGAAGTCGAGCCTTCCCAGGCTGCTCGACCACGAATCGTGCATCGTGACCTCTCCGGAAGGAACACATCCCAATCCGGAGGCGAGCGTCGTATCGTCGATCGCCGTGCACCTAGCACCCGTCGCGACCACGATTTAGACCCGAAGGTCGTAAATAGCGTCATATGCCCGAGACAAAACCAAATGGGTCTCATACCCGAGTTGATCCTTTTAGAAATCCAAAACCAAATCATTTAAGTCAATAATGAAATACAGACCCGTATAAGCACCGTATAAGGCCGAAACCTCGAAATACGTGCTTATACGTAACCACATACAAATGCACCCATGGCATCCTCAAACAAGTAATAAAACATATAATAAACATTTATGCATGCACCAATTTAGAAAACAAAGTCCACTCACTGACCGTCCGAGCTGCCGCCTCGATTTGCATGCCATACGGCTCCCCGAGCCGATCACCGTCACCGGGACTCCTAAACCTGTCCAAATCGTAATAGAAGGTTACTAACTACTTAATTAACCTCCCACTAAAGCCCCATAATTTTCCCGTATTTTTAACTATTTTTAATCCCGAACCTAAACCTTCCGATGCCCCGAAACATATCGAGACGGTGTCCGATCGACACGAAACCAGTCCCAAAATATTCGTTACATCGAATAGATGATTTCGTATGTTGGAGCCTTCTCCAGATTCCCTGTCACGCGCCCTCACGCGCCGCCTGAAATGGCTGCGCGTGGGCTTCACGCGCCACTACAGTACTTGCTGACGTCATCGCTGACGTCAGCATGACATCATCTGACAGCTGTCAGGTCTGACATGTCAGACTCTGATGCTCCCATTGGTCCACGTCACTGTGCTGTCAGTGCCACGTGGCAGTCTGACATGTGCCACGTGTCATCACGGCACTAGTCCACGTCAGTGCCACGTGTCAGCCCCTGATTGGGCCACGTCACTAACATGTCAGTGCTGACTGTGCACTGACATGTGACATGTGTCGCACTCCTATTGGCCCATTTTCTGACATGTCAGCTGACATTGTCAGATCTGACAATGCTGACGTCATCCCTGACATGATGACGTCAGCATGATGACGTCACCTGTCATCTCTGTCCTCCCGCGGGTCGACCCGAATACCAATAACCGGGTCGCCGTGACCCGCGGCTTGACCCGGCCGGTTCTCCCTGCTCTGGCCACCATTTTTCCTCCCGTTTGTCCCATTCTACTCCTCTCAACCTAACCTAAAGATCCATGGCCCTAACAACTAAGAACACCCTCAAAAACTATACCTTCCAAGTTCATCAATGGCGGCCGTGACTACCTCCGCCCTTCACGGCCGTTACAGGCCACCTCAGCCTTCGAAAACAATCCTAAAAGAACCCTAAGACCTCTAGGAACATTTCCCAATCCCTAGATTCGATTAAAACTCAAAAAAAATCAATTTTCAATTTTTGAAAGAAAACTCACCCACGGGTTCTCTCTCCCCGCCGTGTCCTCCGCCGTGGCTGGCCGTGGCCTGCCTTCCTCAGCCTCTTTCCACCACCTCACGGTCATGTCCAGCTCGCACAAGCAATGAATGGTGATGGTGTGTGTGTGTTTTGGGTTTTTGAAGAAAATGAAGAAAATGAAGAAAAATGGGGTTATGGGTTTCGGGTGGAAGGATGAACAAGATGAAGGAGGATGGCTGATGAGAGAAGGAAATGGAGGGTGTGGATTGATAGTTAGAATTGAATTGGATGGTTAGGATTAATAGTTGTTAGGTTTAATTATAAAATAATTAAAATAATAATATTTAATTATTTAGATCCACATTTTGGGGGATCAAATCAATGGGATGAGTGACACTTGTCACTCATCCATGGGGCCCACCAAAATATCCACCCAATCAGATTTCGCCGAAACGTCCCCGTCTCGAAGTTCGTGCATAGTGAAATCGAACTTCCGTGACCCATAACTCTCCCGTTTGAAGTCCGATTTCAGAGTGCCGCCTGCCTATGGATTCGTATCGTCCTTATCTACGTAATGGTCTTCGGCCCTCGGCCATCGGACCTCCCGGTCAAAAAGTCAACATTTGACCCCTATTCACCCAAATTACCAAAATGCCCATAAACTTCCGAACGTCATAACTTCTTCCTCGAACGTCGGAATTGAACGTGCCACCTGTCTATGAACTCGTGACGTCACGAACTACGTCACGGTCATTGGTCAAAGTCCATTTGACCGCCCGATTGAAAAGTCAACGTTTTGCCACCACTAGGGGCAAAACGGTCATTTCGCATCGTTCGTCCGATTTGGCCTAACTAATCACCGATTAACCTCACTAATCGTGATTAGTCACTAATCTAATCATGAAATTCGGGACGGGTCGTTACAGGTTGGGTGTGGGTTTGTAGGGGTTATACGGTTTGGGGGGTTTCACGGGTTAGAGGTAACAGAGAAGAGGATGAATGATGAAGATAAAGATGATGACCCCATCAATTGGGATATAGGCCAATCAGATGGGTGACACGACACTTGTCACTCAACTGGTGGTCCATACCAGATATTTACCAATCCAATTATGTCACGTGTCGACATTTCTCGGTATGTGTAAATAATACCAATTTTCGTTCTAGACCCGTAATTTTCTCATCGAACGTCCGATTCCGACGTGCCGTCTGTCTACGAACTCATAACATCCCGATCTACGTAACGGTCATTGGCCCTCGTATACTTGACTCCCTAGGTCAAAAGTCAATATTTTACCCATTCTCAAGGGAAAAATGGTCATTTTACACTGTATGTCCTAATTCCCTCGAGTAATCAGGGATTAGTCATGATAATCCTTAATTAATTATTAATTAATTCTGAATTTCGGGACTGGTCGTTACAGCTGTAGGAAAGGGTTTTGAACCATGGTTGAAAATTCATGGAATCGAACCATGTCATCAAGTGATTTATTATATGAGGTAAATTTTTAAAAATTACGAAAGAACATGCAACTCAAAAGTCAACTGCGAGGACAGTATGTGGCCATTGTACAGAAATTGGAGCTGCACGAGGAAGAGAGGCATGGGTTGAAGAAGGTACAAGTATCCCTTGCTTGACAAGTATTGATGACAATTTCAGTATTTTGTATCATGTGTCAAACGAGAGTAGGACCAAGTTTGGTTATCAAAGTATATTTAGGAGAGGGTCCGATCAACCATTTTTCTCAAGTGCCTCAGGAAATTCTGGAAACGACCAGAGCCCGTGAAGGCATGTCGAAAGAGGAAATCAAAATCCCAACCAAGTACTGACCACCCATTTCAAGAAGAGCTGAAGGTTAAAATAGTCAGGAGCATCCTAGTTGGCATTAAGGTCAACTCTGACAACTGGAGAAGATCTGATGACACTGGGTCAGAAGAGGATTTCAGGCATGACCAAATGTCTCCCCGTGTAATCGACCATCAGGCCATCATGACTACAATTATTAGGCGTATGATTCAAGGGTAAACAGTGCCTCCTAAGAAAGCCTATGTCTCGACGTATAGAAAGCCTTACCCGACGTATTTGGACAAGGACAATCATTTTCCCAGTAACTTCAAACCACTAGTTTTTGCACTTTTCAGTGGAGATGGTAGTATTTCACCTCTAGAACATATAGGGGATTGTGTGTGTGGCTCTTAAGGATAACTTTTACCTCAAGCTATGTTTTTTCAGTAGCTCTCTAGATAGGGATATTTTTTCTTGGTATACATCACTACCAGAAACCTCCATACACACTTGGGGGCAAGTAGAGGCCAAGTTCCACGAGAAGTATTACCGGATCGAGCAAGAGGTGACGATAAGTGACCTAAGTTCCATAAAACATGCAGAGCATGAGACTACTGAAATTTTCATTGCTAGGTTTCAAAGACTAAAGATGAGGTGCAGGTTCCCCATGAACAACGCACAGATGGTAGCCATTGCTCAAAGAGCACTGAGGTTCTTGTTAAGAAAATAGTTAGATGATACCACTTTCTTAGATTTATAGAAAATTGTGGCATCTGCATCGAAGTTCGAGAGACTACTAGAAAAAGAAAAATGATAGAAGCATAACTCTAAAGTACCCTCTTTCTACAAAGTAAAATACATGTACACTAGGTGGACTGCAAAGATGTAGAGGGGGAATCGTTGGAAAGTGGAGAGGGATAGGAACTAGATGTAGCTACTGCCAAGGTCCAAACTATGGGCAAATGGATCGTGACCATTAAATTACTGGAAAAATCCGTGCGAGATCAAGAGGCTGCTAATCCATATGGGGGATACTTTTCTAACAAGGTTCCGATTTTCGCCTCATATCTATTCGACCTAACTAAGGTCGAAGAGATATATGATGAATTGGTCAAGGAACCATATCCCTCCCAAGATCTAGATTTAAAATTCATGAAGGAGCTAGAACAAATATCATGTTTTGAGACTTTATAGAAGATAAGGTTTCAAACAAGTAGTCCAAAATCTTCACATTTTGACAAAGGGAAAAGATTCTGACCTAGGCCCCCAGCAAAGCGATGTTGATAGCATGACCGAAGAAGAGCTTAAAGAGTTTAATAAGGACTTGTTGGAGGCTATGAAAGTGGAAGGGTTGCTCGATGAAGAGCAACAAAAGGTTCACTATGAGGTAAACCTAGTTGTGGTGCTAGCAGAGCATTTTGCAACTGTCTACTGCCAGATGAACCAAATAAAAAAAAGATGTAATTTCCTACGAACCACCTTGGGCAGTGATCCGGACCTTGACCAACCATGGGCAAAGCCAAGGTTTCATTTCAGAAACAGCTTGCTTTAGGAAAAAAATGTTCTTTTCAAATCCTACCAAGGAGATAACATATCACTTACGACCCATCTTCATCATTTCTTACCTAGAAGGTATCTCGATCAACAAGGTTATGATCGATAGGGGAGCTTCCATCAATGTCCTGCCATCTTGAATGCTAGAAAGGCTTGGTAAGACAATTAAGGACTGATTACCAAACAACGGTGATAAAGTCCAACTTGATTGGGACCGTTACTAAGACTCTTGGGGTTTACTGTAACAGCCCGAACCATCGATTAGAGTAAAATTGGAAAGTCAAAAAAGGAAATGACCATTTTGCCCATGTAGAGTCAAGGTTGACTTTTTGACCAAGAAATGTCTTGGGAAACGGTAAGGATTGTTGCCTAAGACTCGGTGCCCTGAGTCATTAGACAGGTAGTATGCTAAAATCAAAAGTCGAATGGTTTCGATATAGGTCTAAAATGCTCAAGGGAATTTTGGTAATTTTGGTACTAAAGGTAATTTGGTAATTTTATAATTTTGGCATGTGAATCATTTTGGATGGTGACACCTATCTATCAGTCTCTTTTTCCCTCCATAGTCTTTTCTCCACCGACTTATCTCAAATATATATGTATGTGCAGGTTGTGCATGGAAATCAGGGAGTGATGGCTGAAGGAAACAAAATCATGTTTAGCCACCACCGTGGAATAAGGGTGGCAATTTTTGACACGACTCAAAACTCGCACGAAATTTATTCGGATAAACCCTCACGTTTAAAATTTTGGGTCATCTTTGGGTCAACCCGTTATGACCCGTTTATTAAACGGGTGGGTTTCGGGTCAACCTAATAACCCGTATAATGACCTGTTAACCCGTTTAATAAATGAGTAGATTTCGGGTTAACCCGTATATTGGCTTATATATTGACCCATTTAATAAACGTGTCATTACTAACTCATATATCTACCCATTTACCTGCCTAAATATCTATTAAATCTTATCATTTAAACGGGTTAAACAGGTCAAACGGGTCATAAGTTAATTGGGTTTTAAGTATGACCAGTTTATTAAATGAGCTAAACGGGTTACACGGGTCATTAACAGGTCGGGTTCGGGTTGGACATTCTTGACACGATTATTAAATGAGTCGGATTCGGGTTGGGCATAAATGGGTAAAACAAAATTTATGACACGACACGAACCCGACACGACATGAACCCGACACGACATGACCCATTGCCACTCCTACCGTGGAAGATAGGAGAGACAGTGGGAGTGGCAATGGGTCGGAGTGGAAATGGGTCATGTCGTGTCATGTTCATATTAGTATATGATTGATGTTGCATATTCTGATAAATTTAATAAGGAAAGTAAAATCAAATATGATTAAACTAGTAAATTCCACTACTTGTCAGGGAGTGGGTTGGATGTGGGCAGTAATTCCGCAATAGTGGATATTATTTGGTTAATTTAGTATGACATAAATTTGGTTAATAATGAAGACATATCTCCTGTCTAACAAGAGTTTTCAAACGAGAGCACGACCAGCCTGATTTTCACATAATTCAGGGACAGGGTTCTGTCAACTTGGTACCAGAGCATGGGAATGAAATATTCTATTATTAAGTGATAATGTTAATTCGATTGTAAATTTAAAATGATTTTGGTGATTTTCTGGAAATATTTGAAGCGCACATTTTACGAGATTATTCATAAATGATGGTTTGACTAAAACACGGTTTAAGTTTTGGTTTGGTTTATATGGTAAGGATTTGAACTTAAATGTTTTTTAATTATTATGAATGATTGTTTAAGACTTCTAAATATATTTAGAGTGTATGCTTTACGAGGTTTTATAAAACTTGTGTTGAGTTTAGACCTAGACTTCCAAGTGATGATCTGGATTTCAAAAAGGAATGGATATATATTGAAATAATTTTTTAAATAATTACGAGATGATTATTGGGAAATTATTTTGTGTGCAAGTTTCACAAGGAAGTTTGGAAATTGTATTGGGCTTAGACTTGAATTTTGAAATCATTATTCGGTTATGAATATTTGTTGTAAATGGAATTTGAGGACAGATGTTTCTCGATATCGTATTATTATGTTATAGATAGACATTCTTTCTTGAGTGGTGGTCAATCTCAGACGCCGAGCAGGGCTCCAGTTATTGAGACTGGCATGGTGTAGTGACGACTCAAACGTCAAGCTAGGCTCTAATTTCTGTGTCGGTAGTGGTTGGTTAGTCTTGGACATTGAGCTGGGCTCCAATTCCCAAGACATGTATTGTGATAGTTAGTCTAAGATGTCGAGCTGAGTTTCAATTCCTAAGACTAGTGTTGTGATAACTTAGGTGTCGAGCAGGGCTCTAGTTCCCAAGTTAGTTCTCACTCAGACATCAAGCAGGGCTCCAAATCCTGAGTGAGGTTACACTCGGACGTCGAGTAGGGCTCTGGTTCCCAAGTGACTACTGGTAGTATAGATTAAAATATTGAGAAAAATTGACATTGTTTGGAGGATATGATGGTACTATTCTTGGATTTAACTCATATGATGTTTGTGGTGATAACCTACGTGTAGTACCGTTATGTGTAAGATTTAAAATTGAGTTGTTGATTGGTCAAGTTTGGTAATGAGATGAATAGATGAGCCCATGATAGTTGTAGGGATGGAAATGAATTGGATTATCAGTTTGTTTCTATGCACTAATAAGGAAAAATTTTGTGGGTCCGGAGAATAAGTGAATTCAAAAGTGAAAACCATAATATTTGTTGGTATTGGACCCAAATGTGATAAATAAATAAGTTTTCTGGGTGAATTTAGTGTTTGAGGCATATAGATAATGAAAACATCTTATGTCGAATCTGACGCATATAGCAGTGGCTTGTGTAAAATTTAAGCGTATCAGTAATGGTCAATGACTGGTGTAAATTGAAACTTGATTGTTTGCTAATTGAATGCTTACATGTTTAGGAAATTATCAAGGTCTTGGTTATGTTTTTGCTCGGTATTAATTATAGTAAGGATGTTAGATGAAATTTGTGTATGGTTGTTTGTAATACCTTGTGTGATGTATCTGATATTTGAGATATTAATTGGTTGAGTTTGGTTATGTTCTGGTGAAACATAAGTTAATTTTGGTATTGTGATGCTCTTGAGTATGACTCGAAGGATGCTTAGCATAAGGACGATTTAGTTAAGATTATACGAGATACCAAAATTGCTAATATCTAAATAAAGTTATGATTTAGTCGAAAGGTTGATTAATTCTAAGAACCTCAGTTATCCAATTTTAGTATGGAAATAATATTGGGGTCGTTCTGAAATTTCGAGGACAAATTTTTAAGGAGGGTAGGTTGTAACGGCACAGATCCTCGATAAGGGTAAAATTGGAAAGTAAAAATAAATAAATGTCCATTTGCCCCTATAGAGTCAAGGTTGACTTTTTGACCAAGAAATTTTTCGAGAAAACGGTAAGGACCATTGTATAAGTCTCAGCGTCCTAAGTCCGTAGACAGGTAGTATACTAAAATCAGAAGTCTAATGATTTTGGTATAGGTCTAAAATGATCAAGGGTATTTTGGTAAATTTGTTACTGAGGGTAATTTGATAATTTTGGCATGTAAGTCATATGAGACAGTGACACATATCTAGAAGTCTTTTCTTCCCTCCATAATCCTCATTTCCATCGACTTTTATTTAATATATATATATATATGTGTGTGTGTGTGTGTGTGTGTGTGTGTGTGTGGAGAGGGGGGGGGTTGTGTATGGAAATCGGGCGAGGGGGTGGGAAGAGAGGAGAGATATGAAAGAAAACTATGTTTAGACACCACCGTGGAAGAGAGGAGAGATAGGAAAGAATGCATAAGAAAAAAGGAAAGAAGAAAAGAATGAGAAAGAGAGAAAACAAAAAGAAATCGACGAAGGTGAAAGGGAGAATAGTTGGAGAAACTATGAACCTGTGAGTTCTTGTTCTCAAGTTCATGGATTTAGGCTGCGAAACTGCTTATTTAACATGCAGAGTCTTCCTGAGGGTTCCATGATGTTTCTAAGGCGAAGGGATGAAGGTTGGGATGCATGTAGGCTTCATAATAGAAAAGGAAGCCATGGGCAAAAGCTTGAAGTTAAGCTTCCTTAATCTCTATTACGATTTATGTTGTTTGAAGTATACCGAGAGATTGATAGGTCAAAAACGATTCAAATTGACATATATAACTTGAAAATTAGACGTAAAATAGTAGTGCTATGGTCGGGTCACTGTTGCGGGTCGAATAACTAGGTGTAGTAAAACTGGTCGAGTCATCCAGAGGAAGAAGGTGACAAGGTCTGGCACGTGGCCACCATGCCAAGAGAAGGCTACTGGCATTTGGCAGTGCGTGTGGCCTTCTTTTGCCAACAGGTCAACATGGAAGTTTTAGTGCTTAATTATGTGAGTTTAATGGTAAAATTTTCAAGTTAATTGGACATTGATTGAGTATAGTTTAAAGGTTTAACTTATATTGTTTTATATTTTAAATCCAAAATTAAATTGAGTAAACTAAAGGGTTTGATTTAAACCTTATTTGAATAGGAATATATTATTGAATATATTGATGTTTATATTGGTTCTATGATTGGGATGATTCTTGGAAAATGTGAACATGTCAATTAAACTATTAAAGTGGTTTTATGGAAAGGTTATTAGGTGAACTAGCATATAGTTGAGATTTATACTTTACAATATTAAATAGATGAAATGGGAGAATAATTGTGTCTTTTGAATAAAGGGTTATTTTAATAAATTGCATATATAATTGACGTTATTAATTGTGATAAGTATACCAAAGGACTAACGATTGATTTATTTAAAAATTGTTGTCGCAAATTGAAGGTGAGTAGTTAGAGAGGTTATGATAAATGGACAACATATGGAATTAAGGTCAAGGTCAATATTGATATTAATAATGAATAAAGGATTTTATGGAAATATGGAAAAAAAATGTTTAGCTAAGGATTTGTGTTTATGCCGTGCACATATAAAATTGGAGCATACAAAGGGTTTATATTAGTATATAATTGATGTTGTATATTCTGATAAATGTAATAAGGAAAGTAAGATCGAATATGGTTAAACTAGTAAATTCCATTACTTGACGGGAGAGTGGGTTGGATGTGGACGCTAACTACGATGAATATTATTTGGTTAATTTTGTAAGTCATAAATTTGGTTAATAATGAAGACATGTCTTTTATCTGACAGCGTTGTCAAATGAGCAAGGCCGGCGTTATTTTCACAGAATTAAGGGACGGGTCCTGTCATTTACGCTTGGAGATCACAGTTGGTTCCAAGAGGTTAATGTTGGCTTTTTTCGTGATCGATAGCACTTCCAGCTACAACCTATTGTTAGGCAGAATTTGGATCAACAAAAGCATATGCATCCCATCCACCTTCCACTAGCAAATAGCCCTTTGGAGACCCCAATGAGACTACCTTCGAATGAGGTATTTGGAAAGTAATCCAAGCAGAAATAAAGTCATTAATGGCTAACCCAACAACAACCGAGGCTAGGTTTTATGACCCCAGCCTAGGAAGCATCAACCGAGGAAGATGAGAATGGTCATCCTATAAAGGTGACAACCTACAAGCTACTAGATTCAAGGTTCCCAAAATCTGAAAATCAGGAGACACCTATCCTAATGTGGAGGCTCTATAATGAATAATGCACTTTATGGAGAGGCAGACTGAATAAGGGAAATCATGTTTATAAAGGAACGATTGTTGGTACACTGTCAAGAGCAAGATAGTTTATGATATGCCCAACCAAATAGTGAAGGTAAAATCTCTTATGTGAAAGATCCGAAATAACAAGCTAATAGTATGCAAAATTCATTTAGGATAATAACGAGGAAGATGAGAAGGATGACATCCCACTAGAAATTATCAAATTCTGGTCCATTGAGGTAGGAAAACCTCCTCCTGAAATCTAAGACCCTTTGGAAGGAGTTAATTTGGAGGCAGTGATGATCCTCGACCAACTTATATCAGCGGGATTTTAGAAAGACCAATGAAAGAAAAATGGTCACGCTCCTAGAAGAGTTTAAATGGTTCATTTGGGCAACAATGATCTTTATTGATCAGGCATAATTCATAAATAACCAATTTTTTAGACTACATACAACACCAATTCAATAATTCAATTTTGATCATAATGTTTTTTTAGTAATATAAGTGAACATCAAGAAGTGAGGGAACACTTATGTGGTGGTTTCATGGCCACCTCCTAGAGTCCTAGTGCTTACAAAAAAACCAGTAGGCTTCCCAGAAAGGCCCTGAACCTTCCACAACTGCCATGTCGCGTTGAAAAACGCCTTCATCTATGCCACCGTGCTCCCGTAGCTCGTCCGCCACTGAAATCTCTGAAATTTCGGGGTCTTTCGGCGGCGCCTGCATAGCCTCCAAAACCTCAATCGACAGATTTTTGGGGACTCAGTACAACACACCATCTATGGCGTCGATGCCATCAATTCCCTTCTTCATCCTCCTCGCAAGCTCCTCCACGTGTTCGTACATCAAATAGAACACTATGAAGATCCTCAATTTCGATGCCTAGTTTGAATTGGGATGCAATTCGACCGCAGAAGAAATGTCATCGTTGGGATTGGAAGCGAAAATTGAATTGGGATTGTTGTCAGTAGGGATGGACGGCGCATTATACGAGGGCGCACGATTGGAGGCGATGGCGGCGGATGGGACCTTCTTCTTTCTTGGGACCCAGCCCCCCCGCTTTTCCTCATCGAGAATCATGGTATTCCTCAACGAGGATAAGAGGTATGTAGCAAAACCAAAATGCCAATTTTGAGGTATGAGTTTTGAGTTTTGAGCTTTTGTTTCCTAATTACAGTTAGGCGTAGAGTCCAGGGCTTCGTTCCAAGCTGTAAAAGTAGCCAAGTAAGACTGTTTATATTCGCCCGAGATCCAAGAACTATTACTGTAGGTCTGTATCTATGTCAAAGCACAATATATTATAAAGTTTTGGAAGGACACGTGTGGGTTTGATGCATTCATTTATGTTTATATTATATCTATACTAAAGGAGAAGTGGAAAATTACAGTGATTTTTCACTTCTACCCTTTTTTTTCTTTTTCCTTTAAATTTTTTTTCTTGATATTTTTTTTTTCTTTTTCTTGATTTTTTTTCCTTTTATACATATCAATTTTTTTTCCCTTTCCTTTAAATTTTTTTCTTTTTCTTTTTCTTTTTTCATGATTTTTTTTTCTTTTCCTTGATTTTTTTTTCTTTTATACATATCAATTTTTTTCTTTTCCTTTATTATTTTTTTTCCTTTATATATATCAATTTTTTTTTCTTTTCCTTTTTTTTCATTTCCTTTATATATTTTTTTTCTTTTCCTTTATATGTATCAAAAGAAAATTTTCCTTTTCTTTTTTTTTCTTTTCCTTTATACATATCAAAAAATTATAAAAGAGATAAAAAAAACATGGTTCCCCTACAATATTTTACCGATTCTACCTTTTTTTTCCCTTTCTTTTATAGATATAAAAAAATGACTGCTTATTTATGGAAAATTAGTAATACTCAATTCAATAATTCCGCGGCAACTCGCGGGCCTAATTGCTAGTCTATACTAAATTCCAAGCATTCGATTCACCATGTACAGTATTTTGGCGTGTTTCACTGTGCATGCAGTCCCGTTTGCCCCAATTTTTGTGTTCCATGACTGGCAGTTGTTCATTTGCATCCAATCGCCTATCTACACTGCACTTTCATCCAATCGCCTATCTACACCGCACTTTCATCCAATCGGAAGTGAGCGCTAGGTGTTATCGCCGCCCATTCTCTACGCCGCATTTTCAGCGAATTGGCATCGAACGCCTTGCGTTTTCCCCTCCCCTGCTCTGTGCATGCAGTGTATTTCTCGTTTTGCCCCCATTTTTCCCCTGCTCTGCGTGGTCTTCCTCTTTCTTTCTGCAAGAGCCGTGTTCCATGACTAGTTGTTGTTCATTTGCATCTAATCGCCTATCTGCACCTCACTTTCATCCAATCGGAAGCGAGCGCCAGGTGTTATCGCAGCCCATTCTCTGCGCCGCATCTTCAGCAAATCAGCATCGAACGCCTTGCGTTTTCCCCGCCCCTGCTCTGCACCGCTAGGTTATCTCCTCGACACCTCCTCTTCCAATCACTTATCTCTTTCTGCTTTTGTCTTCTTTGCTACAAAATCTGATTTCTACCCATTCCATTTCTCTCTTATTTTGGTTTGTAGGTGGAGGTTTTCCATTTCCTAATCCGGCTAATTTTCTTTTCCATTTCGTAATGAATTGGTTTGTTCGTTTTACATTGTTCCTGCAAGTGTTCGTAATTGACATATGGATTGCTGAAATTTTTAATTAAATCATTCTTCCATTTACTCATGATTTCATTTCGGTGTTTGATTGTAGATTGGGTCATCAGTTGTAAGAGGAAGCAGCAGCTGTCTCGATGAGGTACCATCTACATGATAATTAGTTGTCTCAATTTGTTAAATTTAGAGAACATCATTTTGTCTTTCGCTTAGTATGTTAGCTGCAGTTCTTGATTTTCAGTTGTCAAACTCATTTCATGTGACAAAGAAAAACAAAAACATAGAATGATGTCAAACTGATTCACTTATAGTTTTCTTTGCGGTTTTCCAATTTTTTTATTGTGTTATTATATATTGGATATGTATATTGGATTGTTTAAGTTGGTAGTCACTGATTTCCATGTAAATCAGTTTGGTCCACAACTTGCCATTGATTTCTTTGTTTGCTTCCTTCCAACCTATTGATTTATTGCTTCAATTTGAACTAACAATGTTTAAATAGGTAGCCTCCATATGTGATCAAGGGATGTTCAGCCAGTAGCATCAGTTGTGTTTGATGGTTTTTTTTATGTACCCATTATTAGTTTTGATGAGTTGTTGGCCTCTTTGGAATCAGTTGATATACTCATCTAATTTGAACGGAACTAAACACTCTTGGAATGTGGGATACATCGTTGTTGGTAAGAAAATGAGTAGAATTGATTTGTTTTGAACTGGGTAATGCACTAATAAAGGATTTGGCCTTTCACCTCTTTTTTAGTAGTACACCAAATAACAACTATTTTAACATTCTTCCACTAATCCGGTAGGATTTCACAATAGTTTTTTGATGATGAATTCATTTGGTTGTTTTCTTGGCATATTTTGTTAGCGATACCAGTGCACTCAATATTTTGGCTTAACTGGTTCATTGGATGCATTCATATTTTTGCATGTCCATTAATCGATTCATAGGAATATAATCAATTTAACATTCTTCCAACGAAAATGACGGAATATGAATTCCACAATAGTTGTATCAGGAGGTGAAAGTGCACTACCAACGGACACTTTACACTTTACACTTTACACTTTACACGTTGGAGTTGGTGGTCTATTTTAAGCTCATCGTTGTCAGTAAGTTATATTAACAATTGGATAATAGGAATGCCTAACAGTAGAATTGATAAGATTTTTTTCTTTGTATGTACTGTTATTAATTTTGAAGAGTGTGTTTGTTTCTTAGAACCGGTTTATTTAATGTTCGAATTTGAACTATCATTGTTTGAATGTAAGATGCATCATAATCACACGAGGAAGTAACTTTTGGTTGTGACTTTTTAGTAGATAAGATTCCTTGATGTTGCATTTAACAGTTAATACATTCATACCATCATCTTTAGCTCCATGTGGTGTTTATTTAAGATTGATTTCATGTTGTCTAGGCTTCACTTGATCTAATCTTGGTTACACATATGGTCTATTCATTGATAGTTCATATAACCTATGGTGTATTCATTGATAGTTCTTGGTTATATATTAACATTCTTCAAATTTTTGCCATCTGATATATCTAAATGCCTTCTGCTATGCAGGCCATTCATACGTTGCATTTTCTTTCCTCTATTTCTGTTAGTTGGATTTATATCACATTAAGATTGTTTAATTTATTGGTATCTGATTTAGGTCAATGCTTTCAATTATTTACACACTTAATAGTTTTGATGTTCTTTCCTCTGCTTATCGTACGTCCATTTACAGTTCATTAATACCAAGTTCTTTTCGCCCCATTGACATCTCTTCACTTCTCTATTCCTATTATTTTTTCAATTATGAATTGATTTATTATCTTCTGCTGGAAGAAATTTAAGAATCCCCGATTACATTTTGTTAACCTTAGATTTTTTATTTGACATATTTTCAACCATGGTCAAAGAACAGATGAAGTGAATGCTGGGTGGATTAGTAACACTTGCATGAATAAGGTACTGGAACTTCTTTTCAACATCTCATTCCCGCCACATTAATTTATGTTTCATTATATGTGGAGTTTGTTGTTCTGTTGCTTTACATGTCTGCTTCTCATCGATCTGTTGTACTCTTCTTTGATGATGTGCTAGATTTTCTAGTGTACATGAATTTCTGCTTTTCTAAGTTCCAATTTCCCCATGATGTATGCTCCGTTATGTTTCTTCACATGTTGCTTCAGATTTCTGTTCAGATCATCTACAATTTTTTAGGCTATTTTTTATATCCGCTCATTTGGATTGTTAATTGAGATATGGGTTACTTTGTAGATTTAAATGATTAATACTTTATTTGGTCGATTATTTGTACATTCGATCTTTACAATATGCTATATATTATGCGTTATTTTCTATCCCCTCATTACGGGTCCATGTGATTCAACTCTGATGTGGGAAATGTAAACGCCACTTGATTGCTACGTTTTTGCAGATTTCATTACAATCTTCTTGTAGTTCTTGAATTTAGTTTTCATTCCTGTCCTACTATTTCATTATAGGTTTATCTCCGAATTTCTTGCTCCATTTGTTTTGTACATGTCAGTTCTGTTTTATGTGTCATTTTCTGTACTATCTACTTATATTGCATTCAGTTTGTGTATACGCATTTGTTTTCCAGGGATTTCTAACGTTACACTTTCTGATTTGTCAGCAGGTATACATTCGTTCTGTGTGAACATCTACACTCACTTGACATTTGGACCCATTTAGTCGTACATCCAGGTTAGTTGCTCTTTTTTTGTACATTACGGATCTAAATTTCAGTTGTATGTTCAAAACTAAATAAGGTCTTTACTGTCAAAAAATTTTAGTTCGACCAAAATGTCTAAACGATCGGGACCAACAACAAAAAGAAAATTTGGAAATACATATCATCTTCGCAATAGGTCAATCATCAACGAAATGAACATTCCAACAACCTCGGATTCGACCTGCCAGAATATTCGTCCCCCCAGAAAAATTTCTCGCCTCTCTTCCATGCAAAAATGTACTATGCAAAATGTCTATTACTGGTTCCTCACTTGACAATTTATTACCACAACAAGTGATCTCTAGCACTTCGACTCCTATTACAGGCTATGATCAACTTGAGTCGTACGACACAAACATTGAAAACATTTTTGCGCATATTGGATGCATTTTTTAATTCGTCTATTGTTTGTTTGTACGTTTCATCAATTGGCAAGATACATATTTTTTCATTCAACACATTGAAAATTTGGGTTTCCTTTTTGAAGATTTCAGTTTCCATCAACCAATTTTTTTGCTACGTTTGTGTTTGTCTTTCCATTGTTGTCGGTGAGATGAGTTTGCTGTTTTTTAATTTGTTGTTGATTATCTGCTGGCATTTGTGCTCCATTTGTTTTACTATAATCTTAAATTTGTCTTCAAATTGATTTATTGTTCATATATGCTATTTCACATTTTTTCATTGACCTCCCCCCCACCCAAACATTTTGCAAAGAGGAGATTTGATTTGTTTCCATACCAGTCAGTTTCAGGCTTGGTTCCTTTATCAACCTTTGTTTTCTTCACTTTCTTGGTTTACAGTCTAGTTCAATCTCTTGAGTAATGTTATTGCTTTTTTTTAACGTCCATTGCGAGGTCTTTATTTTATTAGTTTCATTTATGCCTATTTTTTAGTTGACATAGGAAGTCTGTTTCCTCAATCTTTTTTAATTGATCTCATATCATTTGAAGCTGAGTTTTCAGTCTTTTTATCTTAGTAGTTGTTTGGCTATGAATTTTTCATGTTGTTGCAATGTTGTTATTATAAATGGAGGAGATATTAGTGATTTTCACATGGTTTCGATGTTGTTGTCATCAGATGCGGTGGACCGAGCTATTAAGAGCCAGGGTCACAAACTTTGTGAGTGAGCTTGATTAACTATTTATCTTAAATGTACTTGGGAGTGCTTTCATTCACTTAATTGTTTATGGATTTGTTTTTTTTTTCTGTGGTATTTCGACGAAGTGAGCTTGAGTTACAGTCTCTCACATGTGTAGCATAAAACATTTTCAATTTCTATCTGGCTCTGATTTTGGATATGTTGAGTTGTATTTATGTGTGGGTTTAATTAGTCTATTTACAAATTTTCTTACACAGATGTAACATATGTTATATTCATGAATCACGTTCTCACAACATGTTTATAACTCAAGACATAACAACCACATCATCAAGCAACAAGGTTAAATTATGTTGATGGCTACACGTATTAATGCCTATTATATGTATATTATCAGAATTTATAATTTTACAATATTTTCGTAACTTTCTTTTTACCCGTGGCGAAGCGCAGGGTTATTTACTAGTTGTTTCTAAGTTTTCAACCGAAATTGATTTTGACGCTTTATAAATTCAGTATATTTTTTATTTTAATGTTTTCTTATTTTTTATAAATCAAAATTTCAAATTTATCTTTTTTATTTAATATTTTTTATTTTTCTTTTATTTAGGTCAATTATTTAGCCTTTTTTTCTCGAAAGTTTTTTTTTAATTATAACGTACACGAGAATTTTGGAAATTTTTCATATAATATATTATCGGGATTCGAATTTGAGATCAAGTGTCTACAAGTCAACGTTAGAACCAAATGAATTAGACCCACTTAACTCGAAAAACTTTACTCTTTGGTTTTATCTTTATCTCTTTTATTATTTTCGCAATTATAAGTATTATGGTTATATCATTAAAGTATAATGATAATTTTAAGCAGCTTGAATTTTATGAACACTTTATTACATATGTATATAATCGAAGAAAACATTATTGCAATATGATACGCATAAGCGGCAGTAAATAGTAATTTTTGGGTGATAATTTATAGTTAGGCTATGAAATTATTACAAATATTTAAATATTTATAAGTTAAGAGAGAAGGGTAAGTTTGGAAGTTTGAATCTAAAATAAAAAATAAAAAATAAGAAAACATTAAAACAAAAAAGTGGAATGTTACTGGTAATTGTGTAATGCCAAAATTAGCTCGCATTCTTTTATGTATACGATACCAGAGGGAATAATAAATAAATGTAGAGGAAGATTTTATTTTATACAACGACTCGATTATATCATATATATTATGAATTGGCTTTGTTATTTACAAAAGTTAAATCTAATCCCTCTTACATAGCATACGCGTATACCACTGGTTAAACTCAAGAACCTCAAGAACCATTGAAAGAAGGAGCACATCCAACAGATAGGTCAACTTATCCAAGCATGTAGCTCTCTTGAGTCCATTAAGTACCCAGTGCCCTCTAGTTTTCAAGTCGGAGCACCATTGAAAGAGGGAGCACATCCGTTCTTGTCCATGTACATCTCACATTTGCATCAATACATTGGAGTTCATAATAGAAGAGAAAACTATAAGCACAATGGTCTGATTGTGTTCTTCCCACTTATTAGATTTTGTATTCCACTCGGATGAATGACAATAACATAAAGTTGTAGTTGAATTTTACACCTAATTGTGGTCATCTTATTGTGTTGGGTTTCTCTAATTTATTCCAAAATATAAGGCACATTGGCACAAGAACAGTAGGCATGTAGCGCTCAATTGTTTTTTATTTGAGTTATTTAGTTTCATTATATATCATTTGTTGTTTGTTACTTATCCATAGAACATATTGAGATTAGTTTTTTTCAAAACTAAAGTTTAGACCGTCAAAATACTAAGTCCAATTTAAGCAATTGGATCATGAATTCAATGTTTTTTATGGTGCAACGATCATAATGTATCGTAAGATGTTGCACAAGAACAATTAGGAAATAAAATAATTCACGTTGTAGTAATTCAAACTTGTTAAACATATCATAAAGCGTTAGGTTTGGGAAATGGGAATGATATTGAAAAGCATGCATAAGAAATTTGGTTTTGAAGCAGGTCATGATTTATTAGGATATAGTGATGAATCAAGCCATCTTGTCCCAAGGCGCAGTCCTCAGTATGTAGAGGACTCTCCTTAGTATTTAAAGTACTAATTAATAAAAATAAAAAGGTGGCACCGCCATCGAATTACTCAATGTTGACGTTGTTGGATTCAGTACCACTCAAAATTCTAACAACCCACTCAAAATCTATTGTAGACTAAGAACACATTTAAACACACTCGGATTCAGTAAAAACATCTGTAAAATAATACATTCCAAAATCTATGTTGATTGATCTTAAGCCCATTTGCAATATTATTTGTCTTATGCAACCATAATTGTGAGAATCATAGAAGAATAGCCTAAAACCATAACATTTGAAATATAATCATTAAGAACGTTGAGATTGTTTTGTCTGATTTCTTGGTTATATTTTGAGCTCAATGCTATCCAAATCCAACACAGCCCCTAAAAACCCAAATTTACCTGAAATATGGAAATAAATTATGAAGATTCCATCCTTAAGCAACAAACATGTAATGTAACACAAGGATTTTCTACCAGGGTAAAATCAATATCAAAATAGGGTCATGATCACATTCAAAGCAAAACTATAATGTAGATCAACACTCTACAAACAAACCGCGGCCTGCCCCTGGAAAATTAAGACAGTACTATTGTCAAATGTGAATGCCTATAAATTGGAATCAACAAGCAATCAAGTTTAGGTCAAGAACTATACCACACTGGAAAATAGCTCTAAAAAGTCATTTAACACCTGTCAATAGAAATCCAGAAACAGATTCAAATTTAGTTAAGTTTCGCTCAAGAAATATACAGTACAAGATAGTTGATCTAAGAAGTACAATTTAAAATCCCAACCTTAGTAGAACTTGAATCCTCAGCATGGAATCTACTTTTAGAAGTCATTACAATTGTTAACACTTACAATACACCTCATTTAGGGTTCCTAAGGACAATGATAACTGAATCCCCACGGAGAAACATCTTGCTGATGAATCTATCTTTGTTAACTGGCTGGGCTTTTTTCTTGCCTTTTCCAGTCTTTGGCACCTGCAAAGACAGATAAAAGAAAACAGAAACACCGTTATATGAAAGCATATTGACACTTGATGAAGATGCACAAAATAAGGCATATGACTAAATTGACTAAAGAAAACAAAACACAATAAAAATACCTCAGTCCACATCTCCCTGACATTTTCCAAAACCATGTTGCAGTGCCTGTCAAATGCTCTTACACGACCAAGAAGCTTTCTGTTATTACGACAGTTGATCAGCACCTGTTTACCCCACAAGACCAGTTTGAATAAGAATATTTCCCACGGTTTTAAAGCCTTAATGGGTAGATAATATAAAGCCATATGATAAAAACATTACCTGGGTATTATTTTTGACACTCATCATAAGAACAGAGAGTGGCCCTGTATTGAATTCCTCTTCCTCGTTCTTGGCACCCTGCAGCATTTAGATTGGAACATAAGCATCTTCACAAAATATATGATACCAATAGGAATATATATATCTCATGAGGCAAGACTTATGGGGCCTGAGAAATGAGGAGAAGAAGATTAGACACACGGACATGACCGGACTATTTAACAGGGCAGGAAATGAGTAATTCTTTGGGAATTGATCAGAGACCATCAATAACAAAAACAATTGCAAATGACGGTTTCTTTTGAAAATTACTCACATATTGTGAGTAAAACATTAAAAAGTGCCTAAGCACAGTGCAAAATTTTTCTACACTTAACATAAAAGCATACAAAAAATTTAGTTGAAAATGAAGGGTCCTTCAATATAGACACAGATGGGCAAGTTTCTGACATTGCCAAATGCCTCTCGCTCAAAGTTGCAAATTCCATTTCCAAATAGGATACCACACTATACCACAATCTCAGATCAACATAACATTTAATGGTGCAAAGAGTGACATAATAAAGATGCAGTAAAGTAGACCAAGAGCTGTATAACTTACATCTTCCTCCATTGGACGGCTGAAGAGAGAGCGGGCATAAACACAAAATCAACATAAAAGAATAGTTAGCATTTCATCCCCCAAAAAAAAAGATAAGTATAACTGTTTACTAGAAAAAAAGCCATCATACCTCATCTTGAACTAAGTGTAGGTTTCTGAGGCTTCCTTAAAACAAGATCTGAATATAAACCTGGGAATTGGAAAAAATATATATATATATATGTCAAGTTAACCAGAGTATTAACCATAACAGAATAACTTAACAGCAGACAATGATAATACTGATATCTACCAACACCATTATAGAAATCGATGTATGCATGAATGAATCAGATACTATAAACCTACAATAGAATTATATATATAAAATTCATTGGATGCATCATGCCAAACCTAATTTGAAAATGTGTGAATCCTCAATTAAAAAAGAAAAACCAAGGTGCTCCAAGCTTTCAGATTCAATTCTAATAAAGGGAAAGTTTATCTGTAAATATTAGAGACAATACCAGGATGTGAAACAATGTTTTCAGCATTAAGAAAATCAATAGAATAATAGATTACTTAGAAAAATAAAGCAAACAAAGGTGTTTGTACGATGAAAACCAATTTATAAAAAGATGATATCAAGGAACATAAACAGATCTCTGAATGCTCTTCAGCTCAGGTCTCCATATTTTCAGCACAAAAAAGCTCAGGACAACGAAAGTTGTATCAGGATCATCATTAGAAGCAAGAGAACTGAGATATCAATAACTCGAAATAAAGTTAAGACATGTGAAGAATCCAAGAGTTATGTTTTCAACCATCACCAGAGACAGCATATATTGTTATGAATCTAAACTACAAAGTTAAAGAGCATTATATGACAGATTATAAACTAATTTCTACGCAGAAACAGCAATTCCTTCTAATGAAGTCTCAGAGCAAAAACCCTAGGAAGAGTTATCTATTTGAACAGCATCAAAGAGCTTGAGGAACTTCAACGTTCCAAGAGATTTAGGCAAAATTAGTTAAAAATGAGCAAGTTGAAAGAACCAAGGAATTTACAAATGATTAGATGCAAGCCATTTAACTGGAATTGGAAATCCCTAGTTTAGTAATTTTGCTATGATCATGTGGTGCATCTTTCCCCTTGTTAATTACTTATAGGCACTCTATTCAAATGTTGATTACGCATTTCTTAGTAATATAGACTACATTCTACATAGGCACTCTATTCAAATGTTCATTACGCATTTCTTGGTAATATAGACTACATTCCGTGGAACTTTGAAGTTCCTCACCACCCAAACATACCCTGAGGGTTTCACAAATCACAAGCAAATAGCACATAATTAAACGAAAGTTAAATTAACATTAAAAGATAAAAATTGTGGGTCTCATGGCCAGTGCCAAATGGTAAAGACAATAACACTGCTCCACAAGGCGATAGGATATGACACCAGCCATCGACGGAGGAACTCCTAACGGAGGACCTTCAACGTCGAAAATTTGTCTGCGACGTTTACTTTGGAATGTACAAGCATCATCAGCTGCCCGCTCCATTAAGTTGGGGACTGAATCACTGTCCCCCATCACAAATATCACAACAAAAAGAGAGCTCCATACACATAACCACAGTTTGAATAAAAGAGAGACACGTTTTGCAGAAACAAAAAACCTTAAAAAACAAAATTTACACTGATCATTGGCCAATCTCCCTCTTTCAAAGGATTAATATGATCAATGAACCGCGAACAGACAAAAAAAATACAAAAAACACTAATGTAAACTCGAGGGCAATTTTACGAACCGCAGGCCGGCGTTATTGAGATTGACAATAAAAATTGTAAACTAAAAAAATATGAGGATCATCGGTAGGTATTTATCAGATAAACAACGTTACAAGACATAAACCCTAACCTTGTGGCGGGATTGAGCGACGACGGTCTGCGGCTACAGCGTGCGAATTGGGAAAGAGAGTGACAGAGTTAGGGTTTATAGAGAATCCCAAAGGGGGTGATAAGTCGAACAACAAATACGCACAAAGAAATGGAAGCTATATGGCGGGTTGGGTTTAAAAACTCAAGTTACTGAAAAGCCCACAAAAAGCCAAGCCCAACTAAGGTGTCTAAACTTTTAATGACCCAAATGATTACCAACATTTCCTTTTAATTGTTTTCATCACTATGGCATGAAAACAAGAACATATAATCCTAATTTCAAGCACCTAACTCTTTTTGTACTTCCATTTCCATCATCAAACATCAACACTAACCCTTACTTGACCCTTCAATTTCCTTCTTTAACTTCCTCAAATTATATAGAAAAATCTTGAGTTATAACATAACATATAACTTTGGACATACAAAACTATATTCATATGACATACGATTAATTCAAGTTTCACACCAATAAACTCAGAATTAAAAATAAGAAAACTTTTGTGTTGATCAGACCGCCGGGAATTACCGCATGCGCCGGTGGCAGTTCCCTGCGTGTAAACCCACCCACTGCACATTCATCGCCTACCTCTAGCGGGTCTGCAACCCGAGTCGCTCAATCCGCAACCCCGACCCGCCTCGTTCTCTCTCATTTCTCGATAAATTCAATTGAGATAAAATTTCAAAGTTCATATTTCAAGCCCAGGAATTGATCTTTGACCTTAAAAAGAAGAAAACTTACCTAGGGAGCTTTATCCGAAACTCACACCCTTCGGCCATGGTTTCCCAATCCTTGTCTACTCCATTTCTGCGTCCAAACTACTTCCTTCTAGCCTTATAATGATCGGATAGACTCACACATCTTGTTAGGATACTCATTATCGCCCTAGATCTCCCCAAACCCGATTTGATCTTTTCGGCCATGAAAAACTCTCGCGAGTTGTTCCTCAGACCAAGGTGGTGACACCCTCTCCAGCTCCACCAACTTTTCTCCGCTCCCTCCTCTCTCTTCCTTTCCCTTTTCCTTCTTGCCTCCTAGCCTCTCTCTTTCACGGTAGTGGCTGGTTTCATTTAATCATTCATTCGGCCACCACCCATCGACTCCTCCAAAACAATACATACAACATATAAATAGGCATGTAAATAAGCAGATAATTAGGAAGGAATAACCTAGAGAATTTTTGGCAATTGTCATAATCCAAAAGTATCTCCAAGTGAAATGTCCAAATTCCCTTGACCTTGATACGAAATTACCATAATACCCTTGGCTTTTTTAGACCCATAACAATTTCACCCGATCTCTGATTTTGGCATGCCGTATGTCTATGTACTCAGGAGGTCGGGATCTTTGCATTGGTCTTTTTGAAAGTTTCTAAAAGGCATCCCGACCAAAATTCAACATTTTGACTTTTTGGTTAAAAGTCAACTCTTTGACTTTCAAGGGAAAAATTGTAACGACCCGTCCTGAATTAGCGGGATTAATTAAGAATTAATGATGGATTAGCGGGATTAATTAAGAATTAATGACGGATTAGCGAGACTAATCGGGGATTAGACGAGGATTAATGGACGAGCAAAGCAAAATGACGATTTTGCCCCTAGAATGGGCGAATTGTTGACTCTTCATTCAGGTGGTCAAATTCACTTTGGTCGATGACTGTGACGTAGTTCGGGACGTCGCGAGTACATAGACATGTGGCACGCCCGATTCCGACGTTCGAGTAAGAAGTTATGATTTTTGGAAGTTCGGGGGTAATTTGGTAATTTGGTTGAATAGAAGTAAATAGTTGACTTTTGATCCGGGAGGTCCAATGGCCTAGGACTGAGGACCGTTACATAGATCGAGACGATACGAATCCATAGACAAGCGGTACGTCGAATTCGGACGTTCGATATAAAAGTTACGGTTCACGGAAGTTCAGTGGCACTATTGCACGAATTACGAGGCGAGAGCCAATTGTCATTAATGGGCCCCAGATATTTTTCCCAAGGCCCAATGGATGAGTGAAAAGTGTCACTCATCCACTGGCTACCATTTTACATACATGCATATCCCATTTTCCCATTCTTCATACGGTTCCCCGATCTCACCCAAAAACCATCCCCAAAATCCTTTCAATCCCTGTTTGGGTGACCTTGGGTGGTTGAGTGAGAGACAGAGAGGTGCTGTGGAGCTAAAGGATGGCAAGGGGTAGCATGACCGCTCTCCACGGCAGAGGAACGGTAAAACCCGAACCTAGTTATTTTTCAAATTCGATTTCCTCATTTTGGACGTAGAGGGAGGGTTTTGATGATGTTGTGATGTTTTGGAGGTTCATACGAGTTTGTGGGGATTGGAAGGGGAGAGTTTGGACGGTTGAACGGCCGTGGAAGGTAGGCCAAAGTTTGGCCGTGAAAACCCAATCGAAAAGGTGAAGACTTGAACCCTTTTTCCGTGTTATAATCATCTAAATAGGTTGCTATAATTGAACTAGGAAGGTTAGGATTAATTAGGGATGGAATTGGGCTGAAATGAGGGAAGAAAATAGGTGAACCGGCCACGCCGGTTCGGCTGGACCGGCTGTACAAGATCGGTCGGTTTCGGACCGGCTGCTGGAGGACAGGGACGACATTGTTTGCGGGGCGTAAGGCCCACATGCAGAGCAGTCTTGGGGCACGTGCGGGCGCTTGGTGAGGCTTTTTAGGATGTGTTCAACATGTCAAATCATCTATTCGATGTAACGACCATTTTGGGACTAGTTTCGTGTCAATCGGACATCGTCTCGATATAATTCTGGCTATCCGAAGGTTTAGGATCACGTTTAAAAATAGTTAGAAATTCCGGAAAATTACGATACTTTAGTGAGGGGTTATTTAAGTAGTTAGTAACCTTTTAAATTAATTTGGATAGGTTCAGGAATCCCAGCGACGATGATTGGCTCGGGAAGACGTTTTGACCCGCGTATCGAGACGCAGCTTCGGACGGTCTGTGAGTGGACCTTTCTTTCGAAATTGATGCACGCATAAATGTTTTATAAGTGTTTTAATACATATTTTGTGATGCCATGAATGCATTTGTTTGTGGTAGCCTAGGATTTACGTATTTGCACGTATTTCAAGATTTTCGGTTTTATATGATGCTTATACGTGCTAGGTTTTTAATGAGGGTTTAATGAAATGGTTTTGGAATTGGAAATATGAAATCGGGCACAAGGCCCATTTGATTTAAAAACTCTCGGACTTGGAGTCCATTTGATTTGACGAGGAATCGGACCGAGGGTCCATTTGAGTATACGATCGGGTCGATGACCCCGTTGGTTTATGAATCCGGGCTTGAGGCCCTGTGTGTTGTAATCTCGGGCTTGAGACCCCGTTGACTGTAGTATCGGGCTGGAGGCCTTATTGGTTTTGAAATCGGGCTTGAGGCCCTGTTATTTATGGTTTCGGGTTTGAGGCCCAGTTAGTCGTGATATCAGGCTAGAGGCCCAGTTGATTGTGAAATCGGGCTTGAGTCCCAGTTCGAGTTATGAAATGAAAATTCGGGCATGAGACCTTGTTGAACTGTGGATTTAGGCCTAGGCCTGTGAAATGGATTTGAATCGGATTCGAGGAATCCTGTTGAGATAAATCGGGTATGAGACCCAGTTGAAATATATTTGAGAAAGAAAGAAAGTGTTTGAAAATGTATGAAACCCTCTATACGATTTATATGGTCTCCTCCAAACATCGACCCGGAGAGTCACGATCCACAGACCAGAATGGGTATCCCCATAGGGATCCCGTTCCAAGAATGGGAGTTATGAGTTATGATGTGGTCCCGGACTAGATTCCGGAGATATGTGCGGACTAGATCCGGAGATAGAGCTCAGACTAGATCCAGAGATAGAGCCTCGCAGATGGAGAATTCCTGGGGGAAGACTCGGAGTGAGACCCCGAGTGGTGTGTACACTAGTATAGATATGATAAATCGTGACATATATCAGGGATGTGTTCCCTACGGGCTGTGTGCCCCGAGTTGGCATCTTCTCTGAAGTGCCGCGGATGGGTTATACGTATGTTGATACGTATGTGGTTCTTACAGAAAATGATTTGGGGCGGAGACCCCGTATTCGATGTTTTGGAAACGGTTTGGGGTGGAGACCCCGTGTTCTATGTTTTGGTATTTCACTAAGAATGGTTTTGGGCTGAGACCCACGTATGTTGATTTGGGCTGAGTTCCCACATGTATGGATTTACGGGATTTTGTGATTTTGGGTCGGGGACCCATAAATGGATTTATGGTTCATGACGGTTTATGGGGACCGGCATGAACCCTTAAAAGGTTTTTATGGGTCATGACGGTTTATGGGGACCGGGCATGAACCCTTGAAATGTTTTGAGAATATGTTTGACAAATGGTTTTATGAACGTTTTGTAAAACGGTTTTTGAATGCATACATATGTTTTTTAATGAAGGGCATAATTGTTCTTTTATGAAATGTTTTATTAAAATATTATTTTATCCACTCACGACTTTTGATGTTTTACTGCCCTTCAGGTTGATCGCGGATGCGGGCTGTAGTAGAGATCGAGACATCACACTCCTCCTCCTACGATCCCGGCGTACTCTGGAAGCCCGGTGAAAGCTAGAAACGGAATTTTCCCTGGTCTGACACTTCGTGTCAGACGGGATCAGGTGCGTCCCACGTTAATCCCTGGGGATTTGGGACGGGTCCTGACAAAGTGGTATCAGAGCAGGTTGGCTCATTTGATGCTCATGGTACTCTGTTACCAGTTGGTATCAGAGCGTGTTTTGCTCTCAGAGTATGCACAGGTCGAGGATGTGATGTCTCTGCAGTCGTAACAGCCCGTCATCAACCTGATAGTTAGGGTATTATTATGAGGATTTGGTAGAATCGAACCTTAGTTAGATGGTGTTTGGCACGTGGTACGATAGTTTGAGGTTCGATTGGCATCTAATGTCGTACATGTCGCGTGTTTCAAGGAAGTGTATCCCGAGTAGGATCAGTATTCGTGTGAATCTAACGGCTTAGTGTAACGACCCGTCCTGAATTTCATGATTAGATTAGTGACTAATCACGATTAGTGAGGCTAATCTGTGATTAGTAGAGCGAAATCGGACGAACGGTGCGAAATGACCGTTTTGCCCCTGATGGTGGCAAAACGTTGACTTTTTAATCGGGCGGTCAAATGGACTTTGACCGATGACCGTGACGTAGTTCGTGACGTCACGAGTTCATAGACAGGTGGCACGTTCAATTCCGACGTTCGAGGAAGAAGTTATGACGTTCGGAAGTTTAGGGGCATTTTGGTAATTTGGGTGAATAGTAGGTCAAAAGTTGACTTTTTGACCGGGAGGTCCGATGGCCGAGGGCCGAAGACCATTACGTAGATAAGGACGATACGAATCCGTAGACAGGCGGCACGTCGAATTCGGACGTTCGACGGCGAAGTTACGGTTCACAGAAGTTCCCGGTTACTATTCACGACGGCACGTTTTACGAGACAAAAAGTGCAGTTTGTCTTTACTGGGTCCAGTTACTTTTCAACAACCAATGGATGAGTGACACTTGTCACCCATCCACTGGCCAACCTCACCCACTCATGCACCAAAACACTCAACCGTGCATCCAGTTTTCCATTTTCCTCCAACCATTTCCCGATCCCATTCCTCTCATCTGTGCGACCCCAAACATCCAACCCTCACCCTATGATCATGACAGAGAGACCAGAGGGGGAGAGGAGGACCGGTGAAGCGTGGTGGCCGGCCAGGACGAAGCCACCGTGCGCGGTGGAGACCCAAACCCGAACGGTTACCCGGTTAGGCCCAAATCTCCCATTTTGTCGATTTTTACATTATGGATCGTTTTGGTTGATTAGGGAATGTTTGTTAGCTTGTTTAGGGTGTATAGAGATGGTTTTGAACGGGGGTTGACGGCTGTGACGCCTGGGGACGAAATCGGAAAACTGGGCCGTGGGGGGTTAATTTTTAGGGATCGATTTAGGGGGATTTAGCTTGTTTGGTTAATTGGGTTAGATAGGAAACTTGAAAATAGGAATTTAGGAATTAAAATGGAAGGAAACGGACGAAAAACGAAGAGTGTAGGGCCTTGGACCGGTTACGCCGGTCCAGGCGGACCGGAATTGCAGAGAAAACCGGACCGGCCCGGTCGGACCGGTTCGATCGAAGGAAGAAGACGGTACTGTAGCGGCGCGTGGCTCCCACGCGCAGCCATTTCAGGCGGCGCGTGTGGGCGCGTGCTAGGGTTTTTGGGGATGTGTTCAACATACGAAATCATCTATTCGATGTAACGAACATTTTGAGACTGGTTTCGTGTCGATCGGACACCGTCTCGATATGTTTCGGGGCATCGGAAGGTTTAGGTTCGGGATTAAAAATAGTTAAAAATACGGGAAAGTTACGGGGCTTTAGTGGGAGGTTAATTAAGTAGTTAGTAACCTTCTATTACGATTTGGACAGGTTTGGGAGTCCCGGTGACGGTGATCGGCTCGGGGAGCCGTATGGCACGCAAATCGAGGCGGCAGCTCGGACGGTCTGTGAGTGGACCTTGTTTTCTAAATTGGTGCATGCATAAATGTTTATTATATGTTTTATTACTTGTTTGATGATGCCATGGGTGCATTTCTATGTGGTTACGTATAAGCACTATTTCGAGGTTTCGGCCTTATACGGTGCTTATACGGGTCTGTATTTCTTTATTGATTTAAATGAAATGGTGTTGGATTTCTAAAAGGCTAAACTCGGGTATGAAACCCATTTGGTTTTGTCTCGGGCATATGACCTCAGATTCCGGGCACGGTGCCCAGTTGGTGTCCTATGTTCGGGTACGAGACCCAGTCACTTTACGGTTTTGATTTCAGGTCAGGGAACCTTAAATGGATTCCCAGGTTCATGACGGTTTATGGGAACCGGCATGAACCCTTGTTATGGTATCGTGGTGCATGACGGTTTATGAGAACCGGCATGAACCCTTGTTGGTTATTACGGTACATGACGGTTTATGGGAACCGGCATGTTACCTGATTATGGATATTATGGATCATGACGGTTCAGGGGAACCGGTCATGAATGTTTATGTTATGTATATATATGTTCGTCTACCTTCCTTTACATGTTCTACTATCTCCTCCGGGGAGGGTCGTTGGCCTGGGTGGACCCCGGAGTAGTCACGGAGCACCGACTGAGTGGAGTCACCCCCCAGTTGGGTTCCTTACTCTCAGGAAGGCTATGATTACTATTACCTCGGGTAGGGTCAGTGGTCTGCGGACATTGATCTTGACTCTGAGAAGACTCGGATTGAGACCTGGGTAGCACGCGCGTAGCTTTGGATACCGTGACAGGATTGGTTGTGTGACTTATATATATGTATGTGATGTATATATGATATATGATATGTGGTGTGTACAGGTGTGCACAGGATTTGAGCAGTGGCTCGTGTACTTGGTTTCTTTATGGTTTGGGGCCGAGTCCTTTATGGATTTGGGCAGTGGCCCGTATGGTCGTTTTTATTGTGGTCCTTTCGACCTTAGTTTATATCTGCTTTGGGCTTAGTCCCACATATGGTTGTTTTGGATAAATGGTTTTCGAATGCATGCATGCTTTTTAGTGGAGGGTACAAATGTCTTCCTTATTAAATGTTTTTATAAACCTTTGTTTTGTCCACTCACAGTTTTTAATGTTTTGACTGCCCTTCAGGTTGACATCGGATGTGGACTGTAGCAGAGACCGAGATATCACATGCCTCCTCCGGATCCTGGCGTACTCTTATAGCCCGGGAGGGCAAAGGTCGGAAATATCCCTTGTCTGACACTTCGTGTCAGACGGGAGCAGGGTCATCCCGCACTAATCCCGGGGGGATTGGGATGGGTCCTGTCACTTAGAGCCGTAGTGTTACTGGTGATAGGATCCCATGGATTAGTGGTCACCGTGTGATGACCCGAGGGTCGAGACCGTTATCGGTCGTGTCATGTCAGATTGGAGAGTGTGCTGCAGAGAGCAGCTGAGGTCATGGTTGACCCGAGTAAGATTGTTGGTAATAGGAATGTTTGAACTTATTTGGCATGTGTTGCCATGTTTCGATGTGTCGAATCTCAGAGGGATGTCGGCTGGCAGTGGATGCCTGGAGTAGTTGTGGTGTGACGCGATAGGATACGATTGCGACGTGTAGCCGTGGTACAGTGTTAGGCACGGAGTATGGCCAAGTTTTTGTGGAGGCCAGCAGCTGGGCGCCGTTCTGTTACGAGAGGAGGAGATCCTCAGAGTGTAGTTACTGGTTGTTAGGATACCAGTATTGGAGTATGACGACTCTTCGGAGTCGAGAGCGAGGGATCGGTCAAAATGGTTGTGCTGCAGTGAGCAGCCGAGTTTGTGATAACCCTAGTTAGTGATTGATTGAACAAGTTACTAGGAGTGTGGTACTTGTGCACTAGATCCTGAGGTGGACCGATCGGTGGATGTTGCACGTGGAGTGGTTGGTACTGGCGGTCGACTACCGCATAGAATTGGAGTCTCGATAGCAGAGTGTTTCTGAGATTAGTTTGCACGAGGTTGGGGTAGACGCTGCTATTGATGGACGTAGTCGAGTCTTATCAAGCTGGATAGGCTCAGGATGCCGTGACGATTGTGACGATGGGATTCGTCAGTCGTGACAATGATACGTGGTGTGTGAGTGATGCATAGTATGAGCAGTGATTCTGGATTTGACTCGGTTACGGCTGTGTGCGATCGCAGAATGAGACACTGACGTTGAGTGTTGGCACACTTGCCATGCTACCTCTGTGAGGTGGCTATGACCAGTAGGATATACCTGGATGAGTGACAGGTGCCCTAGATATCCTTGGATGGAGTACATGCGTGTGAGTACTGGTGTTGATCCCATAGAGTGGGGACGTGCGAACTAGTATGCTGACGGGATGGTAGATGTACCCAGTATGGAGAGCATATGAGTTCGGTGGGCACTGAGCGGGACAGAGAGGATCCTGAGTGGCTCAGTACGAGGCACCAGGAGTACTTGGTTTGGTGACCAGTTCCCTGATGATACGAGACTCGGGGTATGAGTGTGTGTGCCCAAGAGTGGTAACGTTAAAGGATGAAATGGCTAAGTGGCATTAGGATGAAAAGATATAAATTGATGACGTGAGTGACGTCTTCGGTTGGTCAGATATGGTAGTACACAGAGATTTGGCTTCAGATCACGACAGACGTTGCAATCTGTTTAGCCTACCGACTGATGCCAGTGGATTCCAACCAATTCTGTGAGTTAGTTTTGGATCAGGTTAATTAAAGGTACGAGATACGAGTGTTGGAGGTTGTTTATGCACATCCGTACATAGTATACAAGGTTTAACCTTGAGTCGCGTGAATTCCACTCGGAATGAGTGTACCTACATGAACGGTATTCACAAACGCGTGGATGGTGTTCTGTTGAGCTGAGGACTGAAGAGTCCATTGCGGATTGGTTTTGGTTGACTACGGTTGACCATACCTCCTGAGTTGGAGACTTAGAAATCATTTGTATATAGGACACGAAAATGCTCGTGTAATGAGTGAGCTCAGTATTTGGAAAAGAAATATGTTTCCAACGTGATTGGAACTTCGAAATCAAGAGAAATTGTGGTTGAGACGATGAGAGGAGTACTTGATTCCGCATTGGTGACGGATATTCCGAGGTCAATGAGTGTGACTCTTTGGCGAATAGTGCTGGGTACCAGAGGATGACATAGGATGAACTTTGATGTCATCATCTTAGATTCTCCTAGATTCGTCCCTAGGTGGGACGATGAGGAGTGATATGATAGCTAGAGGTTCAAAGAAGGTGTAAGAACCGAACACCTAGGCTGTGGGTCAAATTTGTTTGAATTGACGAGTCGATGGTATTTAGCGTCACAGGATGTGACGAGTGAGTGTCCGAGGTGATGGATTGACGGTTTCCTGGTGACGGACGATTGGGGTCCAAACCATGATTGGAACGCGGACAGTAGTATGTGGTTGGATATTGCTAGAGTGTAGTCCTTGATTAGGTCGGGAGACACCCCGATGTTAATGTGATGTGGGTGCACCGGTGTGTTGTGCACGTTGGATGATGGGATTGACCACGGTCAATTGGTATGTCGGGTCGAGAGTGCCCGAGAGTATGAGTGTGTTGTAGATTGGATAGAGTCCTAGGTGGACATGAGTGACGATCAGATTAGAACCGATAGTGACAGTTTTGAGACTCGGAGTGAGTCTAGATGTCAGCGGAGATCGGAGAGTGATGTAAGATACGATCCGAGGACTCGAGAACGAGTCGAGATCAGAGTAGAGCAGAGAAGTGCAATGGAGCCAGGAGTTGTCGGCTGGTCATGAAGTCGTGACATGTCATGGTAATGGATTGATCGGTATCCGACGAGTTCAGATACGTATGGCTTGATGGGATTCTAAGGAGAGTCAGTATGGGCATAGGTTTGAGGATAACCTACAAGGTGGGATTTTTGCCATTGCGATGGCAGGATCTATATGGTGTTGTCTGATCGGGTGCTGAGCAGGATGTCAGCTTAGATGTGATAGCCCTTAGTGGGAGTACGTAATTTAGCCTGACGATTAGGATGGAACGTGTAAGAGTATTAGACTAAAAAGCTGATTGAATGTCAGTTTGGTATTGCTGACCTATCAAGTGAGTGACAAGCGAGATCGACGAGTGTCGACATTTTGTCTCGAGTGAGACGTACGAGCTAACATATAGTTCTCGAGTGTGAGTTAGAGCTTTGGGAATCTCTAGTGACGATACGTACCAACGCGTACGATATGTGTGTCGGATGTGTACGGTTACACGGGTACCCTGGTGTGTAGGTGCAATACCCCTCTACTTGGGACATGGTTGGATTCCACAATTTGGTTGTGGAATCAGGTCTGTTTGAATTTCGAGAACGAAATTCTTTAAAGGGGGAAGATTGTAATGACCCGTCCCGAATTATCAGGATTAATTAAGAATTAATGATGGATTAGCGAGACTAATCGGGAATTAGACGAGGATTAACGGACAAGCAGGGCGAAATGACGATTTTGCCCCTAAAATGGGCGAAGTTTTGACTCTTCGTTCAAGTGGTAAAATGGACTTTGGTCGATGACTGTTACGTAGTTCGGAACATCACGAGTTCATAGACAGGTGGCACGCCCAATTCCGATGTTCGTGGAAGAAGTTATGATTTTCGGAAGTTCGGGGGTAATTTGGTAATTTGGTTGAATATAAGAAAATAGTTTAATTTTGACCCGGGAGGTCTGATGGTCGAGGACCGAGGATCGTTACGTAGATTGAGACGATACAAATCGGAAGACAGGTGGCACGTCGAATTCGGACGTTTGAAGGAAAAGTTATGGTTCACGGAAGTTCAGTGGCACTATTGCACGAATTACGAGGCGAGCGCCAATTGTCATTAATGGGCCCCAGATATTTTCCCCAAGGCCCAATGGATAAGTGACACTTTCACTGGCCACCATTTTACATACATGCATATCCCATTTTCCCATTCTTCATACGGTTCCCCGATCTTACCCAAAAACCATCCCCAAAATCCTTTCAATCCTTGTTTGGGTGACCTTGGGAGGTTGAGTGAGAGACAGAGAGGTGTTTTGGAGCTAAAGGACGACAAGGGTTAGCAGGACCGCCATCCTCGGCGGAGGAACGGTAAAACCAGAACCAAGTTATTTTTCAAATTCGATTTCTTCATTTTGGACGTTTAGGGAGGGTTTTGATGATGCTGTGATGTTTTGGAGGTTCATACGAGTTTGTGAGGATTGGAAGGGGAAAGTTTGGACAGTTGAACGGCCGTGGAAGGTCGACCAAAGTTTGGCCGTGGAAACCCAATCGAAAAGGTGAAGACTTGAACCCTTTTTCCTTGTTCTAATCATCTAAATAGGTTGCTATAATTGAACTAGGAAGGATAGGATTAATTAGGGATGGAATCTGACAGGACCCACCCCGATTATCACCTTGATAACCGGGATGATCTCTGCTCCCGTCTGACAATCAAACTTTAAAAGACCAAAGTAACCTCAAAACCACAAAACATACATTGTCAGACCAGGGATAAGTTATAATACAACTAACCAACAGTAGTACAGAGCATAGTAACAGTACAAGATAAAGACAAAATCCTACTGTGAGCTGACTAAACGCTCAACGAGAAAACTCTATGCCTCTGCCTCTGCCTCAACGTTAGCCACATGGCTTGTTTTCAATGATTACAAATGAGTTTTGAAACAATGATTTGATAATCAAGGTTTTCAGTTTTAGAATCGGATTTCGAAAATCGAGATTTGGTTTTAAAGCTTGAAAAAGGGATTTCCGAATTTGGATTCGGAATGATGATTCTGAACGCTGGCATGGCTTCGGAATAGTGATTTCGAATTTGAGTCTGGACATGGATTTAGAAATGATTTAAAAACGGTTTTGGATTGGATTTGCTGGATCTGGTTATTGGGTTTAAAGACCCGGATTTAGTTTAAAGACACGGGAGTTTAAAGACTCGGATATTATGATTTTCCCCCTTTTTGAAGTTCCGGGTCGTTACAATCTACCCCCCTTAAAAGAATTTCGTCCTCGAAATTCAATGAAATAAATAGGGGTACTGTTCACGCATTAAGGCCTCGGGTTCCCAAGTGGCTTCTTCTACATTATGATTCTTCCACAATACTTTCACCAAGGGAACTATCTTCCTCTGCAGCACCTTGTCTTTACGGTCCAAAATCTCCAAAGGCTGTTCCTCAAAACTCAAATCCTCTCTAAGTTCGACAGGTTGTGCTTCCAAAATGTGAGAGTCATCATGAATATATTATAGACACATGAAAGACATCATGTACCTTAGCTAGATCTGATGGTAAAGCCAACCTGTAAGCAACATGACCAATTCTCTCCAAAATCTCGTAGAGTCCAATGTAGCGGGGACTTAACTTCCCTCGTCTGCCAAACCATACAATACCCTTCCAAGGAGATAGCTTCAAGAAGACCCAATCTCCTACCTCAAACTCAAGATCTCTGATCCTAAGGTCGGCATAGCTCTTCTGTCGGTCCTGAGCTGCTTTGAGTCTATCTCTGATAAGTGCAACCTTTTCCTGGGTAAGGTCTACCAACTCTGAAGTTGTCAATCTCCTTTCACCCACCTCGGTCCAACACAACGGGGTTCTGCACTGTCGTCCATACAAAGCTTCATAAGGGGTCATCCCAATGCTCGCCTGGTAACTGTTGTTATAAGCAAACTCCATCAATGCTAGATGCGACTCCCAAGTACCTTGAAACTGTAAAACACAGGCTCGCATCATGTCCTCCAAAATCTGGATGGTCCGTTCTGATTGCCCGTCGGTCTGAAGATGAAAGGCAGTGCTGAAATGTAACTTCATCCCAAAAGAATCCTGCAGGCTCTGCCAAAACCATGAAGTAAACCTCGGATCCCGGTCAGAAACTATCGATTATGGAGTACCATGCAATCAGAAGATCTCATCGATAAAAAACTACGCAAACTGCGTCATCTTGAAATTCTCTCGTACTGGCAAGAAATGAGCTGACTTCGTGAGCCTATCCACAATCACCCACACGCCATCATGACCTTTAGGCATCCTGGGAAGTTTAAACACAAAGTCCATCATCAGATGATCCCATTTCCACTCTGGGATCGACAGTGGTTGCATCGCTCCATAGGGTCTCTGTCGTTCGGCCTTCACCTATTGACAAATCAAACATTTACTAACGTACTCTGAAATTTCACTCTTCGTCCTCTGGTACACACAATCGTCCTTCTTTCACCAAGGCTCTATCCTCACGAATTCCAAAATCTTGTCTCTCCCCAGCTTCAACCTCAAGCCGAATGATGCCCAAAACGGGGTCCTGAAACTCAGCATCAATAATTTGATCGACCAAGACAGGTCGTACATGGAAACTCGCTAGTAGCGCTCCCTGACTATCAACAGTCAAATCCACTCCAATCTTTCGGAGTTCAACCAACAAGGGCAACCGAACCATCCTCAAATGTGACAAGGAGCTGGCTGACTTCCGACTCAGAGTGTCGGCTACCACATTAGCTTTCCCCGGGTGATACTCGATGGTGCAATCATAATCCTTAATCAACTCTAACCATTGACATTGTCTTAAATTCAGCTCATTCTGGGTAAAGAGATACTTGAAACTATGGTGGTCCGTAAAGGTTCTGCACCTCTCACGATACAAGTAATGTCACCAAATTTTCAACGCATGAACCACTGCTACAAGCTCCAAATCATGAGTTGGGTAATTCATCTCATGAGGTTTCAACTGTCGGGAAGCATAAGCAATCACCTTCCCATGTTGCATCAACAAACATCTGAAACCTTGCAAAGATGCATCACTATATACCTCGAATTCCCCACTATCATCCGGAAGGGCCAACACAGGAGCAGATGTCAAGCACCTTTTCAGCTCCTGGAAACTCTGTTTACAACTCTCATCCCAGACAAATCGGACTCCCTTCCTAGTCAGCCGTGTCAATGGAGCAGCAAGAATGGAAAATCCCTCTATGAAACGCTGGTAATAACCAGCTAACCCCAAGAAGCTTCTAATCTCGGTCACTGTCTTGGGCTGCTCCCAGTTTGCTACTGCCTTAACCTTCTGAGGATCCACGCTAATACCCTCGGCTGAAATCACATGACCCAAGAAACTAACACTATTCAACCAGAACTGACATTTGCTCAACTTTGCGTACAATTGGTTCTTCCTCAGGGTATCTTGCACTATCCTCAAATGCTTCTCGTGCGTTTTCGCACTCTTCGAGTACACCAAGATATCATCAATGAACACAATCACAAAACGATCCAGGTATGACCGAAACACTCGGTTCATCAGGTCCACAAACGCCGCTGGAGCGTTAGTTAATCCAAATGGAATCACCACAAACTCATAATGGCCATACCTGGTCCGAAAAGCTGTCTTGGGTATGTCCTCCTCTCTAACCCGTAGCTGGTGATATCTGGATTGAAGATCAATCTTCGAAAAGTACCATGCTCCCTTCAACTGATCAAACAAATCATCGATTCGGGGTAGGAGGTATTTATTTCTGATGGTTACCCTATTTAGTTGCCTATAGTCAATGCAAAGTCTCAAGCTTCCATTCTTTTTCCTAACAAACAAAACTGGAGCTCCCCAAGGAGATACACTCGGTCGAATAAATCCCGTATCGACAAACTCTTGCAACTGCGCCTTCAATTCCCTCAACTCAGCTGGCGCCATACGATAAGGAGTCTGAGAAATAGGTTACGTACCTGGAATAAGGTCGATGGTAAACTCAATGTCTTGGTGAGGTGGCAATCCTGGCAAATCCTCCTGAAAGACGTCTGGAAACTCCCGCACTACCGGAATATCCTCCGTCCTCAATGGTGCAGCACGTGTGTCCACCACGTGAGCCAAGTATCCTTGGCATCCCTTCCTTAACAACTTGCTCGCTTCCAGAGCCGAAATAACACCAGTAGGTAGTCCACGCTGATCACCCTGGAACGTGCTCTTCTATCGAAACACTTGATAGAAGCATGATGCATAGTTAACCAGTCCATCCCCAGAATAACATCAAAATCCTGTAAATCCAATAGTAACAAATCTGTCACTAACTCAACATCGCCCACCAACACCGGACACACTCTCAAGATCTGATTTACCACATACACCTCACCAGTAGGCGTACTCACACCCAAATCACAATCCAGTGTGGACACCTCTCTCTCCGCAACCAACCCACAAAACCGTGATATAAAAGAATGGGTAGCCCCAGGATCAATCAAAGCATGTACATCATAGCCAAGTATGGTAAGCGTACCTGCCACCACTCTGGGTGCTGATCGAGCCTCCTGCTGTGTCATCGTAAAAACTCGGGCTTGGGGTCCTGAAGATTGGCCGCGTCCCCTCGAACCACTAGCAGCACTACCACCACCACCACCACCTCTAGTGCCTGCTGCCCCTTAAACTGAAGCCGTACTCCGTCCCGGCTCCGCCGTACCTCGGCCTACGCCACCCTCCTAGGGTAACGACGGACACTCTCGTCGGAAGTGACCTCACTCTCCACAGTAATAGAAAACATCCCGACTGGGTCCTCCACTCTGCCTCCTAGTGGAAGCAACTGATGTCGCACTCGCCTGCGGAGTCGGCTCTGTTCTGGCTCCTCGGAATCCGGAACCCTGGAAACTGCCCAGTCTACCAAATCGAGTACCACCCGCCGATGAAGTACCACTGTAACTGCCCCGCTTCGGGGTCCTCTGACTCGATGCTCCAGAAAAATAACGCTCTCGGCGTCGCACACCACTCGAGAACTGTGGTCGTTCCGGTGAACTTGCTTCCACCCTCACTGCAGCATCTGATAACTCTCTGAGGGCAGCAAACGATCCAGCCGTCACTATGGCTCGAATTTCTCCTCGTAGGCCCAACTCAAACCTGCGGCACTTCTCAGCATCTGTAGCCTCAAAAGCAGGAGCGAAACGGGATAACATCTGGAACCTCTGGTCATACTCGGCTACTGTCATGCTCCCCTGTTTAAGCTTTAGAAACTCTGCCTCCTTGGTATCGCAGAACGAGTGTCAAGACTCGACCCTCCTCGGTCAGGACCAGACTCATCTAGCGTCATATTGTCCGTTTTGGGCTTCGCCCTCACGGTTTTGTTTTTGGGAGCTCATGGTGCAACTTCCCAGGGGGTCACCCATCATGGAATTGCACCAGCCTCAACTCACTTAACTTTGGGGTTCCAATCCCCCCCAAAGCCACTTGAGCTCCCAAAAGGCCTAGTGCTAGATAGGTGTGTGCCTACACCTTTAAGGCACACCACCATCCTTTCCCAGACCATTCCCCCTCGCAGGAATATGAGATTGTTCATCGTTCTCTCCAGGACACGGGTCTTACAATCCACCCCCCTTAGGGCCCAGCGTCCTCGCTGACACAATTCCCGGTCGGGGTCTGGTTCTGATACCAAATTGTCAGGACCCAACCCTCTTCGGTCAGGAACCGACTCATTTAGCACCATATTGTCCGTTTTGGGCCTCGCCCTCACGGTTTTGTTTTTGGGAGATCATGTTGCAACTTCCCAGGGGGTCACCCATCATGGAATTGCACCAGCCTCAGCTCCTTTAACTTTGGGGTTCCAATTCCCCCCAAAGCCACTTGAGCTCCCAAAAGGCCTAGTGCTAGATAGGTGTGTGCCTACACCTTTAAGGCACACCACCATCCTCTCCCAGACCATTCCCCTTCGCAGGAATGTGGGATTGTTCATCGTTCCCTCCAAGACACGGGTCTTACAACGAGCGGGGATAATACTGATCAAGGAACCGCTCTCGAAAAGTCTCCCAAATCACTGTGTGGGCATCCCATCCCGACAACTCAAAAGTATACCATCACTCATACGCAGCACCGTCCAGCAAGAAAGTGGCTAATAACACGTGATCCTCCGGGGGCATCACATCACCGCGAAAATCCACTCAAGTCGAGTAATCCACATGTGGGCTTCCTCAGGGTCTGCCCCACCGCTAAACGTCGTAGCCCCAAGACGCTAGGCTCCCTCAATCGTAACACTCTCTGCATCTCTCGTATCGTCTTCTGCAGGTCGTGGAGGGGGCTCACGTCTCAGTGGCATAGTCGATCGTACTCTGAAAGAGGCATAAAGTTAGTATAACAACCTAGACACATCAACATGTCAGACACAAACCGTCAACCTATGCTCTGATACCAATTGACAGGACCCACCCCGATTATCACCTCGATAACCGGGATGAACCCTGCTCCCGTCTGACAATCAAACTTTAAAAGACCAAAGTAACCTCAAAACCACAAAACATACATTGTCAGACTAGGGAGAAGTTATAATACAACTAGCCAACAGTTGTACAGAGCATAGTAACAGTACAAGATAAAGACAAAATCCTACTGTGAGCTGACTAAACGCGCAACGCGAAAACTCTATGCCTCTGCCTCTGCCTCAACGTTAGCCCCGACGCTTGCACCATGACCTGGAGGGTAATTAAAACCATAAAAGTGTGAGTGGACTAAAAATAAATAAGAGTTTCAAAAACAGTTTTTATAAACAAACCAGGATTTAATCCTCCGTCTTAAAAACGTGCATGCATAACTAAGTATCTGGAAACAACTGTAAAATCCATTTAGCAATCATTATGGAAACATCATCATAAAAACATGAAATGCAAAATCTATCATTTACCAATTGAACATGCTGGATCTATCCGAGTCTTCAAACTCCCGAGTCTTTAAACTCAATCCAGGCCTTAATATAATCCGAGTCTTTAAACTCTTGAGTGTTTAAACTCAACAGGCCTATGGGGGAAAATCATAATATCCAAGTCTTTAAACTCCCGAGTCTTTAAACTCAATCTAGGTCTTTAACCCCAATCAGGGCCCACCCCCGTCATATCATATCCGGGTCTTTAAACCCAATAACCAGATCCAGCAAATCCAATCCAAAACCGTTTTTAAATCATTTCTAAATCCATGTCCAAACTCGAATTCGAAATCACTATTCTGAAGCCATGCCGGCGTTCAGAACCCTCATTCCGAATCCAAATCCGGAAATCCCTTTTTCAAGCTTTAAAACCAAATCTCGATTTTCGAAATCCGATTCTAAAACCGAAAACCTTGATTATCGAAATCATTGTTTCAAAACTCATTTGTAATCATTGAAAACAAGTCATGTATTTAAATCCCAAAATCATAGCATCGGAATCATGATTAAATCGTATCTCGTAAAATGTGCCGAAATACGTATAAATCTAAGAAACGTCTCGAAAATCGTCTTGAAACATGAAACCATATTTAAAATCATGGAAATAGTAGACAAAACAGCTATGCATGCTCAGTTAGAAAAACAAAAGTCCACTCACTAGGTTCGAACGTGTCAATCGCGCTCCGTACGCTCCTCGACTGCCTCAGGAATATCCCGACCTGAAAAATATCACAATTCCGGGTCACAAACACTTCATTTAAGCTCACACTAATTTCCCCATTTTTTTGGGATTTTTAAACGTAAATAAATTAACCCCTAAACCTTCGGACACTCAAAACTACCCCGAGACGGTGTCCGATCGACTCGAAACTTATCCCAAAATGTTCGTTACATCAATTAGAGTGAAAACCGTGTTGAACACTTCCCCAAAACATGCCCCACACGCCCTCATGCGCCGCCCAAAGGGGCTGCGCTTTGGAGCCACGCGCCTGCTACAGTGTCATCGTCAACCAACAGCCAACCCGGTTTAGACCGGTCCGGTCCAACCGAGCAGGCGAGGGCGGTTTTCACCCATTTTCCAGCCATTTTCAATCCTTTGTTCACCATTACTTTGTCCTTAAGTTTGGGATTGATTCACTTAACAAAATCACGAAAATGAACCTTGAACCTTACCTCTCAAGTTCGAAACAAAAACCCAGAAATTTAGACTTCCTGATTCCGGCCACCACTAACCTTTCCGATCACGATTTTGAGTTCCCGGGTTCCTCAGTAGCCTACTACAACTGCAAGAGTCATCAAAGTCACTCAACCATCCCCCAAAACCAACGATTTTCGTTTAAACCATAACTGGAAAAACAGAGTAGTCGAGAGTACATACATGCTCTCTGTTCCTCCATTGTGATCTCCACCGTGGTTGCTCACGTCCTAGGTTCGAATCTAGCTCACTGAACACCACCACAAACCAAACTTCAATGGGTTTTGATCGATTGAAGTTCACGGTCGTGCACGGTTGCCTCTCTGTTTTGTTTTCTGGTTTCCTCACTAATCACACACACTCAACACTCTAACCTCTCTTAATCACGAGCAAACAAATCACTAGAACGACTCTGATCACTCACTCAAGCCCAAAGCACTCACACAACTCACACACTGAAAACTGATCGATTAAGCTCATTGTCTCTGTTTCTCTCAACTGAACAATTAAGCTTCAGTTTAAAACTTGTAACCGGGTAGGATGTGGCTAGAAGCCTCTAGGAAATGGCCAGGTGTCCTCTAACCTGTGGTTCAACTCAAAAATATCTAATTACATTGTCCCAAATGTCCTTATCCGGTTGCTAACAATTCCCTAGGTGTTAAAAGACCAATTTGCCCCTGAATGTCCAAATTACCATTTTACCCCTCACAAACTCAGACCCGTAAATTAACCGTCCAACGTCCGATGACGGCGTGACACCTGTTGTTGTACTCACACATCGAGACCTATCTAACGGTCCTCGATTTGCATGAAGAATACTTGTCGTGGAAAAAGTCAACAGATTGCCCATTTTTAACTAATTTACGAAAATGCCCTCGACCTTCCGAACATCACAACTTCTTCCTCGGTTGTCGGGATCAGACGTGCCACCTGTCTACGGACTTGTGACGTCCCGAACTACGTCACAATCATCAACCAACGTCCGTTTGACCTGCCAATCAAAAAGTCAACAATTGACCACACTATTTACAAGGGTAAAATTGTCATTTTATACAAATCTTTTCCGAAATTACATTTTTGCCCTTTTTGAAGTTCAGGGTCGTTAAAGAATTGGGCTGAAATGAGGGAAGAAAATAGGTGAACCAGCCACGCCGGTTCCGCTGGACCGACTGCACAGGACCGGCCGCTAGAGGACAGAGACGACACTGTTCCCATCGCATGAGGGCCACGCGCAGGGCAGTCTTGGGACGCGTGCTAGAACGTGGTGAGGATTTTGGGGATGTGTTCAACATGTCAAATCATCTAGTCTATGTAACGAACATTTTCGGACTAGTTTCGTGTCAATCAGATATCGTCTCGCTATAATTCGGGTTGTACGAAGATTTAGGATCGCGTTTAAAAATAGTTAGAAATTCCGAAAAAATTACGAGACTTTAGTGAGGGGTTATTTAAGTAGTTAGTAACCCTCTAAATTAATTTGGACAGGTTCGGGAATCCCGGAGACGATGATTGGCCCGAGAAGACGTTTTGACACGCATATCGATGTGTGGCTTCGGACAGCCTGTGAGTGGACCTTTCTTTCGAACTTGATGTATGCATAAATGTTTTATAAGTGTTTTAATACATGTTTGTGATGCCATGAGTGCATTTGTTTGTGGTAGCCTAGGATTTACGTATTTGCACGTATTTCAAGATATTCGATTTTATACGATGCTTATAGGTGTTAGGCTTTCCATGAGGGTTTAATGAAATGGTTTTGGAATTGGAAATATGAAATCGGGCACGAGACCCATTTGATTTACGAACTCTCGTACTTGGAGTCCATTTGATTTGACGAGGAATCAGACCAAGGGTCCATTTGAGTATACGATAGGGCCGACGGCCCCGTTGGTTTATGAATCCGGGCTTAAGGCCCAGTTTGTTGTAATCTGGGGATTGAGGCCCCGTTGATTGTAGTATCGGGCTGGAGGCCTTATTGGTTGTGAAATCGGGCTTGAGGCCCTGTTGATTTATGGTTTCGGGCTTGAGGCCCAATTAGTCGTGATATCGGGCTAGAGTCCCAGTTGATTGTGAAATCGGGCTTGAGCCCCAGTTCGGGTTATGAAATGAGAATTCGAGCATGAGACCCTATTGAACTGTGGATTTAGGCCGAGACCTACGAAATGGATTTGAATCGGATTCGAGGAATCCTGTTGAGAGGAATTCGGTATGAGACCCAGTTGAAATATATTTGAAAAAGAAAGAAAGTGTTTGAAAATGTATGAAACCCTCCATATGATTTATATGGTCTCCTCCAGACGTCGACCTGGAGAGTCACGATCCACAGACTAGAATAGGTATCCCCATAGGAATCCCGTTCCAAGAGTGGGAGTGATGAGTTATGATGTGGTCCCGGACCAGATTCCGGAGAGATGTGCGGATTAGATCTGGAGATAGAGTTCGGACTAGATCCAGAGATAGTGCACCCTAGATGGAGAATTCCTGGGGGAAGACTCGGAGTGAGACCCCAAGTGGTGTGCAAACTAATATAGATATGATGAATTGTGACATATATCGGGGATTTGTTCCCTACGGGTTGTGTGCCCCGAGTTGGCATCTTCTCGGAAGTGCTGCGGATGGGTTATAAGTATGTTGATACGTATGAGGTTCTTATAGAAAGTGATTTTGGGCGGAGACCCCGTATTTGATGTTTTGGAAACGGTTTGGGGCGGAGACCCCGTGTTCTATGTTTTGGTATTTCATTGAGAATGGTTTTGGGCTGAGACCCACGTATGTTGATTTGGGCTGAGTTCCCACATGTATGGATTTACGGGTTTTTGTGATTTCGGGTCGGGGACCCATAAATGGATTTATGGTTCATGACGGTTTATGGGGACCGGCATGAACCCTTGAAAGGTATTTATGGGTCATGACGGTTTATGGGGACCGGGCATGAACCCTTGAAAGGTTTTGAGAATATGTTTGACAAATGGTTTTATGAACTTTTTGGTAAACGGGTTTTGAATGCATGCATATGCTTTTTAGTGAAGGGCATAAATGTTCTTTTATGAAATGTTTTATTAAAATATTATTTTGTCCACTCACGACTTTTGATGTTTTCATGTCCTTCAGTTTGATCGCGGATGCCAGCTGTAGCAGAGATCGAGACATCACACTCCTCCTCCTACGATCCTAGCGTACTCTGGAAGCCCGGTGAGGGCTAGAAACGAAATTTTCTCTGGTCTGACACTTCGTGTCAAACGGGATTTGGCGCGTCCCACGTTAATCCCGGGGGATTTGGTACGGGTCCAGACAAAAATGGTCACTTTTCATCTTTTCAAACATCTGGGGTGTTCCATCTTAGATTTCATAAGTCTTTTTTCACCCACTTCATTCCACCATGTAGGTATTTTGCACTATCGTCTAGGGCTTCAAAATGAGACATTCCAATGCTAGATTGATAGTTGTTCTTGTATGCAATTTCCATTAAAGTTAAGGGTAAGTCCGAGTTTCCCTTAAACTGCAATACACAAGCTCTCATTATAACCTCCAGAATCTGAATAGTCTCCTCAAACTGACCATCAATATGAGGATGAAAATTTGTACTGAAGTCCCATGTAAACAAATAATCTCATCCACAAACAACTGAGCATACTACTTTATCTTATGATATTCCTGCACTAGCAAGAAATGGGATGACTTCATAAGTCTATCAACAATGTTCTAACACTAGGGCGGAAGTCAACCTCTTGAAAGTCTGTTCACACTTAACATCTCAGCCAAGCTTGACTCATTTCTTAGTCAACTGAGTCAACGGTGTAGATATCATAGAGAATTCTTCTACCAATCGCCCATAATATCTTGCAAAACCTAGAAATCTTCTCATATCTAACATTGTCTTCGGTTGCTCCCAATTTTCTACTGCCTTTACTTTTGGGGGATGCACACCGATGCCTTATACAAAAATCACATGAAGTTGACATACATCTATTTTGTCTTCAGTGTATTCAACACCAATCTCAAGTGTTTCTCATGTGTTTTAAGACTACTGGAATACATCAAGATATCATCAATGAACATAATCATGGATCAATCCACTTACTATTGAAACAATATATTCATCAAATCCATAAAATGATGTTGGTGCATTAGTTAAACCAAAGGGCATCACCAGAAATTCATAATGCCCATAATGTGTCTAGAAAACATCTTGGGAATGTCCTATTCCCTAATCCTTAAATGATGGTATCCAAATTGAACATAATGTGGGCAAGTGGTGCATAGGGAAGCGATGCTCGACCGTCCAACGACGCGTGGCTGAGTTTCTCTAATTTCGACCAACATGTGTTTTATTCTATTTGATGTTACATACATTTTCTTAGGTTTCAAGTCAATCAGACATCGTCTTGGGGTAGTTTTATGTATCCGATGACAAGGACCCGTCCTGGAAATACCTCGTGGAAATACCTCGTAAACCACGCCCAGGTCCTATTTTCGTCTTACTAGCAACCTCGAAACACCGAAATTATCCACAGACTTGTTAGACAAGGAATATTCACCTTATCTATCATGTCTTCGCCTCTCGTTTAGCCCCGATCTTCGTGCAACACCCCTGCAGTGTTACAAAAACCACGAAAACCGTGTCAGTGGACAAAAATAAATAGTTTAAAAACATAGTTTGAAAACATCCAACATTTTACCCTTCGTTTTCTAAAACTATGCATGCATATAAAACCATTTGAATCCCAAATGAAACAAAACACAGTTAATGACCTCGATAAATGTGTAAAACAACCAAAACACATAACATCAATAGTCATGACAACCAACACATAAATCATCACAATATTGAACACCAGAACCAAACAGCAACACCACAATAGTCAACATGAAACCATCACAACAATCACACAACCAATCCACATAGAACCCATCCTCGATGCATAACATCAGTCACCATGTCCACTGCACTACTGGTAGGCACACCACTCGGGATCTGGAGCCCAGCTCCACATTTGAGTGAGAACTGACTCAAGATCTGGAGCCCAACTCGACGTTTGAGTTAGCACCAATCCATTCTCAAGATTTGGAGTCCCCAGCTCGACATCTGAGACTACTAATGACACGAACCATCCCAGTCCCTCAAGACTGACGCGGGATGTGCCATGCTCGTGTCTGACACCACGTTCCAGACAAGGGATAACCCAAAAATTTACCCTCTCGGGGCTTCTAGAGCGCGCCAGGATCTGTGAAGGAGTGTGATGTCTTGGTCTCTGCTACAGCCCTCAGCCGCGATCAACCTAAATGGTATTAAAAATCATTAAAAATTGTGAGTGGACAAAAATAAATGATTTAATAAAACACATTTCAGAAAAGATATTTATACCCTTCACTAAAAAACATGCATGTATTCGAAAACCAATTAACTCGACCATTCCTCAAATCAAATCAAACTTATTAAAATAGTTTATCAATCAAAACCATTTCCTTCCTCAAATCCTTATGGCCTTAGCCCAAAACCGTACAATCAAAGTGTGTGGGAACTCAGCCTAAAACCAAGTATGTGGATCACAACCCAAATCCTTTAATACCAAACAACCAATCTAGTGAAATACAGTTTAGCAATACTTGGCATCCCAGATGTCTAATAATGTCACGGTCTAAGGTTACGCGTGCAGCTCGGGGTCTTAATCCGAGCCTTTCCCTAAACCTAGTCCGGAGTACGACATCCAGATGTCTAATAATAGAAATCCTGATCCCGAGCCTCCTATGGACGACCCTACTCAGGCAATGAACCGTGTCTACTCAAGTGTCCCTGACCACTGGCGGAGACAATCCACTCATAAGGATGGTATTGTTTAAAAATCGAAATCAAATCCATTTCAACAGGGTCTCATCCCGAGATATAATTTCCATAAACCATTTCCATAATTCTAATATCCAAAACTCAGGGGGCTCATCCCAAAATTCCATTTCATAAACCATAACTAGGACTCATGCCCAATAGCATAACCCATTGGGCCTTAAGCTTGATAGTATAAACCAAATGGGTCTCCAGCCAGATATCTCATTAAATCAAATGGACTTCAAGTCCGATAGTTTATAAGTCAAATGGGTCTCAAGCCTGATTCCATATCCATTATAAAACCATAAACCTCGGAATACCTGAAAATATGTAAATACCAAATACCACAATCATATGCACTCAAGCCATCTTAAATCATCGATATAAAACATATAAAATAGTTATGCATGCATCATATTTAGAAAGCAATTGTCCATTCACAGACCGTCCTTGTTGTGCTTCGATAATCGTGCCATAAGTTTCTCCAGGCTAATCCAACCTCTCTGGGTCATCCGAACCTGTCCAAATCACACTCAAAGATCACTAACCATTTATACAAGTCCTAAACATAAACCCCTAAGACTCCCGGAAAATTCAACGTGTCTCGGACACTTTTTCCTATGCTAAAAACCTCAATTTAACCAACCTACGATCGACTCGAAACCACCGTCATTGGATTCATATCGTCAAAACCTTTAAAATGGCACCCATCTCACATCGAAATTCACGCCCACAAGCCCCCACGCGTGGGTCAAAGCTGTTGGACAAAAAGTCAACGATGACGTCAGGTTCAACGGTCAATGATGACGTCAGCATGACGTCATCCTGACAACTGTCAGATCTGACAAGTATTAGATCTAACAGGTGTCACATGCCAGCAGTCGATTGGTCCACGTGTTTGAAATGTCAATGACATGTGGCATCACCTGATTGGTCCACGTCACTGACAAGTCAAGCTGACTGGGAACTGACAAATGCCACGTGTCAACTCCTGACTAGGCCACCTGGCTTGACAGCCTGACATGATGATGTCAGCATCGTTCTCTACCTCGCGACAGGTTAGACCCGGTTCACTGTTTCCGGTAGCGCATACCAGCAGCTTGACCCAGTTTTAAAACCGCAATTTCTAAGCCATTTTCCTCCATTTTTTTCCCTACAGACTCGCCTTGATCCGTAGAAGAGTTCCTAGCCTCAAAAACACTAAAAAGGGTCTCGAAAATACCTTCCCAAGCTCGAACAGTGGCGGCCCGTACAACCGTGCTTTGTCGTCGATTCGAGCCCTCTCAATCCTCGAAATCGATCCCCATAAACTCTTACAAACCCTAGGAACATGATTTGATCAACCAAACAGTCCCACAATCCCTAAAATCAAAACTTCTAATTTGAATTCAAAACCTTACCGTTTCGGGTTTTCTTGCCACTGTCGTGATCCTCTCCGTCCACTCTCTCACTTCCCTTCACACTCTAAAAGCAATGGAGGAGGATTGAAGGATGTTTGGGTGGGTTTGGGTACTATGGTGTGTTTGTGTTCTTCGGGTAACAGAGAACAAAGAGAGAGGAATGATACACTTGAACTCAAAATCAGATCCAAAACCATGGGAAAATGGGCCAATGGGATTAGTGACACTTGTCACTTATCCATTAGTCCAATCAAATATTTTGGACCAATCCAAAAGTGACAACTGTACACTCGCCTCGTAATACGTGAATAGTACCAATTTCCTTCCGTGGCCCGTAACTTTCCCGTCGAACGTCCGATCTCGACGTACCACTTATCTACAAACTCGTAACATCCCGATCTATGTAACGATCCTCGGTCCTCATGCATTTGACCTCCCGAGTAAAAAATTAATATTTTGCCCATTCCTATGGGAAAAATCCTCATTTTACACTGTCCGTCCGAATTCCCTCAACTAATCCCTGATTATTCATGATAATCATTAATTAATCATAATTACCATTAATTAATGCCGTGAATTTGGGACGGGTTGTTACAATCTTCCCCCCTTAAAGAATTTCGTCCCCGAAATTCAAACTATCCTAAGTCCACATCCCATTTGTGGGAATTCAATCCTGCCTCACATTTAGGCTCACATTCAGCCCTCACATTTAGTCCTCATATTCAGTCCTTACATTCAGTGTACCCTCATGTACACGTACACGTCCACTAACAAATCATAGCACTTGTATGTACCTAACATCCTACCAATATCCACGATATTCGTTTGCACTCAACCACGTCGAGTGAAATTGACCACAATCCAACTCACTGGTAGGTCCGACATACTAGTCACCTGCACAGGTACTACACCTTCCAAGCTGATACCACTTTGACACCACTTTAACAGTTGTTAAATCAAGCTGACATTTCGTATAACAGACTGACATCCTTCGTCTTTTCACCCCGACGATTCTTCGCATTTATCAATCCAAGCTGACATTCTGCTATTACTGAGGGCTATCAAACTTCAACTCATTCCCAAAAGTTTCCTTAACGTCGTACTCAGCTGGTACTCACGGCTCCACTGTCACTACTTGAGTCACCAATACCAACCCTGACTCACATCGGTGTCCTACTCATGTACCTCGTATCAAATATCGTACAATAACTCGCATTACCCAGCGGTTAACCTTGGACCCCATTGAATACTTGCCCCAACAGTGATACATATCTCCGCTCTAAGGTTCCACTAGCCAACCACGACTATGAGCTCTAACTCATACAATCACTGAACCCTTCAAATCACTCTGGCCTAGTGCACATTATTCAGTGTCCAGTCCACGTTCTCAACAAACCAACCACATCGGAACTAATCTGATTACCAACACATCCTCCACAAACACCGCTAGTGCATACCCACGTAATCGCAACATCCTCGAATCTAATACGTCCACAACATAGCTCATAGCTCAACTGGTGCATACCATATACCACCACCAGGCACCATTCAGCTAGTTCATGAATTGCTCTGAAACAACATACATACACACGACCACAAGCCAATCCACGACATGGTTTTCCGCCAATCACAGTTCAACTTCGGAGCCTGTCTGTCAACTCATGTTCTAGACAGATCATATACTCCAACTCAGCATCCATTCTGAGTCTCCTGGTCACCTGACTAACACCTGAAGAATGTCCATTACCAATCACGTCTTAGAGGATGTTCCAATCCTCGACTTGTCGGTTACCTGCCTACAACCTACCCGAGGCATCAGCTATACATCCTTTCCTGATTGATACTCAAAGTGTCGTCTTATTTACCACAGAATAACCTCAACTAGATAGAAAAACTCTCATCATGTCTGAGTGACCACAACCAATCCAGAACACTCTTTCACTCCTCAAACCACTCGAGCATCAACCAACTCACTCACAAGGTCTTGATCACCCGATCGTCGCGACCCAAACTCGTAAGCTATAGAACTTGTCACCACTTACTCCATGATAATGTCCCACTTTAGGATAAGCAAAGATGATAATATCAAAATTCATCCTATGTGAGTGTAAACACCAATCCTACTACACTCACCCACTTCATATAGCACTAAGCACACTCTTCTCCTCAACTCATTCAAATTTAACCCACTGCCTGTCCTGACATTCCGGAACCAAGAGAAATTTCAACCATGCCACTAGCACAGAAGCAGAAAACTAGAAGTCTCCTTCACCAACCAATAATATATGTTGATAACTATAATATTGATCTTCTTACATCCAAATCATTCTCTCTTCAACTCTACCTTGGCCAACTTATACTTGCAAAAGTGATGAGAAGTTCACTGGAGAAGGAAGTATATTTATTAAAAAAAGAAGACGTCCAATTAATCTGATCGAAACCAACTCCCAAAGGTTCATCGAAAAGAGTATTGGTTTCCTATCGGTGACACTAGTCAACTGAGCATCACGTCCTACCACTGGACTCTCGAGTCTTTCACTATGTCGTAACCTTTCGGGCAGGAGGCCATCACTCACTCGGACATCCATCCATGTGTCCTGGAAAACGATCCAACTCAATAGTCAACCTTGACCATATCGAACCGTCTCTGTTCACCCAACTACCACCAACGTAGTACTAGCTCATAAGTCCTAGCTTTATGGGATCAACTTCTGAGCACCATACTCGTGCACACTTACCAAGATAAGACTAAACACCTGTCTCACAACTACTAGGGAACCAGTCACCAAACTAGGTATCCCGTACCTTTAGTAACCAAGCAAAATCTAACTCACCGAGCCATTCGGGATCCTATCTGTCCCGCACAACCACTACCAAACTCGTCCAACTACCACTCAAGTCTCGGAGAATTATCGTTAGCTCCCCAAATTCACTAATTTCCATGATGTCCCTGCATAATCCAGGATCACTCAATTAAAGTTGGGATTCCATCCAACTCATCTCGACTTAAGATACCACACTGTCACTCGTGTTACACTCCCAAGGCCCAACATAAATCAATGAATCCTCATTGTCTGGTCCACGCCGAACATGAGTACACCATAAATGAGTCACATCCTTTGCTCATGTAAGAGGAAATCGACCTCCCTTCAAACTCAACAACTCTGGCAGACCACGCAAGAAAAGAACGTACCTTGAACGTCACCCAATTCTCAACAGTCTCAACTAGTGTCATTCACGACCTCAGCTGCTCTCTGTAGCAAACCCCCCAACCTGACCGCTCAACGATCTCAATTTCGAGAAGTCGCTACACTAAGTCCTAATCCACCGACACTCTGCGATTTCCAACCGCTAGCACACTAGAAAACCCCGCCCTAAACGAGTTTACTCAGCCCTGCTCGGGTCTAATCTCACTGCATTCTAGCATAACTATGGCACCAGATGCCGAACACAACCTACCCACGATTCATTTCCACCAGACTCTCCTACTTTTTACCGTAACTCTCAGGTTGAGGACAGGCTGATTCCACGTAGAGACATCACATCCTCCACATCTACATTATGGATCTAGTTCCAAGCTGATAACCCCGCTCTGATACCACTCTGACACGACCCATCCCAATCCCATCGGGATTAACGCGGGATGTTACATGCTCCTGTCTGACACCACGTGCCAGACAAGGGATAACCCAAATCATACCCTCTCGGGGCTTCCAAAGCGCACCAGGATTTGTGGAGGAGTGTGATGTCTCAATCTCTGTTATAGCTCGCATCCGCGATCAACCTGAAGGGTATTAAAAACCATTAAAAGCGGAGAGTCGGCAAAAATAAATGGTTTAATAAAACACATTTCAGAAAACATATTTATACCCTTCACTAAAAAGTATGCATGTATTCGAAAACCAATTAACTCGACCATTCCTCAAATCAAATCAAACTTAATAAAATATTTTATCAATCAAACCATTTCCTTCCTCAAATCCTTAGGTGTAACGACCCGTCCTTAATTTTAAGGATTTATTTAAGACTAATGACGGATTAGCCGAGGATTAATGGACGTTAAGAATGAAATTACAATTTTGCTCTTGAACGAGGGTAAAAAGTTGACATTTGACTAGGGGGCCCCGATGCACGAGGACCAATGACTTTAACGTAGATCGGGTCGATACGAGTCCTTAGGCAGGTGACACGTCAAAATCGAACGTTCGACGGAAAAGTTACGGTTCACGAAAGTTCCGAGGTACTATTTTCAGTGACACATTTTTCGAGGTAGTTGGTGGGCCTTTTTCTGGAGTGGGCCCAGATATTTCCCTAGGCCCAATGAATGAGTGATAAGTGTCACCCATCCATTGCTTCCCTTACACAGATGCATGCATCTGTATCCCCTTCCTCATTCGATCAACCAAACACCCCGATGAACCCAAAACCAAACACTTCCCTATTTGAATCTGTGTGAGGCAAAGAAAGAGGATGAGGATGAGTGGGAGGATGTGCTGACGGTGGCAAGACGACCAACCGCCGTGGACGGCGGAGGAATCGTGGGAAATAGGTGAAAACCCAAACCCCTGTTCTTTTTAAAATTTCAAATTGGTGATTTGAATGTTAGGAAGGTTAGTTGTTTTTTAGGTTGTGTTTAAGAGGTTGGTAGGATGTTTAGGGGATGGTTTTGAGCGGCGGAGGATGGCTGAACAGCCCGGAACGGCGGCTGGGAGATTTTCGGTGGCTGCCCATCAAATTTGGTTTCCGGCCAAGGTAACCCAAATCGAACCTCCAAATACATTTTTAGGGACCTTAGGAACTAAATGGAACCCTTAGGATTAAGTTTTGGCCCCTAGAAGTGCCCAGAACATACAATGGAGTTTTGGGTTCAAAATGGTTTTTGGAACCAATGGGTTTTAGGATTGTTTTCATGGTTTTGATCATGTAGGATGATAAGAAAATGAAAAGAGAAAGAGATAGGAATTGGAAGGGATGAAATCGGACAAAAAACGAGAGAGGAATAGGGCTGGACTAGTTCCTTCGGTCCGGTCGAACCGAACACTAGGAGACTGGTTTGGACCGGTTTGCCGAAGTTTGCTGGTGACACAGTACAGGGCGCGTGAAGCCCACGCGCAGGGCCTTTGGGTGGCCTGTGGCGGCGCGTGGGGCACAATCTGGGGAAGTGTCCAACATGTAATTTTATCTATTCGATGTAACGAACATTTTGGGTCTAGTTTCGAGTCAATCGAAAATCGTTTTAATGTAGTTCGGGATGTCCAAAGGTTTAGGATCGAGTTTAAAAATAGTTAAAAATCCCAGAAAATTAAGGGGCTTTTATGAGAGGTTAATGAGGTAGTTAGTAACCCTCTATTATGATTTGGACAGGTTTAGGAACCCCAGAGACTGTGATTGGCCCGGGGAGGGCTTATGGCGAGCTTATCGAGGCGCAGCTTTGAACGGTCTATGAGTGGACCTTGCTTTCTAAATTGATGCATGCATAAATGTTTTATATGAGTTTAAATAGATGTTTTGTGATGCCATGAGTGCATTTTTGTGTGGGGTATTAGTGTTCACGTATTTGCACGTATTTCGAGGTTTTCAGTTTTATACGTTGCTTATACGTGCTGTGTTTTCAATGATGGTTTAAGATAATGATTTTGGATTTAGAAATGTGAAATTGGGCATGAGACCCATTTGGTTTTGTCTTGGGTATATGGCCCTATTGATGACCTACAGGTCCGAGGTGTGGTCGCGACAAGTGTTGTGTGCACGGCGACGGATGTTATGACGCTCACCTCCGAGCTAGGGATATGTTCCTTCCAGTGAGGTCACGATGGACGTCCCGTTTTTGAGCAGCCACTGGAGGCTCGACTTCGGAGTCTTGGCTGTATAGGAGATCGATCAGTGATGTGTGCACCATGATTTAGAGGTGGTCGCGGCGGTTGATATGTTCACAGTGACATACCAGGATTGAGAGCGGTCCTGGACTGATGGTTGCACACATTACTATGATTGGAATCGTGACTGACCCTGAGGTATCGGGCTCGATTCCTAGTTGATTTTGAGTTCGAGCTTGAGGCCCAGTTAAATTGTGAAATCGGGCTAGGGGCTCAGTTGATTTATGACATCAGGCTTGAGGCCCAATTGATTGTGATATCGGGCTTAAGTCCAAAATGTGGGTTTTCACAATTGTATGTATATACCCTCCTTTATGAGCGGATTGGTCTCCTCCAGACGTCGATGATCCTGGAGTGTCACGATCCACTACCTGGAATGAGTGACTCCAAGAGGGAGCACATTCCAGGAGTGAGAGATATGGTATAGTCTCGGACTGGGTCCACAGACAGTCCTCCAGACGTCGTAGATCCTGGATTTTGGACGATTCCTCTCATACGTCGTAGATCCTGGAGGTAGAATCGGAGTGAGACTCCGAGTAGTATGCATACTTAGATATATCGTGACTGGTACTTGTTTGGACACATGAGATGCCGAGGATGGGTTATATATATATATATATGTGTGTGTGTGTGTGTGTGTACGAGGTTTTATAGAGATGGTTTTGGGCTGAGCTCTCACTTACTTGGATTTATGATTTTGGACCAGGGCCCCAATGAATGTTTTGAGAAATGGTTTTTGAATGCATGCATGTTTTTTTAGTGAAGGGCATAAATGTCTTTTTAGAAAATTATTTTTATAAATTATTTGTTTTATCCACTCACAACTTTGAGGTTTTTAATGCCCTTTAGGTTGATCGCGGATGCGGGCTGTAGCAGAGACCGAGACATCACACTCCTCTTCCGGATCCTGGTGCACTCTGGCATTCCCGGTCGGGCTAAGGATGGAATTTTCCCTGATCTGACACGCGGTGTCAGACGGGAGCAAGCACGCCCCACGTTAATCCCGGGGGATTTGGGACGAGACCTGACATTAGGGACTTAGCCCAAAACCGTAAAACCAAAGTGTGTGGGAACTCAACCCAAAACCAATCACATGGGAACTCAGCCCAAAACCAAGTATGTGGATCACAGCCCAAATCCTTTAATACCAAACAACCAATCCAGTGAAATACAATTTACCAATCCTTGGCATCCCAGATGCCTGACATCCCAGATGTATAATAATGTCATAGTCTAAGGCTACGAGTGCCGCTCGGGGTCTCTATCCGAGTCTTTCCCCCAACCTAGTCCGGGGTATGACATCCCAAATGTATAATAATAGCAATCCTGATCCTGAGCGTCCTACATACGACCTCTCTCCGGCAAAGCACCGTGTCTACTCCAGTGTCCATGACCTCTGACGGAGACAATCCACTCATAAGAATGATATAGTTTAAAACCCGAAATCAAATCCATTTCAACAGGGTCACAACTCGAGAGATAATTTCCATAAACCATTTCCACAATTCCAATATCCAAAACTCAGAGGACTCAATCCAAAATTCCATTTCATAAATCATAATTAACACTTATGCCGAATATCATAACCAACTGGGCCTTAAGCCCGATAGTATAAACCAAATGGGTCTCCAGCTCGATACCTCATTAAATCAAATGGATTTCAAGTCCGATAGTTCATAAGTCAAATGGGTCTCAAGCCTGATTCCATATCCATTATAAAACCATAAACCTCGGAATACGTGAAAATACGTAAATACCAAATACCACAATCATATGCACTCAAGTAATCTCAAATCTTTAATATGAAACATATAAAACAGTTATGCATGCATCATATTTAGAAAGCAATTGCCCACTCACAGATCGTCCTTGTTGCGCCTCGATAATCATGCCATAAGCCTCTCGGGGCTAATCCAACCTATTCGGGTCATCCAGACCTATTCAAATCACACTCAAAGGTTACTAACCATCTATATAAGTCCTAAACATAAACCCCAAAGACTCCCAAAAAAGCCAACATGTCCCGGACACGCTTCCCTAGGCTAAAAACCTCAATTTGATCAACTTAACGATCTTCGATAGACTTGAAACCGCCGTCATTGGATTTGTATCGTCAAAACATTTCAAATGGAACCGGTCCCACCACGAAATTCATGCCCACGCGCCTCCACGTGCGGATCAAAGCTGCTGGTCAAAAAGTCAATGCTAACGTCAACAAATTTAACGCTTGCGTCAAGGTCAATGGTCAACGATCAACACTAACGTCAACATGACATCATCTTGACAACTGTCAGATCTGACACATGCCAAATCTGATAGGTGCCACGTGTCAGCAGTCGGTTGGTTCACGTGTCTGATATGTCAGTGACACATGGCATCACCTAATTGATCCATGTCAAGTTGACTAGGCGATGACAACTGTCACGTGTTGACTCCTGACTGGGCTACCTGGCCTGATAGCCTGACATGATGAAGTTAGCATTATCCCCTACCTCGCAACAGGTTAGACCCAGTTCACTGTTCCGGGTTGCATAGACCCGCGGCTTGACCCGGTTCTAAAACCACCATTTCTAAGCATTTTCCTCCATTTTTGTCCCTACAGACTTGCTTTGTTCCCTGGAAGAGTTCCCTAGCCTCAAAAACACTAGAAAGGGTCTCGTAAATACCTTCTCAAGCTCGAACAGTGGCGGCCCCTACAACCATTCTTTGTCGTTGATTCCAGCCCTCTTAATCCTTGAAATTGATCCCCAGACACTCTTACAAACCCTAGAAACATGATTTGATCAACCAAACAGTTCCACAATCCCTAAAATACCTTCCTAAGCTCGAAAAGTGGCGGCCCCTACAACCATGCTTTGTCGTCGATTCCAGCCCTCTCAATCCTCGAAATTGATCCCCAAACACTCGTACAAACCCTAGGAACATGATTTGATCAACCAAACAGTTCCACAATCCCTAAAATCCAAACTTCAAATTTGAATTCAAAACCTTACCATTTCGGGTTTTCCAGCCACCGTCCAGGGTTGCCTTCGCCGTTGCCACCGCCGTGATCGTCTTTGTCCATTATTTCACTTCCCTTCACACTCTAGAAGAAATGGAGGAGGATTGAAGGATGTTTGGGTGGGTTTGGGTAGTGTGATGTGCTTGTGTTCTTCGGGTAATAGAGAACAAAGAGAGAGGAATGATACACTTGAACCCAAAATCAGATCCAAAGCAATGGGAAAATGGGCCAATGGGATGAGTGACACTTGTCACTCATCCATTGGTCCAATCATATATTTTGGACCAATCCAAAAGTGACAACTATACACTCGCCTCGTAATACATGAATAGTACTAATTTCCTTCCGTGACCCATAAATTCCCCGTCAAACTTCCGATCACGATGTGCTGCCTGTCTACGGACTCGTATCATCTCGATCTATGTAAAGATCCTCGGTCCTCGTACATTTGACCCCCCAAGTCAAAAATCAACATTTTGCCCATTCCTAAGGGCAAAATCGTCATTTTACACCGTCCGTCTGAATTCCCTCGATTAATCCTCGATTAGTCACGATAATTCTTAATTAATAATTAATTAATCATAATTACCCTTAATTAATCCTGTAATTTTGGGATGGGTTGTTACAACTAACCAACAAGCACCTCGAGGAGGATTATCGACAATCATCACACATCATCATAACATTTCACATCACGAATATCGAGAAACCATATATACATATCACAACTGAAAACCATAACCAATCAAATCTACAATCGGAACCTCGGGCCTAAGCCCAAGACACCATTCAATCATAAATACCGTAAAATGTGCCATCAAAGTGATATCAGAAAAAAAAAATCCAGAAATTATAGGAAAGTCACCAAAAAATCAATATCACAATGTCTCATGTCATAAGTCATATTCAATTCGAAACCACAGTCAAAACGGAGTTTGAAAACATAATTACGAAAAATCTCGTAAAACGCGCAATAAAATAATAATTAAATATAAAATTACCAAAAGTCATATAAATATTTCAATTGCCCAAATATCATCAAAACACATAAGACAACATTTAAAACAATTAAATACGCATGCATAATATTTTAATAAAAATAAACAACCACTCACACGTACCGTTTACGCAATCGAACCGATCTACACGTTTTTTCATAAAATTTGAGAACGTCAAGTCCTGCCACAAATCATGTCTTAAGGTCACTAATCATCTCAAATATTCCTATATTTAATCCCATATTTTTTGGAATTTTTAAACGAATTAAAATAATCCACAAACTTTCCGACAGTCAAAACTGCCTCGAGACGATGTCCAATCGCCTTGAAAATTGTACCGTTGGATTCGTAACATCGAATACTCAAACTCTCGTAGTGGTCAAATTTTCAGCCAAGGTGGCACGCGCCCCTATGCGACGATCAAAGGCCACTGTTCATCGTCGTCAAGCTCAGTCTTGACCCGGTTTCTTGTAAACTCGGTCGCTTGACCCGATTTCTTGTAAATTGGGTCACTCGACCCGGTTTCTTGTAAACTGGGTCGTCCGACCTGACGAGTCCAACCATCCCTGATAATACCATTTTCTCCACCATTTTCTTCAGCTCAACCACCCATCTTCATCTCATGAATCCTAGGATCAGTTTTATCGCTTTAAAATTACAAAAAAATACATCAATCTGAAACTAGGAATCCAAGTTCCTCGGCCTAGTTCGCCTTTGCTGTGTTTCAGCCTTCCCGCGAGCCACGCTCAACACTTTTCATTGTTTTGGACTCCTAGGAACTTACCAAGGCTGATAGAACCCTTATACTCAATTCTAAAAACTTCATACCACCATGTTGTTCACGGTGCAACACTTCAAATTTTTCGAGTTCGTCTTGGTCACAGACATTAGGGTGTGTCAACCTCACCCTTCCCTTTTTCTTCTCAGCTCTCAGTAAACTCACTCTATTTCTCTTCAGTTTCCCTCTTTCTCTAGCTCTCTGTCTCACTAGTTCACCCTCCATTCTGATGGTAAGCTCGACCATGGGTTTTCAATGGTGTTCGGACCATGCCCACCCAACCTCACACACACACACACACACACACACACACACACACACACACACACACACACACACACACACACACACACACACACACACACACACACACACACTAACACACACACTAAGAATAATAAATAGTGAAATGAGTCGGTGGAGGGCCAAAATATCAGACCCTTCTAAACTTGACACGAGGCAGGATTCAATAGGTTCTCAATTCAAAGGACCAAAATACCCCCTCCAACTTAAATTACCAAAATACCCTTAAAGGTTTTTTACTGGAAACAATCTCATACGTTCTCTGATTTTGACGTGTCACCTGTCTACGAAATCAGAGTCACGAGACCTTCATAAGGTATTCTCGAAATTCCCGAAAGATGTCCCAATCAAAAAGTCAACATTTTGACTTTTCCAAGGGCAAAATCGTCTTTTGACTCAAAATTTCCCAAATTTACGTTTTTCTCGAGATCCGGGCCATTACATCCGAAGTGTTTATGTTGAGATTTTAAGCACATATATTATACAAAGGTTTAGGGGATTTGAATACGAGGTTATGTTTCTTGTTAATGACCCTTTATTAATACTTTTGACAAGCCAGATTACTCCCGAGACTTTGGAGGAGTGTACAACTCAGGATTGAGCTGCTTGAACAGACTAGGAGTGGACATTTGTTTATAAACTATGAAGCATGCATAGATGAATGTTTAAAATTTGTTGTTGCATGATTTTTCAATATTTAGAATATTTATTGAGGATTTGACTGGTTTCTAGACACGAATTTTAAGATTTTTGCGGAAACAATGTTTAGGACTTAGGCCCGGTTTGGAAACTTTTTGACTTGATTTGAGTCAATATTTATTTAAAAGTAAGGTTTTGGTTTTACTATGTAAACTGCTTCCACAGTTGACCATCCTCGAGAGATTTGATCAGCGCTCAGACGTCGTTGAAACTCGTCTCCATAGATCCTGAGGTTGGGGATATTATGTGGACATCTGCTAGACGTAATAGCTAGTTCTTGGGGTGGCCTCCCAAATGTCGTTGATCCCGGAGATGTGACTCAGACACCGTCGAAGCTCGACACTACAGATTCTAAGGCTGTCTACGCGTAGTACAGGGGATTTAGCTAGGTACAGACCAGGACATGAAGGATAGGTTAGGTTTGATTACTTATGTTTGTGTCCAAGTTTTATTGGTTATTTTGAAAAGGGGATTTCAGGGAAATGTGGGTCACGGGTTTTATATGCAGTTTATGATTTTGTGGGTCCATGGTTTATGATTTATTTTATTCTGATATCCATCTTTATGATTTGAGTTGATACATAATTTTATGTATGCATGCGTTGTTTTATAACTGGAGGGTAGATGAATGTTATAGCCATTTCTGTACATTCAATGTACTCTATGGATAGAGGATTACATAGAGTTGAACATAGTAAAATAAGAAATTGAAAGATTTCGTTGAAATTGTTCGTTTGAAAATTTCCCGAGAAGCTAATCGTAGGTTCTTCTCTCCATCGGAACAATAGGGTTGTTATGCTCATTACTAAACTTGTTGAAGAGATGAAATATAACCAAGGTATATCTTTTTTATCAGAGGTTGAATCAATCATCAGCAGAAGAATTAGGCCAAAAATTAGGATACATTCTGGGAAAATAAAACTTCCATCGAAGAGAAGCAAATGAAAGGCTTTCATAAAAATTCTCGTAGAATTGAGAATGAAGTTTTCATTATGTACATGCCAGATCATGAATTAGTAATTGCATCTAATCTCCAAAAAATCCCAATTGTTTCGAACTTTCTCTTTTTGGAATGGAATTTTTACGGAATCCTCATGAATAGGATCAAACCTTATTCCATGGTATTTTCATGAGATTCCTCTTTCTTATTCTTAAACAAGACCCCAAGATGGCTTAGTTGATCCACGATTTATGTTTCATCTTTCGTTTCCTTTTCGTTTGTTTCGAGAAATATATCGATCAATTCCGATTCTTTCTTTTCTATTGATTCTTTTCCGATCGAGATGTATGGATCCATGGGTCTATGGATTTTTATCTTCAAAAATTATTTTTAAATGACTTTTTTTTCCACTCACACTTTTACTAATTTTATTTTCCCTCCAGGTCGTTGCATAGAGACCAGGGCTGATAGTAAGACGGAGTCATGAGCGAGATGTCAGTATCGTTATCCCTTGTTTGGCATGCATTGAGGGTATTTTGGAACTTTGATTAGTTTTCAGATGAGAACAGGACCTTACACGATTATCAAAGCATTTTTAGGAAGGGTCATATCAACTACCCTCTTGTCAAAAGTTAATTGAGGCATGATGGGTGGTAAACCAATCCATCCCTAAAATCACATCAAAATCATAAATATCCAAGGGAATTAAGTCTGCCTCCAATTCAAAACCCCTTACTAACATTGGATAACCTCGTATTACTAGGGTTGCAATTAGTATATCTCCAGTGTGAGTGCTAATACCCATATCTCAACCAATTGGTGATAGTTCTCTATTGCAAAAAAAAAAGTGTAAAATCTCGTGAAATAAAAGAATGTGTAGCTCCGGGATCTAACAAAACTCGAGCATCATGACCAAAAATAAATAACGTATCAGTAACCACCTCTGGTGTAGCTCGAACCTTCTGTTGTGTCACAGCAAAACACGGGTATGTGTACCAAAAGATCGACCATGATCTCTCTGTTTCCTATTGGCCCTGCCAGCATCACTAGTCGGGATCTAGCTCCCTACTCCCATAGCTGATTCATATGTTGCTCTTTAATTCTGTTCAGCAGCATCCTAGCCCAAAAAAATGCTACCTAGACGGTGTAGACATTCTCCTCTAAAATGACCAATTTCTCCACATAAGTAACAACCGATAGTACCCATTTATATTGTTTGCCACTCTGTCTTATAGTTGACTACCGAAACTCCACTAGACTAAGTTGATGACTATGGTCCCACAATAAACCCTTCGAAACCTCCTTGTCCAACTCTGCTACTACCTGACCTAGATCTTGTACGCCCCGAAGATCCAGAACTAAAACTGACTCTCTTGGATGGTCCTTGACTAAAAGCCCCAAAGCTCAGGAATTCCCGGCATCGCTTGGAACCTATGAGTTGATAGCATGATATCGAGTTGGCAAGCTTATCTCTACTCTATGTCTGATAAATTCCATAAGGAAGTGTGTCTCATCGTAGTTACTGCTATTCTAATCTCATCCCTCAGTCCAAATTCAAATTGTCGGTACTTTTCCACCTCATTTACTACTAGAGCTTGTAAAAACCAAGAAATATCTAGAAATCTCTACTCATATGGTGCCACGTAGCCCTCGGAATATCATACCGTACAGAAAATACCGAAACCGTCCTAGTCCGTATCATACTAAACTTGAAAACAAATTGAATAGTAAATCGAATGGATGATCGGTACGGTATCGATATCGAATCGGTTCAAACTGGTACAGGATCGGTTTTAGTGTTGGGGAATACTGTCCAGTATTAAAACCGAACCGATTTTGAATTTATTTAAATAATTAAAAAAATTAAAGATAAACTACATAAAAGTACCCAAACTATAGGCTCGATTTCAAAAAGTACCCCAACTATAAAAATTGGATTTTTTGTACCTAAACTATATTGTCAATTTCAAAAGAGTCCCTCCGTTAGGTTTTCCATTCAAAACTCAGTTAATTGTCCATGTGGCAAATAGTGAGTGTCATTCAACATCTAATGTGGGAAATTTTGAATGGGCATATTGGAAACAATCATCATCCTCTTCATTTCTTCCTCCTCACTAATTCATCATCTTCATCTTCCCCAATTCATCATCTTCATCTTCCCCAATTCACCATCTTCATTAATTATCAATCATCACATCATTTTCCCCAATGCTTCATCAATCATCATCCATGAATCCAAATCCAAAACCCAGAAATTATAATTTAATAAAGAAAGATAAAACTAATTTTAAATAATAACAAAAATAAAATTTATAAAAAAAAAATAATCTTCCGCTAGTTTTGCCCAAAATTTCAAGCCTCAAATCCAAAAACCCAGAACTCATTAACGCATTGTCTCCTTCAATATATATATATATATATATATATATATATATCTCTCTCTCTCTCTCTCTCTGTGTGTTTCTCTCTCTTTCTTTCTTTCTTTCTCTATCTCTCTCCCTCTTTCTCTCTCTCTCTCTCTCTCTCTCTCTCTCTATATATATATATTTCTCTCTTTCTTTCGTTCTCTATCTCTCTCTCTCTCTCTCTCTCTCTCTATTTCTATTTCTTTCTTTCTTTCTCTATCTCTCTCTCACTCTCCCTCTCTTTATCTCTCTCTCTCTCTCTCTCTATTTCTCTCTCTTTCTTTCTTTCGCTATCTCTCTCTCTCTCTCTCTCTCTCTCTCTCTCTCTCTCTCTCTCTCCCTCTCCCTCTCTTTCTCTCTCCCTCTCTCTCTCTCTCTCTCTCTCTATCCCCTCTTCCTCTCTTTCTCTCTCTCTCTCTCTCTCTCTCTCTCTCTCTCTCTCTCTCTCTCTCTCTCTCTCTCTATCTCTCTCTCTTTCTTTCTTTCTCTATCTCTCTCTCCCTCTCCCTCTCTTTCTCTCTCTCTCTCTCTCTCTCTCTCTCTCTCTCTCTCTCCTCTCTCTCTCTCTCTCTCTCTTTCACTCTTTATCTCTTTCTCTCCCTCCCTCTCTCTATTTCTCTCTCTCTCTCTCTCATCTCTCTCTCTCTCTCTCTCTCTCTCTCTCTCTCTCTCTCTCTCTCTCTCTTTATGTCTCTCTTTCTAATCCATGAACCATCATTCTAGTCCTCTTCACCCTCGTTCATCCTCAAACTGATCTCCCATAATCATCGAATAAAGACGAGCTTGACGACTTGGGTGCTCTGCCACGAGCCCTATATGGCCCTACCTTGTCACCTTCGTAGGTATCAACATCATCGATGTACCCTTCATCGGGACCGGAATCATACCTCTTCCCATATAGATCCAAACCCAAATCTGGCAAAGATTATGATGGCGATGAAAAATAGAAGTCTTTTTTGGGTTTAGTTTCATTTCATTTGCTTTTGTTGTTAACATATAGTTGTTGGCAGTTGGGATTTTCATTTTCAGTTGTTCTGCATTGATTGATGTAAGAAATGGAGGTGAATGTACCAAATAAGGTGGATCAACAAGGAGGAGGCATTATGAATTAAAAAATATTGGGAAAAAGAAGCCTGAGTTGCAAATCAATGTATTTAGATCCAAAAATTATGGGTCCAGTGACAGGACCCCTCCTGAAAACCGAGGAGACCTGTTTCCGTTCGGCAGTTAAGTCATCAACTAACCACACTCAAAGTAAAAACGATAAAGATAAAGAAGCTCACGACTGTCAGAATATGGATAATTTACAATTGTAACCACGTTAAAAATTAGTAAAGTAACCAAATTAAATATAATCTTACGGGGTACCATCCACATCCTACCCACTTACCCCAACAAATAGTGGAATTGTTGGTAGTTAAACAAATACAGTGCCAGTCATAAATTCCTTCGGTTTTCCTCTTTATATTGGAACAACATATAACATAATCATGTATTAGTTTAGGATGTAAGTCTTATTGTAACACTTTTTTATCACCCTATAAACCCTTCAACATAAGCTATTATAAAGGTTTAGTATCACTATTAACCTTAAACTTACTTCTTAACATCTAATCATAAATCCTTCTTTTCATAAAAATACTAACATTATCCTTCAATTGATTAAATAAACAACATCCACAATTACCCTTTATTCTTAACTCTTAACATTCCAAATTTCATGATTCAAGTAAACCGCCATAATTCAAACTAGGTATTAAGTTAAAAATATTTACAATAAGTCATCATTAAAGGATCAATATTAAGCATAGGTTTCAATTCCCAATTATCCTATTTATGACAACTCGCCCTTTAATTACATCATAACCACATAAATTTTCCCCAATTACTTAAGAGTTTTTAAAATAATTAAACAAAAAGACTTTGAACAGCCATAACTACTTCAAAAGATATCCAATTAATCCAAAATCAATACCATTGGAATCATAAATAGAGAGGAACATTTTTTGTTTTGATCGGCTTCCCAAAATTTGGCTGACGCGCCTGCATGTGCTGTCAAAGGCTGAGGACAGCCTCTGCGCTTGGGCCTCATGCGCCTGCGCAGAGGTTGTTTTCAACCTCTCGCGGGTCCTATGATTCGGGTCGTTCGACTCGACGACCCCGACCCGACTATAAAACCTTCATTTCTATACCATTTTTCACGTACTTTACATCATTTTTAACCGAATTGGAACCGGAAAAGGATATGTAACACTAGAACCAGGTAAAACTTACCTTAGCACACAGACCAACACCATGAACTTTCGGCTATGGCGACAGTTTCTTTCTATCATGATCCAACGTCCTAACCTCCCTGCTTTTGGGCTTAGGGAGACCTTAAGGACCCCAGAAAGACACAGAGGTACTTGTTTTCGACGTCCCTCTCCTGAAACCAAAAACCTGATTCTAAACTCACGGGTCCATGGCTTTGCGCTCACTATTTGACCCTCTTTTCTTTCTATTTTCAAGCCATTTTCTCCCCCTTTCCTTTCTCTCTTTCTCTCCCCGATTGTCTCTCCTTTCCTAGCTTGTTTTCTTCACGGGTGGTGAGGGTTTTGTATTTTTCTCCCTCTCGGCCACCTAGCACTGAAACCCCAACTTATATATATATATATATATATATATATATATATATATATATATAACCAAGCCAAGTTAGTGGAAGTGAAGATAAAGGAAAGGTCCAGATTTCTCTAGACATGTGTCACCATCCAAAGCTATCTCTCAAGCAAAAATGACCAAAATGCCAGTATGTAATAATTACCAAAATACCCTTAGGGATTTTGACCTGAATCATCCTCGTCTGAACTCCAATTTTGGCATGCCGCCTATCTATGTATTCAAGAGGTTGAGACCTTCACAACGGTCCTTTCAAAGTTCTTAAGAGATGTCGCAGTCAAAAATCAACATTTTGACTTTTGGTCAAAGCCAACTCTTTGAATTTATAGGGGCAATATTGTCTTTTTTCACTCAATTTTCCAAATCTTCCTTTTCACGAATATCTGAGGTGTTACAATCAGTAAGTATGAGTTGAAAAGTAATGGATCTAAAAATGAATGGGATAGGAAGTATTAGCAACATAGAGATGATCTTCATGGCATATAAGATTGATTTGAAGAATTTAGATATACAACTTGAGAAGCATTTAAGCTGGGTTTGGTTCAAAAGCATTGACAGAAGCATGCCCAAAGAAGAGTGGGAGATTGATTTAGCTAAATTGGAGATTGGATATGATGTGGCCTAAAGGACTTATGGTACTGTATTTCAAGGTTCCTACGATGAACAAAATGTTGCAGGTAATCATATTCTATTGTAATTTTGGGGGTTTTTTTTTTGCAGATTGTATTTTGATTTCGATGGAAAATGGATGGCTGATTTTTTGGATTTGAGGCTTGAAGATTCTAGGAAAAATTAGGGGAAGATTATTTATTTATTTTTTTGTAAATGTTATTTTTTTTATTATGTTAAATTAGTTTTATCTTTCTTTATTAAATTATAATTTCTGGGTTTTGGATTTGGATTTGGATTCATGGATGATGATTGATGAAGAATTGGGAAAATGAGATGAAGATTAATGATTGATGAAGATGATGAATTGGGAAAGATGAAGATAATGAATTGGTGAAGATGAAGAAGGGAAGAGGATACAAAATTAAGATTGTTCCCAAAATACTCATTCAAAATTTGCCACATCAGATGCTGAGTGACATTCACTATTTGTCACATAGACAGTTAACTGAGTTTTGGATGAAAAACCTAACAGGGATATTTTTTTGAAATCGACAGTATAGTTTGGGTAAAAAAAAAAATCCAATTTTTATAGTTGGGGTACTTTTTGAAATCGACCCTATAGTAATTTTATGAAGTTTTCCAAAAAAGAGATCGACAATATGCAGAAGTTGTAGTTCGGTCCATTTCAAATGAGATGCAACATGCTCCCTTTGAAATGCAAGCATCTCAGACCAATGAATTAGCCACAAAGATTCCTTCTTTGGAGGCTAAACTGAAGGAAGAACCAACATCAACAGAAGCAAGCAAGCACCATCAACAAAAATAATTTTTTTTGCCTTAAAACTAAAATGCACCGAACACAATTGGTATGATATGATCCGGGTATCAATATTACATTGTGGAATACCAAACTGTAACGACTCCTCCAAAATTTCGGATTAATTAAGGATAAATCGAGGATTAGCGAGGCTAATCAGGGATTAGTCGAGGATCGTTGGACTTTCATAGAGAAATTACGATTTTACCCCTAGACGAGGGCAAAAATTAACATTTAACCTAGGAGGTCCAATGCACGAGGATCGAGACCGTTACGTAGATCGAGTGGGCAAAGTTACGCGTCACAGAAAGTTTGAGGTACTATTACACGAATTATGAGACAGGTGGACATTTGTCTCATTTGGGCCCCATATATTTTGTGAAGGCCCAATGGATGAGTGACAAGTGTCACTCATCCATTGATCCCTTAACATACATACATGCACACCACCGTCTCTCTTCATCTTCTTTGTGCTTCCATGCCAAAACCCACAAACACCAAACCACACCACCACCCCATCCCATCCCCACTGTGATGACTGAGTGACTGAGTGAGAGGTTGAGATGGATGGACAGCTGAGGGACGACGGAGACCACGAATGAAGAAGGTAAAACCGAAGACCCATTTTAGATTTTGAAATTCGAATTCCAGATTTGGGCGTTGAGGATGTTTTCTGATGATTGGGTGGTGTCTATTGAGTCCTTGCGATGGTCTAGGGATTGAAACGGAAGAGAATGGATGACTGGGCAGCTCAGGCAGGAAGGTTGAAGCTTGGTCGTGGACTTCGAGCTTACCCAGGTAATTTCTAGCCCTTATTTCATGGTTTGGAGGTCAGGGATCCCTTCCTGGGATCCAGACGATCGTTTAGGATCAAACGACATAAAAAATATACTTGAAATTGAGGTTTTGGAACCAGGTCAGGGTCTCGGGTGTGCGCGACTTGGTTTAGGTAAGTGGGTCAACCCGAAAAGATGACAAGGATGATGAAATCATCATGTCAGACCTGACATGTCAGTTGACACGTGTCAGATGTCAAATGACAGTGATGACATCACTGCTGACATCAGCGATGACGTTAGCATTGACTTTGACTGCTGACGTCAACATTAACTTTTGACTAGCCACTTTTGATCCGCGCGTGGGGGTACATGGGCACTTATTTTGAGGTGGGATTAGAACCATTTTAAAGGTTTCGACGATACGAATCCAATGGTGGTGGTTTCGAGTCGATCAGAGATCGTTAGGTTGGTCAAATTGAGGTTTAAAGTCTAGGAAAGCGTGTATGGGACACAATGACTTTTTCGGGAATGTGGAGGGTTCTTGATATGGACTTGTATAGGTTAGTAGTAACCTTTGAGTATAGTTTGGACAGGTCCGGATGACTCGGAGAGGTCGGATTAGCCCGGAGAGGCTTATGACGCGCGTATCGAGGCGCAGCTTAGACAGTTTGTGAGTGGACTTTGTTTTATGAATATGATGCATGCATAAATATTTTCTATATGTTTATGAACATGTTTTGAGATTCCATGAGTGCATGTGATTTAAATATGATTGTTTGGTATTTTCGGAAGAAAATATGTTATTGCACGTAGTTCGAGATTTTTGTTTTATACGATGTTTGGGCTTCGGCCGAGTGTACTACGAGCTTATGTTTTATGTGATTTCGAAGGTTTCACGGAAATGCATGAAACTGAGGAACTGATTTACGATTTTGAAGGATTTCACGGGGATGCGTGAAATCGAGATTTGGGCATGAGACCTATTTGAAAGACCTTGACTTAGCATGAAGTCAGGGATGATTTGAAAGTGCTTTGGAGATGAGAAATGGTTTTCAAATTTGGAAATATCTTTCGGTTATATGACTTAGTTGATTTTAGGTTTGACTTAGAGTATAGTCAAACGCGAGATAAGTCGGGATGTGACCCAGTTATGAGTTTTACGAAAGATATTTCGGGCATGAGACGTAGTTATGGATTTTATAGGATTCGAGGAATTTGGGAATATGACGCTCGCCTCCAGACTGCGGACGTGTTCCTTCCAGAGAGGTCACGATGCACTACCTGTTTTCGAGCAGCCGCGGGAAGCAATGACCGAGGGAGGCTCGACTTAGGAGTGCTGATGTTATCCTTTGAGATCGATCGACGATGTGTTTGCGATGATCTAGAGACGGTCGCAGCGAGTGATGTGTTCACGGCGATATGCTAGGATTGTGAGCGGTCCTGAGCTATATGCACATGTGCTAGGATTAGAATCGTGACTGACATTGAGGATGGGATATGTTCTATGATTTGGGTTGAGGTTCTGTATGTGTTTTCTGTTTGGGCTAAGACCCGTACTTATTTTCTATGATCTGGTTTTGGGCTGAGACCTTATTGAGGTACTATCTTCGATTGAGAAGCATTTTTCACTGGTCTTGATTTGGGAAGCAATATGTCTTGCTTCCGAGAAAGTATTTGAAATAACTGTTTTATGATGCATGCATGTTTTTACGTGAAGGATATAAATTTCTCAATAAATGATATTTTTAAACTGTTTATTTTTGTCCACTCACAGTTTTTATGGTTTTAATACCCTTCAGGTTGATAACGGATGCGGGATGTAGTAGAGATCGAGATATCACATGCCACCACCGATCCTAGCTTACTTTGGCTAACCCCGAGCGGGTGACGAGTTTATATCTAGTCTGACATACGGTGTCAAACGGGAGCAGGCACGTCCCGCGATAATCCAGGGGGATTAGGAAGGGTCTTGTCACAAACCGTACCGAACCGGTTAAAATTAAGTGGTACAGTTTCGGTATCACCTCAATACCGAACCGTACTAAACACACCCTATCATCTGGAGGGCACCTCATGACAACAAATACTCGTTCTAAAAAAGTAATCGAAGCTCAACTTTATTTGGGCCTAGTTTTCCTGTAAACATTATAGCCCCTAACCTATAGCCTCGTTCATTGTCAGTACCATCAGAAGTAGTCCTACCCTGAAGTACAGTAGTCAATGCCCAACCCAATTGGTTCAAGATCTATCTCAATTCGAGCTCTAATCCGGAATCATATGTATCCCTAATGTTGTCCGACTCTACGTTGTTTCCAAGCCGTGGATGGGACTTACATCTCGGAGGCATCTAGCTGAAAAGGACCATAAGTCGCCGGTACCACAAATACTATGCATACTATGCACACTAAGTGTGCGGTCCGCAGGAAGTTAAACCCATCGATTGAAATATCGGCGGTTTCGCCGATATTTCGGTCGATATATCGGTTTTCTAGGCCGTCGGCATCTAAACAGGGGTGGAAGGAATTTCTTCCCCCAATATCCATGGTTTCGCCTAATATCGAATTATATCGGCGATTTTCACCGATTTTCACAGAAATTCGCCCATTTTTATCGAAATTTACCAAGCGTCGATTTGTCTTTGAACTTCGATCCGTGCAATTCCAGTGCAGATGTTGGAAACGACGACCAGCAAGGACAACCAGCTGTCGCAACCAGCAACGGCAACCTCAGTCGCGACCAATCGCGGCCATTTTTAGTTCACGTATGTCTTCCGCTCTTTTTCCTTCACGGTCTTCGTCTCTCTCAGTCGCGAGGAGTCACTTGACTCTATTACTCTATTACATCCACTCTGTTCCCTTCGCCAGTACATCACAAGCTCTAGCAGAGAAGATGAAAGCTAAAGGTTGCTTCAGGGGAAGGGGTGGGGAGGTGAAGATAAAGAGATAGAGGGAGAGAGAGAGAGAGAGAGAGAGAGCGGAAGAGAGAAAGGAATTATAAGAAAATATCAGAATGCCCAAATCTCAATCAAAGTAAAGGGATTTAAGTGTGGCTACTGGTTGTGTCTGAAAAGTCAAGGTGATGTACAATCCCTTTACTGAAGATTCAAGCACGTGTATGATGTGGATAAGGGTTTCAAACTTCAAAGTGATGCCATGATTGCCATCTTCATTTCATTATATTATATGGAAAATCGGAATTATATATTTATTATTGGGAAAACCTCATTTTTTTTTAATTTTCTACCAATTTCTCAAATTATATGGAAAATCGGAATTTAACTCCGAATTAGTTCTATATTATGAAATCTACTTGTTTTCAATGAAATTCAACTACTAGAGTATCTTGATGTGAAATTATGAATAAAATTATATTTTAATTTATGTTTATATTCAAGGTATTATATTATTAGTTATTATCAGACTCATATTGTATAATATTATGTATCATATATTTTTTATATCAAGGTCATTTTATAATTTTTATTAGTCATATATAACCATTATTGGGTACTTAAGTTTTTTCCAAAGTTTCATTAAAATTTCCAACTTTTAGATTAAATTTCCGTCATTTTTATTGACCGTAAACGATATCGATATCGATATCGATATTTCGCGCGAGATATCCGTAAATCTAACTAGCGATATTTCCATCGATATCGATATTTCAATCCTTGATTAAACCTAATGTTTTTATACCAAGTTGATAGGACCCTCCCAAATAAAAAATGACTTTCAGGCTTCTTATACAATCAAGATTAAATTCATCATTTTCCAAAATACTTTTTGAAAATGTGGTAATTAAATATACAGGTCGATACATTAATGGTCATTGCCATCTTCTGTGCTACATGTGGTGGGATATGAAAGTGAGATTAAGTAATATTCGTAGCATCCTTATTCATTTATGCTGATTATTCGCTTCTTTCCATTCCTAATCAATGACATGTGGGAGCGTACACGTATTGATAGTCAATTTTCATTTAAACCTATTTAATATAATAATATTATAATCAACCTTTTTTTTCTTTATCTCCTCAAATAAGTATGGCCTGTTCTCTATAAAAAGTCAAAAATTGTCTACTTGTCAATATACAAATGAAGAATTAATAGTCGAAAAAAAAACTTTTACTTTCTTTTGATACTGTACTTGCAAAAGAAAAAAATTAAAATAATTAAAACGTGTAAAAAAAAAAAAAGTAAAAAACAAAGAAACATCAAATAAATGAGCGGAGGGTGCTTTATATCATCAAATGAATTCGTCACAAATTATGTGGAACTAGTAGGGTATTCTATAAAGTGGGTGAACATTCCATCAGATGTTTTACTCAGCTTTAATTTTTTTTTTTTTGTTAAATCTACTCAGCTTTAATTACATACCACATTATCATGGTCCATGGCCCAGCACGTGATAAATTTACATAATGTCAGTTTAGCAAACAAACAATTTTCTTATTAAAGATTATATCCATAAAAAATAAATAAAATTATAGATTATTTACTTTTTTATATATATATAAATTAAATGATCAGTTCATCATAAAAATCTTAATTTTTATCATAACCTTTGAATTAATTGATACATATAAATATTTAAAGGGAAACCACTAATCTTATTAATTTTTTTATCGATATGATCTTAATATGATAATTTAGAGAATAAATAATTCCGATTATATAATATATGTATAAAAAAAAATTCGATAAATAAAAATGGTGGTATGGGAAGATAGATGGAAGATCCAAGTATTTTCTATATATATATATGTATACCATTTAACATTCAAGGAAGGAAGTATAAAAGGATATCAATGTATACCATTTAAGGAAGGAATTGATTTTATAGTACTTCCCATTCTTCGACTCCATATATCTATAAGGGTACTCCTTATTGTTTATGGTACTGATTATACTGATGGATTCTAAAGTTAGAGCAAGAAGTGAATAGAAGGAAGAAGATAATAAAGGTAATCTGAAAATCAATCATAACTCTTTAATTACAAGCCGTCCATGGTTATCATCCTAAACACGTTTTTCTTTTTTCTTTTTCTTTTTTTTTTAATAAAAATATCCACTTTTTTCAAATGAGCATGAACGTACGTACAATCGGATATATATTCTTTCCATATGAATATATTGAGCAGCTTTGCTTGAAGAAAGAAAAAGTAGATTGGTAAACCTTCACTGCATGCAAACCCTATGCATATTGGGGCAGTGTGTAACTTCCTTTCAAAGCTTGAAATCATGGAAGAAGTGCATGAAAACATATAAACGCCGTTTTATGAAAGTTAGAAAACATGCATTTAATCGCATGAAAACATTAAAATCGTGCTTGAAATGAGCAGAAAGAAAGCTTCCTTTGTTTCTCGTTATCACGTTTTATTCACCCTTGTGCCATTACCTATATGCATGCCTCTAAAATGACATGATGGATTTCATTGGAAATCATCTGAAGATCATCCAAATTTAATCGAGTTCGAGAGAGTTTCTCAGTTGTTGGAATTGAGAAGAGAAAGAGGCCATTAAGTTTAGTGAGAGTACGTTGAGTCACTTGAGTGAGATTATTTTTTGTAATCCCATTATTTTATATAGTGAAAGAAAACGATATTGATAATGGACATAAGCACATTTTACGAACTATATTAATTCGGTATCAATTTCACTTTTTACGAAAATTAAATATGAGATTTTCTATATAATATATGAGCATTGTCACCTGTAAGGATTAAGAAGATATGAACCGAAGTCGCACGCCTTCTTCATTCATTATTAAACAATAATTAATATATATAATAGCAGACCGACTAAGGGGCAAGGAGGGTCACTTGACCCTCCGATCGCTAGAAAACTCTCTAGGTAGGGAGGTGTTGACCCCTTACTCCTGCACAGCTAGTTGTCTGGGTTGCCTACCAAGTGTTCGATGAATTGCATCAGAGAAAAGACCATTGGAGAAGAAGACTTATGTTTTCATTAATTCTTTTTTTGGTTTGTTTACCTCATGAAACGACTGTCATTTCAATTAGTGAATTTTTTTTTTTGGTATCACCAAAACGTCGTGGAATTATTTTTATTAAATGGAAAAAGGAAGGTTAAACAAAGAAACTCATTTGAACAGAATTATCTTCGATTTGGAGTTGAGAAACACTCAACAACAGAGGAAGATAAAGCTGGATCTCGGACATTTGGTTTCTTGCCTACTGTGACCAACACCGTCAACGGTCGCACTAGGTGGCCGGAATCAAACGAGAGAGCTGTGAAGGATGCAGAGTCTTGGAGATCCACAGTTTTTTCCATTAAATTAAGGTAAATTTCTAATTTTAAATAACCTAAATTTATAAACCCAAAATTGTTATATCTAATTCATACTATGCTTCCTTCCTTTATAGGAGGCGTGAATGAAGATGATGTTGAATTATTTCTATTATGAGGCTGCTGTTGAATTGTTTTAACAGAGGCTGATGTTGAATGGTTGTATTCATGGGTCGTGGACTATGAATTAAGGCTGATGTTTAATTGGATACTAGAAGACACCTACTTTTTTTTTTTTAACTAAGACAAACCAAATAAAGTGTTCTGTAATTTTATAGCATATTTTTTGTCAATTTTTTTTTGGCACTCCAAATGTTGACCCTCTCCAAAATATTTTCTGGGTCAGCCACTAAATATAGAGCAATGCTATTTAGACCCTTTAAATTGACCATATTTAGTGATCATGTTGATGTGGGAATCAATGAATGGTCTAATATAAATATAGAATAATTTCATTTATTAAAATAATACTATTCATTGATTGTCATATCAACATAATCACTAAATGTGATCAATTTAGAGGGTTCAAAAAGAATTATTTCTAAATATATATATTGATTTACTTTGCAACTTGACAAAAAGAAAGAAAGATTGCTTCTTAGCTGTTGTGAGGTTGCTGGGCAGCTTCGGCTCATCCTTCCTAGCTGTTGTGAGGTTGCTGGGCCGTTTTGGCTCATCGGCTGTTAGCCATGTGTGTTTGTTCCCTGTTGGGCCCTGCTTGCAGGTTGATGAATCTTTTTGTTCAACCTCAAAAAAAGAAAAATAAATAAATAAATAAATAAAGTTGCTTCTTCTTATGGATAGATCTCTATAAATTGAAAGCTAATGTACGAGTCTCTTACTCATCAGCCTCCCCAAGACTCCGACAAGCACAGCTAGCTAGCTAGTTAACTTTCTTCTCTAATTAAACACTGACGTGCCTGCAGGTTCCTTCCTCTTCTTTTAGCTAGCTTCCATATATATATATATATATATATATTCTCATTTTTCTTCATTCTCTTCTTGTTTGTTTTATTCATATAATTAACTTACTGATATTTCCGCTTTGTTTCTTCTTCAGGAGGCCATGAAGCCATGAAGGGATTCGAAGGGATTGTTTTGATCTTAATTAGGCCGGGCGGGTGAGTGGATTCCATGCTAGGCTTGTCAAGTGAGGAGTCCCTTTGCAAAATAATCTTAGTTTCGTTGTCTGTTCGACCTGGCATATCAACAACCCTAGTAGTACCCTACGTACGTACGTCCCTACCGCCCTACTGCCTACGAAATTATTCACTTTTACTTCAACTCTTAGTTTGATTTATCCGCAATAAATTTAGAATAATGTTATTTGGATCATTTAAATTGACCATATTTGGTGACCATATTAATGTGCCAATTAATAAATAGTATTATTTTAATAAATAAAATTATTCTAATATTAGATCATTCATTGATTGTCATATCAACATGATCACTAAATATGGTCAATTTAGAGGGTCCAAATAGCATTGCCTATAAGTTTATAGCTTGATATCGGATATTAAACAAACATGTTTGTACCGGCATGTATATATATATATATATATGGTTGGGCATATAATTATATATATCTTGTGGAAAAGAATGTATTGTTCAAAGTTATGAATTTTTAAATTTTCTAGATTTTTGGTGCATGTTAACTAATGAGAAAATTACAATTTAGTATCTTTTTTATTTACACCAAATTTCAAATTTATAGACCCAAATTATAAAATAGTATAGTACTCTTGTGGACACTATAAACAAAATTAATGAACATTTAGTTCATGTTATAAAACATAATTAAACTAGTTATATATTACGCTAGTTATATGTATTTATATATATATATATATAGGTCAAACCAAGCCTCATCATTAGGCTGGGTCGGGCAAGTTCGGCCCAAAATTTTTGGGCTTGGGCCGAGCCGGATCGGGTCTATTTGTAATTTAAAAAATACCGGATCGGGTCGGGCGAGCTTGATTATAAATATGAAAGCCCATGTCCTTTGTCAGACCGGGTTTGAGCCGGACTTTTATCGGGCTTTATGGGTCGGGCCTACTAAGCCCACTTCTACCTACCTAATTATAAAAGTGTGAGTTAAGCTTAAATATTATTATTGAATATTGAGACAAGGTAAGAAGGAGACCTATTGGGTTTGGAGAATTGACTTAATTTTTCGACCACAAAGTCGAGACATAGTAATGTAATCACAAATCTACTTGAATTGTAGTAAGTTCTATGAAGAGTTACTCGAAGGGTTAGCTCTTGAGAGATTCTTTGTGGAACTATGCTACTCCTAATTGTCACTCAGTGTAATAAATGTATCAGAATTAAAGTGGGTCAAAAAGAGTGAATTTGGTGAATTCCCTATATCAAATTGCAATGATCCAAGTAACCTTTTTGGTAAAGATGGAACAGTGGGATGTGGAACTGTATATAAAAACATGGACTTCTATAAAAATTAGGTTGAGCTTGGGTTGAAATTTTGGGTTTGGGCTGAAATAGTAGTAATAAGATTTGACTAGATATTAATTCTTCATTTATGGATCGGGTTTACATGGGCTGGTCGGGCTGAGCTTACTAGGACTTATCGCGCTCGGACTTATCGGGTTTGAATACCCTAAGCCCATGTCCAGTCCGTCAACATACAAGCCGAGCTGACCCACAGCTCATAACGGGCAGGATCAGACTTTTTGTCACCGGGCCCACATGATATCCATAAGTCCGTGAACTTCAAGGCCAAATGGTGAGAGCTAGGTCAAATAGACAATGAGCCTGAGATATAAGCAAGAGCCTGTTCATTTGACAAGGGTTTGCACGGAATTCAACATCTTCATTTACGACCAATCCGATGATCATCATCAACTACTTTGTCCTCAAAAATGGTGATCATGATCAGTACGTCCAAGTAAGACCGTAAGACCAAGAGTATACACCTTTGTCTGGATCTCCAGGTATACTCAATCTGATCTTTCCCGATCGGTCTCCCCTCTTCATATTTTTCTTCTCTCCGGGAACAAATTAATAATATCCTGTTTGACCTAATAACAAATGTATCTGCAGGTTTACTCCAAAGATGAGCAAGCAAAGGCAACATTAGAAAGCATATGAAGAAGCTACACCACATTTGATCATTTGATAGGATCCTTGGGATATATTATGGCCACATATTGGGCATTGTGTTTTATAGGGTCGATCCAAAATAATATTTGAAGGTTTAGGACAAAATATATAAAATTTGCACTTAATTTACTTACTTAATCATTCAATAACTAAAATATTAAATATATAACTAAGTATCTAACGAACTAATTAAGAAAGTAATAAGATGTCAAGATAAGAATAACACACATATATATATATATATAACATGTATTAAGAGGTTGATTTTTACTCCTGGAGCTCCAGTGCTCCTCACAAACTAACAATCATGGAAAAACAAAATCTTCTAATACTTAATTCTTCTAACTTCAAAATGCTTTCAATGAAATGAGAAATTAAAACGAGTGATACAGAACAATACAAAAAATATATTGATAAAAAAGAGAAAAACTTAAAGTATAACATGAAATTTAGAATTACTTCGAATCATCACGCAAGTGGGTATTTCTGGATTTGAAGAGAGCACTCGGCTCAATTTTTAACCTTAATTAATTCAGTAATCCAGTCCAAAATTCCAAATTGATTGCTAATTCAAGAATTTTGAGGCTGACTTCGTGATTAAGATTAGGAGTTAGGTTATAAGAACATTATATCAAAAAGACTAATTTATACCATCATAAATTACATAATAAATAAATTATAACACTTGTTTCTAAAGCTATTAATTGATTTTTTTTTTGGAACCCCTTCAATCTTCATCATAAAAGATGACAATTAAAATTTAGAAACCCATCTGAAATTCTTATTTTTGCTAAATTATTATGGATGCGTGAATCAATTAATTGTATTAGTACTATCCTAGTTGGAATTCTTGGAATTATTCTGCCTTCTTCGTTCTTGCTTTTTTTTTTTTTTTTGTATTGTTCTCGGTGAAATCATCTTCGACTCTCGTTTTCGTTTCTTCTTTTTTCAGCGGCATTATGCAAAGATTAGTATGTGGAAGTTGATCGAAATCATTGTATTAATACTAATGGCTCTTCGGTTTCTCCACTTGGTTTCTTTAATTCTTTTAAAAAAAAATATATATAATATTAATCATTTTAGACTTAATTTTTTGTCCTATATTATTTTTGGGCCCAAAGCTTATGCCCCTTTTAACTCCCGTTGATGGCCAGCCCTGTTATAGATGACTCACATCCATTTATTGGTATAAAATTTGTATTATAATAATTAAGTAACCAACGTGCATGAATAAGAAATATGATCAAGTGCTTCCCATTAATTGATACGATCCATGTCTTACAGATACATGAAGCATGCAAGATTTAATTAGGAATTCAACCATGATCAATTATCCTCTAAATGTTCTAATGTTCAACATATAAACGCTAGTTATAAATATGAAAATGACATGAACTTTTGAAAATGATATGAACTTGGGATTTATGGCATCTAATTTCTAAATTTTTTATTTTCTTAAAATTTTAAATTCCTATATTTATGGATCCATCAAAACAAGAAAATTAATGTATAGGAAATTTAAAATTCTATTTTTTTTAATAAGTCTCATATTTTTTTTCTCATCCAAACACACCCTAATTACGCCCAGGCTTCGGTCCTACAGAGGACCAAGTCCTCTGGCCATCTAATGGTTGGAAATACACCGAATGATCCAAGGGCTGTGATAAATAGGCTGCAAACAAAAAATGGCCCACCATAAATGTTTACCGAGTTCACTGTTTAGGTAAAGAAAGAAAAGGGCATTTTTGTAAAAGACATTGAAACGAAAAGGAAGGTTTATGTGAGCGAGCTGGCGGGAGGGTAATCCGTGTTCTTCAATATAGTGCCGCAGATTGGAAGAAGCTAGGTGGTGAGCGGCAGTGGGTGTGGTTGGAGGAAGGGGATAAGTCGATCAGAGGTTGTCCCGTTGCCTCGGTCCGCCGAAAACGCCATGGAAGGTTGCGACTAGTTTTTGGGTTTCTGTCTTCAATTCTCCCCATACGGCGGACGTCGACGATGGATGAAGGTAGGGAAGGCTTCGTCTCAATGGCAGGATGGATTTGGCGTCGCTGTCGAAGGTTGGGCTGATCGGAGGCGAAAGTATTGGTGGGGTTCTGCCGGTCTGGGACCATGATCGGGCGAGAATATTCGAGGGAGGGAGAGAACATAAGGGTCTCGAACCATGATTGGGAGAGAGGAAAATTTTGGAGGGAGGGAGATAGCATAAGGGTTGGAGGGTTTGGATGAGGAGAGGAAGAAGGGTGTTGAAGATGAAAGGGTGTCATTTGGGTTTCTGAGATATGGGCATCTGAGTTGAAGAGAAGAGGCAGAATACTGTATGAGACTCAAGGTAATATTTTTCTCGATGATTCTGTTTGTACATTTAAATGCCATTTAGTTTTCACTGTTAATGGTAATGCATCACCTTTTTATCATCAAGGTTTGTCATGCTTGTGTTCGCCATTTTTTCTTCTTCCAGATATTGAGTGCATATTCACTGTTATCTGCAATATTGTTACGACGTCTGAAAGACCAGAGGAAACACTTGAGATAACAAAACTTATATCCCAAAAGATTACTCAGCAACCAAGTGACAAGTCTGCATTGCGCTTGAAGATGTGAGATACCTTTGTGATTTTGACTTTAGCTTGTTTGATTTGAATGTATTACTCAATACCCTGAGTTAGAAGCTAATTTTTTCGTGCTCTCGAATGCAATTGCAATTTAGGCCTTGACAATGTTGGGTGCTTTCAAGTGCTTTCAGTGTTGTTTGTTATGCTCAACAGGAGTAGCATGTATTGAGGATAATTCTTAGAAGTCTGATTATGATTTGTTAACTTGTGGCAGTCATAGTATTGCATAGTTGTGTGGATTTACTGATTTATGTATATTTAATGAAATGAGAAGCTGGGTAGGTCTGCTTGGAGAGTTATGTTGATAATGGGTACCTAATCTGCTTAAATTGATTATGCCTTGCGTCGGGAAATTGTCAAGAAATAACATCCGCAATGGCTGTATGAATCTTAGATGTGCAAAATACTACAGGGACGAAGTACCGGCCTGAGCCTTTGCAGTTGGAAATTCTCCCAAGAATGTTCTCACGGTTGCAGATAAAATGGCCGGATTATTTCAGATCATACTAGGTATGGGTCTGTTCAAGGCAAATAGATTTAGAGGAGATGATCTAACAATGTATGCATCTGGTCAATGCAATAGATTATCAAACTATATATGAATGTAATAGAAAGTTGATCAATGAGAAAAAAATCAGTTAATTTTACTGATGAGATTAAATGCCAGTGAAAAGTAGAAAGATGAAGCCTATGTATGGCCTAACTTTGGCGCCTAAATTTACTATGGATCTACAATAGAGGGATTACGATTACCTATATATATATTTGTACACATATATATAGAGATCCAAGGAGGGGTGAAGAAAAAACCAACCCAGGTACGTCCTTGTATTAATGGGGAAGATCAAAGAATCCTGGAAACATACAAACAAGATGCACAGAGAGAGGAAAAGCTTGATACCAAATGTATAGGACATAATTAGTATAGCATATTTATAGGAAGTAACCATATCCGCCACAGTAGTTTAGTTCGAAATCATCCAAACCCAAACCAAAAAAAATAGGCAAGAGTATACTTACATTTTCCCATGTTAATCTAAAAGTCGCTAAACATGCATCGTTTCTACTAGCAATCATTAGCGGGGAAAAAAACCAGAAATGGGTTTGGATTGAAGACCTAAACCAAATGTAGGAGGAACTGAATAGAGTCTTCATTAACGAAGATCAAGGATACATTGAATTTAGGAAAAAACCAGCTTTGGATGCTTCACGACTTATCAAAAGACTTCATTCTCCACGAAATGAACTACAGTTAAATCAGTCGTGGCTCGAAAGGAAAAGTATGGCTCGAAAGAAAAAGTATGCCTATTCCTTACTCAGCCAGGTTGAACAGCAAGGTCTCCCTCTTCCAACAATAATAAGGTGTGAGGAAGTCTGACACCAGTTACAAGAAAACTAAGACAATTGCGATATGATGAATGAATTGAATTTATATGAAGATGCTTAAATAGAATGATCCTTGTTTCCCATTCTGGAAGCCTTGTACATGTCGACACCAAATAGCAATGAGTGCCAAGTTGAAGAACATCACTCATAAGTGGAGATATAAGGAAATGGTTGAAGTGCAAAGGTTCCAATGCTAGAAAGGTAGTAAAAATTACAAGGATTGTGTAATCGTACTGAAGAAGGGAATACAATACCACCCAGGACCAAATACTATATTTGGCATCACAAATGGCACACTTACACGGAGAATAAAATTTATTCTGACCTCAATTATATGTAGGTATGACTTTCATTAGTTTCATTGCACCTTGTAGACTTATATTGCCCGATCATGCAATGCCTCCTAAATGTACAAACGAATGAATGGATGATACTCTTAGGATACATACCAGCTTGTTCCTTGTTGGTTGAGGGATGAGTATTCATTTATTGATTCATGAGTATTATCTACTAATCCTTGAGATTGGTAAAGTGCGGATTCAGTTCGAAGAGAATCAGATTCCTCCCTTGAGGATAAAAGGGGCCATTCACCCTCGGGTGTAAATTGAGGACCATTGATTTTATTCGCTCCTGGTCGAAGTGGACATGTTGTCCTCGTGTGACCGCATACCCTGCATATACTACATGCTTGTATTTTTGTCTTGCACTTATACTTCCCATAGGTGTGTGGGGGATTGTCAATTCCCCTTGCAATTGCAATGTTACCATCTCTAATGATCTTATCTTTGAATCCAATGCTTCCAAATTTGTCATACAAGCCTTCTATGTTAGGTGTCAAAGATTCGAATTTTGTGGTCAATGAAGCAACTTCATGTTTGACCTCGTTGAATGATTGCCTACTCTTGGAAGCAATATGACACAACTTCTTGCACATTTCCCCAATAGCCCCATATCTAGTGGCTTGGACAACATCATCAAAGTAGTTATCCTCTTTGCTCTGAAATGGGATTCCTAGCCTCGCCTCTTTCGTAAACCTTTTAAAGATCAAACATTTGGGGATCTCCATCATCCCCTCCCACTTCATCATTCCAAAAATATGACTACATGGAGTGCCTTTAGACTGTAAGCTATCATAGCTACACTCAATATGTTCGTTTTGGTCCTTGAAGTAGTTAACAGTCCACTTACGTCCGGGGTTCCCATACATAGATACTATATAGCTGGAGTACTCTGGGAAAGTAGTTGGAGGCATGACATTTAATTGAGCCACCGCATTTATCTCGGCCTGAACAATATAGAACACCTTTTCAGTATAAACCTTTGCTGCATGTTTTTTAATCATTCATAATGGGGTGGTCAAAACAGGGGTTGAGTTAAAATTCCGAAAATCCTCCATGGTACACTTATTCCTTACGCGCAATACTCCCCTATCCAATTGGCTAATGCATTCTTGAATCTTCATCAATGATCGCTTTAGAAAGTCTTTCATGCAAAAGTTCATGCTTTCACACCGCTGAGTGCTATAAATTCCTCCCAAAAAATTGCCTCTGAATGTCGCTTGAGCCCATCTCCATTTTCTTTTGTACAAACCCTTCATTGTTTTATTTTCATGGAGTTGAAATCTGTCAACCATTAACCTCCACTTAACTTCAAATTCTTCTTCGGTAATATGTTGATACAAACATTTCTTGAAAAGCAGTAGGAGGAGAGGATTATTAGTGATTTCTGAGACACTCCGCAAAAGATGCCACGAACATAATCGATGCCTCACTCCGGGAAACACTTTTTGTATTGCACTTCGCATTGCTTCATCACCATCAGTGAATACAGATATCGGAATTTTCCCAGCCATTGACTCCAAAAACGTCTTTAAGATCCAACAATATGTGTCGGTTGTCTCATTACAGATAAGGGCTGATGCAAAAACCACATTTATACGATGATTATTCATACCCACAAAAAGCACCAACGGCTTGCCATACACGTTTGTCTTGTATGTACTGTCAAACATAATCAAGTCCCCAAAACAAGTATAATCATATAATGATTCGGAGTCTCGCCAGAACAAATTTTTTAATCTTTCCTCTTTTTCCACCATAAATCTGCAGTAGAACCCCGAATTTGTCGATGCTTTTGCATTCATATATGATAGGGCAGTCTCTGAGTCACCTTCTAGTACAAGAGCAAGTCGGTTTCTATACAACTTGTTATGAAGATCTTTGATATTAAAACCCACATGAATGTAGCCCCCCGCTTGATCCACCATATATTCATAACACCTGCTTGTTCTTATACAAGCCTGGCGCATAGAATTGGCTTGGGCGATTTCAGGCTCCATTACCCGCCGGTGAGAAACAAGATAGGCAGAATGCCGCGGGGTTGCCAAATCATGGCTATGCTCTCTTTGGAATTCACACATGATGTACAACCCGGTTCTATTTGACAAGTTAATCCGCATACATGCGCCACAATTCTCCCTAGTTTCAGGACGAGGTGTATTAACCCGCCCATCCAACTCAATCCACTTTCTTCTTCGATGCCCCTCTTTTGAACACGTCCATTTCCTTCTGGTAACTACATTGTGATTGTTCCTATCCATGTAACCCTTCCTCACTGAAAACCCAACAGCCTTTGCATACCGAGTATAAAATAGATCAGCGTCGTCTACAGTTGTAAATTCTCTTGCAATCATGTCTTCGTTAGTCAACTCACCATATCTTTTCCCTCCAAACACCAAACCAACGTAACCATCAGCGTCCACTATACTCTCACAGTCATCATTAGTGGTTGGTAATGATGCATCCCGCTTGTACATTGGCACGTGAACACTTTGATCTAATTCAACATTCGTTGACGATGATTTAGAAAACTGGGTCCTGGATGATTGCCCTGCTTCCATCTTCCTAGTCTGCAATTAGCTGTCAATAGTTATAAGTTTCGCCCGTTTTCATGTAACTTCGTGCATCTGGGTTGATTAAAAAATTATGTTAATAGATTAATCTCAAAAATTCACTTGTGAGGAACAACCATTCACAACCTCGTAAAGACCATGATCTATTTAGCATAGCTGCCATACCTCATTACATAATAATCAACCAAAAGTTATGCAAAACATTTAATTTGGTTGGAGCATGGGAATCTCTGAAAGAAGACATTGAAAATAAGATGACATTACTTACAAGCAAACAGCACGCAACCGCCCCAGCATTTGTACGCGGCCTACGACCAGGGCAACGGTGGCGCCACCTTCCTCATGCTATCGTCAAGCTTCATGGCGGCCTCCAGTCGTTGTAGTATATCGTGATTTTTGAAATCCCAAATCAGCACCTGCGTGCATTTCATAAGCTGTGGGAGATTGTATTGAAGGGTCAAACGTGAAAAAAGCGTCGGTGGGGGTTTACCTTTTCTTTAATATCTGAATTTGGCGAGGTGGTGTATGCTCATTTGTTTTCCGATCGAGGTTCCCTGTTTTTTTATAGCCTGCATATAATGTAAAAACCCTTTTAGCATGAAGGGGGATTGGGAACCATTGAAAGGTTAAATGAACCGAAGGTTGTGTAAGTGCGACCCATTTGGGGTTTCGAAAGGAGCCAAATCATTTGTGTAAATGATGCACATAGCATATAAGTGCAATATAATCGGCTGGATCGGTTTGTTGGTGGCAAAAAACAGTATTGAACAAAGCTTTCTCCTCTTACATTTCATTTCATGTCGTGAACTACAAAATGGTTAGATCGATAAGTGCAATCTATAATTATCCTGTAAAAATACATCAAATATCCTACCACTACTTGCATGTATATATATAGGTATATATAGACGTACTATGGCAACACGTTTTATTGAAAATTATGTACATCACATAGTGCCAGTATGGTGTCAACGACAACAAAAATTTCAAAAGAGATTAGTGAAACAACATTACGGTCATATAGGAATTTTGCAAATCATAGATGCATATTTCACATAACGTCCAAGAAGATGTCCGAGATTCATGGGTAATGCGTAACAAATCTAAACGTACAGTTCACCAAATTATTTATTTTACACACCACCAGTACTCAAAGGGACATAGCCATTAATCTAAAAAAAAAGGAGTGGAGCATGGATATCGAATCTTAAATAAAGATAGTCGGAACATTTCCCAGCAGCTCATCCAACCAATCCTCTCCCGGTCTACATATTTCCTCCCATTGCAGCTGCCCCAATATCCATCCCGGGGTGGCACTGATTTTTCTCGGGCTTGACCAAATAGAGGGCGAGTCGTTCCCGTTCATACTTAGAGTCATATTACTACCAGTGCAAAATGAAAACATCGGATTGTTTATACATGAAAAAGTATATAGAAAACACAGGGCACGAATTAATCAATAAATACCTCTGTATACTGCAAAGCTTCACCACTTGGGTAATCGAGCATTAAACGCAAGACGAAGATCCCGCAGTCATATCCATTTGGTTGACTTGGTGCATTAAGCGCATGGTCCACTCCAAATGATCCCACCCCCCTCAAACTCGGCATCCCGACAAAATCTACTTCTGGCTTCATAAGCAACACTGTTTCCAAATCCTGCAACTGATATAACCGACTTGTAAGGTTCCCTTGTGGAATTCTGGAGAAATTTTTAATAAATCAACAAAAGGAAATTTGAAATTTTGTGCTCTAACAACTTACAACTTGCTGGCATAGATTTACTCTTCGGCTGCTCGCCCTCCCCTGAATGAAGGAATCCCATATCTCTGCGCGTTGATCACTCACATGAATTATGAGGAGGAACCAATGTCCCGCCGCAACATCCAGAACGGGGACAAATATCTACATATATATGGAAATTCACGTTGAGCGTTTGTCACAGCATAACCAATTAAATTGGTGCAAATTACCTTGTATGTTACCTTTTCAATGGTGTGTCCAATCTTCCCTAACTCCCTCATACATTGGTACCTCCTCAAGGACCGAATCTGTTTGGTGGGAATGTCGGGTTCTTGAATACAAGCGATAGCTTTTGTCTAGGGCCGAAGAAAAGGTTAGAATAATTTTCTTACCGGTGACAAACCTTACAATGGTAGATGCAATTCCCAACTTACCGTGAAATTTGGTGGAAGATACCAACGCCTATTTACAGAACCACCCATCATATTCATTGCGACGTCCATTAGCTTAAATCCGACCCTATTTAGAACATAACACCGTTCAAGCAACGAATTTCACATTTAAAATAAAATATCTACACATTAGAAACACAAAGCACTTACCTGGTTGGAGATGAAGGTATCTGGCAGCATACATCTCATATCCAGCCTTGTTAAGTGATCACTTTCAGTTAGAATAATGACTTGGCTGCTTGAAATGAAATGATATGAATTCAAGAATATCATGGTGATTCACCAATTATACAGGGTATACTTAAACAATTAAATGTGCACATATGCATTTACCTTGGATCATTCCGTGCATCAAATATATTGTTGAGGAGGGACTGGTCACCCTCGTCAAACTGATTGAAAACTGTATCCTCCCAAACCCAGCCCTTTGGCAGGTTTTTGGGCCTCTTTGATGTGGATGGGGGTCGCACCGTCTGCTTAACCTTAATTGCGCGCGAGGCTGTATGTTTTCCCCTGCTACCAGTATTTTCCATTGAAAGTCCATATCCTAGTTCAGTTGCATCACACATCTGATTGGGCAGCTGTAATGATCCCTCAATCTGCTACAAGGTTTTGCATTTAATCCCAAGAATCAAACGACAACCATCACCTTACACTTAATCATCTAAGCAACGGAACTACTTCAACTATGTTATACGGTAAACGAAATGAGTTATTGGGGGAAAGTTCAATTACCTTCTCATGGTCGATCGGTGTTTCCTTGTGTTGATTTGAGCTTTCGTTGTCCTCAACCTGAAAGGAGTTGAATCTATGTGTCATATCAGCCATAGGTTGGGTTTCATTCCCCACCACAACCCCTCCATTACGTCGGTGTTCCTTCAAACGGTTGTAAAGTGTATTCCATTTTTCCCTGTCCCAAGCTACAATTGGTGGTATTGCCCTGTCCACCAACATATACCTAGCTCTATTTTTTTCAAGATAAAACAGCTCTAAAAATATGGTGCATCCTGCAAGCATCCGCTCGCTCGACAACGATAATTCTGTAATATTGGCAAAAAGATCATCCAAGCACAAAGGGGGCCAATTTAGGTCACCAAACTCTTCACGATAGAGGAAGTGTGACGTCCCGTCCTGAATTAACGGGATTAATTAAGGATTAATGATGGATTAGCGAGACTAATCGAAGATTAGACGAGGATTAGCGGACGTTCGGGCAAAATGACGATTTTGCCCCTAGAATGGGCAAATCGTTGACTTTTCATTCGGACGGTCAAATGAACTTTGGCCGATGACCGTGACGTAGTTCGTGACGTCACGAGTTCATAGACAGGTGGCACGCTCGATTCCGACGTTCGAGGAGGAAGTTATGACGTATGGAAGTCCAAGGGCATTTTGGTAATTTGGGCAAAAAGTTGACTTTTGATCCGAGAGGTCCAATGGCCGAGGGTCGAAGAGCGTTATGTAGATCGGGACGATATGAATTCGTAGATAGGCGGCACGTCAAATTCGGACGTTCGAAGGAGAAGTTACGGTTCACGGAATTTCCGAGATACTATTTACGGCGGCACGTGTTTCGAGACAAAAAGTGAAGTTTTGTCTTTTGTGGGCCCAGTTACTTTTCAGTGGACCAATGGATGAGTGAAAAGTGTCACCCATCCACTGGCCAACCCTTCCCATTCATGCATATCAACCATCTTCATCAATCATTTTTCTTTGCTTCCAAACAACCCGAACCCATCCCCCCCCCCCCCCCTTTGAACCCAAACCAATCCAACCCTTCCCATTCGGACATGACTGAGACCAGGAGAGTGAGAGGAAGACTGTGGGTGATGGTGGCTGGCCAAGGGCACGCCGCCGTGGACGGAGGAGCCTTGAACCCGAGAAGGTAGCTCGGTTTGTCCATTTTTCCATTTGTTTTCGATTCTTGCATTATGGATGGTTTTGGGTGATTATGTTGAGTTTATTAGGTTGTTAGGAAGTTTATAAGGAGGTCTGGGTGGTGGTTTTGGACTGAGCAGCCGTGAAGGTGACTGGGGAAAACTTTAACCGTTTGGTTCAAAATCAAACCAAGAGATTTAGACGTTTTCGGTTGAGTTTAGGGGTTAGAATGGATAGAAAACACCAAAATAAGAAGAAAAGAATCGAAAAGGAAGAAGTAGGATGAAAAATGGGGTGTCTAGGGCCGTGAACTGGTCACGCCGGTCCAGTTGGACCGGCCAAACCAGGTGAACCGGTCCAGCACAGTAAAACCGGTCTGCTGGAGGTTAGTGACGATGAATAGTATTCTGAGCCTTCTAGGAGCGTATGTGGGCGCGTGGGCCATAATTTGGGGAAGTTTTCAACATATGAAATCTTATATTCGATGTAACAAAGATTTTGGGACTGGTCTCGCATCAATCGGACATTGTTTCGATAGGTTTCGGGCTGTCCGAAGGTTTAGGATAGGTTTAAATATAGTTAAAAGTTCGGGAAAATTACGAGGCTTTAATGGGAGGTTAATTAAGTAGTTAGTAACCTTCTATTAAAATTTGGACGGGTTCGGGAATCCCGGAGGTGACGCTTGGCCCAAGAGACGGTTATGGCACGTGTATCGAGGCGCGGCTTCGGACGGTCTGTGAGTGGACCCTTCTTTCGAAATTGATGCATGCATAAATGTTTTATAATTTTTTTAATATATGTTTTGTGATGCCATGAGTATATTTGTTTGTGATAGCCTAGGATTTACGTATTTGCACGTATTTCGAGATTTACGGTTTTATACGATGCATATACGTTCTAGGTTTTCAACGAGGGTTTAATAAATGGATTTCGGATTTAGAAATATGAAATCGGGCACGAGACCCCTTTGATTTATGAACTCTCGGACTTGGAGTCCATTTGAATTGACGAGGAATCGGACCGAGGGTCCATTTGTGTTATAGGATCAGGCAGGAGGTCCATTTGGTTTACGATTCGGGTTTGAGGCTCAGTTAGTAGTACTATCGGGCTTGATGCCCCGTTGATTGATGATATCGGGCCTGAGACCCATTTAGTTGAGATTTCGGGCTTAAGGCCCCGTTGGTTGTGAAACCGGACGTGAGGTCCCATTGAGTCATGGTTCGGGCTTAGGGCCCAGTTGAATGTAAAATCGGGCTTGAGTCCCAGTTCAGTTTATGAAATGAGAATTCGGGCATGAGACCCTGTTGAGCTGAGGATTTAGGCCGAGGCCTGTGAAATGGTTTTGAATCGGATTCGAGGAATCCTATTGAGATGAATCGGGTTTGAGACCCAATTGAAAAGTGATTTGAGAAAGAAAGAAAAGAGTATTTGAAAATGTGAATGAACCCTCCATATCGATTATATGGTCTCCTCCAGCGTCGACCTGGAGAGTCACGATCCACAGACCAGAGTGGGTATCCCCATAGGGATCCCGTTCTAGGAGTGGTGGTTACTTATTCTGTTGTGGTCCCGGACTAGATTCCGGTGAGATGCGTGGACTAAATCCAGAGAGAAAGCTCGGACTAGATCCAGTGATTGAGCCTCCCAGATGGAGATTCCTGGGAGAAGACTCAGAGTGAGACCCCGAGTAGTGTGCACACTAGATAGAGAGGATTGATATCGTGACTATATCGGGGATGTGTTCCCTAGGGGCTGTGTGTCCCGAGTTGGCATCTTCTCCGGAAGTGCCTAGGATGGGTTATACGTATGACGGTACATATGAGGTGTTATGAAGGTGTTTTGGGGTGAGACCCCGTATTCGATGTTTTAGAAAGTGTCTGGGGGCGGATACCCCGTATTGTACGTTTTGGTATTTCACTGAGAACGTTTTGGGCTGAGACCCATGTGACATGATTTGGGGCTAAGTTCCCATGTTTTGGTTTATGGTTTGTAAGCTTGTGATTTCGGGTCGAGGACCCAATTGGTGGGTCATGACGGTTTATGGGGCCGGGCATGAACCCTTGAAAGGTTTTGAGGAAATGTTTTCAAATGATTTTTTTTGTGAACGTTTTGATAAACGGTTTTTGAATGCATGCATATGCTTTTATTGAAGGGCATAATTGTCTTAGTGTGAAATTTTTTTTAAATGAAAATGTTTGTTTTGTCCACTCACGACTTTTGATGTTTTAATGTCCTTCAGGTTGATCGCGGATGCGGGCTGTAGCAGAGACGAGACATCACTCCCCTCCTCCTACGATCCTGACGCACTCTGACAGCCCCGAAGAGGGCTAGAGATGGAATTCTCTCTGGTCTGACACTTCGTGTCAGACAGGATCAGGCGGGTCCCACGTTAATTCCGGGGGATTTGGGACCGATCCTGACAGGAAGGCTACCAGGTAGTTGTCGCGCACAGTAATATAATCGGTCGGAAATAGGATTGTTCCCATCAAATATAAGACAAACGCAATCTCAAATTCATCATCCGGCGCTTCCTTCGTTACTATAATGTTCCTCAAGTCATCCAAGACTAGGCCCATGTTCTGTCGCCTGTACTTGGTGCAAAAAATGCTGACGGTGTCCATTGAAATTGACCGTCTCCGTTGACGTGGTTGTGTGACATGCAGAATGCCCATTATACGGGAGAAATCGCGTTTACGAATCTTATGCACCCGGCCCTCAACCTCCATGGAAGGACCATCCGGGTTTGTCCTGCGGAGGACGGCTGTGAAATGGCGCGATTTCATTCCCGTCCATGCTATTTGGCGTAAGGTTCGAAAACCCAATTCATCCACCGCAACAGCTTTTGCATCTGTCAATTCGGCTATAGTGTCCTGAAAAAATTTGGGCATACAGAAGGTACTAACTTTTTCCGGTACTACTTGCGAAGCTTCTACGTCGCTGCCACTTGAAGGCTGTTAACAAAAAAAAAAATTTCACCTGCTAACTCGTACATGGTAAACAAGAAACATACGAAACCGGATGCGAAACCCAAATGACTTCAAACATTAATTACTGGAGTATGGACAAAGTAAAAAATCTGGTATGTGAACCCATACAATTCAACTGATAATCTAACACACCAAAATCTAGCATGCAACCCATTTTTGTCAGAGGCATTAGTCGTTAAGATGTGAAAGCTTCAGATTTTTTGTTTGCATTTGGTAGCCTCTTTCTTAATACTGGTAATATGAATAAATTTTTCGGTATGCATCTTGAACAACGGATCACGCACAAACAGTAGAGGGGAAAATCCAAGCGGGAAAAAACTAGGGGGAAAATTCAAGACCCATAACATAGGGGGGAAAATCCAGAACCAAAACTTATGGGGGTGGTCAATTACATAACATACACAGATGGGGACACCGTCTAGCATCCTTTACTAGCGCTTATACCTAGGAGGATGTTATATCACTTACATAAGCCATCATGAAATTAGATGTTGAGTTTTGCAAAATTTGAAGCGAGCTTGTGGAAATAGGAACTCTACTGCAGATGTCGATTAGGTTGGTAGAGTTCGCAAGCTTCCAAATGAGATTTGGGATCTGGGTTCGCTAGTGGATATGAAGATTGCGGCCGATGGACTAGCAGGTGGTCGCCGCAGATGCCTGTTAGCTGTGGTCGGCCAATGTAGAGAACCCGAAATATTATTTCCCCTAACCACACTGTTTCTATATAATCAAACAGCTTTTTCTCCGTTTAAATATACATATTACTTTTAACATTCCGGCCATTCTCGATGTATTAGCGTGAATAGGTAATAATTAATATTACTAATTAAATAATCCATCCGGCCATCTGTATTTCATAATTGTGTTATCTGGTTACTTTAATCATATAATGAGAATAGTCCCCATATTATTTGTCCAATGTATGATTAATTAGTTTCACATGCACTTCAAATTACTTTGGGAAAACGTCATGCATGTAGTGTTGGCAGATGATGTGGTGGATAACCACTATTGCCTCCTACTCTATAAATAGGAGGAGGGAGTAATCCCAAACCAACCTACACAATGCGGTCCCAATCTAGTTTGTTTCCCCATTGTGTATCTCAAAGTTTTCATTTGAGGTGAATACAAGGGAGAGTGTGGTCGCCTTAAAACATTCCCCGTCTCACACCGTCGTTCATATTCAATTATGGGTAAAGTTTGGGTGGTATTTAGGGGTAGAGTTCCTGGCATTTATAATAGTTGGAGTGACGCTGAAAATCAGGTCACCAATTTCTGCAATGCAAAACACAGATCGTATAAGTCACGGGAGGAGGGTATTTGTGCATACCAAGAGTACGTCACCAATAGCCAGCCACTTACTCTTGCCCTCAGGTTGGAGGGCAGTGGATCGAGTTCGACTGTTGAGGTAGAACATCAAATGTGCGATGAAAACCTTATTTCAGAACTGACCAAGCAACGTGACGAGCTACTTCAAATTGTTGCGACTCTTACAACCCAACTTCAAGCTGCAACCCTCCATAAGGGAGAATGAAATATTTTGCATATATGTAAGTTTTTTATATACGGTAAACAAGTGTACTACCCTGTAGTATTCGGATGAACATGTAGGTCTTTCAAGTTTCTTATATGTACTACCCTTGTTAGTGGACATGGTTACATGCTGCCACAGTAAGGTGAGAATTGTGGGGGCAAAATTCTTCCCTAAACATGGTCGTAATCTTAATCAATGATAATGAATCGAACTAACAAACTCGACTCACCCATGCGTATAAAAGCTTCTAATGAGGGCAACACTGCTACCATATGTTGGTGGGAGTTGTGCCGTCCTCGTCAGTTGGAGACATATTTGAGTGTTTCCGGTAAAACTCACCCCTAAAAAATCCGTTATTATGGTTTGAGACTACTCCCCTGCCTCTAGTGCAATTTAATAAATGACACTCCATACTCAATTTCATGAGGGTGTGAGAACCTTGGAGGTGTCCCTTTCAATTTTCCTACACAAAATTTGTAATACAATAAAGTATTTTATGTGGGTTCACGTGAGGTTACTAATGATGGCTAAAATGCAAGTGTGTGGGGGGTGGGGTAGGGGGAATAGATTCCCGTCACTTTTGTGGTTTTTTTGGGAAGTGGGGTGGTTGCCATGTGGCTTGTGTTACCCATGTGGGGCGTTTCCCTCATGGTTGAAAAAATGAAATGGCGTTTTGTTTTGGGGCGGGGGGCCCGGGGGGGGGGGGGGGAGAGAGAGAGTATGCCACATGTCGCCATTTGAATAATGCAGGAAGATGAATGTTGGGCAAGTGGGGTATATTAAAATGGAGGGAGCAGGAAAAGTGGCAGGTATTTTGATGTGGGGAGCAGGAAGATGCTCAAATAATGCTTCTTGGGAGAGCTGCAGACAGCTTTTGGCGTGCATGAATGATTGAGGGGAAGGGCAGGTAAAGTTTGGGTTATTAGATTTTTTGAATTTGATTTTAGCCGGTGCGCTTTATGTGAAATATACTTATTTCAAAACTTATCTTTTAAATATTTGTAATTTTCAACTAAATAAAAATGTCTAGTTTAATATTATTTTTCAATTTTAAATAAGTACATATTGATTACAGCGCAATGTTACAATGTGATACAATTCAATAGTGATCATACATGAAACATTGTGAAACGATTGGATCTTGTTGTCAATTTTGCATGGTGGCGCTAACTTGCACGCATAGGATCAAAAATCTAGTTTTTGCGTTCGGATTGGAAACGTTAATTTAACCCACATATCGAAAACATTGTAATGTGGATTACGAGCTTATCATGATTGGACTACTAAATTAAGTAGTGTGGTAATGGATGAAGTATTCAATTGACCTAGGAACCATTTGGGGGTATATTTAAATATGAATGATGGATTAATGCTAGCAAGTAAAGCACTGTTATATGTTAGATGAAATATGTTAAATGGAAACCCTGAATTTGGGAACTTATTGTTGACCACGAATATGAATGAATAACCGTGGTCTGCAAACGTGAGAAGGCCAACATATGCTTGTCGTTCGTATTGAAAACGTCAACTACACCCACCCAACACTTTATTTACCTATAATATGAGTAAGTTATTTTTTAGAAATAATGACCCAAAAGATGAAATAGAATTATATTCATGTTTGATACATTATGAAAAAGGTTTGTCAGTTTATATAATACATTCAACTATAATTTGTTCAACAAATTTCATCATATCACATAAATTGTGATTGTCTCCCTTACAACGTTGAGACATGAATTATTATTTTAATTTTATTTCTAACATTGGAAGAAAAGTGTTTCAAAAAAAAATACCCTTGCCATGTTTTCGTATAATTCATCCCAAAAATTGCATATTGGAAGCAAACATTGTCAAATGCATCTTGATAGAAAACTTTGTATATGCACCCTTTTTTTTTCTTTTTTTTTTCAAGATAGGGTAAATTTATGTGCATATTTGGATGGACGTGAGGAAAGACGGATATCATAAATAAGGCTGAAGACATAGAACAAATAAGGAAGAAATCATGGAAGCAGTTAATAAGATAGGAGAGTGAATATTATTTTTTAAATAATGAACTAATAATACGACTAACACAACTACATCACAGCCATTGAAAACATCAAGATCCAATAGAAACCACTAAGTTTATATTACAAAAACATATTTGTAAGTCAACCAATTGCGAACATTAATTCAATGAACACTTTCTTTCCCTTTAAACTATACAAAATGACATATAATGCTAAATGGTGCGTAAGAAAATCAGAGAATCAAACTCCAATAGCAACATTCATAAGCATTACCCTGAAAATAACAGTTAGATAATAACCAAGCTAAAATTATTGATGATATGAAATTCACACCAGTGAACATAAGGATGGTCATTAATATAGAACAATATGGAAATTGGGTGGAACGACTGAAACTTTTTGCATTGCATTTGGTGTTCCGAAACCAAAATCCCAAAAAAGGGACATAACTGTATATTCATTAAGATAGAGCATCGTGAACATCTGAAATATAAGCCTATCAAATACTATTCGTTCGAACCAAAAATCCTACACATATTGCTATTCCCGAACTTAAATTTTCATTTAATTCACCCATGACCTTCTTCGGCATATACAATGAACTAATTCACTTAATCAAGAAAAACAACACATAAATCAGAGTTTTTACAGACATAACATGAGAAATAAGCATTTAACTTGTATTTCCCAATTTTTCACCCCACTTGTGTTAACTTACAGAAAAGTTCAACTCATTTTAATAACAAAGTCCAAAATGTAAATGCAAAAAAACCAAACACACAATGCATTCATCTGGCGTTCATTTAAACTACAAATATAATAGACCATTTGACATAGCTAAAACCATAAGAAATATGAAAATTATACATCAAGCTTAATAGCAGTATAGAGATCCTTAAATCCAATACAAGTTTCCCTAAAGGACCAGACAACGTGCTTCAACATATATGATAACAACTAAACAAAATAGATATAATCATAACCTGAAAGTTTATGCATAACTATTTGTGTAAATTCTTCACAAACATATTGAAAATAAAATAAAATGATAATTGAATTTCACAATGCTGAACCACCACCTTACAAATGGTAAAAGGAAAACAAAAAATTATCTACTAAACACCAATTTCAAATTGGGCTTACACCAGCTAAAAGTCTGATTTGTTAAAGCCCACCCATTAGGAAGCAAGCATCAAAATATCTACATCTTCAGTCTGCCAGCCCGCCACCACGCACAGACAACCCCAGTCCGCACAGCATAATCGGCTTCCTCCCCATACCCACACACCTGATGCTATCGCCATCATACCATTGCAACCTGCCTGCACCATCGCCCCCGCATCCATTGCAACATCGACCAAGTATGTCCACCCAACCCCACCTGAATATAGATCCGGATAAACATGACAACGACCCCGCACCCGTGTCTCCGCTGCACGAGGAGGGACTTCCAAAGATGGGTCCTGAGGGTGTTAAGTCCACCGATGAGGTTGCTACATTCATGCCTAGTTTCAACCCAACCCCTCCAAAACACTCGCATCACAAGCGTCCTAGGTCGTCTCCTAGCATCCGGCCTTCGCAAACCCTTCCAAATGAGACGTTCAAAATGTTAAGGTACTTACACTAAGACATTCTAAAATTCTAAATTACTTAATTACGTTGCCATTCTATTCAATATTCCCCATCGTATGCAGGACGTCTGTGGTCGATGCTGTGTCGCGGTCCAACTCAAAAAAAATGTGCATTGAGGTGTGTTGACACTACCCTCACTTCTTATACTAGACTCGGAAGACATGTCATTGTGTTTGGCAGTTTCTTTACATACAAAACTTGAGGTGACCATGCACCATGTATTGCTGGATTGCCCTTACAATAATGGTGAAAAAGTACTAGTACTTTTGCCATTTACCCGATGAAAACCTTTCGTATGGTTTTTTCCGTTGCGGCCAAAAGGTTTAGGGACCACTGATATACCGCCCAACTTTGCTTCCTAGTGGGATTTTTTAGGGACCACCCCTTCATTTAAAAAAAAATCAATTGGTAAACTATTGTGACATATACTGTTGTTTCAATGCTCCAGGTTAAAAAACAGATATGTGGTAAGTGGAAGCATATTGAAATTATGAATTCAAGAGTTGGGAGGTTGGAACCAACATTGACTGGCGTCTCAACTAGAATGCATGAATTTGAAGACTCCCTTAGTAAATTCAAAGTAGAACTTACGTGTACACTAAAAGAATCATTCTTCAATCTGAAGCGTGATTTGTTGGAAGCATTTAATGATTCCATTTATGGGGATGATGTGAAACCAAATGCTAGGCCCTCCCCACATGTAGACGGTGTTTGTCATGGCCGAAGTAGGGTAGGTACCCCCTCACCACAGGGAAGTCCTAATCCCCCAGAATCTAAGGCAAATTACCCAAAGGTTCCAACTGAGGTCAGTTTGTACGCATGGTCCATTCTGCATGAATTAAATAATTTGGTTGGCAAGTATCAGTTTCGTCAAGTCACAACCCATTGCTGCAGCGTCCTTTACTGCATTGTCCATTACTGCATTGTCCATTACTGCATGAATTAAATAAGTTGGTTGGCACGTAGCAGTTCAAAGTCTATAGGGAGGTCACACATTAAGGTCTAATCTCTTATGCTAGATTTATTTGGGATTAAATTATTGAATGTATTGGAAGCTTGTAATTAGATGCACACATTGATCACTTGGGATAGAAATTGTGTCACTACTGCTCGGTATTTGGTGGCTTTGAACCGTGAATTGGTTCGGTTCTTTGATCGTCCGCGAGGTTTGTTCCCCAGTGGGGTGTTTTTTATTTCCTACATTTCTCCTGTCGGGTTGCATCCTGCCTTTTTTCATGTTACTTTGGCCAATTCCTATTTATTAAAAATAAAACTAAAATGGCACACTTCTTTTAATGACCACTAATTAAACAATAACATGTTCGTCACCACACTAACGTACTATTTTTACCACTTGATTGGGGTACCCACTTGTTTGTCCAGGGTGTTCATTTTCAGGTTCGTTTCATTGTGCCCACCTTAATTTAATATTAAGACTGCCTTTTTACCTAATTATTGTATTTGTCTAACAATTTACCCTTTCAAGGGTATACATCCCCATCCACCAACAAACATCAGTTTACCTCTAAATTCACCTCATGGCCTATCAACATGTACAACATTGCCGACGAGGAGGTTTCAAGTTCCTTCAAAAGACCACACCATAAGATGCATGGAATGGGGTCCTTTCCTCATGCTGATAATCAGATGATGAAACACGGAGAACAAGCTGAAAACTTAATTGATCTTACGCCCACTGCATATGATTGGACGCCCATCGGGCCCCCAAGTTCAACCCCTCCTAACTTCTTCACAAATCTATGCTTGAAGGAACGTAAGATCCTTTCCTACATTTTCGATTCAAACACCAAAAGGTTTGTCATCCCTCCTTACTCATGTGTGCAATTTAATTTAAGGTGATAACTTGTGTATAATGTGTTCATATTCATTTTCATAAACATGTGTTTCCCTAGTCCTGGTTGCCCAGTGGTGAAGACCCCCTTTCGAACTTTGAAGCGGCAGTCATTTTCCTCCCTCAAGCCTCAGATGTGGTTGGAGTGTGATGTATGCATAATGTTACCTTTGTGTTATTAACTACATTTCATAAATACGCATTTTATGTTGTATTCGTTTTCTGCATAGGTAATAAATGTTGATGCCGACTTGCTCCAATCTGCATCATCTCATGAATGGTTCTTTCCCACATGCTTTGGGGTACATTTAACGTGTTACTTTTGATTCTCTGCAATCTTTTCTTATCATTTCAGTCTATAAGTATGCCTATAAGTATGCTTTAACATATTGTTGCAGCAACTGTCCCAAGATTATGCACTCAGTGGCACCTCTAAGGTCCACTTCGCTCGTCATGCTGAAAAGGTTTGCCTTTTTGAATCACGCTTTGTGGGAAAGCTGCCTCAATGTACTCAGGTTATATGTTTATTTCTCTAAATCCCACAAACTCCTTACATACGTATTACATTATCAACTTTCTTAACAAACTTATCTTAAAAGTAGTGTCATCTTACACCACGGTCATCTTAACTACACATCGACATTATCTTGCACTATTTTAGATGTTTATTCCCATTCATGATGGCGATCGAAGATATTGGTATCTAATTGTCATACGCATTCCACAACGAGTTGTTGAGGTTTGGGATAGCCTTGATAGCCAGTCTTGTTATGAGGCCCGAGCTCGCCAAGTTCAAGTTATTGTAAGGTTTTTTCACTTTGTTTACTTTTCTTATTCGTTATAAACATCTGGTACAAACCATTAAGTTATTCACTTCTGATATTTTTTGACTGCAATGTTTGTAGCTTGGTGCATTGGATTGCTTGTATGAGGACGTTCTCCTCTCTATCTATGGCGACCTTAGTTTTTTTTCTCGCTTCAAAGTCCATGTCCAGGCTGCTCCTAGGCAGCCCAACATGTGGGATTGTGGGCTGTTTGTCATTAGGAATATGCAAAACAATGGAAACTCTTGGTTTCCGTCTACCATGGTAAGTTGTCATTATCAAAGCAAGATCATGCATTATACACATTCCTTGCTTTCATCCAATCACTGCCCTGTCTTTTACCTTGCAATAATTTGTTTGTTCGCAGTATAGTTCTACGAACGAGCGACTTCAACTTGTTCTCGATCTTGTGCTAGATGACCACAATACGGCGCTCGAATTGGGACTGAACTCCCTTTTGAACTAGACTGCATCGTATTCGGCAGCTCCTCCCTTCACCCAACTCCTCCAGCAAAGCTGCCAACATCAACCAACCGCTTAGGTGGTACTGCTGAACACCGAGTATCAAAACAAGTTATTGACCCCCTTAAGCCTCGACGTGTTAAGGTCCGCAGGTCTATCCCATCTTATAAATGGCCTGCTTAGGAAATTGGTTTCTGGATTTTGTGACTCTTCTTTTGAATCCAACCGAACCTACCATGTTTGCTAGGCATGTGGCATTTTGTTCAGTTTGAAGGATCACTATAATATGCCATCATTCCTTTTTTCTTTTGCCATCTTGCCCACACCTTAGTGTGGCCAAATAGGGTTGAAGAGTGAAATGGCCTTTTGGCTTATGTACAAAACCTTGCACCAGTTTATGAATCAGTTCAATTTCGTTTCTATCTAAATCTAGTTACAGCAGAGACTTCATAACTTATTTTTTTCATTTCTATTCCAAATGGTATCAAATAGTATGCGGCTAAATTTGCTAACATAACAATCTATTTATTTCATAAATAGGATCTCAATTGTTGATTTGATTTCATAAATCTGGTTCCTAATTCAATTCAAGTACATATGCTTCAAGTTGGAATATGCACTTATGCTTGCCTATTGATCTTATATTTAGCAAAGATCATTCGAGCTAGGCTACTTGGAAAGTTGGCCTGGGCATTCGACCATGGTTTTGATGAAATTTTTTCCCACAATTTTTTACAACCAAGTAAAAATATAAATGCACAAGAAGTCCATACAAATTCACGGCAACTTTTTATGATTATTACATATTTAATTATCTTTTTTCAAACAACCGACTTGTACAGAGCTTACCAATTCAACCAACAAAATAAGGCACTTTATACTTAGGGTCCACACATCAAAACAAATTTGTAAAAACATCCACCATCTACCTAGGCAGGATCATATAACACCCAAACAAGTCAGATGGTTTGCATTTATAATCTAAATTGTTTGAAATTGAATGCACCTGATAACAATGAGGCAGTATAATGTGCCAACTTAATCATCAAATAAATTTATAAATAGGGTCCCAAGTGTTGCTTTGGTTTAATACATCCGGTTCTTCATGAAATTCAAACGCTGGCTTTGGTCAGGGCATGTTTGTAAATATACACGCAAATTGAAAAAAGATACTCAACTATAGGCATTAATAAACAAAACCTTACACAAACACAAAGTGATATGTAAGGATGTACAAGAATAATATAATCAATCATTCTTATGTATGGAGGAGGAATTTAACAACAATACAAACATCTCTTTTGTCATATTTATAGTAGCCACCTTGGAATGGTGAGAATCTAATTGTGCAAGAAAGTTTTGCATCTAAGGGGATTTACTACTACAAGACGTGCCCTCAACTTTCTTCACTTTACTTCCACATCTCAATGTCCAATTGCCTTAGAATACATTAAATATGAAAACAATAGAGCTAACTTTCTTTCCCTGCAAGATACACTTTTCCCTGCAATTAAGACGGAACAAAAATTCAAGTTCGTCAGACTACCAGTAACTATTAAAACTCCTCTAGATCATTTAACGTGCGAACCCCTACAAAATCTAACACATAATTAGGCAATTCAAAACACCGTAACAATGACCAACACAACCGAGTTTTCTGCCAACATTGAAAATACAATTCAAACTAATCAAGCACAACCAAAATAATAACACAATACACAATTTAAAACGTGAGATAATTCCCTTTTAAAAATACAGTATGCTCAAACAAATCACTCAACCAAATTAACTCTGTAAAGCATCCTTAAACCTTAAAACCAAGTCAACTGCTAAATTTAACATATGTTGCAACAAATGAACATAGAGGTAATAATCAATCTCCTATATTAGAAAAGTTCTCACTTTCCACACATCAGATCGATCCAATCAAAAGCACATTCTTACAAAATTCAAAATATGAACTCAAAAAAACTAATTGGAATTGACCCAAAAATAAACCCAAAACTCTATATGCTAACTACCCCCACTCCACCACCACCTGCACGACCAAGACTGGAGACCAAACTGAACTTTTATTCACCACACCAAAACCTCGTCAACTACTGATGCACAGACATTAACAAAATAATACGGTGAATTAAAGATTTCACAGTAACCTTTAAGAGCTTTGTGTAACAATAGGATTATGAGACTTGAAGAAACACATGCCAGTACCCCTGAAATTTAGCAGCAATAAAATTTCCATATCATTGTTCATCTCATATATTCAATTTGCTCAGTAGAAATCAAATACAAACGACACACAACAATTTGGGGATATCATTAGGAATCGAGGGGAAAACCTAAGAGATGATTATCTTGTTTGTAAATCAGTAGTGGACAAGTAAGAGATTGTATGGGTACCTTAAGAAAGAATTAGTGAAGCCTTGGACCCTCCGAGCCAATGCATCAAGTTCAACCTTCACACGACATTTTTTACCCCACAAAATAAATGGCCAACATAATCAATCAACAGAGATATGGCAATAAAACCCTGTTTCAAACGGTATGTTTGCATCTTCAAAACTGCAGTCGCGTAGATGATGAACGAGAAGGGTCGGAAATCGGTTTAGATCCCGCACTCGAGCCCCAATCTAAATGGACTTAACCGAAACCCGAAAGCCAAATTTCTAGATGCCGATTGTCCGAGACGGCAGGCTAAAAAAGAAGGCCGTAAGCTGGGGCTCTGCCGAGCAACGCTGTTGAACCAAGTGGACCCAGAAATCCAATGGAGGGACCAATTTAACCCCCGGTCCTCCGCACTTCGAGCGATGGTCCCGACCGTGTCGAGAATGGATCTGGCGTCATTCCTCTCAGATGCCCTTTTGTACATCAACGATCTGAAGGCGATGGTGGACGAGCTGGAATCGCACTTGCAGCAAGAGTAGACACAATTGAAACTCGAAAACACCGACAACCAGAATATCCAGTGCACCCACATTGAGTTTTGGAAATTCTGATTTGGACATTGGAGATGGTACATGGCGGTGACGAGTTCGCATAGCAAAGAACAACATTGAAGACGAGGCCTACCCTTACCTCTTCGACCTGAATAAGAACGCATACCCTTCCTCATTTGAAATACCTATTATACCCTAACCGTAAGAGAATAATCTGAATGCATTTATATGAACACATCAACTTGGAAAATCAACTAAGTTCAATCAAAAGAGAATAATCTGAATGCATTTATATCAACACATCAACTTGGAAAATCAACTAAGTTCAATCAAAAGAGAATAATCTGAATGCATTTATATCAACACATCAACTTGGAAAATCAACTAAGTTCAATCAAAAGGGAATAATCTGAATGCATTTATATCAACACATCAACTTGGAAAATCAACTAAGTTCAATCAAAATCATTACTTTGTGCAAAATCATCAACCAGTATTCTATAAAATACTCATCTGTCACAGCATACAAAACTCATAATTGGCTTTCCAAATAATCACGCAACCACAGAGTACAAGCTCATTCTATTGAGTTGTTTGATTGTGGTGTGAAGTTTTCCCACTCACCCAATATATGAAGCAAAGGCTTTGTGGGTATGTTTGTTGGGATGAAGGAAAGGGTTCGACCAATTCTTGGTGTATTTCAGCTGGACTATCTTGGAAGTTTTGGCTGGGTTTTATTGAATAGAGCAGCCAAGATTTTTTGGGTAGGAGCAAGTGGCCGTGAGGCACACTAAATAAATATATATATATATATATATATATATGTGTGTGTGTGTGTGTGTGTTTGACAAGCCAAAAATTCAATGCCTTTTCTTTACCCTGACACAACATACATGATATATGTTATTTAATACCTTTTGAGTTCACATTTGACAATTCAAGTATGTCTTTCACGTGGCCTTCACACAACATATATAATATAATATGTTGTTTGAGAATTCATGCAATGCAACTTGGATTTGATGGTGCATGTATATACATATATATTATATAACAAGACTTGTCAGACTTGACAATTCAAATGAAGGCTATAATGAAATCTCTTGACAATTCAAACACATACATATATATATATATATATATATATGTATATATATAATAGCATTATATATATATGAGAAAAGCAAAAGTATGGCCTTAACAAAATCTCTCGGCCAAGTTGGCTATGTATATGAGAAAAGCAAAAGCATGGCCTTAATGAAATCTCTCGGCCAAGTTGGCTAGCCAAGTACATCTATGTAGATATATATATATATATATATATATATAATATTTTAAAGTTAGTCTAGCCAAGTTATTGAATACATATACATGGGGAATGTATGTTTGGCCTTAAGGATGAGACTGGAGAAAATTTGCAAAGACTCCATGACTAATCCAAGTGGTCGACTTTAATAAAAAATCACGGCCAGGTCAATGTTAGTAAAAGTCCTTGGTTGGATTAATCATGTAGTTTGATTGTTGGCCAGGTCGTATGGTTTTTAAACCAAGAAGTAAAGTGGCAGCCACTAATGGCATATTGACACTCAATAAAATTGGGGTTGGGCCCGTGTTTTACTAAATTTAATTTTCTTTCACCTTACCCAAAGCCTGAAAAAAAAAATGGATGTGGGTCGGGTTCTCGTCAGTTCTCATCCGACCATGATTTATCAAATGGTCGAAATTTGGGAATAAATCAAGCCAAGATGATGTCAAACTTGAAACTTCCCAAAAGATTTGGTCGAAAATCTCGGTCAAATCATTTTGGTATCAATCCACCTGGAATCAGGTGAGCTTAACGAAGCAAGTTTTTCTGATCAAACTTGGAAAGATTTTGGGTGGCTCGACTTGGAAAGATTTTGGATGGCTCGACTTGGAAGGATTTGGGCGGATCAAGTTTGGAAAGATTTTGGGTGGATCAAACTCCGAATGATTTGGGTGGATCAAGTTTGGAAAGATTTGGGTGGCTCGACTTGGAAGGTTTTGCAAGCCAGAAACGTGGAGGCCAAGCATGGCCAATTCGTGGGTTGGTTAGACCCTATAAATAGCCAAGGTGAAGAGAAGAAACGGACATCAACATCAACACACAAACTTACTCTTATCTTGCACCTTTTCAATCCTTAGACTAGATTTTCAAGTTCAAGTTCTAGTTAGTCAAGTTCTTCATTTTTCTAGAGTAAGTTTATTTTCCAGAATACTTTTAATTACTTTGTTTTAAATTCAAGTTCATTTTTATTTCATCTTTATTTTTTATTCAAGTTCATCCATTAACGTTCGTTTAATAGCTTTACTTAATTGCTTCGTTAATTTTTAGTTTATTATTCTTGTCTTTAATTTTAATTATTACTTTTCTTTTAAGTATTAATTTATTACATTTACGTTTAAGTTTATTTTCTTCAAGCATAGTTAATTTTCTCACTCAATTTAATTATTGCACTTGCACTTCTTTTACATAATCAAAAAATATAAATATATACAAGCTCAAAGCTTAAACACCCTCGATCCCGAGGGAGTGAAAGAACCCAGGCCGAGAGGAGGTTCCTTGCTCGGCCGCACAATCATAAGGTTAGAAGTCGGCCTTAGGGGCGCACCCAATATTTACAATTCCATTCAGGCCATTTGGTGGCCGGGTGGTGGCACGCCTGCGCATTTATTCGAAGAAGGACCAAAATCCCTTCTAAACGGTTTGATAAATCAAATCGAGGGAAACATATTTTGGCACGCCCAGTGGGACACACTAGGTTTTGATATTGCATGGTCGTTGGCACTAGGGGGAATCCTAGAAACGACCAAGAAATCCAGCCGCCCAATTTAGTAGTTGGGCAAAGGAGAGGAAATATGGTTGGAACACTCCCAATGTCGACCCAGCCATTTGGTATGCCAACTTCTCAAGTAGGCCATAGTGGCCAATTACAAGTCAGCCGGACCTCGGCCGTGACAACAGATACAAGTTCAGTAGAGGTTACTCGTGGCCCTTTAGAACCGGTCCTCTAGCCAAATCCGTCGACCTCGTTGGACTTCCAACAATTAATTCGAACGTTGGAGGTGACAAATCAAGAGACTAACCAGCGGCTTGACGAGCTGACTACTGAGATGAACAACCAGAGGTTGGACGTTCGCAACCAGTTCGTTAAAGTGAATGATAGACTCGGTCAACAACCTGTCCCAAATGGATACCCAGTGGCCCGAGGCCAATTAGGTGCTCAAGCCGAAAATTTTGGGGCGAATGAACAACCTAGAAATAATCTAGTGGGGAACAACCAGGGTTTGAATATCCCAAATCACAATAATCTCCCGGGTTTGAACAATCAGTTCGGCCAGAATCCATATCAAGCTTTTCACCAGGCTCGACCACAGGCCAACCTAGCGGTCGGGGGCAACTTCGCTGGCCCATACATAAATCAGATTGCAGGTCTAGGTGGTTGGGGAAACCATGGAGTAAATCATCTGAATGGCCATGACAACGGACCCGGCCAACAAAAGGCTCTCGACCGGGGTGTGGTCGAGCAATTGATCCAGGAGATAGTTCCTCTCGCTAGGAGAGTTGGCCAACCAGTGTACAGGAGGCCGTATCCTCAACACTTTGACACGGAATAATTTCCACGTGGTTTTAGAGTTCCAGATTTCACCCTTTTTTCGGGTGATGGACTTCAATCCACGGTGGAACATGTAGGCTGATTCACGGCTCAATGCGCGGAGATAGCTCACCGTGAAGGTCTTATGTTAAGATTTTTCCCAAGTACACTCACGGGGATTGCGTTCACATGGTATGTGAATCTACCACAGAACTCCATTCTGAATTGGGCGACCATGGAGCAAGTCTTCCATGAACAATTTTATCGACCCGAGCCAGAAGTTTCTATGGCTGACCTAGCCAAAATGAGACAAACTTTTAACGAGTCGGCTCAGGAATTCTTGGCCAGGTTCAAGGTGGCTAGGACCAAATGTATGGTCTCCATGCCAGAACATGAGTTTGTCAAGCTGGCTCAAGGCGGACTTTCTTTAGACCTTAGGAAAAAGTTTGAAGGAATGGAGTTTCGTGATATATACGATCTCCTTTTAAGGGTCGACCGATATAAGGGTCTACTAAAGGAAGAGCAACAGAAAAATCGCCAAATTTCTCGGCCATCCTTTTATAAAGATACTCCCAAGCCGGCCACGGCTAGGACAACATCGGTTCACGCCGTAGAGGTGGATGATGAGGAGCCAACTGGCCAGTTGGAGGGAATCCTATCTGAGGTGGATGATGAGCAAGTCGAAGTAAATTTGGCCGAGATGTTTATTAATAGGCCGCACATGTGTAAGGCATTGTCAAAAGCCACCAAGGACCAGCAGCCGACGTCGGCTCAGTTCCCAAAATTTAGTGGTAGCTTTCAAAAAGGGGTTGGGAATAAAACTTACACCTTTGATATAACCAAAGCTGAACAAATCTTCGACCAGCTTTTAAAAGAAAATATTATAAGATTGTCATCCGACCATATTATTCCATTTGCCAATGAATTGAAAAATAAAACTTATTGCAAATGGCACATTGTGTGGACTCATGGAACTAATAATTGTTTGGTTTTTCGCAATGTTGTGCAGGACTTAATTGAGAAAAATATTTTGAAATTTCCGGAGAAGAACCCAATGGGGGTTGACAAGAATCCATTCCCTTCAGCCCAGGCTAACATGGTGACAGTCAATTTTCCACAGCTAGGCCAGCCTAGGGTGTAACAACCCGTCCCGAGAGCCGGGACTAAGATAGTGATTAAGGTGGGATTAGTGAGGTTTAACGGTGGTTAGTCGGTACCGATAAGGTCCTTAGCGTAGAATGACGATTTTACCCCTAGTTGGGCAAAAATGTTGACTTTAGTTCGGGTGGCTGGATGGACTTTGACCGGTGACTAGGACGTAGTTTAGGACGTCACGAATCCGTAGGCAGGTGGCACGCCCGATTTCGATATCCGAGGAGGAAATGGTGATGTTCGGAAGGTTGAGGGCATAACCGTAATTTGGGTAAAGTATGAGGAATATTTGACTTTTTGTAGAATCGGGTTTTGGTACGTTGACCTAGGTTGGTTAGATAGTTCTTGTCGTCCTGAGTCCGATGACAGGCGGCACGTATTCATCGGACTTACGAGTTGTGAGTTATGGGTCTAGAAAGGTAGTGGCAAAACTGTAAATATGAGGTAAAAAGAAGGGTAGTTTGGTCCTTCTGCACATTGGGATTTGTGCACAGAGAAAGGAAATGGATGGCTGAGATTGGGCCATGTGGGAGTGTGTAGAGTGGATTGTGACATGTGGCAGGTGTGTAGAGGATTCTGGTGGAATCCTGTACATACACGGCCCAAATAATTGGGGTGCAGCCGTGCCCGTGTTTTTGTGTGTACACAGAAAGAAACAGAAACAGAGGGAGATTGAGAGAATTGGAAGGGTGATCGTGGTTGCTGGTGAATTCTGGTGGGTGAGGAGTGACCAGAGTGAAGGAGAGCTTGGGAGGAGACAAGGAGGCACGGTGGCCGTGTGTGTGTGAGTTGTGAACCGCGGGAAGATCATGGGGGAAACAGGAAGGCAAGTAGAGAGTTCGAGAGGAATCGTGGTGCTGTGGCCGTGTGTAAGTGCAATTGACCTCGAGAGGAGGCTGAGGCGGCGTCGTAGACTCCAGGGAGCACGACGGCTAGCACGGTTGCGGACGGTTGCAGGTAATCTCTCATCCCAGTACAATTACTCTGTTTTTCCCGTGGGGTTCAATGCGAAAGTTGTGGGGTTGGGCGTAGAGGCGAGGGATTTGGAGGCCAGGGTGAGACTCCTGGAGGTCCCAAGAGTCGACTGTGTGTGTTGCCGTGAGGGGTGGTGCACGGTGGTGGATGGCATGACGGAGAGACTTTAGGTGCTCTGTTTTGGCAGTGGGTTCAAACGGCGAGTCGTGACGTTTGGGCAAGAGTCGACGGTCAAGGTGAGTCGGGTTAGACTTAGAAGGGCCCTAGGAACCGTCTGGTGTTGCCACCGTGACGGAGGATGACCGGAGTGGCTGGATCGTGAAACAAGGGGAGTTTGGCAGTCTGTTTCGAGCTTCAGTCGACGGGATTGGGGCGGTGTCGAGGTCTGAGGAGCTGGGGAATGGATTGATTGGAACTGGACGAAGCTTTTGGTGAAGAAAGGGAGAGAAATCGTGCAGGCATGGCGGTGAACCGCTGACGCCGGTCTGAGTTACAGACCACTGTGCCGAACCGGGTTCGATTGAGGAAGACGGTACACTGTAGCAGCACGTGAGGGCCACGCGCAGCCACTTTGGGCGGCGCGTGGGGGCGCGTGCGGCGGCGATGGGGAAAGTGGTCAACATGGTTTTTGGTCTAGGTGTTCTAACGAGTCTATGGGAATTGGTTTCTGGTTGTTCGGACGTCGTTTGAGGTTAGTTCCGCGAGGATGACGGTTTAGGGTCTCGATTTATTTCGTTTAGGATCCGGGGATTTTTGAGGGAATTTGGATGGATACTCGTAGTTGTGTTAGTGACGTAAATTGGTGGTTGTTGACAGGATCGGGATTTCCCGAGGAAGCCGAGGAATGTGCAGGACATTTGGGACACGATTGAGGGCTCAGTACTGTGAGTGGACCCTTTCCTTAAACTCGAACATGCATAACTATTTTCTATACTTGTTTTATATATTTGATTTCATGATTGTTGGCTTTATGATGTGATTTTACATAATTGCACGTTTTTCAAGAAAATACGGTATTTGGCACGTTTTACGATAAAAGGTTGATTTCTGATTATAATGTTATAGTTTTGAGATTTCAAATGGTAAATGATTTCTAATGATTATAAATGGATTTTGGGACATGGTTTTGAGAAAGGGTTGGTTTTGAAATCGAAATTTACAATTGGACTTTGGTTAAAGGTTGAAAAGTGAATTTCCGGATTTGGGTTCGGAATGACGATTCGGGATGCCGGAAGGGCGTCGGACCGGGGATTTCGAATTCGGATTTGGATATGGAAATGGACAATGGTTTTACAAATGATTTGGATTGGATTTGCTGGATCTGGTTGTTGGGTTTAAAGACCCGGATATATTTGACGGGGGACGGGCCCGGATTGAGTTTAAAGACTCGGATATATTGACTTTCCCCCGTAGGCCTTGAGTTTAAAGACTCGGGAGTTTAAAGACTCGGATATGATTAAGGCCTGGATTGAGTTTAAAGACTCGGGAGTTTAAAGACTCGGATAGGTCCAGAAGGTTTGATCGGGAAATGATGATTTGAGCTTTGTGGTTTATGTTACGGTTTCTGATACTCATGCTATGGTTTCCATAACTGTTTTATAGTGTTTCTGTTTCTTATGATGTTTTATGAGAAGTGATTTATAACTGTGTTAACAAATGTTGGTTATGCATGTGGTTTTCAAAACGGAGGGTTAAACTCAGTTTTTCTGATAAAGGATTTTAGAACTTTTCTTTTATTATGGTCCACTCACATTTTCTGTTTTAACTTGCCCTCCAGGTTGTGGAGCTAGTGCGGGGTCTTGACGTCGAGGCAGTGTCCGAGGCATAGAAGTGACGTGAGGGATCCCAGAATAGTTTAAAGTCTTCCGCGTGCGTGTAATTTATCGTTTTTTTTTCTTTTTCTTGGATTTCGTGCTATACTCTGTAAAACTATACCTTCGGAACATTGTGGTTAATTACTCCTGCGTCTGACTGGGTTTGAGTGGGTTTTATCTGAGTGTTGCGTAGGGGAGTCAGACGGGAGCAGGAATTACCTCGGGTTTCGGGGTGAAACCGGGGTGGGTCCTGACATAGGGGAAGGTTGGATTTAGGTGGGTCAGCCAAGGCCGCAGCTGAAAGGACGGCTAGGGAGGTTCAGCTACAGCCTACGACGAAAGGAAAAGAGAAGATGTTCCTAGAGCCATCGACCAAGGAAGAGCTCCCAAAGGCCATCGTGTTATGTGGCAGGTGTCAATGTGAGGTGGCATTAGATGTCCCGCAATTGAAGCCGAAGGATCTTGAGAAAGAGATGGTCAGGTCGGACCAACCAAGAGAGTTAGAGAAAAGGGTGATTCTGAGTCCGACCGAGAATTACGGTCTCTACAACCCGAGAGAAAGGTATGAAGCTAGGCCGAATAAACGGTCATTCTTGACCTGCTAGGGTAGGTACGAAAGGTAACGTATCCAACCGAGGAGGAACCATTATAAGCCACTAGAGTATGAGGATATTGTGGGTGGCCCGTTCCACCAGAGCGAGAACAAGCATATGAGCATTTGGGTGATTACAGGCAATGGCAAGAAAAGGACTGTCGACTATGTTCAAAGGCCCAGGCCATCTGATGGTAGTAGTATCAATACTTACAAAATTTCGGATACTAAAGAGGGTCAATGGTACCAGATCCGGGGGCACGGCTTGCCACCAAATCCCTTGACTAGGACCCAAGTGAGGAGAGCTCAGCGACAATTCTCTGCCAATAATAGAGCTGACGATAAGTGGACAGAGGAAAGACAAGCTCAGTTGAACCGATTGGTGGCCCTTAAAGAGAAGATAAAGAGGGAAGAGCTTGAGTTGGCCAAGGCTGATGCCATGGCCTCTTTAGAGGCAGCGACAATAGAGGAAGTTGATATGCACAGGAAGTGGGTGAATGGTCGAGTCGTGGTAACATCCGCCAAGGAACCAATTTCTGAGCTGGAGTCTCACTTGACAGGGGCATTTGAAGCAAAGAACTCAAGGGAGAAACCTCACCAACCATTGGTTGTGGGGGCAAAAATTGAAGCCAGGCGAGGGGCTAGCCAACTAAGAGGCCATAAGGTGAGTATGAAGGAGGCAATAGAGAGCCAGGGTCAGAAGGTAAGCCAGGCTGCTAGTGTCAGGACCCACCCCTAATCCCCCGGGATTAAGGGCTAAATCCTGATCCCGTCTAACTTACGCATGACACGAAGGTTAAACAGACGCCCAACCTCCATGTGACACGTAAGTCGGACAAGGGATTGTCGATCGAACCATCCTCAAAGTATCCGGACTTCACAGCGTGCGTCGAAACTACTGTTCGGGGGTGATGTCTCCTTCATTCTCGACCAACAGCCCGCACCGCAGCAACCTGGCGGGTATCGAAAACACGAAAAAACTGTGAGTGGACAAAAATAAAGTTTAAGCTCAAAAACAGTTCAATAAAACAAGTACATTTATACCCTCCACGTAAAAACCAATGCATGCATATCACTTTAGGTCATAAAATCACTCATATAAAAAACCATCATTGAAAAACCATTTGAAAACCCGTATCATCCAGGCCTCAGCCTCAAATCACAATTCAATCTCAACACCGGGAATTCAGTCCCAAAACTCATCAAATCCACTTCATCCGGGCCACTGCCCAAAACATCGGAAAACCAGTGAAAAACCTCAATCATACAAGTTTAATGGATCTCAAGTGCGCCCGAGTCTTTAAACTCAAAACACAATGCGCAAATAGCCAGGCCTTCCCGGGATATCCGAGTCTTTAAACTCAAAACACAATCACAGGCCTCGGGGGGTATCATATCCGAGTCTTTAAACTCAAAACATCAATCCAGGGCCCCCCCCCCCCTTAAATCAATCCGAGTCTTTAAACTTAAAACCAGATCTAGTGGGTTTTTCTCTTTTCTTTCCGGGTCTTTAAACCCAAAACCATTTTTCAATCAACCATGAAAACCACAGAAAAATCCATCTCCGGATTCGCAATAATGATCCCGTAAGCCGGCATCCCGAACCACTGTCCCGAACCCAAATCCAGACTTCCTTTCCAAACCTCAAAAACCAAAGCCGAAACATCATTTCCGAAATCACAAGAACAGGGCTCCAAGCCCAAAATCATTTTTCCGAAATCCTTATCAAATCATTGACATCAAATCACATTTCAAATCCCGAAATCAGACCATTAAAACCGTCGTCAAATCACAAGAGAAATCGAAACCTCGTAAAACGTCAAATTTCGTAAAATACCTCGAAAATCGTGCAAAACCATAAACCATCAAGATCATAAAGAAAATCATAGAATCACGTATGAAAACATATTAAAACATATATGCATGCATCAAGAGTTAGAAAGCAAAGTCCACTCACAGACCATTCCGACTTCGCCTCGATACGCGCGCACTTACGTCGTTCTCGGCCAGCTCGCTATCCTTGGATTTCCCGAACCTGTCCAAATTTCTTAACGAGGTCACTAACTACTTCACAAAAGTCCTACTCAAGTCCCATAATTTTTCCCGTATTTAACTATTTTTAACCGAGAAATAAAACCTTCTGACAGTCCGAAACATATTGAGACGATGTCTGATTGCCTCGAAATCAGCGCCAAAGTGTTCGTTACATCGAATACTTTAAAAGTCGTGTTTACAAATTCCCCATGAACAGTGCCACGCGCCCCCACGCGCCGTCCAAAGGGGCTGCGCGTGGGCTTCACGTGCCTGCACTGTTCATTGTCTTCAACCTTCTGCTCACCCGGTTCAAACCGGTCCAGGTGAACCGAACGGGCGTGACTAGTTTTCCCCTCAAACCTCACCCGTGTTCAGTCCACTCAATCCCACTAGCTTCGTCCTTTTCCTAGCAACCTATTCCACTCCTTAAAACACGAATTTAAGTCCTAAATCTCTCTTCCTAAAATTCGAACAAAACCCCGAAAAAACCAGGTTCTGTCTCCGGCTGCCAGGGGTTACCACCAAGCTCTGGGTCAAAACCTAAACTTATTCACACCCTCCTAGAGCTAATAGAACCATGAGAAAGCTTCGACATACCCCCAAACTTCACGACTATCGCTTTAAAATAAACTGGAAAAACAGAGAAAGCAAAAGGGGACCGAGAAATTACCTGCTCTCTAACCACCACCGTGAGCTCCACCGTGCTCCACTGAGTCTGCAAGGCTCCTCACAGGTTGCAGAACACCACCACTAGTCCAATTTCGATGGTTTGATCACCTCGGGTGCACAACGGTGCACGGTGTCCTCTGCCATGTTCTCTGATTTCCTCCCGTGAACACGCCCTTACTCGAGCCTCCAAGTTCTCCCAAAACACTCCCTACACTCTCAACTTTTCTCTGATCAAACTCACACACTCCGAAAGGGTCACTCACCCTGCACCCCGATCGATTTTCCTCCCTGGCACCGTCTCTGTTTTTTTTTTCTTCTCACAAACACGACTCAACCAATTTAATTTGCACCGTGCAAGTGGCTAGAAGCCACTAGACACAGACCACGTGCCAAACCCCTATGGTCCAAACCCAAAAATATCCAACCAACTCTGTACACTTGTCCCAATCTGATTTGCACGCATCCCAAGGCACAAAAAGACCAAAATACCCTTGTGATGTCCAAATTTACGATTTTACCCTTAACTTCCTAGACCCGTATCTCACTCGTCCGACGTCCGATGAAGGCATGCTGCCTGTCGTTGTACTCAGGAGGACGAGATCTACCTAACAGTCCTCGATTTATGTGAAGAAACTTTGTTGTGCAAAAAGTCAACTTTTCCCCTCCGTTTAACCAAATTACGGTAATACCCTCAACCTTCCGAACATCACAACTTCCTCCTCGGATATCGGAATCGGGCATGCCACCTGTCTACGGACTCGTGACGTCCCGAACTACGTCACGGTCATCGGTCAACACCCAATTGACCGCCCGAATTAAAAGTCAACTTTTTGCCCAGTCTAGGGGAAAAATCGTCATTCTACGTCGATCGTCTAAAGTAACCCACTAACCATCGCTTAAGCTAACTAATCTGTCACTAATTACTTCGCTAATCCCGACTCCCAGGACGGGTCGTTACAGCTAGAGGACCGGCTAAAGCAAAAATGTACCAAGTCGTGAAAGGGGTTGAAAGTGTCCCTGGGTCAGCTGGGGGCAAGGCCGCCCCCATGGCTAGCAAAACCTTTGCTAAGAAGGCTAGGGGCAAGGATCAGTCGCAGAGGGAAGTCGTAAAGACAGAAGGTGACCAAGCCATGGTCAAGCTGGGTGTGAAGGACACCAAGTCACCTAAAGTGGAGGAGAAGGCCAAGCCGACGATCGAAGAAGAGATTGTGAAGCAAGACCACTTGGGTGAGCTAAAAGTGGATCTAGATGAGAATGAAGTGCCTTTGGGTGAAGATGAAGAAATGTATGACGAAGGCGATGAGTACCACGAGGAGGAAGAATACATGGAAGAAGAGGCCATATAGGAGATGGAGGGTGAAGACCCCAAGAATGAATGTGGCTGAAGCAAAAGAGGTCGGGCAGGCGACCCCAGAGAATCCTCAAGCCAAGGTCCTAGAGCCTGAAATGGACATGGCCCACACTGAGAAAATGTGAAAGACCAATACTAAGAGGACCCTCAAATTTGGCAAGAATGAAGAGGTTCCTATTAATATGGTCACATTACCATCATTCTTTGAAGCCCAACCCGGACAACCCAACATTATAGCTGGTGATGTTTTGGACGAGCTAGAGCCCACGATGCTAGTAGGTGGGTCGGAGGAGCCGACCATAGAAACAAAATTTGTGACACCCCGGGTCGAGTTTAATGAGTCGCAAATTTACATTTCAAATGAGGAGAAAGTGAATCCGGGAAAAATTTGCTACGAGATGCCTACTAAGAGGATGTCAACCCATTTGAAACCGTTGTATGTGTGTGCCCATTTCGATGGGATTCCAATAAGTAAAGTGCAAGTGGATACCGGGGTGACCGTGAACATCCTCCCAACTTCAATTATGAAGAAGTTGAAAAAAGGGATGGATGAACTTATCCCGACTGAGACGACGGTTAGTGGGTTCATAGGAGAAACCAACATAACTCGAGGGATCCTCCCTCTTGAGGTTAGAGTTGGGGGCAAGTTCAGAATGACGGCTTTCTTTGTGGTGGAAACTAGAGCTCACTTTAATGCTCTACTGGGCCAGGATTGGATCCATGGAAGTATGTGTGTGCCATCATCTCTCCACCAATGCCTCAAGTTTTGGCATGAAGATGGATTTACCGAAATGGTTGAGGCCGACTCACGGCCATTCATGGCTTCCGCTAATGCAGTAGATGCAAAGTTCTATGATGAGGATATTGGTCATCTTTACTTTATTGGATCAGACAAGAACGGCCGACCTACGGGAGTCTCGGCCCAGAAGCTAGTCGACTTGGGGGCACATGATGCACAAGCCGACGGAGAGCGACCCACAGTTGCTGATTTTTTCATTTTTAATGAATAGTACAAAAAATATGGAGGATGAAAGGAAGGTCGCGGTGGAAAGCACTTTGAGACGGCTGTATGGTTTTTGGGCTGAAAGAACGGCTGAACATGGGTCATCGACCGACTTGGTGGAATTTCACCAAGAAGGCCCGGAAGAGGATGCCCTTGAAATTGAAGAGATGGACTTAGCATCGGCCAAGATAGATGACTCTAAGGCCGAAGTTCAAGACCCTCTGATAGAAGTAAATTTGGGGACAGAAGAGGAGCCAAGGCCAATCTACATTAGTGGCCTACTGGAGCGGGGTCTACAGACCAAGATGGAATAGTTGCTTCGGGAGTTCAAGGATTGCTTTGCTTAGGACTACACCGAGATACCCGGGTTGAGCCGAGACTTGGTGGAACACCGCTTGCCTATTTTGGAGGACTTCAAGCCATTCAAGCAAGCACCCCGCCGGATGGCGGCGGAAGTAGAGTTACAGGTCAAGGAAGAAATTGTAAAACTTCTTAAATCTAAATTCATTAGGCCAGCTAGGTATGTTGAGTGGCTTTCGAATATTGTACCTGTTAAAAAGAAAACCGGAGCAATAATAATTTGTGTTGATTTTCCTAATTTAAATCTTGCTACTCCAAAAGTCGAGTATACAATGCCTATGGCCGACCTCTTAGTTGATGGAGCGGCCAAACATGAAATTTTATCTTTTATGGACGGACATTGCTACAACCAAATTTTTATAGCCGAGGAGGATGTTCACAAAACCGCTTTCAGGTGTCCAGGGTCATTTGGTACGTTTGAGTATGTGGTAATGCCTTTCGGCTTGAAAAATGCTGGGGCTACATACCAACGAGCCATGAACGCAATCTTCCATGACATGATTGGTCGAAATTTGGAAGTCTATATTGACGATGTAGTGGTAAAGTTCGAATCAAGGCCGAGTCACTTAGATGACCTTCGAACGGCCTTCGAGAGAATGAGGAACCATCAATTAAAGATGAATCCCAAGAAATGTGCCTTTGGGGTCTCAGCCGGGAACTTCCTCGGTTTTCTGGTGCACCAACGTGGAATTGAGATTAATAAAAATAAAGCCAAAGCCATTATCGATGCACCACCCCCAAGGAATAAGAAAGAGTTGCCAAGTCTTCTCGGCCGGTTAAATTTTCTCCGAAGATTTATCGCTAACTCGGCCGGAAAAATTGAACCATTCTCTTCTTTGTTAAGGCTCAAAGGAGAAGACAAGTTTCGATGGGAAGAATCCCACCAAAAAGCCTTCGACTCGACCAAGGGCTATTTGACCAGACCACCGGTGTTAAGTCCCCCAAAGCGAGGCCGCCCACTTAGACTCTATATCTCGGCCGCAGAGAATTCTATTGGTAGCCTACTAGCCCAAAATAACGATGAGGGAAAAGAACAAGTCGTGAAAGGCCAAGCATTAGCCGACTTTTTGGCTTCCCACCCAAGTGTGGAGATTGAGAGCATAGAGAATGTAGAAATTAATAACGTCACTTTAATCCCATGGAAACTCTACTTTGATGGGTCTCAGACAACAAATATGTCTGGAGCTGGGATTATTTTTGAAACTCCGTTTGGTTTTAGAACGCATTATGCTTTCCAATTTGATTTCGAATGTTCTAACAATGAGGCAGAGTATGAAGCTTTGATTATTGGGTTGGAAATTCTTCGTGAAATGAGGGTCACCAACATATTGGTCATGGGAGACTCCTTATTGGTTCTAAAACAATTATCTAGGGACTATAAAGTATCTAGCCAGTATCTGCTGGCTTACCACACAATGGCAATGCAACTATTGGATGATTTTGATGAGGTGGAGTTGAAGCACTTTCCAAGGGATCTTAATTCTCAGGCCAACGCGATGGCTCAACTGGCCTCTGGGGTTCAAATTTCGGAAGGACTTTCCGAAGAAATGTTCAAAGTAGAGAAGAGATCTTTACCCTCGGTCACCGAAAGAGGGATTCCCTTAGAGGTGTTGGTATTGACCGTCGACCCGGACGATTGGAGGTATAAAATCATAGAGTATCTGAAAAACCCAAGTGTCCCTTCTAGTCGACAAACCCGAGGAATGGCTCATAATTACGTCTTACGGAATAATGAACTCTTTCGTACCGGCTTTGATGATTTGTTAATTATTTCTCTGGGTAAAGACGATCAATTCTTAGCCATGGCCGAAATCCATGAAGGGATCTGTGGAGCTCATCAAGCCGTGATTAAAATGAGGTGGCTTTTGAGAAGACATGGCTATTATTGGCCAACAATCCTAAAAGATTGCATCGACTATGCTAGAGGGTGCCAAGCGTGCCAAAAGCATGGCCCAATCCAACATGTCCCAGCCGGGCCAATGAATCCGATAGTAAAAGCATGGCCATTCAAGGGTTGGGCGATGGACATAATTGGCCAAATCCACCCAAAGTCATCCAAGGGCCATGAATATATTTTAGTGGCTACTGATTTTTTCACCAAGTGGGTGGAGGAAATCCCATTAAACTGAAGTGATAGAATTCATAGAAAAACACATTATTCATCGATTTGGGATGCCGGAGTCCATTATGACGGATCAAGGCAAGGCCTTTACAGGAACAACGATTGAAGCGGCTGCGACCAACTGGGGTTTAAGGTTAGCGCACTCTACACCTTATAATCCTTAGTCTAATGGTCAAGCCGAGGCCAGTAATAAGGTCATCAAGGGAATATTAGAGAGAATGATTGAAGAAAATCCTAGTGATTGGCATTCACTCTTGTCCAACACCTTGTGGCCTTACCGAACTTCAAAGAGGGCGGCCACCGGGACAACTCCATTTGCGTTGACTTACGGCCATGATGCCGTGTTGCCGCTTGAGATGAATGTAAAGTCTTTGAGGGTAGCACGCCATGCCAAATGGAGTGAGGATGAATACAACCAAGCCATGTTTCAAGAGTTGGATGATTTAGATGAAGTAAGGTTGAATGCCTTGGACAGGTTGAAGGCTCGGAAGGAGACGGTGGCCAGAGCCTATGATAAAAGAACTAAGGCCAAGAGTTTCGGTGTAGGAGACCTAGTGTGGGAAACGATATTACCGGTGGGAACCAAAGATCGTAGGTTCGGTAAATGGTCTCCAAGCAGGGAAGGACCACTTTTAGTTCACCAAGTGCTAGGAAAAGGGGCTTATAGGTTGAGTTATATGAGTGGCCGAATTCATGATCACCCAATAAATGGCCGGTATCTTAAGAAATATTACCCAACGTCTTGGGAGATGGCAGCAACCAACTAGAAATAAACTTTCAGTTAATATAAATGTGTATTGGTTGTGGGGCATCATGTATTGGGTATGTTTGAATTCAATGGCCAATGATTAGAGAAGTCGGCCAAAAAATTGGTGGCCAGAAAGCTTTGAACATAAACTATTTAGGGTAGTCTAGTGGCTACAAAAATATGCCAATAGATGGCAAAGTGACTACCAAGTCAGGAAAAATGGCTTCATAGTTTACAAAATATGGTGGCCGAGTGGAAAATAAAAATAGACTAGTGGGCCGGGATACATATTTAGTGGCTATGGAAGTGAGACCGCAATATCAACTTGAGGGTGGCCCAATGGTGATCTCCACGAGCTTTAGTAGCCAAATGTGCTTCTCTTCTAGAGGTAACCTCTTTGACCTGTGCCTTTTTAGCCATGAGTCGGGTCTCGAGTGGCTGGGTGGCTTGGTACCAATCACTTCTTTCCTTGAGGAGGGCTTGCTTTCTGGCATCCAATTCCTGCATCTCATTTCGGAGTTGTTGACTTTGCTCTTCAATAGATGCAAGCTCACGATCGCTATGGCGACTGAACTCAATTGTATCCCTGAGAAAAGTCTTGATGGAAGTGTTAAGTCATGATTCATGCATCTTTTTGATGTCATCTAATGCTCATTTACTTGTCTTTTGTGTGATTTAATTGTCATCCATAGTAGAAAATGATCAATCTTGTGAAGTGTGTGCAGAATTAGAAAAGTTTTTAAAAGCATGGAAAGAAAGAAAGAAGGAGTCTTGAAGCCTCAAGCACACAAAGGTGGGCCTTGTCATCCGAAAATAGAAGTCTTTAATGCCAAGATTGTTCCTTGCCACATAAGGAAGGTCTGAGCATTCCAGAAAAGGAAAGTGACGTCCAAGGAAGTCTTAAGAATGCCCAAGAACGCACCTTGCTCCATTAGGGAAGTCCAAGACATCAGGAATCTTCATTGTCACACATCACAAGGCGGATTTTAGCCAAGAAATAAGACAAGGGCCTGATTTTTAGGACCCTTGTCTCAGCCCTGTTAGGAAAAACGTTTTTACGATATAATTCCTTATTTTAGGTCAGATTAGGAGTCTTTAAGTTAGGAATAACTTCCTATTTATTCTCCTAACTTCTAGGGATTGTAGACTACTATTTAAAGGAGTTTAGTCTCTGATTTCAGGGGCTCCAGAAACCCTAGCCGCATGATTGTTTATTTTTATTTTTAAGAACCTCTCTTGAACGTTTTTGAGGGAGGAGAGGGATGAATGCAAGAGGAAGGAGTCGACATCAGAATTACTTCAAGGGTTTCTTCCCCTTTTGGGTTTGATTTCACTCATGCTTTATATTGCTTCTATGTTTTTGTTAATCAGGATGTGTAGCTAAATTCATATCTAGGGTTTTGATGTAATCCTGCAATTTTTATTCCATGTGTTGAACTTAAGTATTTTCAGTTTCTTGATGTGTTTCATGATTCAATTACTATGCTCTATTGATACTTAACATTCTATTTTGATGTCTGATCACCATTAAGATTGTTTGTTAGTTCTCTTATCCAAATACTAAGTAGACACCCATGCCTTTGTTTGGACGATCTGTAATTGAATGAATAATATCCTAAGAAGACACCCATTCCTTGGAGTTATTTGGTTCTATTGTTTTCTTGTTCTTATTGGTTCTTTGATTGAAATCTATGTTGGACACCACATCTAGATTAAGGTTAAAGGAACTTCGTTTGATCGGACACCCACGACTGACCATAAGTAAGTGAAAACGACCCATGAATCTATCTAGTAAAACTGATTTGTGCTCGGTTTAATTTACATGGAATTGAATTGTAGTGGTGAAGTCAAGACCCTAGGCCTCTTAATCATCAGTTTTCTTCCTTATTTAGTATATTCCCTGCTTGCTTCTCTCAACAGAAAATCAGCTACTAATTCAAACCAAATCAAAGACCTGAACTTCAATTTTCTGTCTTAGTTGCATTCACATAGAATAGGTTAAGGCTAGTTTCTGCTTAAGTCTACTCAGTCCCTGTGGGTTCGACATCCTTACTTGTGCACCACTATACTATCAACTCTTGTGCACTTGCAAGACACAACAATTTTTGGCGCCGTTGCTGGGGACTGATTCAGTCTTAGCATAACGTGCCTTTTCCTATTCCATTTTTCATTTTCTGTTTTAGTTCTAATTTACTTAATTTTGTTTTATTTGCTTCATTTTCAAGTAGTTTATGTCTAGTAATCTTGTGGAACAAGTCAAATCTGCTAGAAGAAAGCGTTCCAGACCAGTGGGACACAAACCAATCCGAGGGGAACCAAGTCTGAACATCCTTGAAGAGAACCTCAAAGCTGCAAAGCTTACTACGTTAGAGCCATACGGAAGCCTTTCAACTGTGGATCTGTCCGAGTCTGAGAGTGTTGGCACTAAATCTAAGGAAGAGGAAGAGATGGTAGAAGAAGAGACCTTTATGGGAGACCTTGATATCCCAACCATTGACACCAATCCTTCTTTCATTACTCTGCCTGTCCAAGCCCGAAACTATGAACTGAAATCTTCTCATCTTAATATGCTTCCTTCTTTTCATGGTTTACCTAACGAAGATCCACTTACACATTTAAAAGAGTTATTTAACGTAGTGAGTACTTTTCCTTTGATAGATGTATCGGAAGAGCAATTGAGGATGAGAGTGTTTCCGTACACATTGAAGGAAAGAACTAAGTATTGGCTTAATTCTCTGATGACACGACCCATCCCAATCCCCCCGGGATTACCATGGAATGTGACGTGCTCCCGTCTGACAAGAGGCGCCAGACAAGGGATAACCGATTGCCATTGCCCAAACGGGCTTCCAGAGTGTGTAAGGATCGATGGAGGAGGTGTGCGATGCTCAAGTCTCTGCTGCAGTCGTATCCGGAATCAACCTGAAGGGCATTGAAAACAAAAGCTGTGAGTGGACGAAAATAAGCAAGTCTGTTTAAAACATTTATAAGACATTTATGCCCCTCAGTAAAATCATATGCATGCACCAAAACCAACAATCCCATATTTATTTAGAAATAACCATTAGGGCCTTAGCCCGGAAACCAAAGCATAGTTCCAATTTCCAAAAGTAAATCCAAGAGTTATTTCATAAATCCAGTAATATAAACCATAAGGCATATAATAATAACCATAACCATAATTTTAGCCACTACACTATACACTCCAATCCGACATCCCTGATGTCTGACGTCCCTGACGTCAATAAGGTCACAATCACAAGGCTACGCGTGCCACTCGGGTCTCAATTTTCCGAGTTAAATCCCCGAACCCCGTTCGGGTACAGCATCACCTGATGCAGCATCACCTGATGCAGCATCACCTGATGCTTAGCGTCATAGACGCTGGACGTACTAGACGCCCGTGACCTCTCCGGGGTACCTCGCCGGAGGAGACAATATAATATGGAAGGATCTATACAGTGCAGTACTAAATACATTTTATCGATATCCACATGCAAGGCATATATATATACATGGATAAAAATCCAAACCAATCATTAAGTTTCATCAGACGGGTCTCAAGCCCAAATACCGTGAAACATGCCATAACCAGATTTTCCATATCATCAAAACCACTATTGTTTTTAGCATGTGAATATATATATAAAATGTAAACCAGAAAACATTTATTCAATTCCGTTTTAGGGTCCCCGACCCGCAATCACGTGTAGAAATCAACTGGGCCCCTGGCCCGATTCCACAAGTTAACTGGGCCCCTGGCCCGATCCACATGTTAACTGGGCCCCTGGCCCGATTTCATAGTTCAACTGGGCCCCTGGCCCGATTTTACATTATTCAAGTTCGTAACCGTTTCATGAAATCATATCCAACCACATTTATGGAAATCGGTGCAAATCCAGAAAACCTCGGTTTTCGTGCAAATACGTAATTTACCTCGAAATACGTGAAATCATTTAAAATTCACCGATATCCAAAGTAAATCATTTAATCATAATTATAACAATCATAAAACAGTTATGCATGCATCGAATTTATAAAACCAATGTCCACTCACAGACCGTTTAACCGAGCGCCTCGATACGCGTGCCATAGGCCTTCCCGGGCCACATCACTATCACCGGGACTCCCAATCCTGTTCAAATCAATTTAGAGGATCACTAACCTCATCATTAACATCCTATTCAAGTCGCGTAATTTTCTCGAATTTTTAAGTATTTTTAAACTGGATTTAAAACCTTCGGACATCCCGAACAATAACGAAACGGTGTCCGATCGACACGAAACCAATCCCAAAATGTTCGTTACAATGTATAGGATAAAAGTCATGTTGACCTCACCTCGAGATTCGTGCCCACGCGCCGTCACGCGCCGCCGTCAGTGGCTGCGCGTGAAAGCCACGCGCCTGCTACAGTGCTCCTTCCTCACCCGAATGACTGGTAAACGGGTCTGATTACCCGCGATAGGATCCGGTTCAATCACCCTCAATTCGATATCAATTCAATCCGTTCTTGATCCTACAACAATCATCAATCCACCAATTTCAGTTCTGTGTCCATGATTAGCATCAACCATTCCCTAATCAAGTCAACAACCCGTGATCACCCAAAACGGGTCGATCACCAAAACTCCTCCAATCCTTAACCATCATCAAATTAACTTCACAGGAAGTTAATAAGGACTAATACGAACTAATTAGCATGATTAATTGAACTCGACAATACCTCAATCGTCACAACTCAAGCTCGAGTTTTCCGGCCGTCCACCATGTCCGTTCACGGCCCTAGGAGCTCCCAAGCTTGCCCCAAATGATCTGGATCGTCTGGAAATGATCCCAGAGAGCTAAATGAGTCATCAAATTGCCCTGGGCTGGCCCAAAACCTCGAATTGGATTTTTGAATTTGTTAAACACAGTTTCGGGTTTCAGGACAAACCTCCACCATTTTCACTCTATTCCTTACATTCTCAATCTCAGAGTAAACCTCTCGACTCACTCTCCATTCTAACAATCCAAAACAGCCATTAAAAGCATCCAAAAGTGCCACACCGGCCACTGCGCAATGTCCCCTGCACTGACCCGAAAACAAAAGAAAAACCAGTGTCCATGTTGTGCAATTGATGCCAACTCAATCCCCATGTGCAATTCCACCTCAAACCGTCCCAATCCAGCCATTTAATTGATAAACAATCAAGGGATCGATCGCACAAAGCATCCACTTACACGGCCAGTTCAATGGAACAGTGTCCCGTGAAGAAAATTACAATTCTGCCCTTGTGCAGAAAATTACCAAAATGCCCCTCACGCATCCTGACCCGTAACTCGGTCATACGGACTCCGATTGATGCGTGCCGCTTGTCATTGAATTCGTATCGACGATACCTACGTAACGGTCCTTGGCCCTCGGCCATCGGACAACCCGGTCGAAAAGTCAACATTCACCCTTATATCGTCCAAATTACGAAAATGCCCCTGGACTTCCGTACATCATAACTTTCACCACGAACGTCGGAACCGAACGTGCCACCTGTCTATGTACTCGTAACGTCCCGAACTACGTCACGATCATCGGTCAAAGTCCATTTGACCATCCGAATTAAAAGTCAACGTTTTGCCCACGCCCAGGGGCAAAACGGTCATTTTGCACAATTCGTCCTAAATCGCCCAACTAATCCCAGATTAGTAAATCACAATTAAATATTATTAAATCCCGATATTCGGGACGGGTCGTTACAACCTTCCCTCCTTAAAGAATTTCGTCCTCGAAATTACCAACAATCTTATTCCACAACCACCTTGTGGAAAACAATTCGACCACACATCTGTGTACACTTGTACACCCACATACTGGGACAACACCAGCCTCGTTTGTACCCAGACATACCATCTCAGTCATACGTCATAATAGCAACAACACTCGACCACCTCGAGTGGAAATGATCACCTGATCCGCGATAAAATCGCCTAACCATTTAGCTGACTCCTTCAGCTAGATGGTTCCTTTCCATTATCAATAAATCCTTACATTTGCTCCCGTTGGGAGTCACCAAATCTCATTTGTCAGTCCATGCTGACACCATCAGTCAAACTGTCACCACTAAGCTTTACCACCCTAGTAAAGCCCCAACCATCTGTCTGTCCGTGACAACACCACGTACTACATCACTCTCGATGTAGCGCAAGATCAACCACATGACCTCAATTCGCAGGGCAAGCCCAATCCTGCGACACCAATTAATCTCAATGTCCATAATCGCCGACTCCCTCAGCGAACCAAGATGCTGGGAAATCACGGTGTGATCAAGTCGCACAAGGCTACCCGTGGTTACTCAGACCACCAATTCACTCATCCTGAGTGTACGTATACCGTCACTTAACCCAATCAAGTGGCGCAACTGGAACACATTGAATACCAGCCCAGCAGTGATCACACAATCAATACCGGGGTTCCACTGGCCAACCGTGGCCAAGAACACCTGCTCATACAATCAATGAACCCGACAAAATCACTCTGCACAGCGCACAGTATCCAATGTCCAGTCCACAATACAGCCAAACAAATGATATCAGAACCAATCCGATTACCAACACATTAGTTACACACCACTGGTACATCCCATGTACCGCCATTAGGCACCACTCAGCCTAACCAGTATCAATCCTCGTACAACGTACCCTGTACGTACCTCAATCCATCAATCTGACTATAGCCACCCAGGTCATAGCCAAACACGTTCTAGTAATGGAGTACATTTGCCCAAACCAACATGAGACAAACCGAAATCCACCCGTCATCGAATTCCAATTCCGAATCCGAATTCGTAATTTCGTAAGAAATCCCGAATCTGAACCCAACATCATATTTTTAATCCATTTCCAAATCCGAATCCGAAATCATTATTCCGTAAGCTAGCATTGGAATAATCATTCCGCACCCAAATCCAGTAATCCATTTTCGAGCTTCGCAATCTAATCCTGAATCGTCACCCAGAAATTCGATTCCAAAACCCAAAATCTCGTATACGTCCACCAAGACGTAATAAAACCGAACCTATCGGTTGCCTGTCCGAAACACTCGATTGACTTCATAGGGAAGCCAATCCCAATATCCATACGTCCAAGGTTGACAAAGTCTGACCACATCGGAAACCTACTCAACCGAGTAACAAACCATATGGACTCCACTCCGAAAAGAAGTTCGGTCCCGTCATTTACGACTCACATATCAAGGTAAGAGTGATAAACTCACGTCCAATCTGGATCATCACGATCGCGATCCAGATCCATCACTATGTCACCCGACAAGTAACATCACGATCCTAGATCGTCACATCGACCAAAGTCGACAACACCTCAAATCAGATCCACCTAGGATCCACACATGTCCACATAGCTAACAATCCATCTGAAAGCTGATCGTAGGGTCTTACACCCTCAATTGAATCCTTCGCCAAATTTCCCTTGGTGGAAAGATGACCTCGCATTTCCCACCAAATCCACAATCATACACAACTTCTTGTGTCCAATGACCCCAAGCCAAACATGGGTCCACCAACCAATACACACTCAACGTACTGGTAGCAACAATCATCATCTGCCACGACAGGAAATATGAAGTCAACCCTAACGACTTCGGAATACCAATCACTGATGCGGAAACGAGCACTCCTCTCGTCTCCCAATCACAACTCTCCCCGAAACGGGAGTTCCAACCATGTTGGAAACAGACATGCTCCCAATGAGATGTCATGTCCAACCACTGGACTGCCCACGTCCATACCTCACTTGGACCACCACGTGTCCAAAATCAATTCATTACTCGGACCTCACGTCCGCCAATACTCACGTACGCACACACCCCGATTCCGAACGGAAATGTCCTCAACTCTGCCTGGATGTGCATACCATACCGCCTTCGTCTCACATCTCAACCTAAACAGGTTCAATCCTCAGGTTCCAAGTGATTCACAATCACAAAATCCCACATCAATACCACGAATGGTTTCCCCGACTTCCCCAATTTCAATAATTTCCTTGTACTTCCTGGGGATATAAGAAGTACACAAACTTACCAATCTCGGAGTTGACCACAACTCCCCAAATCCACCAATACACCTGACCTAGGGGACAACATCCCAAGATTCCCCAAATTTTCAATCATACCTTTTGATCCATTCATCACTTGTCATCATATATCTGTTAAGACTTATCCCAACACGACACAACCTCCACTGGATCCCATCCAGTCCAAGACTCAACCACCACTGAGTCGCAGATACCAATCATCTGTTCATCATGACAGAGTCACACCCCAACTGGTGGCTCATCGTCATCACAATTACTGTCACCAGCACCAACGCACCATCATCAACACTAGTATCAGTACACAGGCATCCATACTAGTATTGGCATAAAGGCACCAACATACCAACATCCATACATAGCACACGAACATCCATGCTAGTACACAATGTGCAAGGTTGTCACCCTGGATCTCCGTTCATTACGAACGACGATCCCATAACAGCACTCGTACCCCAGGACTATGGGTACCTCCAATTTTTGCCATCAGCATATCAGGACAATGGACGTTCCCGGAACATCCCCTGATCCCCAAGTGTGAAAGCCACACTAAATACCCTCGGTAGCCTGACACAACTGTCGACCAACAGTCATCGTTGTCAAGATCCGTAACCACACCTCACACTAATATTCGATCCAACACGGGATTCCATATTTACTCATAACCGCATCCGTGGATCGAAACTCATAAGACTCACTAGAGTCATCCACATGGTCATCCACGACCTCAGCCGCTCGTCGCAGCACAAGTTCTCATTTAAAGTTCACTTTTCCAGCCCATCAATTATAAATTAGGGTTCCAAAGTCACACCCTAGGGTTCCTACCGAACCCAACTGCCTTCTGCAGTAAAATCCACAACCTGACCGACCCCGCGGTCCTGACATCACATAGACGTCCAATCCAATCCAATCGTCAACTCAACGTGGGTTCCATCGTGGGTTCCACCACGATGGTCATCGGCTAACTCCGATGCACCAACCCCCGTACACTAGCCAACACTACTAGGGTCCAAAACTTAGACCAATACTCAACTGAGTTTCGCATTTCCAATCAAATGGGGTTCCCTGAACCTAGCTGTGCCCAGTGGCACAACAATCCATCATCACATGACCGAACCGACGGTCCCACATTACCAGTTAATCGAATACAACCCCACTTGGGTTGAATCGCAACAATGCACGGCGTATCGGGCCAAACACACCCAATTCACCATACAAATCCAAAACGATCTATCAGGTTGACAACGGAACTGCAGCCCAAAGAGACATCACACCCTCGTCCTTCGCGTACAAAAGAGCAAAACCTGCTCTGATACCACTTGACACGACCCATCCCAATCCCTCCGGGATTACCATGGAATGTGACGTGCTCCCGTTTGACAAGAGGCGCCAGACAAGGGATAACCGATTACCATTGCCCAAACGGGCTTCCAGAGTGCGTAAGGATCGATGGAGGAGGTGTGCGATGCTCAAGTCTCTGCTGCAGTCGTATCCGGAATCAACCTGAAGGGCATTGAAAACAAAAGCTGTGAGTGGACGAAAATAAGCAAGTCTGTTTAAAACATTTATAAGACATTTATGCCCCTCAGTAAAATCATATGCATGCACCAAAACCAACAATCCCATATTTATTTAGAAATAACCATTAGGGCCTTAGCCCGGAAACCAAAGCATAGTTCCAATTTCCAAAAGTAAATCCAAGAGTTATTTCATAAATCCAGTAATATAAACCATAAGGCATATAATAATAACCATAACCATAATTTTAGCCACTGCACTATACACTCCAATCCGACATCCCTGATGTCTGACGTCCCTGACGTCAATAAGGTCACAATCACAAGGCTACGCGTGCCACTCGGGTCTCAATTTTCCGAGTTAAATCCCCGAACCCCGTTCGGGTACAGCATCACCTGATGCAGCATCACCTGATGCTTAGCGTCATAGACGCTGGACGTACTAGACGTCCGTGACCTCTCCGGGGTACCTCGCCGGAGGAGACAATATAATATGGAAGGATCTATACAGTGCAGTACTAAATACATTTTATCGATATCCACATGCAAGGCATATATATATATACATGGATAAAAATCCAAACCAATCATTAAGTTTCATCAGACGGGTCTCAAGCCCAAATACCGTGAAACATGCCATAACCAGATTTTCCATATCATCAAAACCACTATTGTTTTTAGAATGTGAATATATATATAAAATGTAAACCAGAAAACATTTATTCAATTCCATTTTAGGGTCCCCGACCCGCAATCACGTGTAGAAATCAACTGGGCCCCTGGCCCGATTCCACAAGTTAACTGGGCCCCTGGCCCGATCCACATGTTAACTGGGCCCCTGGCCCGATTTCATAGTTCAACTGGGCCCCTGGCCCGATTTTACATTATTCAAGTTCGTAACCGTTTCATGAAATCATATCCAACCACATTTATGGAAATCGGTGCAAATCCAGAAAACCTCGGTTTTCGTGCAAATACGTAATTTACCTCAAAATACGTGAAATCATTTAAAATTCACCGATATCCAAAGTAAATCATTTAATCATAATTATAACAATCATAAAACAGTTATGCATGCATCGAATTTATAAAACCAATGTCCACTCACAGACCGTTTAACCGAGCGCCTCGATACGCGTGCCATAGGCCTTCCCGGGCCACATCACTATCACCGGGACTCCCAATCCTGTTCAAATCAATTTAGAGGATCACTAACCTCATCATTAACATCCTATTCAAGTCCCGTAATTTTCCCGAATTTTTAAGTATTTTTAAACTGGATTTAAAACCTTCGGACATCCCGAACAATAACGAAACGGTGTCCGATCGACACGAAACCAATCCCAAAATGTTCGTTACAATGTATAGGATAAAAGTCATGTTGACCTCACCTCGAGATTCGTGCCCACGCGCCGTCACGCGCTGCCGTCAGTGGCTGCGCGTGAAAGCCACGCGCCTGCTACAGTGCTCCTTCCTCACCCGAATGACTGGTAAACGGGTCTGATTACCCGCGATAGGATCCGGTTCAATCACCCTCAATTCGATATCAATTCAATCCGTTCTTGATCCTACAACAATCATCAATCCACCAATTTCAGTTCTGTGTCCATGATTAGCATCAACCATTCCCTAATCAAGTCAACAACCCGTGATCACCCAAAACGGGTCGATCACCAAAACTCCTCCAATCCTTAACCATCTTCAAATTAACTTCACAGGAAGTTAATAAGGACTAATACGAACTAATTAGCATGATTAATTGAACTCGACAATACCTCAATCGTCACAACTCAAGCTCGAGTTTTCCGGCCGTCCACCATGTCCGTTCACGGCCCTAGGAGCTCCCAAGCTTGCCCCAAATGATCTGGATCGTCTGGAAATGATCCCAGAGAGCTAAATGAGTCATCAAATTGCCCTGGGCTGGCCCAAAACCTCGAATTGGATTTTTGAATTTGTTAAACACAGTTTCGGGTTTCAGGACAAACCTCCACCATTTTCACTCTATTCCTTACATTCTCAATCTCAGAGTAAACCTCTCGACTCACTCTCCATTCTAACAATCCAAAACAGCCATTAAAAGCATCCAAAAGTGCCACACCGGCCACTGCGCAATGTCCCCTGCACTGACCCGAAAACAAAAGAAAAACCAGTGTCCATGTTGTGCAATTGATGCCAACTCAATCCCCATGTGCAATTCCACCTCAAACCGTCCCAATCCAGCCATTTAATTGATAAACAATCAAGGGATCGATCGCACAAAGCATCCACTTACACGGCCAGTTCAATGGAACAGTGTCCCGTGAAGAAAATTACAATTCTGCCCTTGTGCAGAAAATTACCAAAATGCCCCTCACGCATCCTGACCCGTAACTCGGTCATACGGACTCCGATTGATGCGTGCCGCTTGTCATTGAATTCGTATCGACGATACCTACGTAACGGTCCTTGGCCCTCGGCCATCGGACAACCCGGTCGAAAAGTCAACATTCACCCTTATATCGTCCAAATTACGAAAATACCCCTGGACTTCCGTACATCATAACTTTCACCACAAACGTCGGAACCGAACGTGCCACCTGTCTATGTACTCGTGATGTCCCGAACTACGTCACGGTTATTCGGTCAAAGTCCATTTGACCATCCGAATTAAAAGTCAACGTTTTGCCCACGCCCAGGGGCAAAACGGTCATTTTGCACAATTCGTCCGAAATCGCCCAACTAATCCCAGATTAGTAAATCACTATTAAATATTATTAAATCCCGATATTCGGGACGGGTCGTTACATCTGAGGCCTAGATTACTAACCACATGGGCTGACATTCAAAAGAAATTCCTAGAGAAGTACTTTTCTACAAACAAGACGGATATGTTAAGGGATCGAATCATGACATTCACACAACAAGTTGATGAGTCGTTCTCAGAGGCATGGGAACGATACAATGGGTTACTTCTCCAATGCCCCCATCATGGAATTCCTTTAAACTTACAAATGCGTATTTTTTATAAAGGACTAACCCTCTCAAGCAAGAACATTGTTACAAACTTTGCAGGGGGTTCCAAGAAGAACAAGACTCCTGAACAGACTTGTACTCTCTTCAAACAGATTGCCATGGAAACTCAACACATGGACACCAGAGGTAAGCAAGCTGGAATTTATGAGATTAGTGGTTCTAATGATGCTAAACTTGGTGCTCAGATATCGATGCTAGCAAAGAAGTTGGATGCATTAGTTGTTGTCCAATCAAGGTCTAACATGAAGGAATCATATGGGGTATGTGAAGCCTTTGATCATACTACATTTGACAACCCTATGGGATCCACCTATCCAGAAATTGGACAGGAACATGTCAATTTCACAAACTCTTATAATCAGAGGCCAAGGAATGACCCATTCTCCAACACATACAATCCCGGCTGGAGGAATCATCCCAATCTTTCATGGAGCAGCAACAACAATATTCAGAATCAAGCCAGTTCCTCTTTCCAACCGAAAGCCAACAATTCACTCGAGGACACTGTGCAGCTGCTTGCCCAGAATACTGTGCAATTCCAACAATCAACAAATCGCATGCTTCAAAACCATTCTGCAGCTCTAAATAAGATGGAGACTCAACTAGGGCAGATTGCAGAGGCTCTTAATCAAAGGGAACTTGGAAAATTGCCAAGCCAACCACTTGTGATTCAAAAGAATCAAGAGCAAGCTAAAGCAATTACAATGCTTAGGAGTGGTAAGATGGTTGATAATGGTGTTAATAATGATGATTCTAACTCCAAATCTGAAATGAATGCAGGGGCTACTGACGAGAAGAACATGAGAGACCAAACGGAGAGGGAAAAGCAACCAAAGAATTTGAGTCATGAAAGCTCAGACCAACTTGATCAGCCACTTCACAAGGCTGAAAAGCCTTATTTACCACCAATTCCTTTCCCTAGAAGACTTGCTAAAAGCAAGTAAGATAAGTCTTTTAGAGAAATATATGATCTGTTAAGTAAAGTGAACATTAATTTGCCTTTGCTTGATGTGATTAGGAACATGCCTGCATATGGGAAGTTTTTCAAGGAGCTGAATAGCCATAAGAGAAAATATGGACCTAATGAGAAGGTTATGGTGAGTGAAAATGTTAGTGCTGTGCTACAAAGGAAACTACCACCAAAATTGAAAGATCCAGGAAGTTTCTGCATTAACATCACCGTTGGAGACAGAATCATTGAGAAGGCCATGCTTGACTTGGGGGCAAGCATTAATCTGATGACATACTCAGTGTACTTACAATTAGGTTTGGGAGAGCTAAAGAAGACCACCATCTCACTTCAACTTGTTGATCGTTCAGTCAAGTATCCTAGAGGTATTGTACAAGATATCCTAGTTCAAGTTGATAAACTAATCTTGCCTGCTGATTTTGTAGTTCTCGATATGGACGAGGTTCCCGTACATGACCGTGACCTACCAATCTTGCTTGGAAGACCATTCATGGCGACAGCAAAGACTGTAATTGATGTACATAATGGACTGCTCACTATGACTGTACTAGGCGAAACCGTTCATTTTAAAGTGTTTGAATCTCTAACTTATCCTTCGACTACATTGGATTGTTTATATGTTGATAAGTTGGATTCTTTGGTGGTTTCTAAATTTTTGCAGACCCAATCTAGTGATACATTAGAAGTGGTGTTAACTCACCCGCAAGATGAATTTGAAGAGGAATACGCATTAATGGAAGAGGTTGCTGCTCTAGAAGTTTTGAACTCATACCCATCCTCCATGACACCTTCCATTGAACCACTTTTACCCTCTGCAGCTCACCTGATTCTTTCAATTATTCAAGCCCCTAGGCTAGAGCTCAAACCACTTCCATCCCACCTCAAATATGCCTACATTGGTGAAGAAGAAACTCTCCCAGTTATCATATCTTCTGGTCTAACTCCATTGGAAGAAGACAAGCTTATTAGAGTGCTTAGGGAATACAAATCTGCTATTGGTTGGTCTATTGCAGATATCAAAGGAATCAGCCCTACAATGTGCATGCACAGAATTCTAATGGAGGAAGGATCCAAGCCTGTTCGTGAAGCTCAAAGAAGATTGAATCCTCACATGAAAGAAGTGGTGAGAGCTGAAGTGGTGAAATTGCTTGATGTGGGTATCATATATCCTATTTCTGATAGCAAATGGGTACGCCCTGTCCAAGTGGTGCCTAAGAAGTCGGGGATCACAGTGGTGAAGAACGATAACAATGAACTTGTGCCTACAAGAATGACCACTGGTTGGCGTGTGTGCATTGATTACAGGAAGTTGAATTCTGCCACTAGAAAGGATCATTTTCCTTTACCTTTTATTGATCAAATGTTGGAGAGATTAGCTGGGCACTCATACTATTGTTTTCTTGATGGTTTTTCAGGTTATAATCAGATTCCCATTGCTCCAGAAGATCAAGAAAAGACTACATTCACTTGTCCATTCGGAACATTTGCTTATAGGAGGATGCCGTTCGGTCTATGCAATGCTCCTGCCACTTTTCAAAGATGCATGATGGCCATCTTTTCGAATATGATTGAGAGGTTTATGGAGGTATTCATGGATGATTTTTCTGTGTTTGGTTCATCATTTGATAATTGCCTTAACCATCTCTCTCTTGTGCTTCAAAGATGCAAGGAAACCAATTTGATCTTGAATTGGGAGAAATGCCTTTTCATGGTAAAACAAGGTATTGTGATAGGTCATGTGATTTCTTGCAAGGGAATTGAGGTAGATAAAGCTAAAATTGATCTCATCTCGAATCTGCCCCTACCTACATCCGTTAAAGCGGTTAGAAGTTTTCTTGGACATGCAGGTTTTGATAGGCGGTTTATCAAGGATTTTTCCAAAATAACTCGTCCTTTATGTGATTTGCTTGCTAAGGATTCTGATTTTAAGTTTAATGAGCAGTGTGTGAATGCTTTTGAGATCCTAAAACGTGAACTAACATCTACCCCCATTATCATGGCTCCTGACTGGTCTTTGCCATTTGAATTAATGTGTGATGCGTCTGACTATGCTATAGGTGCAGTTTTGGGGCAACGTGTTCATAAGTTACCTCATGTGATCTACTATGCTAGTAGAACCTTGAATGATGCTCAACTCAACTACTCAACGACAGAGAAGGAGTTTTTAGCGGTTGTCTTCGCTTTAGAAAAATTTCGTTCATATCTTGTTGGATCTAAGGTGATTGTCTATTCTGATCATGCAGCCATTAGGTACTTACTTATGAAGAAAGATGCAAAGCCTCGGTTGATAAGGTGGATACTTTTTCTTCAAGAGTTTGACCTGGAAATTCGAGATAAGAGTGGACGAGATAACCCTGTCGCTGATCACTTGTCTCGACTGCTGATGCTGGTGCTACAGAAAAGAGTGTTGTCCCCATTAATGAATCATTTCCTGATGAGCAGTTCTTAGCCATTCAAGAAAAAGAACCATGGTATGCTGATTTTGTCAATTATCTTGCTTGTGGAGTGATTAGGGATCATCTTTCTTTTCAGGAACGAAAGAAGTTTCTCTCATTGGTGAAGCACTATTTGTGGGATGACCCGTACCTATTCAAGTACTGTCCAGATCAAATTATAAGGAGATGTGTACCAGAAACTGAACAACAAAGCATCCTCAGGTTCAGCCATGAATTTGCATGCGGAGGACACTTTGGTGCCAAGAAAACAGCGCTTAAGGTTCTTCAATCTGGTTTCTTTTGGCCTTCTTTATTTAAAGATGCTTTTAATTTTTGTTCTAAGTGTGATAGATGTCAAAGGATGGGGAACATAAGTAGCAGGAACCAGATGCCATTGACTAACATCTTGGTAGTTGAACTCTTTGATGTGTGGGGAATCGATTTTATGGGTCCTTTTCCATCCTCATGTGGCTATACATACATTCTCGTGGCAGTAGATTATGTATCAAAATGGGTCGAAGCAGCAGCTACGAGGACTAATGATCACAAGGTGGTTCTGAATTTCCTCAAGGATAAGATTTTCACTCGGTTTGGGATTCCAAGGGCGATTATAAGTGAAGGTGGCAGTCACTTTCGTAACCGCCCATTTGATGCTTTAATGAAAAAGTACAACATCAGTCATAGAGTTGCAACTCCGTACCATCCCCAGACTTCTGGACATGTTGAGATAAGCAATAGGGAGATTAAGAACATATTGATGAAGACTGTGTCCCCTACTCGGAAGGATTGGTCCTTACGCCTCAATGATGCTCTTTGGGCTTACCGGACAGCATATAAAACTCCAATTGGAATGAGTCCCTATAGGTTGGTTTTCGAAAAGGCATGTCATTTACCTATGGAGCTTGAGCACCGTGCATTCTGGGCCATCAAGAAGTTCAATTTCGATTTAAAAGAAACTGGGACATCAAGGAAACTTCAACTGAATGAGCTTGAGGAATTGAGAAATGACGCTTATGAAAAAGCCCGAATTTACAAGGAGAGAACCAAGCTTTATCATGATAAAGCGATCCTGAGAAAGGTATTCACTCCTAACCAGAAAGTTCTTTTATTTAACTCACGGTTGAAACTTTTTCCAGGAAAGTTGAAGTCTAGATGGCTCGGTCCTTTCAAAGTTATTCACGTATTCCCTCATGAAGCCATTGAAATTGAGAATGAGAAGAATGGGGATCGATTCAAAGTTAACGGGCAGCAACTTAAACCCTATTTGGAGGATAATCTAGATCTGTCCCACTATGATATCGCCTTGGTCGAGATTTCAGCGACTTAGTCAAGGCTACCACGTCTTGCCCAGACGTTAAATACATCGGTTCTAGGAGGCAACCTAGCATTGGTTTGTGATTTCTAACATTCTCTTGTTTCTACTGTTCTGCACTCTCTAAACCTCAACTCTGTTTTAGTCTTCTCATTGCATATTTCTTATCACATTGAGGACAATGTTTAGTTTAGGTTTAGGGGTGTGGATTGAAAAATTGGAATATTGAAACAAGTAGGGTGTGGGTTATACATGGCCTGATTTTGAAATTTCAGCTTTAGTTTTTATTTTATTTTATTTAGTATGTGTAGTTAGTTTAAGTTTTTGCTAGTGATACGTGTTTTAACTTGTTAATGAGAGTCTACATGCTGAGTTAAGTATCTTTGTTCTACTTGGAGTTTTTGCCATAACCAGTTTGTATCACACCTTGCACTTCACAATGCCATGTTTCAAGCGACTAAGTGAACAAAACAACTGAATTTGAGTGAACTTCAGAAAATTAGTGGAGACTACCTTGTGAGATTGTTGAGCTTTATTGCCATTCTTTTAGAGTGATATACATTGTTTCTACTCTTAAACACTCTCTGATTTTGTTCTTTTATGATGATCTCATTCCACTTACATTTGCATTGAATTTTAAAGAACTGATATCATATAGATGCTCTTGATTTGAGGTGTGGTTTTCCATAAGAAGTGATGTAGGCTATGTGTGAATAAACCTCTAAAGGCCTTGTCCTACCTTGTTGTGTGCTCCCTAAGCCATTTTGAAGCTAAACACTCAGCCCTTTCTTTCATCACCCTAAGCATAACCTGCCAAACACTCAATCGTTCAATCAGGCCATGCCCTATAACCTAAGTTTGTGCTAAGGTTGCATTAAATGAGGTTCATGGTGTGAATGAAGAGTTAATGATGTTGCTGCCCAATTCAAAAGAACTGTTACAACAAAGACAACAATGTGGGAGTGAAAGTCTGAATGTGAGTGATAAAGCTATACAAGGAATGAGAAAACCATTGCATGATCTTGATTTAATTCAGAAAAGAAGAAAAAAAAAAGATCAAAAAAGAAAAAAAAAGTGAAAGAAAAACTGGATTGATCAAGGTGAGCCAATGAACTGGAGAAGACTTCCAAAGAGGAATCAAGTTTATATCAATGTTGTCATGAGGTTCCAGGTGAGAAATCAGAGCAGGACTTCAATGTTCAGGTCATGAAATCTCATGCCTTGGCACAACTTAGGTTCTTGAATCCGATCATTTCTTTCTTTAACCATAAGCTTAGCCCCATTACAACCAAAACTGAAGACCTAACTGATCTTATGGACAACCATGCTGAGGACTGAGGTATGTATCTATGTTCTTAAAGTTCAATTCCATTCATGAGTTCTTAATTCCAGAAAGTGCTATTCTTCATTGCAAATCATATGTGATTAAACTTAAATTCCTTTACATAATGTCCATCACATATTCTTGATAAGAGTGTAAGCCTAGGATTCATGTGGGAATTGAGAGATGCCTAGTGAGGATTAGAGTCGAGGCGAAATCTTTCGGAGCACTTCAATAAAGTTGTTTTTAAGCATGATTACTTGAGATATTGGCATCTACACATCACACATGATACTTATTGTTGTGGCATTCCTTTTAGTTTTGCAAAGCATGTCTACTTTCTTTGACTCTTGTTAACTTGTTATGAACTATCTCTAGCATGTTAGTTGTTTAAGTAAAACGTTTGTGGGTATTGTAGTTGCCATAACCCTCAGGAGACAAAACTCCTCCTACTAGGAACACCTAGAGGTTTAAATGATCTATCCTTAACTACGATTGAGTCTTTTCATTTTGTTTAGTTTAGTTCTTCTTCTTTATTTTGCTCAGGGACTAGCAAAAGATAGGTTTGGGGGTATTTGTTAAGTCATGATTCATGCATCTTTTTGATGTCATCTAATGCTCATGTACTTGTCTTTTATGTGATTTAATTGTCATCCATAGTAGAAAATGATCAATCTTGTGAAGTGTGTGCAGAATTAGAAAAGTTCTTAAAAGCATGGAAAGAAAGAAAGAAGGAGTCTTGAAGCCTCAAGCACACAAAGGTGGGCCTTGTCATCCGAAAATAGAAGTCTTTAATGCCAAGATTGTTCCTTGCCACATAAGGAAGGTCTGAGCATTCCAGAAAAGGAAAGTGACGTCCAAGGAAGTCTTAAGAATGCCCAAGAACGCACCTTGCTCCATTAGGGAAGTCCAAGACATCAGGAATCTTCATTGTCACACATCACAAGGCGGATTTCAGCCAAGAAATAAGACAAGGGCCTGATTTTTAGGACCCTTGTCTCAGCCCTGTTAGGAAAAACGTTTTTACGATATAATTCCTTATTTTAGGTCAGATTAGGAGTCTTTAAGTTAGGGATAACTTCCTATTTATTCTCCTAACTTCTAGGGATTGTAGACTACTATTTAAAGGAGTTTAGTCTCTGATTTCAGGGGCTCCAGAAACCCTAGCCGCATTATTGTTTATTTTTATTTTTAAGAACCTCTCTTGAACGTTTTTGAGGGAGGAGAGGGCTGAATGCAAGAGGAAGGAGTCGACATCAGAATTACTTCAAGGGTTTCTTCCCCTTTTGGGTTTGATTTCACTCATGCTTTATATTGCTTCTATGTTTTTGTTAATCAGGATGTGTAGCTAAATTCATATCTAGGGTTTTGATGTAATCCTGCAATTTTTATTCCATGTGTTGAACTTAAGTATTTTCAGTTTCTTGATGTGTTTCATGATTCAATTACTATGCTCTATTGATACTTAACATTCTATTTTGATGTCTGATCACCATTAAGATTGTTTGTTAGTTCTCTTATCCAAATACTGAGTAGACACCCATGCCTTTGTTTGGACGATCTGTAATTGAATGAATAATATCCTAAGAAGACACCCATTCCTTGGAGTTATTTGGTTATATTGTTTTCTTGTTCTTATTGGTTCTTTGATTGAAATCTATGTTGGACACCACATCTAGATTAAGGTTAAAGGAACTTCGTTTGATCGGACACCCACGACTGACCATAAGTAAGTGAAAACGAACCCATGAAGCTATCTAGTAAAACTGATTTGTGCTCGGTTTAATTTACATGGAATTGAATTGTAGTGGTGAAGTCAAGACCCTAGGCCTCTTAATCATCAGTTTTCTTCCTTATTTAGTATATTCCCTGCTTGCTTCTCTCAACAGAAAATCAGTTACTAATTCAAACCAAATCAAAGACCTGAACTTCAATTTTCTGTTTTAGTTGCAATCACATAGAATAGGTTAAGGCTAGTTTCTGCTTAAGTCTACTCAGTCCCTGTGGGTTCGACATCCTTACTTGTGCACCACTATACTATCAACTCTTGTGCACTTGCAAGACACAACAGGAAGCAACTTCACTCTCCAAGGCTGTGCCCACTTCAAGCTGGGAGGATGAGTCAAGATAGCTTGGAATAAGGTTCTCCAACTCAGTCATGAAAAACACTACATCTCTGATGTGGATGGATCGGTCAAGGAGCTGGATCCTGCCAAGTTTTCAATGGCGGCTTTGGATTGGCTGAGGTTGGCCTGAGAAGCAAGGGAGGAAAGGTCCCATTCAAGAAAGCCTCGGATGGTGTCCTCGGCTGTGGGATCTCTCTTTGATACGACTGCTAGAGTGGTAACCGGTGGGGGAGAATCATCATCACTCGCAACTAGTTGCTCAAGGCGGGAGAAAGAAACAGGCAAGGTCGAGGCGGATGTCTGCATGAAAAAATGAAAGAGGTTAGATTCTATAAACAAAATATTCAGTGTACATGCCTACTTTCTTTTCTAAGAGAATATGTAAATTTACCGGGTCGAGTAGAGGCTCGATAGCATCGCATCTGGCCTGGTCACCACCTGGGACAGTCGTATGGCTCTCAGGCCCAGCCGGGTCTCCTGAAGCAAGTGTAGGATGCGTAGTCACCACTTGTGGTAACGATGTGGGTGGGTGAATCTCACATTCATAGACAAAATATTTACATGCATAGGTTAGTGGTTCATACCTCATGAGTAGAGGGTGCTAACCCACTGGGAGCAATGGAAGTAGGAGGTGGGACAATAGCCTCTAAGGCTGGCTGGGCGGCCAAGGTGGGAAGCTAACTAGCGGTATCCACCTGATTCGAGGGCATATTGAGAATCCAAAATTCAGAAATCAAAAGAAAGAAATACGAATATAGCTCACCATAAGAGAATGGGGATCGGTTCTATTAGCATCACTTGGGGGAGAAGCTGCTTGCAAAGGTGGGCTATGCCCGTGGGTAAACTCCTCAGCAAGGGTCTCTGGCTCGGATTGGCAAGGCCCTTGAATGGTCTCCTCAATGATGGTCTCCGGGTCCAAAGCACCACTCTATGATGAAGGGGGAATGAGTGGGAAGTGCAGGATATTTTAATAAAAAATAATGGTAGGGTGAAGTTAACTCACTTGAGCCGGTGTGAATGACGCTGATTCGGCCACACCATCGTCGGCCAGCTGCAAGACGCGGTTTGCATTCCCAACCTATGAGTTTGATGTTTAGAGAACATAAGTAATCACACAAAATAGTTGTGTGGTGCAAAATTTAAAAATCACAAAGTAGTGGCGTACCTGAAGACCAAAGGCTGAGCTGGCCGAATGGGTTCCTGTGGTTGAGGCCGAAGCTTTAACCGGCCTGGGGGCATTCGAGACAAGCTTTGGATATTTAAATGATTTTCTCGGCCGATTTTCTTCACTTCGAGCTGAATCTTCAGTGGCCCCTTAAAATAGGAGTAAAATTGGGTGAAGCCGAAAAAAGAGAGTATAACAAAGAATTCAAGTAAGATGGATCGTACCTTGGGTGGATGGAGATGGTCTGTTCTCGCCTTGGTTGGTAGGCGGGTGCTGAGCAGGAGAGCTGGCGCCTTTGGTTCGAGCTTCAAAATACCAATTCAAATAAAGTCACGATATTGCATTTAATTGTGAAAACATGCCAAATAAAAAAATAATCGTACAAATACCTCTGGAGCTTGAGGCTGCCTGCTTGGGATTGGACCGCTTAGGGAGATCAGGAAAAGTCTTGAAAATCCTCACTGCATGGACCTCATATGGCTTACTGAACCAGGTGGCCGAAAGTTTGGTCCAAAAGTCACGAAACTCCTTGAGGCAACCGAAGTCTGGAAGACCACTCTCAACAACAAATTCGTCGAGTTGGAGGGCTTGGAGGCTATCAGCATGCTCAGCATCTTTCGTTTTCTTAAAAGAAGTTCTCCAAACTGATAATAGGTTTTCAGACTCTGTAATTGGGTTCGGGATGGCCTGAGCAAACCCAAACAGACTACCCACGGCCGCTGGATAATACAACTCACAACCACAGTCATAGTTGTTTGATGGACTAGCCAGGAGGCCAAATGGGATGTCTCGGGTGACGAGAATGCTGGCCCATAGTTTCTTGTGTTCATCAGCAACATCGCTTGTGGAACAGTGTCTAGGCTTAGAGCTAGGTAACTCGGGTGACGTTGAGTTAGACAAATGGAGAATTGCTGAGCTGTCCTATCCTCACAATGGTATAAGAATTTAAAGCACTCTTCTACACTATGGTCGGGTAGAGGAAGTAAAAGTAGGGTGTCTCCAAGGAGTTTGTCATGGGCGAAGTTTGGGGTCGGGGGCCCTAATTCGGGAAAGTACAACTGAAGCCAGAGTTGAAAAATCCATAATGGCCCAGAGACGTTGGCTAACATGGGTGTGGGATGGACAATGTTGGAAGTTTCGTGAATTTTGGACCAATGTTGTAGGAATTTTGGCTGGGTTTTATTGAATAGAGCAGCCAATATTTTTTGGGTAGGAGCAAGTGGCCGTGAGGCACACTAAATATATATATATATATATATATATATATATATATATATATATATATATATGTGTGTGTGTGTGTGTGTGTGTGTTTGACAAGCCAAAAAATCAATGCCTTTTCTTTACCCTGACACAACATACATGATATATGTTATTTAATACCTTTTGAGTTCACATTTGACAATTCAAGTATGTCTTTCACGTGGCCTTCACACAACATATATAATATAATATGTTGTTTGAGAATTCATGCAATGCAACTTGGATTTGATGGTGCATGTATATACATATATATTATATAACAAGACTTGTCAGACTTGACAATTCAAATGAAGGCTATAATGAAATCTCTTGACAATTCAAACACATACATATATATATATGTATATATATAATAGCATTATATATATATGAGAAAAGCAAAAGTATGGCCTTAACGAAATCTCTCGGCCAAGTTGGCTATGTATATGAGAAAAGAAAAAGCATGGCCTTAATGAAATCTCTCGGCCAAGTTGGCTAGCCAAGTACATCTATGTAGATATATATATATATATATAATATTTTAAAGTTAGTCTAGCCAAGTTATTGAATACATATACATGGGGAATGTATGTTTGGCCTTAAGGATGAGACTGGAGAAAATTTGCAAAGACTCCATGACTAATCCAAGTGGTCGACTTTAATAAAAAATCACGGCTAGGTCAATGTTAGTAAAAGTCCTTGGTTGGATTAATCATGTAGTCTGATTGTTGGCCAGGTCGTATGGTTTTTAAACCAAGAAGTAAAGTGGCAGCCACTAATGGCATATTGTCACTCAATAAAATTGGGGTTGGGCCCGTGTTTTACTAAATTTAATTTTCTTTAACCTTACCCAAAGCCTTAAAAAAATGGATTCGGGTCGGGTTCTAGTCAGTTCTCATCCGACCATGATTTGTCAAATGGTCGAAATTTGGGAATAAATCAAGCCAAGATGATGCCAAACTTGAAATGGGTCGGGTTCTTCTATGCTGCTCGGCACTTCTATCTGCCCTCCCAATTTCTTCAAATGGGTCCAAGGAAATCAAAAAAATACAAATTAAGTATTTCTAAGAGCATCCAGGAGTGATTAACATTGTGAGTCATTAGTTAAAACATTATTACAGCAACAACATGTCAAAATGTATAAAAGGCAAGAGCTTTGGTTCCAAACATTTTAAAAGCAGAAAGGTTAATACAAACAACAAGAACACAACATAGATTCTACTTAGTATAGCATATGATATAGCTGAGAATTAACAAGTTGTTAAGCACCAGAAGTAGTACCCATTAAAGTAAAATGAAAGCAAAAAAAATTGACCCCAACTTAACCCATTATCAATCATTCATCTAGTTGAAAGAATTAAGAGAATATTAAGGCCATGACAAAGCCAAAGTGAATAGATAATGCTTCTGTCCTCACACTGGATGAATTGTTTAGAAGTTAAGAATTCATTCTAAAGTACGCAGACAACCTATTTAGAATTTGGCAATACTTGTAATCAGACATGGTTAATCAATTACTTCTCCATAAGGGAGACTAGAAAGAGTGTTTGATTTGTGAACCCATAATACAAGTGAACAAATTTGAAATGAATAATATAACGAGAAACATACATGAGGCTACATCTCCATCCTTCCACCAACAATCACCAATCCCGTATCCCCATGCCTCAAGGTGTAATTAGTTACTGAGATGGCATCCCTCAATGGTGAGCATTGTGTGGAAAATCTTCCTGTAAAATGCCAACTAGATAGAATACACATTGAAATGAATAGAACCAGAACAAGTTACCATTTTCGCCAAAAGGTTTGAACAAAATTTCAACTTGCCACAAACCTGTATCTGCAATTCAACTATGTGAGCATTAGTGTTCTGTTTTGTCAAGAACCCAAAAACCCGAAACAAATTGATGGAGAAGTACATGAAATTCGTTACGGCTAGGGTCTTGATGGGAATCTCCCCATAGAGAACTACATGGCTCACGTTTTGCAGTGTATTTAGTCAACTGATATTCACATTAATGGATATGAATGAATTTTCTTTTACCTTTTTCTCTCTCTATTTCTTCCAAACTGCGATCGTCGAGGTTCTGGTAGTTCATGTCTTTCATCGCGTCCCTCATACACGTCTCGTTGCTTAAGGAGATGAAGCTGAAGCCATTAGACCTTCGGTCTCACGGTTGTTGATGATTTTCAATTCGACAATCTCGCCGTAAGGAGTAAAGGCCTCTAAATCTTGATGGAACCCAAGGAGAAGATCTGAAATTTTAGGAAGAAGAAGAGATCACTTAATTTTGATGATGTTGCTCTGAATTCAAATACCACAAATACCCTTGTGGTAACTATTATTTTTACCCCAACCTAAATTTATTTTTCATTTCTATCATTTATTTCCTGTAATTTTTTTTTTTTCCCACAAGCCAGAGGACTTGGTCCTCCGGAGGACCGAAGCCTGGGCGCCCTAATTAACATGACTCTTTTTTGCACTCTTTATTATTTATCCGGTTGTTGATTACAAGACTATAAAATGAGATAAACGAACTTAATAAATATTTAGTGGATATTAGCAAAAAGCAATCAGACATATTCATTGATTGAGCCCGAAACTTGTGGTGCGTCCACTTTAAAGTCAAGGCTCAGAATTGGACGTCCATTCTAGAAATCAAATTTTAAATTAATTTGTGTAAATGAAAAATACCAATTCATTCTTAAACTCCAATAGACGGATCATCTACCCATGAGCCACTTAATTATCCAAGTACACCACTTTGATCTCGACATAGGGACAAGTGGGTAATCTAGTGTCCCACTAGATACAACTGCAACCAATTTGAATCGTTGATTCTTAATCAATTAAATCCAACTACTGAAATTTCTAAACTACACCAATTTAAGGGTACATAATCCAGCTAAAATCAAATCTTGATACAACCGTCACCTCAAATAAATTCCCGAACTAGATATTGAATCTCACTTTACTTTCTAAATTGGATTTTATTACAATGTATTGTCAGAACAACGCTTTTATTACCTCACTTGCTCCATTTCGTTAGTCATGTTAGTAACAACATTAATAGTATTTACGTGTTAATACATAATTAATTGTTTAATTATTCATAAAAAAATATTAAAATTAAAAATTAAAAATTAAAAAGGGAGATGACCAATGAATAGTAAATATGGGTTTCATCTTCAACGACAATATGGGTTTGTATAAAGGAGTCTCGCCTACCTCGTTCTGCATCGCCATCAGATCAAAGACCAGAGACCCATTTGAGGGCTCGTCCCCAGTGAGCTTCTCCACCACCGGAGTCACTAACTGAAGCTCACCAGATCGAACGGCGGAGAAGAAAGATTGATGGGTTAAAAAACACACGGACTTTGAGTCCATCATAATTCATGTAAGTTTAAAAGATTCAATCTTTTGACGAGTCTCTGAGTTTTCCTTCGTCAATAGTGGAGGAAGAGGAAGTAGGACGAAGACTAGCTGACCAGGTGGAACTTGTAACGAGCCTAACGAGGGTATGGTTGGGGTCAGGATTTCAAGGTTGTGTCTTTCTAATTCAATTAAATTCAGATATTTCTTTCTTGGCAATATTAAATTGACTGAATATTTGTACTTAATATTTTCAATCAGTATTGATTGATTAAAAGCCTAATTTTCTTTGCGCTAGGCAGATGCCTTGTCTCCAAGTTACAAGGGCTTGAAGAAAGCCATATATGGAATTCGATTTGAAATTGCAGACGGAGGACTATCTCAAGACTGGGTCTAAGGATATCGATAAGCTTCTATGGAAGGGCGGGAGCGAAGGGAATCCGGATTACGTGTGTTTGAGGTCTGAATTGCGAAAGATGGCTCAGCCTAGTGGCCATGCGGTTCGACTGTTTCAGGCGCGATGTGGGTGCCTTGTTGCCAAGCTCGATGGCTGGGGTCGCAGTCGTGGACGTCGGCATAAGAAGTTAGTTTCCCAATTGGGCGACCGAGTCTTCTCAGAGTGAATCTTGTATTGGCCTTCAGGGGTTTTGAAATAGGCTTTTATCAGAGCTTGGGTTTAGGAAATTGTTGCTCCTAAAGAAGACGATGATGACGTCGTTGGAGTCGTCGTCGTTGTCAATGATGAGGTGGACGACACGATAGGACCCGATCAGGAAATTCCTAAGTAAATGTGTCTCGTCCTGCTCCCTTCTGACACACAAGACTAGTTTTCCCACAATACCCTCAGACATGTGTCAGACCAAAGATAAACGCCCAAAAAATAACAACTATTGGTAAATTAAAGTGACTAAACTTACGGTAGCAAATAAGGGTACTAATAGAAGATTTATCAACCAAGAAATTATGAATGATAACTCCTAATATAATACTTTGCAAGTGCACAAAATTGTATCACGAGTATAGTAGCTTTGCAAAGGTCGATTTCTCGAGGACTTGTTCAACGTGAATCCACTTAGTTTGTTATGAAACAACTTGAGAAAAAGTACGAAAACGTTGGGGGGTTTTGAGTGATGATTGGAACGAAATTAAATGATGAAAACAAGTGCAAAATGATATAAAAAAAAACATGATTTGAAAGTTGATTGGATGATTAGGATGAATTAGGACATGTTATCCACCTTTACTAATTATAGTTCTCCTTAGATCTCTTTGATTAGATTAATTATGCATGTATATGAATTAAGTGCCCATGCAGGGGTCCGACTAACGCTCACCCCACACATTTAACTTCTCTTAGATTGCATGTTTAAGCGTGATGTACCTGCCCTTAAACAACTATTACCGATAGTACGTAATAATGCATGAAACATGAAGAAGATTTAATGACACTACACTATCCCTAGAAAAGTGATGTGCAAACCTAGAGAGTCATGAGTTTAGATCACGAATAAGAGTCCCCCCCTTAAACGTGATGCTACAAATTGCAGGGTGAACACAAACATCGAGGTGATCCGTCAAGCAATTACATCAACAATTATACGCAAATAAGGTGATCAAACTTACAAGCATAAATTGAGTTCATGAAGCATAGCAATCCAACAAATCCAGGCATACATAACAGCCATAATCAACAACCAGAAATCTAATTGTGAACTAACATGGCTAGGGCTACAAACAACCCTAATCTTAAAGGAAACTACTCACGCATAACTAAGTTAACAAACAACATAATTGAATTCATATAAAAGGGATTGAGAAACACAAATAGTAAGATGAATGATGCGTGAGAAAAGTGGCACAAACACTTCTTCTCCTCCCAAGCATCACGTCACAATCAAGGTACAAGAATCAAATCCAAAAGCATGAACACAAGGAAGATTGGGCTAATAGTGTCAGGACCCGTCCCAATCCCCTCCAGGATTAACGAGGGAGGATCCTGATCCCGTCTGACACGGAGTGTCAGACTAGGAAAAATTTGAACATTTAGCCTGAACGGCTTCCAGAGTATGCCAGGATCTGGAGGAGGTATGTGATGTCTCGATCTCTACTATAGTCCGCACCGTATTCAACCTGAAGGGCATGGAAAACAGAAAGACTATGAGTGGACAAAAATAAAAGAGTTTATAAAACATATTTAATAAAAGACCTTTATGCCCTTCACTAAAAAGTATGCATGCATAGTAAAACCATTTATCAAACCACATATGTTTAAACAACCAATTCCATACGGGCCCCTACCCAAATCCATTTACAGAAAACTAGAGCATAATAACATATGTGGAATCTCAGCCCAAATCCATTTATCAACCATAAAACACAATTTAGCAAAACCAATTGAAATCATGTTTATCATATATCATATAACCAATCCTGTCACGGTATCTAGAGCTACGTGCGTGCTACCCGGGGTCTCAAAGCCCAAGTCTCCCTAAGGTCCACCTAGGTCAATGTCCGTAGATCAATGACCCTCCTGGGGTTATAATCCATAGCCTTCATGAGAGTAAGGAACCCAACGAGGGCGACTCCACTCAGTCAGTGCTCCGTGACTACTTCGGGGTCCACCCAGGCCAACGACCCTCCCTGGAGGAGACAATTCATATATAAAGGATGGTATACAAAAAAACTTTTGAAATCATTCTTAAAACCTTTCAAGGGTTCATGCTGGTCCCCATAAACCGTCATGAACCATAAAAACCTTTCAAGGGTTCATGTCTGGTCCCCATAAACCGTCATGAGTCATAAAAACCTTTCAAGGGTTCATGCAGGTCCCCATAAGCCGCCATGAACCATAAAAACCATTTATGGGTCCTTGACCCGAAATCACAATCTTAAAACATAATTGGGCACACATAACTGGGCCCTAAGCCCAAATAGCAAACCAACTGGGCCTCGTGCCCGATTTTGTAAACTAAATGGGTCTCGTGCCCGATTTCGTAAACCAAATGGGCCTTGTGCCCGATACGTAAGTCAACTGGGCTCCGAGCCCGATTCGTAAACCAACTGGGCCTCGAGTCCGATACGTAAATAAACTGGGCCTTTGGCCCGATGACTCGTTAAATCAAATGGAGTTCAGGTCTGAGAGTTTGTAAATCAAAGGGGTCTCGATCCCGGTCCATATTTCCAAATCCGAAATCAATTCAAGAACCAATTGGACCTTTGGCCCGAGAATGTAGCTAAAAGGGACTTCGAGTCCGAGGGTTTCCAAAACAAATGGGTCTCGAACCCGAGTTTACCTTTTCAAATCTAAAACCATTTTATGAAATCATTTCCAAAACTATAAGCACGAAAAATCTGTGCAAAATCGTAAACCTCGATTTACGTGCAAGCACGTAAATCGTCTCGAAATGCGTGAAACCATATAAATCACAATCATCCAAATCATCATCATAGAATCATATCTATAAACCATATAAAACATTTATGCATGCATCACAGTTTAGAAATCAAGGTCCACTCACAGACCGTCCTAAGCTACCGCCTCGGTGTGCGTGCCGTAAGCCTCACCGGGCTAATTGTCATCACCGGAACTCCCAAACCTGTCCAAATCAATCTAGAGGGTTACTAACTACCTTATTAACCTCTCATTGAAGCCCTGTAATTTTCCCAAATTTTTAACTATTTTTAATCTCGATCATAAACCTTTGAATGTCCCGAACATTATCGAGACGGTGTTCGATCGACACGAAATCAGTCCCAAAATGTTTGTTACATCGAATAGATTAAAAGTCATGCTGAACACTTCCCCAAAAAGGCCCATCACGCGCCTTCACGCGCAGCCCAAAGGGGTTGCGCGTGAAAGCCACGCGCCTGCTACAGTGTCACCATCAACCTCGCGTGAACCTGGTTCGAACCGTACCGGACCGGCGATATCGGTTCAGTGACCAAACTGGTTCATTTTCAATCCAATCTCTCCCTTTTTGATTCCTAAACCTTCCTAACATCAAACCTAATTTTTCTAGCTATTGAAGACACAGAAAACCCCACTAAAAACTCACCTTCCATGAACAAGCTGTGAGCTTGATCTTCAAGCTCGATTTCATAGCTTCCTAGCCATCCATTTCCATCCAAAACGATCCTCCTCAAGTCTCCTTGGTCCGTAGGTCTCATTAGAATCAAATAGGACTCAAAATACCAACCAAATCTCAACTTTCAATTTTTAAAAATGGAAATGAGCTCTCGGGTTTGTTCGACTTACCCCTCCCCACCACCCCGCCCACCCCCCCCCCCCCCCCCCCCCACTGTGAGCCGCCGTGGACCACCGTCCCTGTCATTCTCAGTCCCTCATTATTCCTCACACGACCGTGTTGATGCAAGGTGATGGTGGTAGTGTGATGTAGTGTGTGTGTGTTTGTTCAAGGAAATGGAAAATGGTGGTTTCGGATTTGTGAGAAAACAGAGAGGGAGGATAATAGTGATCAGGTGAGAGGGAGATGAGATGAAAGGCCAGGGTGAAGGGGAAGGATGAGATGAAGGGCTGGGATTAAAAGATTGGATGAGTGAGGATTATAAAATAATATTATTTTAATCTAAATCTCACCAATCAATGTGAGGTCCATAACTTGGGGTTAATGACCAATGGGATGAGTGACACTTGTCACTCATCCATGGGTCCCACTTAAAAAGTCAACCAATCAAATTTTGCCACCTAATCATCGCCTCGTAATACGTCTATAGTGAAATCGAACTTCCATGAACCATAACTTTCCCGTCCGAAATCCGATTTCAGCGTGCCGCCTGTCTATGGATTCGTATCGACTCGATCTACATAATGATCCTCGGTCCTCGACCATCGGACCTCCCAGGTCAAAAGTTAACTATTTACCCCTTTAACCAAATTACCAAAATATCCATGAACTTCCGAACGTCACGACTTCTTCCTCGAATGTCGGAATTGAATGTGCCACCTGTTTATGAACTCGTGACGTCCCGAACTACATCACAGTCATCGGCCAAAGTCCATTTGACAGCCAAAACGAAAAGTCAACGTTTTGCCCATTCCAAGGGCAAAATCGTCATTTTGCACCGTCCGTCCGAAAGTACCCCACTAATCACCGATTAATCTCACTAATCCTTGATTACTCACTAATCTAATCCCGAAATTCGGGACGGGTCGTTACAAATAGTGTATAAAATTTAAGTAGAAATTTTAGCAGAGTTTTAGGACCTTAGGAGGTAAATGGATGTCCCTTCATAAACCCTAATACCTCTATTTATAAGAGAATAATTAATCACCTTAAAAATAAGAGTTTATAATTAAATTTTATAATTAAAAGGCTTCCTAATTAATTAATAAATCTAATTAAAAATTTTCCTACAAGTAAAGGAATTAAAAATAAGAATACAAAAGGAAATAGGACTAAAATCCCTATACAATATGGAGAATAAATGTGGAAAGAACTTAAAATTAACCTAAAAATAGTCCAAACTCGGAATTAAAGCTTCAGGGACCATTTTCGGTGGTCAACCACCGAAATCGAAGCAGTCAAAGGCGTTGGTCAACACAAGTCAAAGGCGCCAAGGAGCTGTGCAGGTGTACGGTGGCAGCCCACCGAATTGGGAACCACCACTTCAGCACACGTGTGCGGAAGAAGAACCCAGACATTCGGTAGACGTTTACCGAAGAAGCTGGCTCGCAACAGTGACACGCGAAAAATCCTGATGCTTATTTCAGTGGGTATCCACCGAATTCCTGTGTCATTTTTTTTCTTTCATAACTTCTTCGTTTAAATTCCAATTTAGGTGATTCTTTTGCCCAAATTCTCATAATTTCAAACTCTATTTGATCTACACATTTCTCACAAAATATATTATTTTCTCCAATTGCATAGAACGAAATATTAACAAAACATAAGTAAAAGGGTATTAAATCATGAATAAAATATGCATAAATTATGACGTATCAGGTACGGAGCATATACTATTGTCCCCAACAAGTGCGTATCCACGAGTAATACCTCCGCCATAGAAGTAGTCCCGACACCTAACCCCAATCTAGAGGGGCTTCCAAAACCACAGACAGACCCATGAGTGGATAAACCTTTTTAAAACACATTTATCACAAATAATAGCCATGATACCGCATTCTCTATTCCTGGACACCACAAATAAAACCATAGGGATAATAACCTGGACACCACAAATAATAGCCATGATACCCCATTCTCTATTCCTGACCATGACAGCCAACCCCTATACTACGTATAGATAGCCTCTAGAAACTGACAGAGACATACTCCGGACGCTAGTCAGGAAAAATAGAAGCCCCCAGGTTTTGGCGGAGACAAACTCCAGACACCGGTTTGAGAAAGTATAAGCCCATAGGTATTGGCGGAGACACACTCCAGACATCAGTCTGGAAAGGTAATCACCATAGGTATTGGTGGAGACACACTCCAGACACCAGTCCGGAAAGGTAATCACCATAGGTATCCATCTTAGTAACTGCAGAGCCCCGCTCCAGACGTTTGAGAACTGGTCAAACTCTAAGGATGGTCAACCGCAGAAATAGTCATAGTCATAACACCCAAAATCATCATTTCAAACATATATCATTGACTCTGACTCCAAGTCAAAACCATAAACCCAGCTCCAAGTCAAAAACACAGTTTACACATGTAAATTCATAAAAATGGTATCCAAAACCATATCAAATGAGTAACAAAATCATAAATCTGGATATTAAAACAAACACAACCGGAATATATAGTCAAAACATATAAGATAATTCTATATACATGTAAAACAGTTTGAAAGCAAAGGCCCACTCACAAACTATCCGATCGAGCTTCGTCCCGAACTGCACACTCTCAAAGATCGTTGGAGCAACAATTCATGTCACAAACGACACCTGAAGGTCACTAACAGTGCCAATAGCCTCACGTTGAAACCTCATAACTTCCGAGATAGAATATGCATCCCAAACAGGCAACCAGAGGAGAAAAACATCCAAAACTATCCTCAAATGACCGTCGATCGGCCTGAAACCACTACTATTGGATTCAAGGCATCAAAATTAATCATACAAGATTGGTTCCACCTCAAGATTTGCACCCACATGCCCCCATGTGCCAAGAGAAGGCTGGTGGCCTTCCCCAAGTACCACTATGCGCGTGATGTCACTTACAACATCAGCCCTAGTTCACGCGGCACTGCTACGTGTCACTGAAAACTGATACCACATGTCACATGGTACTCCCTAACATGTGCCACGTGGCACCACTTACTACCTGCCACATGGCACTACTGACAACTTAACACATCTGCCATGTGGCACCACCCAATCCAAACCACATGGCTTGAAAATGCTGACATGGACACCACGTGGTTGCCATGTCAGCTTGCCACGTCACCCACTTGTATGACCACCACTTCCACGTGGCTGCCATGTGGTCGCTCCTAACCTCTCGTAGTCAACCCACGAACCTGAAACTCGATTTTTCAATCCATTTCTCGACCCGATTCCAAAACTAGCCCAGATCACACGCAATCTTCGATTTAAAACCACAAATATTTCCTAAATCGACCTAGAAACTCAAATACGGCCTCAAAACTAAGGAAACACGTGAATCTCAAACACACCTCAACCAATTCCGAACTCCCTTCTAGGTTTATTTCCTGGTCCAAGCCTTCATCCTTTCAGCCTGTTCTGATTAGTAGAACCCAAAGATGATGCTAGTAACCTAAGTTTGGGGTTTCAACGACCAAAAATCGAATCAAGAGTTAAAGGGTCTACGGGGTTTACCTGGATTTTTCCTGGGTTACAATAACCCCCCGTGCATCTCCCTTCCTCCTCATCAACATCCCACAGTCTCTCAATCTCACTCTGATCTCCCCACAACAGAGAGAAACATGATGAAGAAAATGATATTGAAAACGAGTAGGGTGGTTTTGTGTGTGTTTATGTGTGTGTGTGTGTGTGTGTGTGTGTGTGTGTGTGTGTGTGTGTGTGTGTGTATGTGTGTGTGTGTGTGTGTGTGTGTGTGTGTGTGTGTGTGTGTGTGTGTGTGTGTGTGTGTGTGTGTGCGCGCGTGTGTTTGTGTTTGAACAAAAGCGAGAGATGAAATGGTTAAAGGATAAGGACCAAGGGGTGAGTGACACTTGTCTCTCATCCTATGGACTTGGACAAGATTTTCCCACACTAACAAACAAAAGTTCGACTTGTCTCAAAAAGCGTGTAACCAAAAGCCATATAAACTATTTCTGACTCGTAAAACTACCATACAGACTCCAAATTCGACGTGTTGTCTGTCCTCGTAACTGGAATCTCGAGACCTATGTAACACTCCTAGATAAACGTGCAACCACTTCCCGAGTCAAAAATCAGCGTTTGTACACTAATCCTCACCTTGGGGTAAAATCGTCAGTTCACCCTAAATATTCTAGAAAATGCGGTCCAGATTATTACACGGCATCGAGTTTAACCATTTTTTGTGTGGAAACTGTTGCTAAACATCATCGACGAACTCACGAACTCCCAGAGACAACATCTTCTTCGCGAAGCAATTTATGGGTTCTGTTTTTGGTTTTTCTGGGTTTAAAGAAGATTAAAATAAGGTCGAAGAAAGGAAAGAGATGGGGAGATGGAAATGAGATGAAGGCAATTTCTATGGAGATGAAAGGACTCAGTCCACCACTCACTCTATCTCACATTCCCAGATTGCCATTTCAATTAGTTGAAGAAGGAAGAAGATGAAACCTAGATTTACTATTCATTGATCATCTTCCTTTACAATTTTTTATTTTTTAAATATTTAGTTTTAATAATTTTTTATAAATAATTAAACAGCCAATTATGTACTGACACGTAAGCACCATTAATGTTGTTACTGGAATGGCTAACGAAATGGAGCAACGGAGGTTACATAAGCGGTGTTCTGGCAGTACATTCCAACGAAATCTAGTTCGGGGAGTAAAGTGAGATTCAATGTCTAATTTGAGGGGCATTTTGAGTAATAAGTCTTCCATTAATTTCATTTCCAAAACACCTAAAACACATATTTTAATGAGTCATTCGCCATTGAAAAATATGAAACAAATCTTATTTATTGTGAGTTATCAAGTCATTGAAAATTTAGAATTATGGGTGGCTTGATCCCGATAGCGAATACGTGTAAAATTCAACGCACAGGCAGCTGCAAAAACAAAAATACACCTCCTGGCTTGATCTCCTCATCAAGGTTTTGTATTATTGGAATAAAAGGATTTTTCCCTTTTCACCAGGAGTGGTAAATAAGAGGCATACTAATATTTAATAGAACAAACCTAAAACAAAAACCACATTGTTTTAGTGGTGGTGAAATTATGTCGTGTGACAAAATTTTCACCAAGAGGGGCCACACAAAATTTGTAGGACTTTTTCCTAATTTCCACACCTTCTTGTGGTAGAACCGTGAGGTCCTCCTAAAGTGCGGATTGGAGGAGAAAATGGGTTAAAATCTAATTTTGATTTAGGACCCTTGTGTTAGTGATGGCCTAAGAATTTAAACAGAGCCTTAAACTTTTTTTTTTACTTTAACCACAAAAAAAAAAAAAAAAAAAGAAGAAGAAGAAGAAGAAGAAGCCCAAGCCAAACCAAACCAAAAAATTTGAGCACTACCTATGAGCAAATCGGATTAGAACCTTCAGCTCTATCTAAATCACAGATTATGGTTCCGGGCCTTAGACTTCTAAACTTACATGTACTCTTCCAAAGATCTATCTTTCCTATCGAATATTCTAATCTTATTTTAGGCGTGATCGAACCCTGACATGGTACATACACATAACATACACATAACAGCGACGGATTAATTAAGATGAGGGAGAGAAGCAAATAACGAGGGCCTTATTGCACCCATTTTACCAGCACTAACTTCTTTTATATCATAATTGGCTTAACATCAAACCCAGAGATGATTTATTTTGTGAACCTCATCACTAATGAACTATTTAAGAGCTACATTTATAAGACAACAAAACTAATCAGAAGCCAAAAATGTATCGGCACTTAAAAAAGAGTAACATAGATACATTAGTTCAAGACATCAAACTGGACGATATATGGGTCATAGTTTAGTACAATGAGATGACTGGTACAAGCACACAAAGCAGTCGATTCCTCAACACTACTCCAAATATTAACAACTGTCGACAACAACACCACACGATCATGTTGAAAAAGGACATGGCATGCTTCACAATGATAATTTTGAATACAGGCATGCCCAGTCTCCCCAAATCTCGTCTTCAACGTGCCTCGTACTGAACAACTGCAAAATAACCACGGGTCATACAAATCAGAAGCTGAGTAATGTAATAGAGTCTGATGGCCTGATTGGCATGCTTGGACCAGGAACTAGGACTTGGAACACTATCAAAACAATTTGGGCGCATCATGACCCAAACAAAGTACAATTTGTATGAAATGCTTTAATTGATTTTGCTCTAGGATTCCCACTGATCCAGTTCAGCAATCAACTTAGCTTTATTAGCCCATCTCGGAGTAGGCCAATCACAATCTATTAAGTGCGCATAAAACAACATCCTCAAAGACAACTCCAAAAGCCAACGATCGCTAATTCCACCCTGGCCATTACACCATTTGGCATCAAATAACTATTACATACAAGTGCCCATCACTTTACTTAAAGAGTAACCGTTTGTTGCAATGGTGTAACAGGTTTTGAATTAACGCAGCCAAGAAAACAATTACTAAGCAAGGACGAGTGACATGTATAACATATCAACACCCTATGCTAAAAGTGTGGCAGCAGACAAACAAAGTGTTTTTGACCAACAGATCCATCTAGTAAGCGACTGTCTCAAATTGCTGCCATGTTTAGTTCTTTATAATGGATTACAAAGATTCACATAGGAAGCTGATCCAGTTCCAAGTTCAACATCCTCACTTAAACTTGCAGATTCGGACAATTTCCATAATTAAACTAACATTTGATCGCAGAATACACAATACAAACTTGTTTTTAAATTAAAGGTAAAATTTAACCTGCAACACCATTGGAATCACCACAATTAACAATAAAAAGTCAAGCACTAAGAATTGGGAAATAGTATCGCCATACACCTAGGCCCCACATGTATGTACTATTATATAGTAAGGGTTATGAGCACGTGATGAACTGAACAAAGACACGTCTTTAAAAAAGGATACTATAAAGAAGATACAAGTAAACGTATTTGATAAAAGGGAGCATGGAGTGAGGACTAAGGATAGGGACATACTGCGACGTGTGCGCTTCTTGTACAGGATACGGTAACCGCACTCACGGCACTGAATCACATCGTTTGGCTTCAAGGGAATCTCCATCCCACAATCTAAAACAGCATCAAACACCACAAATTAATAATTAAGAATCAAAATTCTTCTTGGAGACAGCTTTGTTGAAGAACACGATTCAAAAAATCAGTACCTCCGCAGATGTAGTAGACTGCCTCTGGCTGAGGATCCATCATAATTATATTAACAGGTCAAGAAGTGCCTCTACGTCTCCTGTGGATCCATGAAAAGCCCATGAAGAAAAGGAAAAGGAAAACTAATGTGCTCCATGAAGAAAGATTTATGTAAAAAGCCCAAACCAGGAAGCGAAACTATGTTTTCAGTATTAAGAAACTCAACAGCCGAAAAGTTTCATCAAAAACAGAATAATCACCAAACAAAGGTCTTCATATAATTTATCAAAAAAAAAAAAAAAAAAACTTTTCTTGATCTTATAATGCTCTTCAGCTCAGGTCTCCAAATTTTCAGCACAAAATGCTCAGGACGAAAGTTTTATCAGAATCATCATTAGAGGCAAGAAAAGTTACCAAATATTGAAACCACAAAATAAAAAAGAACCTTGATCTGAAGAATCGAAGGAGTTATCTTTTTAAAGATCATCAGAAGCGATATAATGGATTCAGAGCCCACTAGTAAATAGCCCATAATTGAATTAAAAATAACCTAATTATAAACTTTTGAAAATGTTGGTCTCATGGCCAGTCCCAAATGGTAAAGGCAGTAACACTGCTCCACAAGGCGATAGGATATGACTAGAGATAAAATACTTTTGAAAAAAAACTATTTTAATTTTCATTTGAGTGTTTAAAATAAATAACTTGGGAATGATTAGAGATAAAATACTTTATGTTCCCATTTTATCCTCTACTTAATTATTTGAAATAAATACATCAATGAAATGGGTATGTAGATTTAGGGTTCATCAAATAATTTATACCATGATTCTATTGCATCTGTTGAATTTTTCATGAGTGTTTGCAAGGCTGCATATTTTAACAAAAATATAACGGCAGATGAGCAAATTTAAAAAGTAGCAGTCCACCACCCAACCATCATGCTCAACCCACCAACTTCTCGCAACCGATCAAGCCCAAGCTAGGCCCTTCATCTTCCAAACACAATTGAATTATTTTGGTGAAATAGCACATTATATTTCAATTGTTTCAAATAATATGAAGAAAATTATTTTGTAATCGGTGTGATAAAATAAGAACAGATTAGGCTTAAAAACTAGAATTATCAAAACTAAATAATATTAAGTAGGACATAGTAGATCCTCGAGTAAGAACTTGGAACAATGGAGGTATCTAGTCTGTTCTTTTTTATTGATTGTTGTGGAAGTAATCCAAATCCATCTCTCAAGTGGAATTGATTACAGTCAACTCATTCCTCTTTTCATTTTTCATGTTAAATGATGAAACATGAATTAAATTCTCATTCCGTGTCTAAATTCCAAGCAAACAAACAAGGCATAAATGTTTAGGTGTATTGAAAACATCAATGAATGTTATAGACTTTATTAAATGGTAGAGTCTTATGGAGTTTGACAGACAAAATTTTTATTGTACATTATACTTTTCCTGAGTTTATGATTTGTCTAGCATCCCTCTAGGATTTCTACAAATCATTTTATATAAAGCTTAAAAAATATTATTTTTGGTTTATATTTCCAATGAACTTAATAATATTCAACTCTTATACCGATATCATCATATATTATTCTCTAAAGGAATTATAATTTATTAAATAATAAAAATTATATAGATATATTTTTTGTTAATTATATAGATATATTTTTTGTTTTAAGAAAATAATAAACATAAAATAATAAATAATAAAATGAAAAAAAAAACATTTCAAAGGCATGCATAATGCTTGGTAGACCTAGACTCTTAATCTCATTTAAAAAAATTAATTTTTGTAATTATTTTTAAATTTTTGTAATTATTTTATTTTAATTTGGTGAGCATTTGTTAGTATAAAGTAATTAGGATTTATTTATAAAAAATTCAAATATTTTTTATCAAGTTATATAATTCAATATGATGTTGTGCTAAACTCAATCACATTATATCAAACTATGTATAACTCTATTATACAATTCTATACAATTTTGTTATTAACTTTGTAAAAGTTTATAGACGTAATCATTTTTAAAAAAACTCTGTAATTATCTATATAAATCAGAGTTCACTACATCCTCTTAAATTCTATATAAATGGGGCTAATAATTTATTGGAGAGAAAAATTAGTAAATTAAAATAAATATATATTAAAAATAAGTAAAGGTCTACTATTAATATATAAGACTCGCATCTATTATTCCACTCATTGTTGTAGAATATATGATAGGAATCAATTAACCAACATGAATAAGAAATAGAGTAAATTATTGGTTCACTCTTGACAAATTTTACTTTTATTTAAAATATTTATATTAATTTATTTTTATTGGGAGGTCCTTCAAACAATCAAAAATAGCATTATCTTCTTTTGTTATTTTTGGCATCATGGGTCCTTTATTATATTATACATATAATAAATATTGTATATATATTATATATAATTACAATTGAACTTTTTTCGATGAAATTAAAAATGAAGTTCGTATTATCTGGAGTTCAACATTAGGTTATAGAAAGTAATTAGAAAGTTTCTGAAGTTAAACCCTAAATCATAAGCAATCAACCAAATTATTTAATATCGGATGATAAATATATTTTTTTCATTTTAAATTTAAAAGTATTTTTGAAGAATTCATGCTCCTAATTATCTTACTTTAAGCTGAATTAGATACTTATATTACTCCTTAAAATGAACAAGTGAAAGAAAAAAGGATTATAAATATGAGTAATTTTTCATTATTATAAAGAAAAAAACTACTAAATAGCGACTAAAATTTTTAAAGGGTGTTTGAATAATTATTATGGTGATTAGGGAATGCAAAGTTTAAAAAGTACCGTTAGTAAACTTTTGAATAAATATTGATGTTGTTAAGAACTAATCAATAGATAGCTTTAAGAAATATGATCAGGTGCTTCCCTAAATTGACATATGTTTCCTAATTGATATGATTATTTTCAATTTATTATTCTTCATTCTTTAGTATACATTGATCTGGTCGTTCGTTATAAGGTAAGGTTGTAAAAAGAGAGAAATGAAAATTTAATAAGTATCATTTAATAGATGTCAGCAAAAAACGTAAGACATATTCATTTACAGAGCTATCTATTGAAAATGACACAGCAAGGTCGACCAGACTTGGTTTCTTACTGCATGTATGAACTCTTCCTCAAACCTCCTAGCTGAACTTGATTGTGAATTGGGATTAGCCCGTGACTTACTTGTTTATCTTCCTTGCTTACACTTGATCACACACACATGAATCGGATTGAAAATCGATCAACACTAGATGAGCCAATCAAACAGTGAATTGTGCACTCTATGTCAGGACCCGACCCTCCTCAGTCAGGACCGACTCATCTAGCACCATATTGTCTGCTTTGGGTCTCGCCCTCACGGTTTTGTTTTCGGGAGCTCATGGTGCAACTTCCCAGGGGATCACCCATCATGGATTGCACCAACCTGAACTCGCTTAACTTTGGGGTTCCAATCCCTTCCAAAGCCACTTGAGCTCCCAAAAGGCCTAGTGCTAGATAGGTGTGTGCCTACACCTTTAAGGCACACCACCATCCTCTCCCAGACCATTCCCCCTCGCAGGAATGTGGGATTGTTCACCGTTCCCTCCAAGACACGGATCTTACAATCCATCCCCCTTAGGGCCCAGCGTCCTCGCTAGCACACTTCCCGGTCAGGGTATGGCTCTGATACCAAATTGTCAGGACCTGACCCTCCTCAGTTAGAACCGACTCATCTAGCACCATATTGTCCGCTTTGGGTCTCGCCCTCATGGTTTTGTTTTCGGGAGCTCATGGTGCAACTTCCCAGGGGGTCACCCATCATGGATTGCACCAGCCTGAACTCGCTTAACTTTGGGGTTCCAATCCCTCCCAAAGCCACTTGAGCTCCCAAAAGGCCTAGTGCTAGATAGGTGTGTGCCTACACCTTTAAGGCACACCACCATTCTCTCCCAGACCATTCCCCCTCGCAGGAATGTGGGATTGTTCACCGTTCCCTCCAAGACACGGATCTTACACTCTAGGTGCTTGGTAAAATGCCAAGTACTTTTTCTCAGGTAACCAGAATCCTTTCTCTGGGTTTCTCTTGATTTTCCTTATCTTCATTAAGAGAATGTATACATACATATACCCTCACTCTTTCACAGCACACACACGGGCATGCATGACTTAATTCAGCCTATCCCTAGCTGCCACATATCTAGGATGGTTAGAAGGAACTTTCTTGAGTGCTAAGAAAACTCACTCACACACTCACACTTTTACAATTTTGTTATACTACATTTCTAGCTCATAATTTAACACACTTACAAACTCTCACACACTTGCACATACCCTACATCACATACTTACACAAACTAGCCGTAGGATTTGAATCTACTAACCGTAGAACTCAAATCTTAAACCGCTATGCAGCTTATCAAAAACACTCTATCTTAAGCTAGCAGCAGGTTTAACACCTAACAAACTTCATAGATAGCTCAGTCATTCCTTAGGTAGTGGTTTTGTGAAAATATCAGCCAATTGATCTTCGGATTTGCAGAAGATCAGACTTATCTGTTTGTCCTACAAAGCATCACGGATGAATTGGAACTTCATGTTGTTGTGCTTGGTTTTCTGATGGAAAATTGGGTTCTTGGCCATTGCTATAGATGGCATGTTGTCACAAAACATTGGAGTTGGTTCTCCCTGTTCCTCTCCAAAGTCCTTGAGCACAAATCTAAGCCAAATTGCTTGTGAAGTTACTTCTAAAACATTCACATACTCTGCTTCTGCTATGGACAAAGCCAATGTACTTTGTTTCACAGATGCCCAGGAGAACACCCCACTGCCTAGAGTAAATGCATTGTCTGAAGTACTTTTCATGTCATCTTCAGAACCTCCCTAATCACTATCACAAAAGTCAATCAAGGTTGAAGCTTTTCCCTTTTCATACTCAATCCCATAGGAAAAATCCCCTTAGTACTCTCTTAGCAGTTCTCTAGTGCTTACTTGTAGTTCCATGCATGAATCTAGAAAGTAGGCTTGCAGTATACTTAATGTCTGGTCTAGTGGTAGTCAGATAGAGAAGACTTCCCACTATTTTTCTGTATAGCTGCTCATCTGCAGCCTCACTCCCATCCTCTTTCCTAAGCTTCTCTGCTGGTACTAGTGGGGTACTCACTGGTTTGCAATCCCTGTGCCCAAATTTCTCAAGGAGAGTACCAGCATACATCCTTCGGTGGATGAAAATGATGCTCTCTGTCTGTATTACCCCCATCCCTAGGAAGTGATGCAATAGGCCCAAATCGGTCATCTCATACTTGCTCATCATCACATGTTTGAACTCTTGAATCAATCTATGTGAACTTCCAGTGTAGATTATGTCATCCACATAAATTGACATAATTAGAGCCCTACCATCCTCATTAAACTTGATGTATAGAGTTGCTTCACTTGTGCTTCTTTTGAAATCACAGCTTAGAAAATAGGAGTCAATCTCACCATACCATGCTCTAGGGGCCTACTTAAGTCCATATAGGGCTTTCTTCAACTTGTAGACTTTCCCCTTGTCAATTTGAACTTCAAAGCCCTCTAGTTGATCAAATACACTTCCTCTTCTAATAATCCATTCAGGAATGCAGACTTAACATCCAATTGATAGATTTTCCAACTCTTTTGAGCTGTAAGAGCAATAAGTGACCTGATTGTGTCCAGCCTTGCTACTGGTGCAAAGGTTTCATTGAAATCCACACCAGGTTTCTGTGCATAGTCCTTTGCCACCAACCTTGCCTTGTGCTTCTCTATAGAACCATCGAGGCTTAGCTTAGTTTTGTAGATCCATTTAACACCAATGACCGGCTTGTCCATTGTTCTATCTACCAAACACCAAGTCTCATTCTTCTGGATCATATCCATTTCAGCCTCCATAACTTTCCTCCATGCTAGATCCTTAGCTGCTTCTTCATAGGATTTAGGTTCAATTATACACACGTGACACCTTGCATAAATGTCATGAATACTCCTGAGGTTTACAGGTGTACCTGAGGAGGAATCTTTTTCCTCTCCCTCATTCTGGTTCTCACCTTTTGACTCAGTATCATCCACAAGTTCTTGTGGACTTTGACCTGAACTTTCACCTGGTTCATGTGTCCTGTCAGAACCATAATTGATGTTGAGAAACCTTCCAACATCTATCTTGGCAGTGTCCCAATCATAGACACTCTTTTCATCAAAAACCACACTTCTAGAAACCATAATCTTATTGGTTTGTAGATTGAACGGTCTGTATCCTTTCTCACAACTTCCATACCCTATGAAAATGCATTTCACACTCTTCTCATCCAGTTTTTGTCTCAACTAATCAGGAATGTGAGAATAGCATAAAGAACCAAAGATTCTGAGATGCTTAACCCTTGGTCTTCTTCCACTAAATTTCTTAAATGGAGTCTTCCCATTTAGTGACCTTGTAGGGCTTCTATTCAGTAGGTATACAACAGTACTTACTGCTTCTCCCCAGAATCTGTGAGGAACATTCTTCCCACACATCATGGCCCTAGCCATTTCCACCATAGTCATGTTATTTATCTCCGCAACCCCATTTTGTTGAGGTGAATAGGTTACTGTTAACTGCCTCATAATCCCCGTTTCATCACAGAAGTTCTCAAAATCTTTTGAGAGATACTCCCCACCCCTGTCACTTCTAAGGCTTTTAATCTTGAAATCACTTTGTAGCTCAACCATAGTCTTAAACTTCTGGAAAACATTAAGAATTCCTGACTTATGTGATAAGAAATACAACCAACACATCCTTGTATAATCATCAATGAAAGTCAGGAAGTACTTGTTACCTGCACACACACGGGCATGCATGCCTTAATTCAGCCTATCCCTAGCTGCCACCTGTCTAAGACGATTAGAAGGAATTTTCTTGAGTGCTAAGCAAACTCACTCACACTTTTACAATTTTGTTATACTACCTTTCCAGCTCATCATTTAACACACTTACAAACTCTCACACACTTGCACATACCCTACATCACACACTTACACAAACTAGCCGTAGGATTTGAATCTACTAGCCGTAGAACTCAAATCTTAAACTGCTGTGCAACTTAATCTACAACATTATCGGCGATATGAATATAGTGCAAAGCTCGACTACAATGCTTCATTTAGCATCTGGTGATGATAGGCTAATTATTTTAAGTTGTTTTTAAAAAAAAGTACAATTCTAAATGTTGGAAGTAGGAAGCACTAGGATACGAGAATCTTATACCGAAGTATGAAGCAGTAGAATTCTGAAATATGTATAGTGATTTTGATTTTGATATTAATTTTGGTTTAAACTTAAAATTCTATACTATTCAATTTGTTTAATTAGTCAAACTCATTTACAGGTATAATAAATAATGATATGATGCTAAATATTGGGTGGAAGTTTGTCAAATTCAATAACTCAATAGTTATATATTATATATATTGGTAGCTAGTGATTCTAAGTATCCCACGTCAAAGAAAAAAAATTCCAACTAATGTTCAAAACGGCGTTAGGAATTCTCAAGGCCGCGAGCAAGGGCTTAGGGGCTAGGCGGGGGCCTATGCGGTTTGTTTTAAGGAAAAAAATTCAATATATTAAAAATAAAATGGTGTTACTACAAATATATTTGCATTCACATACAAATATGACATGACCCATCCCAATCCCCCCGGGATTAACGTGGGATGTGTCATACTCCCGTCTGACACGAAGTGTCAAACAAGGGATAATACGTACCTCAGCCCATACGGGGCTCCCAGAGCGCGCTAGGATTGGTGGAGGAGTGCCATTTCTCGGACTCTGCTACAGCCTGCATCCGTGATCAACCTGAAGGGCATTAAAACCATTCAAAACTGTGAGCGAACGAAAATCAATAAATTCATAAAACATATTTCATAAAGATAACTTATGCCCTACACTAAAAAGTATGCATGCATCGAAAGTCAGTGATCAAAAAATTTACTCAAATAAGCCATTAGAGCCTTAGCCCAAAAACCGTAACTAAAAATCAAGTGTGGGAACTCAGCCCAAAACTGCAGAATACCAAAATCCGCAAATCCAAAACCAAGTGGGCCACTGCCCAAATCCATAACCACAAATCCACAAAGACAGAAATACCATTTCATGATTCCAACAATCCATATTACCATATAACCATCATCGGCATCCCAGATGCCTAGCTTCCTAGATGTTTGATGTCCCAGACGTCATATCTCACGGTAATAAGCAATGCGTGCTACCCGGGGTCTCTTCGGGTTAATATCTCTGACATCCCAGATGTCTGACATCCCAGATGTCTGACATCCCAGACGTCTAATCATAGCATTCCAGCTCCTGAGTTACTATACGATCTGGTAGCTCCGTATAATTACCCCTCGCAGGCAATGCACCATGACTTCCTCAGTGTCCCAAACACCTGGAGGAGACCATCACATATCCTCGTATCAGGATGGTATAGGGAAAAAAAAGAGTTTTACAAAGCCATTTAGGGTCCCCGACCTGAAATCACGTTTATGAAATATAGGTTCCCATACCCGAAATCACATTTATAAAACTCCACTGGGCCCCATGCCCGATTTCGTAAACCAACTGGGCCTCTAGCCCGATCACATAACTCAAAAGGGTCTCAGCTCGATTTCGTAAACCAACTGGGCCCTGCCCCCAATTACATAATTCAAATGGGTCTCATGCCCGAATTCATCTTTCCAAAACCAAAACCATGCCATAGAACCATAATTAAACTCACAATCACATAGCCATAGTATAAACTTGTAAATCTCGAAAAGCGTGTAAATATGGGATTACCTCGAAATACGTGCCATCATGTAAACCACCAGTGCCACAATCATCATCATAGAAAACACGTATGTAAAACATATTAAATAGTTATGCATGCATCACAGTTTAGAAAACGAAGTTCACTCACAGACCGTCCTATGCCGCCTCCTCGATACGCATGCCGAAAGCCTCCCTGGGCCACACCACTATCACCGAAACTTCCAAACTTGGCCAAATCATACTAGAGGGTTACTAACCTCCTCATTAACCCCTCATTAAAGCCCTGTAATTTTCCCGAATTTTTTACTATTTTTAAACACGATCTTAAACCTTCGGACACCCCGAAACATATCGAAACGACGTCTGATCGACACGAAACTAGTCCCAAAATGTTCGTTACATCGAATAGATGATTTCACATGTTGAAAGTTTCCCCAAACGTTCCCTCACGCACGGCCTGAACTCCCTGAGCGTGAAACCCACGAGCCGGATACTGTTCATCGTCAACCTCCAACGAACCTGGTTTGAACCGGTTCATTGGTTTGGTTCGTTTCAACCGAACCGACCAGACCGATTCTTTCAATTCCAGCCACCATTCTCGACGGGGTTTCCACCTACATGATCGTCTAATCCTCCTCTAGGGTTCTATGACTTCAAAAACAACAAACACACACGAGATCATTACCTGTAGCTCAAACCCCGTAGCCCAGATTCCTCCTCCCTGTTCCAAGCCTTTCCAGCCATCTGGGTCCACGAAACCAACGCCAAAACTCTTCATTTTGTCCCTAGAACTAGTCCTAACACTCAGAAACAACCCAAACACGTTAAGATTTGTGGTTTCGAAAATGAGAAAACATGGGGTTTCTCGGGTTTCCAGCTTACCGCCATCGTGCCACCGCCGTGAGTTTCTCCTATCACTCCCCTGGTGTCCTAGTCTTCTCCTGGGTCCAATCTAGTAAGGGTTTGAGTTTAGTTTGTGTGGTTTGGACGGGTAGTGAGTTTGGGGTATGGGTTTTTGTGTTCTTCGCGGGTTGGGAGATGTCGAGAGAGAGAGAGATGCAGGTGTTGGTGATGAGGATCAGCTAAGAGGGAATGAAGGGTGCAGATGTAATCTTGGAAATGAGATAGACGGCTGGGATTGCATGAAGAAAATAAATCATATTTTAAGTGACCAATGGGGGCAAGATCCACATTTTAGGGAAAAGGGAGTGTGGGATGAGTGACACTTGTCACTCATCCAAGGGTCCAGATTAATTCCAGTTTTAGATCAAATTACAATATTATAATATTTTTTTAATTAAACCCTCGGTTCGTACGTTTAATCGATTTCGTTCCAATGACCATAACTTTTTTCGTCCTACGTCCAATTTCGGCGTGCCACTTGTCTATGTATTCGTATCGACCCGATCTATGTAACGGTCCTTGGCCCTCGGCCATCGGACCTCCCGGGTCAAAAGTCAACATTTTACCCACGCCTATGGGAAAAACGATCATTTTACACCGTCCGGTCGATTTCACTCAACTAATCACCGTTTAACCTCACTAATCCTTGATTAGTCACTAATTTAATCCTGGAATTCGGGACGGGTCGTTACAACCTTCCCCCCTTAAATAATTTCGTCCTTGAAATTCCAACTATATCGATTCCACATCCACCTCGTGGAAAACAATTCGATCTCACATCATGTGTACACATGTACACCCACTAACCAGCACAATACTTGTCTACACCCAGACGTTGCATCACGAACTCACCTCGTATCGACTACACTCGACCACCTCGGACACATTTAGCTTAATGGTTTATCTCAATCACTAATACACTCTAACATCTGCTCCCACTGGGAGTCACAAAATCTTACTCATCAATCCACGCTGACACATTCAGCCAAACCGTCACCACTTGGCCAGTCATAAATCAATCCTACATCTTTCTCGCATCGAGAGTTACCAAATCTCACAATTTCTCTGCATTTCCTGAATTTCTCACAATTTCTCTGCCACACTGACTCACTCTAGAATCGCACCAAAGTACTTCGTACCAACTTTTCCTCATAATCCATGCTGTCATTAGTGAGAGTCACAGAGCAGCCGATCCATGCAAAACAACCTGTGGTTACACCAACCACCAACTCACTCAACCTGAGTATATGTACACCAACATCTCACTCGACCTGCATGTAACTGGACCCCATTGAATACTTGCCCAACAGTAATACACATCCCAACTCTAGGGTTCCATTAGCCATCTACGGCTCTGAGCACCTGCTCATACAATCATTGAATCCGTCAAAATCACTCTGCCCAACGCATAGTATTCAATGTCCAGTTCACGTCCTCAACCAATCCAATGATATCGGAACTAAGCTGACTACCAACGAGCTCAACAACGCACCACTAGTACATCATATGTACCGTTACTAGGCACCACTAGGCCTATCCAATATCGATTCTCATACAACGTATAGGGTACGTACATCTACCCTCAAACCATTCCACTACATGGTTCGTAGTCAATCACAATTTACTACTGGGGTCTATCTGTCTAATCTCGTACTAGAAAAATCGATTACTCCAACTCATCATCCATTCTGAGTCCCATGGTCACCCGACCAGCATCATAACGTCTACTCCCAAATACGTAAACCAACGAGTACAAATCTGACTCACGCCCACCAAGGCGTACCCATTCATGCCAATTGAGCATTCCAATCTCACCCACGTCTACTGAGACGCACTAACACTGAACCTATCTGTTACCTACTCAAAATATTTCCATACCGCATTCGATTGACTTCGAAAGGAAACCAATCTCATTGTCCACATATCCAAAGTTGACCAAATCTGACCCCGTCGGATACCCATTCGTTCACAAAGTCAATTATTCAAGTCAAATCGTAAACATCTCAACTCACTCAAGTATCGTCTCATACCGGATCAACTTCGAGAAGGAGTTCAATCCAACCATTCCCATATCCTAATATTCACGACAGAGTAATAAACTCTTCACCTAACTTGATCAATAAGATCACGATCCAGATCCATTACCACGTCACCCGACCGGTAACATCACGATCCAGATCCACCTATGATCCGCACATGCTCACTCAACTAACAATCCACCTGAAATTTGTTCGTAGGGTCTTACACCCTCTTGGAATCCTTCGTCAGTCACATCACTCCTCAACTATTTTCACATCTAATAGTTCAGTCAAAAACGAAACACGTCCAAACTGTGGGTCCTCTCCAATTACCTCATTTTGATCCTTGTCATCCCACCTAGGGAAAATCCAAGATGATCCAAGACGATGACATCAACCTTCATCCTACATGAGTGCAAACACAAACTCACTACACCCACCACACCAAGTAACCCAAAATCGTCAGCCACCAAGTAGAAAATGAGAAATCTCATTCACCTAGCCTCGAAATACTAAACTCCTCCTGATGACCCCAAAACACAACACGGGTCCACCAACCAATACACGCTCAACGTACTGGTGACAACAACCATCAACTGCCATGGGTAGAAAATAAGAAGTCACCCCAATGAATTCTGAATACCCATCACCAATGTTGAAACAAACACTCATCTCGCCTCCTCAATCATAACCCTCCTCGAATCTGAAGTTCCAATCATGTTGGAAATAGATACACTTTCACTTAGATGTCAAGTCCAACCACTGGACTTCGCAATCTTCAACTCACTCGGACAACCACGTATCCGTAACCAATCTATTACCAAGACCTCCTGTCCATTCATAACCGTTTATGCACATCCGAAAGGATGTAATTCGTTACTATCTCGTTCTCATATCTCAACCTTTACAGGCAAAACTCTCGGGTTTCCATGTTATTCACAATCACAAACTCTCACATCAATACTACCCTTGATTCTCTTCAGCTTCTTCCAATTTCAATAATTTCTTTGTACTTCTTAGGGATACTAGAAACGTACAACCACACAAGTTTCGGAGTTAACGACAACTCCCCAAATCCACTAATTTCCATGACGTCCCCTGTGTCATCTAAAACTCCTCGTGCCTCAATCGTACCTCTTCATCCATTCATCACTTAGTCATCTCATAAATGTTAGGGCTTATCCTAACACATCACAATCCCCGCTGGATCCCATCCAGTTCATCACTCAACCACTACCAAACCTTAGATACTGAACATATGCCTATCATGACGGAGTCACATCCCAACTCATGGCTCATCGTCATCACAACCACTAGCACCCTGTGCACGAATCAGACAACCTTGAGTCGTTACTCCTACCGAGTAACAACCCCGTATATCCGCTCAAGTGAAAGGAACTCTGCCTCTCTCGTACCCTACAACTATAGGTACCACCATTCTGACAATCCACAGTAAGATAATGAACGTTCCCTGAACGCCCCCCGATTCTCAACAACCATAACTACACCAATTACCCTCGATAGCCAGCCATCTCCACACGACTGTCGACCTACAGTCATCGATATCGAGATCCTCATCCACGCATCACACTATTATCCGGTCCAACTCGGGATTCCATATTTTATCTCATAACAGTACCCGTGAATCGGATCCCGTCATTTCATTTCGTGTCGGGCCAACCAACCTCCATAGTTTCGACTAGAATCACTAGAGTCATCCATATGATCATGCACGACCTCAGCTGCTCTTTGCAGCACAAGTTCCAATCCATTAGTAACAATCTGGGGTTCGACTCGACAGACCACCCCGACTTTGGAAAGTCGTCCACTCCACAACAACTACAGACCCACAATTCCAATTCATCAATCACAATCTAAGGTTCGCCTTTCTAGACCATCTATCATAATTTAGGGTTCCACAATCACACCCTAGGTTCCTCTGAACCCAACTGCCCTTTGCAGTATAATCCATAATCCGACAGACCCCACGGTCCTGACATCGTATGGACGTCAATCTAGTCCTACCATCAACGTAACTGGGGTTCCACCACTAGGTCATCCGTTAACTCCGATGTATTAACATTCCCCACACCATCAATCACCACTAGGGTTCACATTCTCAAACCATTACTCAACTGAGGTTCACATTTCCAGATTACCACTCGAATGGGGTTCCCCGAACCCAACTACTCCCATCAGCCCCACAATCTATCATCACATGACCAAACCAATGATCCCACATTACCAATTCATCACATACAACCCCACTTGGGTGGAATCACACTAACGCAAGACGTATCGGGCCAATCACACAATATGCATTATTCAATCTCAAAAACTACCAAACCAGCATCCCTACCAAACCAGCATCCTACTATCAGATTGATGACATGTTGACCACGTAGAGACATTACATCCTTGACCTGCGCGTACCACAAGAAATACTGAATAGCGACAACCTCGCTCTAATACCACATGACACGACCCATCCCAATCCCCCTGGGATTAACGTGGGATGCGGCATGCTCCCGTCTGACACGAAATGTCAGACAAGGGATAATACGTACCTCAGCCCATACGGGGCTCCCAGAGCGCACCAGGATCGGTGGAGGAGTGCGATGTATCGGTCTCTGCTACAGCCCGCATCCGTGATCAACTTGAAGGGCATTAAAACCATTCAAAACTGTGAGTGGATGAAAATCAATAAATTCATAAAACACATTTAATAAAGATAACTTATGCCCTTCACTGAAAAGTATGCATGCATCGAAAGTCAGTAATCAAAACATTTACTCAAATAAGCCATTAGGGCCTTAGCCCAAAAACCGTAACTCAAAATCAAGTGTGGGAACTCAGCCTAAAACTATAGAATACCAAAATCAGTAAATCCAAAACCAAGTGAGCCACTGCCCAAATCCATAACCACAAATCCACAAAGACGGAAATACCATTTCATGATTCCAACAATCCATATTACCATATAACCATCCTCGGCATCCCAGATGCCTAGCGTCCCAGACGCTTGACATCCCAAACGTCGTATCTCACAGTAATAAGCAACGCGTGCTACCCGAGGTCTCTTCGGGTCAATATCTCTGACATCACAGATGTCTGACGTCCCAGACGTCTAATCATAGCATTCCTTGACAGGACCCATCCCAATCCCCCCGAGATTAACGCGGGATGACCTTGCTCCCGTCTGACATGAAGTGTCAGACAAGGGATATTTCCAACCTTTGCCCTCTCGGGCTATCAGTGTACGCCAGGACCCGGAGGAGGTATGTGATATCTCAGTCTCTACTACAGTCCACATCCGCTGTCAACCTGAAGGGCAGTCAAAACATTAAAAACTGTGAGTGGACAAAACAACCAGTTTATAAAAACATTTCATAAAAAAGACATTTGTACCCTTCACTAAAAAGCCTGCATGCATTCGAAAACAATCTAACCAAATGAACCACATGTGGGAACTAAGCCCAAAACCATAATGAAAGAATCATAAAGAATCAACCGTACGGGCCACTGCCCAAATCCATGTGGGACTCAGCCCAAAACCATAATGAAACCACTTACACGAGACACTGCCGAAAACCTGTGCATATCACATATCATATCTCATAACCATATATCATATACATCATATATACATATAATTCGCACAACCAATCCTGTCACGGTTTCCAAAGCTACGCGCGTGCTACTCGGGGTCTCAAATCCAAGTCCCTTAGAGTCCAAGGTCAATGTCCGTAGACCAATGACCCACCCTGAGGTTATAGTACACGCCTTTCTGAGAGTAAGGAACCTAATTGGGGCGACTCCACTCAGTCAGTGCTCTGTGACTACTCTAGGGTCCACCCAGGCGAACGACCCTCCCCGGAGGAGATAATAGAATTAAAGTATGGTATATGAATATACATACATATATATATATGTAACATAAACATTCATGCCCGGTCCCCCTGAACCGTCATGATCTATAACATCCATTTAAGGGTTCATGCTCGGTTCTCATAAACCGTCATGTACCACAATAACCTTTCCAGGGTTCATGCCGGTTCCCATAAACCGCCATGAACTTGGAAAATCCATCCAAGGTCCCTGACCCGAAATCATCAATGTAAAACAACTGGGTCTCGTGCCCGAACATACGACATCAGCTGAGCATCGTGCCCGATATCTAAGGGTTAGTCACGACTCCGATCGTAGTGATGCGTGCAACCATCCATCCAGGACCACCCTCAATCCTGGTATGTCGCCGTGAACGAATCAACCGACGCGGCTACCACAAGATCATGGTGCACTCATCACCGATCGATATCCTGAACCGTCAGCACTTCGAAGTTGAGCCTCCATCGGCTACCCGACCACAGATAGTGCATCATGACCTCTCCGGAAGGAACACATCCAATCCGGAGGCAAGCGTCATATCGTTTGTAGCCGTGCACATAGCACCTGTCGCGACCACGATTTAGACCCGAAGGCCATCAATAGGGTCATATGCCCGAGACAAAACCAAATGGGTCTCATACCCGAGTTTAACCATTTGAAATCCAAAACCATTTCATTTAGACCAATAAAGAAAGTACAACCCCGTATAGGCATCGTATAGGGCCGAAACCTCGAAATACGTGCCTATATGTAACCACACATCCAAATGCACTCATGGCATCACAAAAAAGTATTTAAAACATATAATAAACATTTATGCATGCACTAATTTAGAAAACAAGGTCCACTCACAGACCGTCCAAGCTGCCGCCTCGATATGTGTGCCATACGGCTCTCCCGAGCCTATCACCATCACCGGGACTCCCAAACCTGTCCAAATCGTAATAGAAGGTTACTAACTACTTAAATAACCTCCCATTAAAGTCCCGTAATTTTCTGAAACTTTTAACTATTTTTAAAGTCGAACCTAAACCTTCGGACGTCCCGAACTATATCGAAATGATGTCTGATTGACACGAAACTAGTCCCAAAATGTTCGTTACATCGAATAGATAATTTTGTGTGTTGGAAGTATCCTCAAAATTTGGGCCACGCGCCCTCACGTGCCCCAAGAAGCCACTGCACGTGGGCCTCACGCGTCCTGCACAGTGCTTCATCTTCAACCTCTAGCCGACCGGTCCGACCGTCCGATCCAGTTTTTCCTACAACTTGGACCGGCGTGACTGGTCCTGGTTCATTCCCAGTCCAGTTTTCGTCTTTTTTGTCCCTAATAAATCCTATTCTTCCTATTTTTGTCCTAGGAATCTAAACCAATTAACTAGAACTCCTAAAACCCAAGAAATCCAACCGGTCCAACATTTCCTTTCACGGTTCGATTTCCCAAAACCTCCCCAGTGGTTCCTCAACGTCCAATCCCTCTCAAACCTTCTTAAAACAACCCTAGAAACCTATTTAGTTCAAGCCAAACATCCAAACAAGCCCATAATAACTAGAATTCGAAAATGAATTAAATTGGTTAAAACAGATTACCTCGATCGGGTTTTCTCCACCACCGTCCACGGCGGCTCTGCCTGGGCCAGCCACCACCTCTTCAGTTCCCCCTTTCTGTTTCCTTCATGGTCAAATGGGTTGAAGGGTTTGGTTTTGGGGTAAAATGGTGATCGGGTTTTGGGATGGGAAAATGGGAAATGATCTATGATGAAGGAATGGGATATGCATGAAGGGAAAATGGTGTCCATTGGATAGGTGACACTTGTCACTCATCCATTGGGCCTTCTTAAAATATCTGGGCCCACTAACTGCCAAATGACATACGTCTCGTAAAGCGTGTAATAGTTCCCTTAAACTTTCGTGAACCGTAACTTCGCCGTCGAACGTCCGAATTCGACGTGTCGCCTGTGTACGGATTCGTATCGTCCCAATCTATGTAACGGTCCTTGGCCCTCGGCCATCGAACCTCCCGATCCAAAAGTCAACTATTTGCCCCTTTTAACCAAAATTACCAAATTGCCCTCAAACTTCTGAACGTCATAACTTCTTCCTCGAATGTCGGAATTGAACGTGACACCTGTCTATGAACTCGTGACGTCATGAAATACGTCACGGTTATCGGTCAAAGTCCATTTGACCGCCAGAATGAAAAGTCAACGTTTTGCCCACACCCAACGAAAAACGGTCATTTTGCATCATTCGGCCGATTTCGCTCAACTAATCACGGATTAATCTTACTAATCGTGATTAGTCACTAATCTAATCCTAGAATTCGGGACGGGTCGTTACATTCCTGCTTCTGAATCACCATGCAGTCTGGTAGCTCCATATAATGACCCCTTGTAGGCAATGCACCGTGACTTCCCCAGTGTCCCAGACACCTGGTGGAGATCATCACATATCCTCGTATCAAGATGGTATATGGAAAAAAAATAGTTTTACAAAGCCATTTAGGGTCCCCGGCCCGAAATCACGTTTATGAAATATAGGGTCCCAGACTCGAAATCACATTTATAAAACTCAACTGGGCCCCATGCCCGATTTCGTAAACCAACTGAGCCCCCGACCCGATCACATAACTCAAAAGGGTCTTAGCCCAATTTCGTAAACCAACTGAGCCCCTGCCCCGATTACATAATTCAAATGGGTCTCATGCTCGAATTCATCTTTCCAAAACCAAAACCATGCCATTGAACCGTAATTAAACTCACAATCACATAGCCATAGCATAAACTTGTAAATCTCAAAAAGCGTGTAAATACGGGATTACCTCGAAATACATGCCATCATGTAAACCACCAGTGCCACAATCATCATCATAGAAAACACGTATGTAAAACATATAAAATAGTTATGCATGCACCACAGTTTAGAAAACGAAGTCCACTTATAGACCGTCCTACGCCGCCGCCTCGATACGCATGCCAAACGCCTCCCCGGGCCACACCACTATCACCAGATCTTCCAAACCTTTCCAAATCATACTATAGGGTTACTAACCTCCTCATTAACCCCTCATTAAAACCCCGTAATTTTCTCGAATTTTTAACTATTTTTAAACTCGATCCTAAACCTTCGGACACCCCGAAACATATCGAAATGATGTCCGATCGACACGAAACCGGTCCCAAAATGTTCGTTACATCGAATAGATGATTTCACATGTTGAAAGTTTCCCCAAAAGACCCCTCACGCTCCCCCACGCATGGCCTGAACTCCTTGCGCGTGAAACCCACCCGCTGAATACTGTTCATCGTCAACCTCCAGCGAACCTTGTTTGAACCGGTTCACTGGTTCGGTCCGTTTCAACCGAATCGACGGTCCGACCCGGTCGGTTCTCCCAATTCCGTCCACCGTTCTCGACGGGGTTTCCACCCACATGATCGCCTAATCCTCCTCTAGGGTTCTATGACTTCAAAAACAACAAACACACACGAGATCATTACCTATAGCTCAAAACCTGTAGCCCAGATTCCTCTTCCCTGTTCCAAGATTTTCCGGCCATCTGGGTCCACGAAACCAATGCCAAAACTCTTCATTTTGTCCCTAGAACCAGTCCTAACACTCATAAACAACCCAAACATGTCAGGATTTGTGGTTTCAAAAATGAGAAAACATGGGGTTTCTCGGTTTCCGGCTTACCGTCGTCGTGCCACCGCCGTGAGTTCCTCCTGTCACTCTCTTGGTGTCCTAGTCTTCTCCTGGGTCCAGTCTAGTAAGGGTTTGAGTTAAGTTTGTGTGGGTTGGACAGGTAGTGAGTTTGGGGTATGGGTTTTTGTGTTCTTCGCGGTTTGGGAGATGTCGAGAGAGAGAGATGCAGGTAATGGTGATGAGGATCAGCTGAGAGGGAATGAAGGGTGCAGATACAATCTTGGAAATGAGATGGACGGCTGGGATTGCATGAAAAAAAATAAATCGTATTTTCAGTGACCAATGGGGGAAAGATCCACATTTTAGGGAAAAGGGAGTGTGGGATGAGTGACACTTGTCACTCATCCAAGGGTCCAGATTAATTCCAGTTTTAGATCAGATTACAATATTATAATATTATTTTAATTAAACCCTCGGTTCGTACGTTTAATCGATTTTGCTCTGGTGACCATAACTTTTTCGTCCGACGTCTGATTTTGATGTGTCGCCTGTCTATGGATTCGTATCGACCCGATCTATGTAACGGTCCTTGGCCCTCGGCCATCAGACCTCCTGAGCCAAAAGTCAACATTTTGCCCACCCCTAGGGGCAGAACGGTCATTTTACACCGTCCGGTCGATTTTGCTCAAATAATCACCGGTTAACCTCACTAATCCTTGATTAGTCACTAATCTAATCCTGAAATTCGGAACCGATCGTTACAAATATGCAATTAATTATAACAAATGCCATTTATTAATTAACTAATAAGTAATATAAAGTTAATAGATGGGCTATGGTCTTGTCTTTGCCTCAATTTAATCCAATTCAGTCATTTTTATTTGGTATTTGACCCAACCCACTAGACTCAAGCAAAGTCTCAGGTCTTTTTTTATCTGACCAAGCCCACTTCACTCTTCAATTGAAGTCTTTTATTTTTATCTAACTCTTCAATTGATATCTTCATTATTCACAAAGGTTTTAGATTCTCGGAGACACCTAGACAAAGAACGAGAGTCGAGAGGAGGAAAGTCACTAGTGCTCGATCTTCAATCTTCATCTTTCAAGTTCAAGGAGAGCAAAAAGACTCGGAGAGATAGAAAAGAGAAGAGACTGAGAGTTTGGAAGGACGAAGGAGGGGTGGCGATGGTGGAGGCGTGGTGATGGAGGCTTAATGCTGAAGCTCTTAATCGGACTTGGAGATTCTCAAATTCAGGATTTTTTCTGGTATTTCTATTTCATCTCATTTGAAGGCCATTTTGAAGCTCTTAATCGGACTTGGAGATTCTCAAATTTAGGATTTTCTTTGATTTCTTTCTGTTATTGTTATTCAATGTTATTAATTGGACTTGAAGCTCTTAATTGGATCATTGTTATTTCAATTTACAACTTTTCAATGTTATTTCAATTTCAAAATTTACTAAAGAAAGGAAAAAAAAAATCTATGTAATTGGCTCCAGTCGTTCTCGGCTGCCTAGAGAATCCTCAGCCGCGCAACCACCTAGAGCTGGCAAGGCGGCGCCTAGCTTTGCCCTCATCATTTGGCCCAGAAGCCCACGAGCTTATGGGTACCCGATAGACCCGATGACAAAAAGCCCGACTGGGCCCGATATGGGCCATGGGCCGGCTCGACCCGCATGTTGACGGGCTGGACTTGGACTTAGGGTATTCAAGCCCGCTAGGCCCGAGCCCGATAAAGCCCGGTAAGCCCAGCCCGACCCGCCCAGGTAAACCAGACCCATAAGCCCGAAAATATAAAATAATTATAAATTAAGAATTGATACCCAGTCCAATCTTGTTACTACTATCATAGCCAAAATCCAAAACTCCAATCAAATCTCAACCTAGTGTCATTTAAAAGCCCAATGCCCAAACCAAACCCTAACCCTAAATTCAAAAAAACTCACTAGGTCTCTGACTCTCTTATCGACCTCCTTATCCTAGCTCGGCTTTATGGTCAAAAAGTTAAGTCAATTCTCCAAATCCAATAGTACCCCTCCTTAGCTTATTTCAATATTCGATAATAATATTTAAGCTCAACTCACCTTTTTTTTTTTTTTATAATTAGGTAGGTACAAATGGACTTAGTAGGCCTGGCCCAAGTGGGCTTAGTAGGCCCGACCCGTAAAGCCCGATAAAAACCCGGCCCAAACCCTGCCCGACAAAGGTCATGGGTTTTCATATTTATGATCAAGCCCGCCCGACCCGGTCCGATATTTTTTAAATTATGAAATAGGCCCGGCCCGGCCCGGCCCAAGCCCAAAAATTTTGAACGGGGCTTGTCCGACCCGACCCAATGACGAGACCTAGCCTAGCTAATGAGCGCCTAATATTTGTCCGCTAATAAAAACGCCCAGCTTATACTCGGGTCATTCCTCCTCTCCGCTGTGCGCCTAGTGATGCCGCAATTTAGAACTTTGCTTCCAATCTAGGATGTAATTAAATAAACAATGATCGTTCACCAAAAGATAAATAAAATAAGCAATAATGATCAATTTAGACAAAATGCTCATAGCTAGCAAGCATTGTTAGGAAACTTCTCCAAAATTTAATTGGCTCATAAAACTATTTTTTAATCCAATATTTTCCAATACCAAAGTAAAAACCCCTACTTAGGATTTTACCAAACCAAGATTTGATTTGCTGGATTTGAATAAAAACATGATCTGTTCATCCCTCCATTCGAGGAAACTCTCGGCCACTAGACTACTAGAGGCTTTTTTTCTTTTCTTCTTCTTTTGGACAATCTAGACTTCTAGAGGCTTTATTTTGAAATCAACGTTAAATTAATGCGTTCACGTACTATTTAACAATACATACGTATATGGTGTGAGAACTTTGTTACCGTCCACTGTATCTTTTATTATTAGATAAATATCTATTTCAAAGTAATTTTCAGCTAATAATGACACACACAAACAAATGCAGATTACAGGTATATAATTAATTAAGAAGAATTGAAATTCATGTTGATTCTCCTCTGAGGCTTGGCAAATTCCGAAGAAACATGTGAGCAAAATAGTTTTGTAACAGAACATCTGGCTTTCACCTTAATTTTATATACTGCAGCACTGTCTTCGGATCTAAGGACACCTGAGGATGCTGAGGAGGAATCTAGAACAACTTAATAATAATCTGATGCGCCGAGTATCTTCTCCTGCACAACACGCAGCCGCAGGCGTCGTAACACGTGTTCCGCGAGATTTTTTTTTAGCCTTTAGAAATCAGATTATCAAGGCAAATAGGCGGTAGAAATTAGAAAACACATATACCAGTGTGGACACCATGTGCTAAAGTTGGAGGCAGTTCACTGGTTTTCGCAGAAGATGAGAGCTTTGGAATCCCTAAAACAAAAACAAAAAAGTGCGTCACCAAAGGAGGAAGGAATGCCACATATCCCCGATCGATCTTCTCAATACATATCATGTATAATTGTACATATCAACCATCCACACACTTCGAATTCCTACACTTTCTAGATGATTAATCATTATTAATTAACAAGTTTTTAATTCAATTAAGTTGACAAATGCTAGCGCAACTTAATTTATTGAATCACTTAGAATAATAAAAGCAAAAATAAAATAAAATAATTATCAATCGATTTTTATATTTTTTTTCATTCAGTTGAGATCATATATGTTGATTTCAGCTCGTTTACATATTTTATTTTTTTTAATATTTTGCCAATGATATTAATTTTAGAGAATTTCGTTAATATTGTTGGATAAAAAATTTAGAATCTTTTTGGTCTTTTTAATTTCCCCTTTAATTAAACCCTTTCAAAGATACACGCTTAGCTGTTAGGGAAGATTTCTTGCTTTTAAGTATGGAGAATAATCCTACTTTGTGTCTGTGTAATACGATTAAGTGTTGGAGTGGGGACCTAATTAAGTAAGAGGATTTTAAATGAAAGTGACAACTGACAACCCAAGTGTTTGGCCTCCAATTAATAGCAAAGATTAAAGACTAGCTAGCTCTCCTTCTCTTCAATCCATATGATTTTCTTTTTAAGTACTTGACTAATCACTTTTTTGAACCAATGGGTAAGATGTGGGTTAGGTACGTAACTACGTACATTGATTTGTTCGCCCAATTGTCTATCAATCTATGATTGGGGGTTGTTAGTAGATTTTGGATATATATGATGGTACGTAAGCAAGTGCTCTAAGCCATGGTTTTAGAGCCTAATATAATACATACACTTAGGTCATAATCCACCTAAAAATGGCCTAAATTAAGGCATAATTGAAGGGTTTGTTGAAATCAATGTTCAAAAAATTTCGGCTTATTAGGTTAAGTGCACCAGAAATAGGCCACGAAATCTCAAAATGCACTAAAGACGGAAATTTGTCTCAGTTGCACCAGAAACGGTTACCCCGTCAATACCATTGCACTATCCGTCAATCAAAGTTATTAACGCCGTTAATTTTGATGACGTGGCAGTACTATTACAAAATTAGTAAGGATAATTTAGACATTTTGTTCATTTTATTATATTTTCTATTAAAAATATTTCTAAAAAATTAAAACCCATCTTCCCCAACCCAATTCGTTCAATCATCTCTCCCCTTACACCTCCAGCCACCACTCACTCCTCATCCAGCCTTCTTGATACCACCCACCTAAATGTTTGAGGCAAATTAGTAAGAGGTAGTCATGCATAATGATCATCCCTGCAAGCCATTCCTCAGTTATTGGTTGTCACCATCGCAGTGAACGATAACGCATCTTTGTAATAAGACCTCCCCTCCACCGTCGCATTCATCTTCGCTGCTCCTCCTCCCTATGCAACCCCACTGTTAGGACCCATCCCCAATCCCCTTGGGATTAATGAGGAACGCTCCTGATCCCATCTGACACGGAATGTCAGACCAGGGAAAATTAAAACCTTTAGCCTGAAGGCTTCCAGTGTACACCAGGATCCGGAGGATGTATGTGATGTCCCGGTCTCTGCTACAGTCCGCACCGTATTCAACCTGAAGGGTATTGAAAACAGAAAGACTATGAGTGGACAAAAAGTAATAAGTTTCGTAAAACACATTTATAAAAGACTTTTATACCCTTCACTAAAAAGTATGCATGCATAGTAAAACCATTTATCCAAATCTATTTATGTGGGATCTCAGCTCAAATCTATTTATCATCATAAAACACAATTTCGCAAACCAATTGAAATCATGTTTATCCAATTTATATTTCATATAAACAATCCTGTCATGGTAATCTAGAGCTATGCGCGTGCTACCCGGGGTCTCAAACTCAAGTCTCTCCAGGGTCCACCCAGGTCAATGTCCGTAGATCAATGACCCTCCCTGGAGGTTATAAACCATAGCCTTTCTGAGAGTAAGGAACCCAACTTGAGCGACTCCACTCAGTCAGTGTTTCGTGACTACTCTGGGGTCCACCCAGGCCAACGACTCTCCTCGGAGGAGACAATTCATATATAAAGGATGGTATACGAAAAACCTTTTAAGGATTCATGTCCGGCCCCCATAAACCGTCATGAATCATGAAAACCTTTCAAGGGTTCATGCTGGTTCTCATAAACAGTCATGAACCAGAAATCAATTTGTGGGTCCTTGACCCAAAATCACATTCGTAAAACGTAACTGGGCCCTAAGCCTGAATCCACATACAAACTGGACCTCAGGCCCGAATCGTAAACTAAATGGGCCTCGTGCCCGATACATAAGTCAACTGGGCTCCGAGCCCGATTCGTAAACCAACTGGGCCTCCGGCACGATACTGACTCGACCCATCCCAATCCCCCCGGGATTACCACAGGATGTGACGTGCTCCCGTCTGACACGAAGTACCAGACAAGGGATAACCCAACGCCGCTGCCCCTACGGGCATCCAGAGTGCGCAAGGATCGATGGAGGAGGTATGCAATGTCCCGGTCCTCTGCTGCAATCGCATCCGCGCTCAACCTGAAGGGCGTTAAAAAAACCAAAAGCTGTGAGTGGACGAAAATAAACAAGTTCATAAAATACATTTTATAAGACATTTATGCCCCTCAGTAAAAACATATGCATGCGTCAAAAACCAGTAGTCAAATATTTATTAGAATTAACCCTTAGGGCCTTAGCCCGGAAACAGCAAACATAGTATCAATCCAAAAATCAATCCAAAAGTTATTTCATAAGTCCAGTGGCACATGTTTATTACTTTACCATCTCCGGCATCCCAGATGCCTAGCGTCCCAGACGCTTGACGTCCCAGTCGTCATATCTCACGGTATTAAGCGACGCGTGCTGCCCGGGGTCTCACCGGGTCCATATCTCTGACATCCCAGATGTCTGACGTCCCAGACGTCTAATCATAGCAATCCTGCTCCTGAGTCACTATACGGTCCGGCCGCTCCGTACAATGACCCCTCGCAGGCAATGCACCGTGACTTCCCCAGTGTCCCCGACACCTGGAGGAGACCAATATATATCCTCGTATCGAGATGGTTTTATGGAACACATTTTATTATTCGTTTTCAAAATATCACAAGGGCCCTGCCCCGAATTTCCATAAAACCGTCATAAGTCCAATTACTTGATTATTAAATCCGAAATCATTTATTCAATTCCATTTTAGGGTCCCTGACCCGAAATCACATATATAAATTAACTGGGCCCCTGGCCCGATTTCTTAAATCAACTGGGCCCCTGGCCCGAATTTACTTTATCAAATCCGTAACTGTTTCATAAAATCATATTCGAACCACAAACATGGAAATCAGTGCAAATCCAGAAAATCTCGATTTACGCGCAAACCCGTAAATCGCCTCGAAATGCGTGAAACCACATAAATTCACCGATATCCAAATCAAAGCATATAAAAGCAATTACCACAATCACGAAACAGTTATGCATGCATAGAATTTATCAAAACCAATGTCCACTCACAGATCATTTAACCGAGCGCCTCGATACGCGTGCCACCGGCCTTCCCGGGCCTCGTCACTAACACCGGGACTCCCGAACCTGTTCATATCACAATAGAGGGTTACTAACCTCCACAATAACATCCTAATCAAGTCCCGTAATTTTCCCAAATTTTTAAGTATTTTTAAACCCGACTTAAAACCTTCGGACATCCCGAAAAGTATCCGAACGGGATCCGAATGACATGGAACCAACGCTAAAATGTTCGTTATAACGTATAGGACAAAATTCGTGTTGACTGTACCTCAGAATTCGTGCCCACGCGCCGTCACGCGCCGCCGTGAGTGGCTGCGCGTGAAAGCCACGCGCCTGCTACAGTGACTGCTACAGTCACCGTCCTCGCCCGTTTCTCTGTAATTCGGGTCTGCTACCCGCGATTCCAACCCGATTAGATAGCCATCAATTCGACCTCGATTCCTTCCGTTTTTTATTCTAAAACATTCTTCAACTATCTAATCGAAGTTCCATGTCCCTGATTCACCAAGAAAGTCCCAAAATTAGATCCACGACCCGTGATCACCCAAACGGGTCGATCACCCAAACTCTGTGTTTCCTCAATCAGACTCAAATTAACTTCACAGTAAGGATTCTAGGCCTAAAAGGAACTGAAATGCAAGATCAATTGGACACGACATTACCTGGAAGTGATCGTCCAAAGCTCTGCGATTTTCCAGAATCTGGAACCTGGGTTCCTGGACAGACAGCGATCGACTCCCCTCAATTCCGTCGTGGTTGAGTTCGTAGTGTACCCAGTAGTCTAATACGGCCCTCAGTTCAGCCCAAATCACCCCAAAAATTGAAAACCAATTTTTCCCTCCAATTTCCAGAAACGGGTTCCCTCACCGTTCTCCCAATCTCTCAGCTTCCAACTGAATCCAAATGAACTCCTCACCTCAGAGACACTCTGTTAGTCGATCGAAATGGATGGCAACTCGTGGGAGACCGTCTGCTGCCACTGAGAAACTGCTTCCCGCAACAAAGAAACCAAGGAATTGAAAAATGCTTCCCCTGCCTGTCCATGGCTTTAGTCCCAACCCCAATTGTCTCAGAATACTTAGTTTAATCCCCACTGAGACAGCCCACTTCAATTTCAAGGTTAAACAATGACCCCGTGCACTGGTCGTGTTTCCCCATTCACGGTGCTACAGTGCCCGTGCAAGCAGCCTCCGTGAAATTACCATTCTGCCCTTGGGCAGAAAATTACCAAAATGCCCCTCACGCATCCATGCCCGTAACTCGGTCATTCGGACTCCGATTGATGTGTGCCGCCTGTCTACGAACTCAGGGCATCGAGACCTCCCTAACGGTCCTCGGTCCTCGGCCATCGGACCACCCGATCAAAAAGTCAACATTTTCCCTTATTTCGTCCAAATTACGAAAGTGCCCTTGAACTTCCGAACGTCATAACTTCCATCACGAACGTCGGAATCGAACGTGCCACCTGTCTATGAACTAGTGACGTCCCAAACTACGTCACGGGCATTGGTCAAAGTCCATTTGACCGTCCGAATAAAAAGTCAACGTTTTGCCCACGACCAGGGGCAAAACGGTCATTTTGCACCGTTCGTCCGAGTTCGCCCAACCAATCACCGATTAACCCTGCTAATCATGATTAGTCCGTAATCTAATCCCGAATTCCGGGACGGGTCGTTACAACCTTCCCCCCTTAAATAATTTCGTCCTCGAAATTACCAAATGTCCTTATTCCATATCCAGCTCGTGGAAAACATTTCGATCTCACACCTGTGTACACTTGTACACCCACCAAACTTGTCTGTACTTAGACGTCCCATCACGGTTTCTCACCGTACCGACCACACTCGACCACCGCGAGTGAAATAGATCACTTGATCCTAGTTAATATTGCCTGTCAAAATCACCATTTAGCTCACTCCTTCAGCTAATCGGTTCATCCCCAATCATTAATATATCTGACGTCTGCTCCCCCCTGGGAGTCACGAAAACACACCTGTCAGTCCATGCTAACGCTACCAGCCCAATTGTCACCACTAAGCCTTACCAACCTGATAAAGCTCCAACCATCAGTCAAACGGTGACGACACCTCATACTGCCACTCGCTCAAGTAGCGTAAGATCAACCCTATGATCCCATCTTGCAGGGCAACCCCCATCCTGCGACATATATCCACCTCAAGTCCATAACTGTCAATTCCCTCAGTGGATCATAGCGCTGGAATTATCTCGGCGTGATAACATCACGCAAGGCCAGACGTAGTGACGCAGTCACCAACTCACTCATCCTGAGTGTACGTATACCGTCATCATACTCAATCGGGTGGTGTAACTGACACACATTGCATACTAGCCAATCAGTGATCGTACAACTCCACACTGGGGTCCACTAGCCATCCGTGGCTAAGAGCGCCTGCTCACAAAATTACTGAACCCAACAAAAATAACTCTGCCCAGTGCATAGTATTCAATGTGTAGTTCACACCCACCACCAAATCCAATGGTGTCGGAACTAAGCCGGCCACCACACGTATAACCACACACACCACTGGTACCTCACATGTACCGTCACCAGATACCACTCGGTCCGTCCAGTACCGATCCTCGTACACCGTATAGGATACGTACGTCCATCCGCCAATAAGCCCACTACATGGCCCACAGTCAGTCGTAATCCGATATTGGGGTTCTCTTGTCCAGTCCTAGACTAGACGAATCGTTCAACTCAACTCAACTCAACACCCAGTCCCAAAACCAAACCCGAGTTCGAAACCACAATTTCATAAGAAATCCCGGATCCAAACCCAAACATCATACCTTAACCCATTTCCGAATCCGAATCCGAAATCATTATTCCGTAAGCTAGCATCTGGAATAATCATTCCGTACCCAAATCCAGAAATCCAGTTTCAAGTTCCGAAATCGAATCCTGAATCGTCACCCAGAAATCCGATTCCAAAACCCGAAATCTCGACCACGTCCACCCAGACGCACCAAAACCGAACCTATCGGTTACCTATTCAATCCATTCGATTGACTCCATAAGGAAGCCAATCCCAACATCCACATATCTCGAAACTGACCAACTAGACCTCGTGGAAAAAAAAACCACACACTCACAGGTCAAATCCTCGAGTCAATGCGTAAGCATTCCAACACACTCGAGTACTGATTAGCTTCGAGAAGAAGTTCAGTCCAATTATTCCCGTATCCAAACATGTGACAGAGCGATAAGCTCTTCACCTAACCTTACCCAAACGGTCACAATTCCAACCCATCACCACGTCCCCAGACGGGTACCATTACGATCCCAGATCGTCACCATGTCTAATGTCTATTACAATCCAGATCCATCTCGGGTCCACACACGCTCACGTGGCTAGGAATCCACATGGAATCCAATCGTAGGGTCCTACACCCTCATGAGTCCTTGTCCACCACACAATACTTCTCCAATTATTTCCACATACAATCATGCATTTACCATGGGACACAACAACATTGTGGGTCACATCCAATTACTTCGTCTCGATCCTTGTCGTTCCACCCAGGAAGATCAAGGAGAATCCAAATACATTAAATCATCACCCGTCCTATGTGAGTGCAAACACAACTCACAGCACTCACCATACCAAGTGGTCCAACACCGCCTGCTACCAAGCGGAACATGAGAAATTTCATTACCCAACTCCGAAATATGCAACTCCACCTGGTGACCCAAACCACACCTGGGTTCACCAACCAATACCCACTCAACGTACCGATAACCACAACAGCGTCTGCCAGGGCAGAAAATAAGAAGTCAAACCTAATGACTTCAAAGTACCTATTACCAATGCGAAAACGAGCACTCCTCTCATCCGCAATCACAACTCTTCTCGAAACCAACGTTCCAACCATGTTGGGAACAGACATACTCCCAATGAGATGTCAAGTCCAACCACTGGCCCTACAACGTCCGATAATAACCATTTATGCCCACATCCCGATTCCGAACGGGAATCACTCCACTCTTTTGGACGTGCATACAATACTGCATTCACCTCACATCCATACCACCAATGGTTTTCCTCGTCTTTTCCAATTCCAGTCATTTCCTTGTATTTCCTGAGGATATCAACCACACCCAATCAAACCAATCTCGGAGTTGACAACAACTCCCCAAATCCACCAATTCACATGGCATAGGGAACATCATTCCTAGATTCCTCCTGTCTCAACATACCGTTATATCCATCAATCACTTGTCGTCTCGACACTGTTGGGACCCTATCCCAACACCTCACAACCTGCACTAGATCCTATCCAGTCCATGACTCAACCACCACTGAGTCGCAGTTACCGATCATATGTCCATCAGGATAGAGTCACATCCCATCTCGTGGCTCACCACAATCTCAATCACCAACACCAGCACCAATGCTAGTATCATCAACACTTTCCTCAACACACAGGCATCCTAACATCCACACTCACACGAACACCCACGCTAGTAAAGATGTGCAAAGTTGATACCCCGGATCTCCGTTCATACCGAACGACGATCCCGTATCAACACTCGTACCCCACAACTATGGGTACCCCCAATTTGACCATCCGCACATCAGTATAATGAACGTTCCTTGAACGTTCCCCAATCCTCAAGTGTTAAAACCACACTAAACACCCTCGATAGCTAGTCATCTCGACACAACTGTCGACCAACAGTCATCGCTTGTCGAGATCCGTATCCACACCTCACACTATTATTCGATCCAACACGTAATTCCACATCTTATCCCGTAACCGTACCCGTGGATCGAATGCCAAAATCCTGACTAGACTCATTAGAGTCGTCCACATGGTCATCCACGACCTTCGCCGCTCGTCGCAGCACAAGTTTCCATTTAAAGTTCACCCTTCCAGTCCACCAATTATAACTTAGGGTTTCACAGTCACTCCCTAGGGTCCTACCGAACCCAACTGCCTTTTGCAGTAAAATCCACAACATGACCGACCCCGCGGTCCCGACATCGTATAGGCGTCAAATCCAACCCAATCGTCAATTCCTCGTGGGTTCCACCACGAAGGTCATCGGCCAATTCCGATGCACCAACACCCCGTACACTAGCCAAAACTACCAGGGTCCATAATTTAGACCATTACTTAACCGAGTTTCGCATTTCCCAAAAATTACCACTCAAATGGGGTTCCTCGAACCCAGTTGTGCCCAGCAGCACCACAATACATTACCCCATGACCGAACCTACGGTCCCACATTACGAGTTCATCGTACACAACCCCGCTTGGGTTGAATCGCATTAACGCACGGCGTACCAGGCCAACCGCATACTATCCACTGACCGGGATCCAATCCCGCCAACCATCCATCCGACTACCCTAACTATCAGGTTGATGACGAACTGCAGCCAACAAGGGACACCACATCCTCGACTTGCGCGCACAAAAAGAGCAACCCTGTTCTGATACCAAGCTGACACGACCCATCCCAATCCCCCCGGGATTACCACAGGATGTGACGTGCTCCCGTCTGACACGAAGTACCAGACAAGGGATAACCCAACGCCGCTGCCCCTACGGGCATCCAGAGTGCGCAAGGATCGATGGAGGAGGTATGCAATGTCCCGGTCCTCTGCTGCAGTCGCATCCGCGCTCAACCTGAAGGGCGTTAAAAAAACCAAAAGCTGTGAGTAGACGAAAATAAACAAGTTCATAAAATACATTTTATAAGACATTTATGCCCCTCAGTAAAAACATATGCATGCGTCAAAAACCAGTAGTCAAATATTTATTAGAATTAACCCTTAGGGCCTTAGCTCGGAAACAGTAAACATAGTATCAATCCAAAAATCAATCCAAAAGTTATTTCATAAGTCCAATGGCACATGTTTATTACTTTACCATCTCCGGCATCCCAGATGCCTAGCGTCCCAGACGCTTGACGTCCCAGTCGTCATATCTCACGGTATTAAGCGACGCGTGCTGCCCGGGGTCTCACCGGGTCCATATCTCTGACATCCCAGATGTCTGACGTCCTAGACGTCTAATCATAGCAATCCTGCTACTGAGTCACTATACGGTCTGGCCGCTCCGTACAATGACCCCTCGCAGGCAATGCACCGTGACTTCCCCAGTGTCCCTGACACCTGGAGGAGACCAATATATATCCTCGTATCGAGATGGTTTTATGGAACACATTTTATTATTCGTTTTCAAAATATCACAAGGGCCCTGCCCCGAATTTCCATAAAACCGTCATAAGTCCAATTACATGATTATTAAATCCGAAATCATTTATTCAATTCCATTTTAGGGTCCCTGACCCGAAATCACATATATAAATTAACTGGGCCCCTGGCCCGATTTCTTAAATCAACTGGGCCCCTGGCCCGAATTTACTTTATCAAATCCGTAACTGTTTCATAAAATCATATTCGAACCACAAACATGAAAATCAGTGCAAATCCGAAAAATCTCGATTTACGCGCAAACCCGTAAATCGCCTCGAAATGCGTGAAACCACATAAATTCACCGATATCCAAATCAAAGCATATAAAAGCAATTACCACAATCACGAAACAGTTATGCATGCATAGAATTTATCAAAACCAATGTCCACTCATAGACCATTTAACCGAGCGCCTCGATACGCGTGCCACCGGCCTTCCCGGGCCTCGTCACTAACACCGGGACTCCCGAACCTGTTCATATCACAATAGAGGGTTACTAACCTCCACAATAACATCCTAATCAAGTCCCGTAATTTTCTCGAATTTTTAAGTATTTTTAAACCCGACTTAAAACCTTCGGACATCCCGAAAAGTATCCGAACGGGATCCGAATGACATGGAACCAACGCTAAAATGTTCGTTATAACGTATAGGACAAAATTCGTGTTGACTGTACCTCAGAATTCGTGCCCACGCGCCGTCACGCGCCGCCGTGAGTGGCTGCGCGTGAAAGCCACGCGCCTGCTACAGTGACTGCTACAGTCACCGTCCTCGCCCGTTTCTCTGTAATTCGGGTCTGCTACCCGCGATTCCAACCCGATTAGATAGCCATCAATTCGACCTCGATTCCTTCCGTTTTTTATTCTAAAACATTCTTCAACTATCTAATCGAAGTTCCATGTCCCTGATTCACCAAGAAAGTCCCAAAATTAGATCCACGACCCGTGATCACCCAAACGGGTCGATCACCCAAACTCTGTGTTTCCTCAATCAGACTCAAATTAACTTCACAGTAAGGATTCTAGGCCTAAAAGGAACTGAAATGCAAGATCAATTGGACACGACATTACCTGGAAGTGATCGTCCAAAGCTCTGCGATTTTCCAGAATCTGGAACCTGGGTTCCTGGACAGACAGCGATCGACTCCCCTCAATTCCGTCGTGGTTGAGTTCGTAGTGTACCCAGTAGTCTAATACGGCCCTCAGTTCAGCCCAAATCACCCCAAAAATTGAAAACCAATTTTTCCCTCCAATTTCCAGAAACGGGTTCCCTCACCGTTCTCCCAATCTCTCAGCTTCCAACTGAATCCAAATGAACTCCTCACCTCAGAGACACTCTGTTAGTCGATCGAAATGGACGGCAACTCGTGGGAGACCGTCTGCTGCCACTGAGAAACTGATTCCCGCAACAGAGAAACCAAGGAATTGAAAAATGCTTCCCCTGCCTGTCCATGGCTTCAGTCCCAACCCCAATTGTCTCAGAATACTTAGTTTAATCCCCACTGAGACAGCCCACTTCAATTTCAAGGTTAAACAATGACCCCGTGCACTGGTCGTGTTTCCCCATTCACGGTGCTACAGTGCCCGTGCAAGCAGCCCCCGTGAAATTACCATTCTGCCCTTGGGCAGAAAATTACCAAAATGCCCCTCACGCATCCATGCCCGTAACTCGGTCATTCGGACTCCGATTGATGTGTGCCGCCTGTCTACGAACTCAGGGCATCGAGACCTCCCTAACGGTCCTCGGTCCTCGGCCATCGGACCACCCGATCAAAAAGTCAACATTTTCCCTTATTTCGTCCAAATTACGAAAGTGCCCTTGAACTTCTGAATGTCATAACTTCCATCACGAACGTCGGAATCGAACGTGCCACCTGTCTATGAACTCGTGACGTCCCAAACTACGTCACGGGCATTAGTCAAAGTCCATTTGACCGTCCGAATAAAAAGTCAACGTTTTGCCCACGACCAGGGGCAAAACGGTCATTTTGCACCGTTCGTCCGAGTTCGCCCAACCAATCACCGATTAACCCTGCTAATCATGATTAGTCCGTAATCTAATCCCGAATTCCGGGACGGGTCGTTACAGATACCTTATTAAATCAAATGGACATCAAGTCCAAGAGTTCGTAAATCAAATGGATCTCGCGACCGAATCAATATTTCCGAATCCGAAATCGATTCAAGAACCAATTGGGCATCTAGCCCAAGTACGTAAATAAAAACGACTTCGAGTCCGAGAGTTCGTAAATCAAATGGGTCTCAAACCCGAGTTTACCTTTTCAAATCCAAAACCATTTCATGAAATCATTTCCAAAACTGTAAGTCCAGAAAATCGGTGTAAAACCGTAAACCTCGATTTACTTGTAAGCACGTAAATTGCCTTGAAATGCATGAAACCATATAAATTACCATCATCCAATTCAACATCAAAATATCATATCCATAAACCATATAAAACATTTATGCATGCATCACAGTTTAGAAATCAAGGTTAACTCACAGACCGTCCTAAGCTACCGCCTCGATTCGCGTACCATAAGCCTCACCGGGCTAATCGTTGTCACCAGGACTCCCAAACCTGTCCAAATCGTAATAGAGGGTTACTAACTACTTAAATAACCCCTCACTAAAGCCCCGTAATTTTTCCAAATTTTTAACTATTTAAAATCTCGAACCTAAACCTTCTGATGCCCCGAACATTATCGAGACGGTGTCCGATCGACACGAAACCAATCCCAAAATGTTCGTTACATCGAATAGAATGTTTCACATGTTGAACACTTCCCCAAATTACTGTTCATGAACCCTCACGAGCCCCAAGAAGGTCCTGTGCGTGGGCCTCACGCGCCAGGACACTGTTCACCTTCTTCCATCCTCAGCGAACTGGTTCTCTAGTTCTGAACCGGGCCGAACCGGTCTAGATCGGTGTGGCCAATTCGACGTCCAGTCTCTCCTATTTTCCATCCTTTCTTTCCCTTTTGGATTCCTAAACCTTCCTAGCACTAAACTTAATCGTTCTAACTAATAAAAATATAGAAAAGTCCAATGAAAACTCACCTTCCATGAACAAGCCGTGAGATTGAACTTCAAGCTTGGTTTCATAGCGTCCTTGCCACTCATTTCCTTCCAAATTGATCCTCCTCAAGTCTCCATGGTCCCTAGGTCTCATTAGAATTGAAAGGACCTCAAATCATCAACCAAAACCAAATTTTCAATTTTTAAATATTAAAAAGAGCTCTCGGGTTGTTCGACTTACTCCCCCACCGTGAGCCGCCATGGACCACCGTCCCTGTCTTTCTCAGTCCTCAATCACTCCTCACACAATCATGTTGATGTAAGGTGATTGTGGTGATGAGGTGTGGTGTGGATGTTTGTTCAAGAAAATGGGAGAATGATGGTTTCAGGCTTGTGAGAAAACAGAGAGGGAGGATGGCTGGTGTTCAAGTGTAAGGGAGGGGGTTTGGACGACTAGGATGAAGGGAATGGGTGAGATGAAGGGCTAGGATTAAAAGTGGTTAGGGATTAAAATATAAAATTATTAAATAAATATTATTTAATTAGTTAGATCCACCATTTAGGGGTTTGGGACAATGGGATGAGTGACACTTGTCACTCATCCATGGCTCCCACCTAAAATATCTGCCTAATCAGATAAAGCCACATCATCAATGCCTCGTAATGCACGCATAGTGAAATCGAACTTCTGTGACCCATAACTTTCCAGTCAAAGTCCGATTTCGACGTGCCGCCTGTCTACGGATTCGTATCGTCCTGATCTACGTAACGGTCCTCGGCCCTCGGCCATCGGACCTCCCAAGTCAAAAGTCAACTATTTGTCCTTTTAACCAAATTACCAAAATGCCCATGAACTTCCGAACGTCATAACTTCTTCCTCGAATGTCGAAATCGAACGTGCCACCTGTCTATGAACTCGTGACGTCCCGAACTACTTCACAGTCATTGGCCAAAGTCCATTTGACTGCTTGAACGAAAAGTCAACGATTTACCCATTATAGGGGTAAAACGGTCATTTTGCATCGTTCGTCCGATTTCGCTCAACTAATCACCGAATAACCTTGCTAATCTCAATTAGTCACTAATCTAATCCAGAAATTTGGGACGGGTCATTACACCAACTCTGTTTCTCTCTGTTTTTTGCACTCACAGGAAAAAAAAAAAGAGAGAGAGATAGATGGGTAAAGTAATGAGGTAAATGAAGTGGGGTTTTGATCGTCTGATATAGCAAAGCAAAATGGAGGCAACTGTAGCTGCTAGTTGGTGACAGCGATGTGGAATGTGGGTTGCTGATTGGTCCATTAAGCCTCTTTTTTTTCTAATCAAAATTTGGAGAAAATTATCCCACATGCATGTCTCCTAAACTCATATCGTTGCCGCCATGGGATTGCAGGGATGATCATTATGCATGATTACCCCTTACTAATTTGCCTCAGACCTTTGGGTGGGTGGTATTAGGAAGGTTGGATGAGGAGTGAGTGGTGGGCGGAGGTGTAAGGAGAGAGATGATTGAACAAATTGGGTTGGGGAAGATGAGTTTTAATTTTTTAGAAAGATTTTTAATAGAAAATATAATAAAATAAACAAAATGTCTAAATTACCCTTATTAATTTTGTGATAGTATTGCTACGTCATCAAAATTAACGGTGTTATTAACTTTGACTGATAGATAGTGCAACGGTATTAATAGTGTAACCATTCATGGTGCAACTGAGACAAATTTCTATTTTTTGTGTATTTTGAAATTTCGTAACGTGTTCTTGATGCACATGCTCTAATAAACCAAAGTTTTTTTTAGTGTGCAGTGTGCATTGGTGAGCCATGCGTAAGCTAGAATTTTGGTAGTGGATTAATGAAAATAGGGCACACCGTACGAGGGAGAGAACGTGAGGGTTTTAGTATGGTAGGAGGGAAACATGGAAGGGCACTGTTTGTGGCATATACAACACAAACTTGATCGACTTGGTTGACAAGAGACGTTCATCTCGATGAGTGATGACATACACGAAGCGATCAATCAAGCCATCCTATCCAATTAAGCACCTGCTTTATGCTTTAGGAATTAGGGTTAGAAATGGGGTAGGGCCCATTTAATATGAAGATAGATATTTAGCTGCAGGGATGACAGAAATTCATGGCTAGCTAGGGTTTGGGTAAGTGGGGGCCTAGCTAGCTGGCAAGAGTCCATATATGACTAATGATATGGACACCATTAATCTCTAGAGTGTACCTTTCATCTGAAAACGATTGACCGGTCGGTAATGATCGCTAGTTTTGTGAAAATGCTGGTTCTAAGTTCTAACATATATAGTGATTATTACTAACACCGTGATTTATTTTAACGTATTTTTATTTTATTAAGTACCAAAAATGTTCTTAAATTTAACACAATTTATATTTATAAATGGAATCAAATATGTAGTCATAATAATCAAATATGTAGTTATAATTGAAAGTATGAAGGACAACCCTAATTTAATATCAACTTCATAAGGAAATCAGTTACATAGAGCTAGGCAGTGCAAGGAGACCCCTTCCAATATTCCATAAAAAAAAAATTGGATATTTAATTTGCCACCAATAATTTGCCACCAATGCATTGTGTTTTGTGGATCGAGCTGAGCCCAAATTTATTCTCCACGGCTCGAACTTTTTTTTTTTGATCCAAGGGCACAATTCATTAAACCAAGAAAGTAAGATTACAACAAAAGAGGAGAGTCCAAATGCAAGTAAGAATAAGGCTCATCCAAATAAAAATAAAAGCCCAATTAATACAATAAGTGACCCAAAAGAACAAAAGTCCAAATAAATAAAACTCTAGCAACAACATTAACCCTAATGCACTGGCAGCAGCAGCAGCCGCCACCGCCATTGACCTTCCGTCGCCGCTTCCGCCACCATCGTGAGGAAACCAGGAAAATAAAACAGAAGACATGAGGAGGATCTGTAGAGGATGGTGTTGGGGAAGAAATCCACCAACAGTCTACATACTCAAGAAATCCAAATGGTCATTAATGACCTTAAAATAAACCAAACCAAATAAGGAGTGGAGTTGTAGATGGGGGAGCACAGCTCGGAAGAAGGGTGTTCCAAGGACTTTAAATTTTTGGGTGAGAAGAGGCACATGATATGAGTAGATTTGAAGGCTAAGTGGAGGGAGATGAGAGTGTGTGGGGACTGAGATGTGGGAAGATGTGGAGATCTGGGCCAAAAATTGAAACATATGGGAAAAAAAAGCATAACGCAGAAACCAAAAAACCACATAAAAAGTGGTGGTGAAACCACAACACCGGTGGAGAAGGAGCCACTCTGAATGGCATCGAGAAAATCCACAATTTATGTGGAGGAGAAAGAGATAAACTACAAAAAAATAAAGGTAGGGAAGCTACCATAGATGGTGGAGCAGCAGTTAGTATCTGGGCGTGGGGAGCTTCAGAGTAGGCGAGGGAGAAATAAGAAGATGAGGAGAAGAAGGTTGAGGGAGAGGCGTAGAAGGGGCAGAGCAAAAGAGACCAAACAAAACTAAATGGGAGGTAGAAACTGATTAAAAGGGAAAGAGGAAAGGAAGATGTTACAGGTGAAAGATGAGGGGGGGAGATCAGGAAGGAAGGAAGGAAGAGAAATGAGGGGGCGGAAGTTTGCTCCAAAAATGGAGAAACTCCACCCCAGATCTGAGCAGATTATAGAGAGAGGCTGGAGCAGATTGTAGAGAGAGAGCCTAGGAAGTTTTTTTGTTTTCCACGGCTCGAACTTTTGGTAGTATTGTTAACCCTAGTGTAAACTTGAGCAACACAAGGGGAAACCCCCCAATTTAAAGCTAATTAGTTGATTTGGCTATTAGCTATTTCCTAATCAAGTCAATTCATCTATAAATATCCATGGTCCCTTCTTATCCATTATAGAGATCTCCTACTCACAAACTTATTTTAATTATTATTTTATGAGAAATATATACTTCACCTACCTTATAATAAATATGCTCATTTCTCTTATAATTATTTATCGAACTTTCTTAGTTGGGGTGGTCAAATGGGCTTTGACCGATGACTAGGACGTAGTTCGGGACGTCACGAACCCGTAGGCAGGTGGCACGCTCGATTCCAACATCCGAAGAGGAAGTTATGATGTTCGGAAGGTTGAGGGCATAACCGTAATTTGGCTAAACTAAGGGGAAAAGTTGACTTTTCGTATAAATGGGTTTTGGTAGGTTGACCTAGGACCGTTAGATAGATCTCATCGTCCTGAGTTCGATGACAAGCGGCACGTATTCATCGGACTTACGATGTGGGAGTTACGGGTCTAGAAAGTTAGTGGCAAAATCGTAATTTTGACTTAAAATGAGGGGTATTTTGGTCTTTTGGTTGCTTGGGGATTTGTGCACAGAGAGGGTAATTTGGATGGCTGAGATTGGGCCATTTGTGAGAGGAAGAGTAGGATGGTGACACGTGGGGCTTGACTAGAGGCATCTAGGATTGTGTGCACGGGTCCAATAATTTGGGGTTAAATCGTGCCCGTGTGTGTGTTCTTCGAACCAGACAGAAACATAGGGAGAGAGTTGAGAGAAATTGAGAGAAGATGGTGGGTGTTGGTGTGTTCTGTTGAGTGAGGAGTGACTTAGAGTTTGAGAGGAAGACAGTGAGGAGGTTTGGAGGTGCGGTGATGGTCCGTGCGTGAGTTGAGAGCCAGGGAAATCAGAGAAAAACAGGGAGGACGTGAGTGTTTGTGGGTGGTGTTGTGGTCGTGATCAACCAATCGAGGCCAGTGGAAGTGTCCAGAGGACGGAGGAGGACGGGAGGAATTACTGCCTCACGGCTGAGCTCACGACGGCGACAGGAGGATAGGTAATTCCTCATCCTCATTTCTTTGCTCTGTTTTGTCGTCTGGGTTTAGGAGCTAAGTCGTAGGTTTAGGGGTTGAATCGAGAAGTCCTGTGAGGTCTAGGCAGTTCAGTGGAGTCCTAGGAGTCTTCTGGTTGTGCTGCCGTGACGGAGGAGTGCACGGTGGAGGCTAGACGACGGAGAGTACCTTGTGTGCTCTGTTTCGCCGTCGATGTTCAGATTGAAAGTCGTGAAGTTTGGGGTAGAGTCGAAGGTTTTGGTGAGTTGGGTGAGGTTTAGGATGGCCCTAGGAAGGGTTTAAGCTAGCCACCGTGATGGGGGGTGACCTGGGTGGCCGGAGAAGGAAACAGGGCAGTGTTCAGGTTTTGTTTCGAGTTCGAGTCAATGAGTATTAGGCCGTGTCGAGGTGATTGGATTACGGGAATGGGTAGCCTAGGTCTGGACGATGCTGTTGGTGAAGAAAGGAGTTGATTTGGTGGACGGAAGGCGGTGAACCGCTGATGCCGGTTCAAGTTGCAGACACTGTACTGAACCGGGTCTGCTTGAGGTAGAAGGTGACACTGTAGCAGGCGCGTGAGGGCGCGTGCGGCGGTCTTTGGGGAAGGTGTCAACATGGTTTTTGGTCTAGGTGTTGTGACGAGTCCGTTAGAGTTGGTTTCGGGTTAATCGGACGTCGAATCGACGTAGTTCCGCGAGGGTGAAGGTTTAGGGTTCCGGTTCGGTACCTTAAGGACCCGGAGATTTTTGAGGGAATTTAGGTGGATCCTCGTAGACGTGTTAGTAATGTATTTTGGTGGTTGTTGACAGGATCGGGAGTTCTCGAGGAAGCTGAGGAACGTACAAGACGTTCGGGACACGATTGAGGGCTCGGTACTGTGAGTGGACCCTTTCCTTAAACTCAAACATGCATAACTGCTTTTCTATAATTGTTTTATATGTGTGATTTCATGAATGTTGGATTTATGATGTGGTTTTATATAATTGCACGGTTTTCGAGAAATAACTATTTGGCACGTTTTTCGAGAAAGGCTTGATTTCTGATTATGATGTCATGGTTTTGGGATGTCAAACAATAAATGGTTTTCAATGTTGATAAAGGGATTTTGGAACATGATTTCGATGATCAAGGTTTTCGGTTTTAGAATCGGATTTCGGAGAGCGGAATTTGGTTTTAAAGTTGGAAAGTGAATTTCCAGATTTGGGTTCGGAATGACGGTTCTGGATGTCGGAAGGGCATCAGACCAGTGATTTCGGATCCGGGCTTGGATGTGAATTCAGAAATGGTTTTCAAATGGTTTTGATTGGATTTGCTGGATCTGGATATTGGGTTTAAAGACCCGGATATTATGTTTGACGGGGGACGGGCCCGAATTGGGTTTAAAGACCCGGATTGAGTTTAAAGACTCGGGAGTTTAAAGACTCGGATATATTGATATTTCCCCCATAGGACTGTTGAGTTTAAAGACTCGGGAGTTTAAAGACTCGGATATTATTGAGGCCTGGATTGAGTTTAAAGACTCGGGAGTTTAAAGACTCGGATAGGTCCAGCAGGTTTGATCGGGAAATGATGATTGGTATTCACGGTTTTATGAGCCTTATGATATGATTTCTATAACTGTTTTATAGTGTTTATGTTTCTTATGATGTTTTATGGTGATCGATTTATAACTGTTTGAATACTGGGTTATGCATGTGATTTCAAAACGGAGGGCTGAACCCGGTTTTCTTATAAAATGGTTTTGGAAATTCTTCTTTTATTATGGTCCACTCACACCTTCTGTTTTTAACTGCCCTCCAGGTTGTGGAGCTAGTACGGGGTTCCGGCGTTGAGGCAACGTATGAGGCATAGAAGTTACGAGAGGGATCCCGGAGTAGTTTGTTTTAATTTCCGTGTGCGTGTATTTAGTTTAATAGTTTTCTTTCTTTTGTATTGAGTACTATGCTCTGTAAACTGTTGACTTCGGGATATGTAGTATAATTTCTCATGCGTCTGACTGTATTTGTGTCAGGGTGTCAGACGGGAGCAGGATTTACCTCGGTTTTCGGGGTGAAACCGGGGTGGGTCCTGACATATCATACTCAGAAATCAAGTCTTTCTCGTAAAACATGCTGAAAACCGTACTTTCTCGAAAAACGTGCAATTAAGTAAAACAGTTATAGCATAAGAAAATAATCATAAAATCACATGTAAAACCATAAAAGAAGTAATTGAAAGGAGTTATGCATGCTCAGTTATAGAGAAGGGGTCCACTCATAGTCACTGGCACGTTACTCGCGCCCCGTACGTTCCGTACGTTCCTCGTCTGCTTCGGGAAGTCCCCATCTTGTCACAAGTCACCAAAAGACGTCCCTAACACGTCAACGAAGGTCCTCCTAATTCTCCCTAATTTTCCTGAACTTCAAACGCACGTAAACGAAACCCTAGAACTTCAATCCCACGGAACTAGCTCGAATTGACGTCCGATTAACCCGAAACCTATCCCCAAAGGTTCGTTAGAACTTCTAAACCAAAAACCTAGTTGGAAGTTTCCCCAAAAACCACGGCACGCGCCCCCACGCGTCGCCCAAAGTGGCTGCGTGTGGGCCTCACGCGCCTGTAACAGTGTCATCGTCAACCTTTGTTCAAACGGTCCAGACCGGTTTAGCCAAACCGAACCGGTGTGACCGGTTCCCTGTCCTCCGTTCACCATTTCCCTTCCTTCCAAGCCCAGTAGCTTCGTCCCATCCTAAGCAACCTATTCCCCTCAACCAAACACAACAATCCTACCTCTAACCCATCGTCCCTAGCTCGAACCCGTGACCAACCAAAACCTATGTTCTTCCATTTCCTAAGGACCTAAGGAATCGATTAGGACCTACCAGACACCTCGACTCAGCCCTTAGCGTCACGACTAACCATTTGAACAAAACGGGAAAAACAGAGCATCGAAAGGAAAGCCAGAAATTACCTGTGCTCAGGCCGCCGCCGTGAGCTCCACCATGGCAACACAACTCCTCTAAGTCTCCTTCGTTTTCTGGACACCACCACCAGCCTCAATTGACCAAACACGGCTGCACCACCACCGAACACCTTCTCTGTTTTCCTGAGAACTCACCCCTCCTCTCACACCAGTTTTCCCTGCACGATTTCCACTCTCACTCACTCACTAGCTTCTCACTCAACTCTAGTCACTTACTCAGTCACCAAATCACACAAACACACACGGCCACTTGACCAATTTCACCCAATCTCAGTCTCTGTTTCTCTCTTCTTCGAACACGGCTACACACACAAGCACGACTACCCGTTTAATTTTGCACCGTGCAACATCCTAGCCAAACCCCACATGTCACAACCCTGTGGTCCCAAACCAAAATATCCCCATCTACACTGTACACTTTTCCTGATCCCATTTGCACAAATCCCAATGTGTAAATGATCAAAATACCACTACTTATGAGTCAAAATTACGACTATGCCACTGCCGTTCTAGACCCATATCTCCCTCGTCCAACGTCCAATGAAAACGTGCCGCCTGTCGTTGAACTCAGGACGACGAGATCTACCTAATGGTCCTTGGTATACGTGAGCATGATCAGTCTAGCAAAAATTCAACGTTTTCCCCTATTTTAACCAAATTACGAAAATTCCCTCAACCTTCCGAACATCATAACTTCCTCCTCGAATGTCGGAATTGGGCGTGCCACCTGTCTACGAACTCGTGACGTCCCGAACTACATCACAGTCATCGGTCAATATCCAATTGACCACCCAAACTAAAAGTCAACTTTTTGCCCAAACCAAGGGCAAAATCATCATTCTACGCTAACGGACCCAAAAGTAGCCAACTAACCACCGACTAAACTTATTAATCCGTTACTAATGACTTTACTAATGCCGGCTCTCGGGACGGGTCGTTACAATGATGCTGTTCTTCGGGTAAAACTTATGTTGCCCAACGTGCTTGGTTTTTTCGTTGGTAAAGTCTGTGACCCGACGGCAGTTGCTCGACGAAAGCTGCCTGACGGAGAATCGCCGATTAACATTTTACCTGATGGCTGCATGTTTGTAGATGTCATCTCAAAATGATCCTCAAGGGACTGATGATCAGCCTTACAATGCTTTTGACAGTGAATCAACGACCAGCTCGGTCGGCATTAATTCACATTTAAATGGTGCTGATTCGGTTTCAACTTCGCATTCATCTCAGCTAAAGGTGGATCCAAAGATGAAGATGTCGATCCTTGAGGCGGTTGAAGGAGAATGCTCAAATCTATAGCTGGAGGAAGAGCTCCATAAAGCTTTTATCTATATTGATACTCAATTTTCCTCGGTCATTGATGGGACCAAGAAGACCGATGCCTAGGTGACTTCGGTTGACCAAACTGAGATTTTTTATGTGATTCCTATTGAGCCTTTTTCTTGGGAGAAGAATGGTAAGAGAAAGGGTGATGGAAAGACCAAGAAGGGATCGAGTTCTAGGCCAAAATTAAGACCAAGAAGGGATCGAGTTCTAGGCCAATGTTGATGGAAATCAACGTGGAGAAGGCCGTGAAGCAATAACAGTTGCTTCCTCAAGCTATAAAGTGGATAGGTGGTTGAGCACAGTGACTTCAAAAGATGTAGTTACGTGTAGGCAGATCTTCCACATAAGTTGTGCCTTAAGTAATATAGATCAGAACCATTCATTAGATATACTGTTGGGGGTACGAGGAATGATTACAAAAAATTTAGCCATGTGCCTATCACCTTATAAAGTTAACATTTTTCTTATCTATAGTAGTACTTGAGATGGTCAACATTCCATGGATGTGGAAATGTTTTGCTTCCCAGGTGTTTTAACTCAAAGGTTCCTTCTTTACACACCTTAGATATCTTGTAAGGTCCTTCCCAAGTTAGGGCAAATGTGCTGAAGGCTTTTCCATAGTTGTAAGGCTAACTTTCCTTAAGACTAGGTCTCTAACTTTGAAGCTTCGATGACGAACTCCTGAGCCGTAGTACCTTACGACCTGTTGTTTATAGGTGATGTTCGTCAAGTTGGCAAGTTCTCTTTATTCTTCCAAGAGATCGAGGCTGAGTGCAACCTATTGGTTATTCTTTTGAAGATCATAGGAGATGACCCAGTAGGATGTCGCGCAAACTTCCACTAGTACAACTGCCTATATGCCAAAAGCTAAGGCGAATGGAGTTTCACATGTGGCGGTCATGTAAGAGGTTTGAAGAGATCAAAGATGTAACGACCCGTCCCGGAGTTTGGGATTAGATTAGTGATTAATGACGAATTAGTGAGATTAATCGGTGATTAGTCAAGTAATTTCAGACGGATAATGTAAAAATGACTGTTTTGCCCTTGGAATGGGCACATCGTTGACTTTTGATTTGGGCTGTCAAATGGACTTTGGCCGATGACTGTGACTTAGATCGGGACTTCACAAGTCCGTAGACAGGTGGCACGTCCGATTCTGACATTCGAGGAGGAAGTTATGTCGTTCCGAAGTTATAGGGGTATTTTGGTCATTTTGATTGCTTTGGGATCTGTGCCAATAGGATTGTGACACTTGGATACCTTGGGAATTATGCCCACTAGATTTTGGACAAATTTCCCTTACTAGAA